>JAZKLR010000373.1:0-1200000 GCA_037103525.1 Ganaspis brasiliensis
ATGTGCCGTGATTCATCTAAATAGAGGAAGACGAGAAACATCGGATTTACAAAGTAACTCTGAGGACCTTCAGCTCATTGGTGGCAACACCATGTAACATCTTGGTGTAGGGGATGCTTACACATATCTTGGGATTCCACAATCGGAGACTCAGGATGTTTGTAAGCTTAAAGATCATCTCCAAAAGAAATATCGAGGTCTTCTTAGAAAAATTTGGTCATCTGAATTATCTGGAAGAATAAGATACAAGCCACAAATACATTAGCCATTTCTTTACTTCTCTATACATTTGGAGCTGTTAAGTGGAATGTGGATGACCTGAAGTTACTAGATAGAGAGACACGTAGGATGATGTCAATACATCGATGTCATCACCCAAGGTCTTCTGTACCTCGAATTTACCTTCCACGCGATCAGGGAGGGAGAGGTCTACTTAGTGTAGAGTGTCTTCATCGCCGTATTGTATTGGCTGCGGCGTGTTCGGTGATGAACAGTAATGATCCTCTTATGCAATTTGTCCACCATCATGAAATTGCAGATAATGGGGCATTTTTATACAAAGCGGCAAACAGAGCGGCAGATGAACTTAGTCTTCCGTTTGATACCAGCGATACAGAACAGGGATTGGCATCATTAACACCTTTGATGCTTAAAAGACAAGTGAAGCAGGCTGAACATGTACTTCTATTGGAGCAACATGTTAGGAAGCCTCTTCATGGGCAATTCTATAAGATTCTTAGGGAGATGGAGTTGTCTAAGGATCTGTCTTTTAGATTTCTGAAATCTGCTGGTTTAAGATCGCAGACTGAGGGATTTTTATTTGCTTGCCAAGATGGTGTTATCAATACCTTATATTATCGCAGTAAGGTCATGCAGATACCTGTCGACAATTACAACTGTCGAGCATGTAAACAATATCCGGAAACACTTACTCACATTCTAAGTGCGTGTCCGACGTATGCATGTTCCAGGTATATTGAAAGACACAATGCTGGACTTAAGGTATTGTATTACCATCTTCGACACCAATATGGTGTAGATAAGGAACCTGTCTTGCCATACGCCCAAGAGGATCAGGAGGCTGTTGTGGAGAATGAGAATTGCAGAATCTACTGGAATTTTTCGTTTTCTACCACTCATCGTATCAGTGCTACTAAGCCTGATATAGTACTCCAGGATCATAAAGGTAAGATCATCTGCGTGATTGAGTTATCGGCTCCTGCCGAGGGCAATATCGCTCAGAAGGAGGATGAGAAACGGCAAAAGTATCAAGACCTGCTGTTCGAATTGAGGAGAATACACAGAGGCTATAAAGTCCATTTAGTTGTCCTTATTCTCGGCTGTCTAGGGGGGATGAGAGCTTCATTTGTTAGCCAGCTTCAAGAAGTTCCAACCTGCGAGCGTCAAGCTGACGCATTGGCAGGTCGAATGCAGAAGGCAGTTCTGCTGAGCTCTCTTCATCTGGTCAGGCAGCACTGTTCTTCATAATATAACATCACGAAGGTAGCTCTAAAAAAGCATCCAATAGCGTTCCTGGCCACCACGTAAGAACAACAGCGGCAACGGACAGGAACACCTACAGAACAGTGAACTGAAAACACCTCGAGCAAAGGAATCGCGCTATTGCTTACCTTTCATGACGGAAGGAGCAAAAGCGGATAAGAATACGTAAGGCAAGAATGGGAGAGGTTGTTTTAGTGAGGTATGACCACAGCATGTGGTCGAGTCCCACACGAACAAGTGCGTAAATGCATTTTTTCCTCTCCTAAACTTGTTTTGTAAAAAAAAAAAAAAAAAAAAAAAAAATACACACTACTAAGAAAAATAATAAGGATAGCGGTGATGATAGCAACATTACTAAGAATAATAATAATAATAATAATAATAATAAGTGACATATATTAAGTGCCTGTCCGATTTATGCATGTAACAGATATATAGAAAGACACAATGCTGCACTGAAGGTTTTGTATTACCACCTTCGTCACCAGTACGGTATAGATAAGGAGCCCATTCTGCCGTATGCCCAAATGGATCAAGAATCCGTTGTAGAAAATGACCAGTGCAAGATCTACTGGAATTTTTCTTTCCCCACCACTCATCATATCAGTGCCACCAAGCCTGATATGGTCCTCCAAGATCATAAAAGTAAGATCATTTATGTAGTTGAGTTTTCGGCTCCTGCCGACAGAAACATCATTAAAAAGGAGGAAGAGAAACGGATAAAATATCAAGAGCTCTTATTCGAATTGAGTAAAATGCAGCCAGGATATAGAGTCCATTTGATTGTTTTAATTCTCGGCTGCTTAGGAGGGATGAAGGCTTCATTTGTGAGCCAACTGAAGAAGATCCCAACCTGCGAACGTCAAGCCAATCTGTTAGCAGGTAGAATGCAAAAAGCAGTTTTTTTGAATTCTCTTTTTGTGGTCCGACAGCACTGTTCCTTGTAAAAAAAAACATCTTTAAAGGTAGCTCTAAAAAAGCATCCAACAATTTCATGTCGGCCGCATAAGAACATCGGCGGCAATGGACATGAAGACCCAAAGAACAGAATGGTGAAACTGTACAGAGTAAAAAAAAAGAAACTTTTGCTTACCTTCCAGGACGGAAGGAGCAAAAGTTAATAAGAATATGTAAAGCAAGAATTGGGAGAGGTTGTTTTAGTGCGGTATTGCCACAGGATGTGGTCGAGTCCCACACGAACAAGTGCGTAAATGCACTTTTCCTCTCCTAAACTTGTTTTGTAAATAAAAAAATAAAAAAAATAATAATAATAATAATAATAATGCTAGACGAAATGCTTCTCACCTTCAGAGTGTGATTGCTTATCTGGAGACGAATCGGAGATTTACACCTAGAGTGTTAGAAATATCCCGATCTCTGAAAGGATTGCATCATACTTTGAATAAATCTAAGCTGCAGACCATCAAGCAGCATTGGATTGAGAAGATACGTACTCTTGTAATTATAAGAGAACAATTAGAACGGCGTGTAAAATGGATAGAGCAAAATAACACTTTTGCTATCAATCCGTCCCGCCTGTTCCCAGTACCTTCTCCAACCGTTGAAAAGCCACCTAGTCGTGAAGAGGTTGAAAACTTCTGGAAGAACATCTACGAAACCACATGTTCTCTAAACGATCAAGATGCATCTATACCACTCTTTCGTAGCTTCTGTCATCGGCAGGGGCTTGAACACCCTATGGAAGAGTGCTCACGAATCACTGAGGAGGAAGTGAGAAATGTAGTTGCTAAAACTAAGAACTATTCAGCACCCGGTCCAGACAAGATTAATAATCTATGGTGGAAGAAGTTCACTTTTACCCACCAACATTTGGCCCGTATATTTTCTAGCTTTCTTAACGAAGAAGATTACGTACCTCAGTGGTTGGTTGAAGGAAGAACGGTACTTCTACCAAAATCAGGAAATTTGTCTAATCCAATGAATTATAGACCAATAGCTTGTCTTAACACCTGTTACAAGCTATTCACTGGTATCCTCAAAGAGAGGATATTAACATCCATAGAGCCAGTGTGGAGTGCAATAGGTGAACAGCGAGGGTGTAAGAGAGGCCTAGCAGGTTGTAGGGATAACCTACTGATAGATAGGTGCGTGACCCAAGATTCGATATTTTATCGGCGCAACCTGTCAATGGCTTGGATTGATTACCGTAAAGCATTCGACTCTACGAGTCACGAATTGATTATCAAGCTTCTTGAATGATTACAGGTACATCCAAACATTGTGAGATGCTTGAAAGATCTAATGCACAAGTGGAGGACAAGGTTTGTTATAACATCGAACAAACAACAGGTGAATACTAACATCGTCACCTATAAAAGAGGAGTTTTTTAAAGAGACTCACTCAGTCCTCTACTTTTTTGTATCTCCCTCTTGCCTCTGTCTATTGTTCTTCGAGAAAAGCACTCTGGATACATGTGTGGCAAACCAAAAAATAGAGTATATAAGATCAACCACCTTTTTTATATGGATGATCTTAAGCTCTATGCCTCCAGTAAGGAGGCACTTAATATCTTAGTGTTTGCAGTAGCTGTGTATTCCAGAGCTATAGGTATGTCTTTTGGATTGGACAAATGTGCCGTGATTCATCTAAATAGAGGAAGACGAGAAACATCGGATTTACAAAGTAACTCTGAGGACCTTCAGCTCATTGGTGGCAACACCATGTAACATCTTGGTGTAGGGGATGCTTACACATATCTTGGGATTCCACAATCGGAGACTCAGGATGTTTGTAAGCTTAAAGATCATCTCCAAAAGAAATATCGAGGTCTTCTTAGAAAAATTTGGTCATCTGAATTATCTGGGAAGAATAAGATACAAGCCACAAATACATTAGCCATTTCTTTACTTCTCTATACATTTGGAGCTGTTAAGTGGAATGTGGATGACCTGAAGTTACTAGATAGAGAGACACGTAGGATGATGTCAATACATCGATGTCATCACCCAAGGTCTTCTGTACCTCGAATTTACCTTCCACGCGATCAGGGAGGGAGAGGTCTACTTAGTGTAGAGTGTCTTCATCGCCGTATTGTATTGGCTGCGGCGTGTTCGGTGATGAACAGTAATGATCCTCTTATGCAATTTGTCCACCATCATGAAATTGCAGATAATGGGGCATTTTTATACAAAGCGGCAAACAGAGCGGCAGATGAACTTAGTCTTCCGTTTGATACCAGCGATACAGAACAGGGATTGGCATCATTAACACCTTTGATGCTTAAAAGACAAGTGAAGCAGGCTGAACATGTACTTCTATTGGAGCAACATGTTAGGAAGCCTCTTCATGGGCAATTCTATAAGATTCTTAGGGAGATGGAGTTGTCTAAGGATCTGTCTTTTAGATTTCTGAAATCTGCTGGTTTAAGATCGCAGACTGAGGGATTTTTATTTGCTTGCCAAGATGGTGTTATCAATACCTTATATTATCGCAGTAAGGTCATGCAGATACCTGTCGACAATTACAACTGTCGAGCATGTAAACAATATCCGGAAACACTTACTCACATTCTAAGTGCGTGTCCGACGTATGCATGTTCCAGGTATATTGAAAGACACAATGCTGGACTTAAGGTATTGTATTACCATCTTCGACACCAATATGGTGTAGATAAGGAACCTGTCTTGCCATACGCCCAAGAGGATCAGGAGGCTGTTGTGGAGAATGAGAATTGCAGAATCTACTGGAATTTTTCGTTTTCTACCACTCATCGTATCAGTGCTACTAAGCCTGATATAGTACTCCAGGATCATAAAGGTAAGATCATCTGCGTGATTGAGTTATCGGCTCCTGCCGAGGGCAATATCGCTCAGAAGGAGGATGAGAAACGGCAAAAGTATCAAGACCTGCTGTTCGAATTGAGGAGAATACACAGAGGCTATAAAGTCCATTTAGTTGTCCTTATTCTCGGCTGTCTAGGGGGGATGAGAGCTTCATTTGTTAGCCAGCTTCAAGAAGTTCCAACCTGCGAGCGTCAAGCTGACGCATTGGCAGGTCGAATGCAGAAGGCAGTTCTGCTGAGCTCTCTTCATCTGGTCAGGCAGCACTGTTCTTCATAATATAACATCACGAAGGTAGCTCTAAAAAAGCATCCAATAGCGTTCCTGGCCACCACGTAAGAACAACAGCGGCAACGGACAGGAACACCTACAGAACAGTGAACTGAAAACACCTCGAGCAAAGGAATCGCGCTATTGCTTACCTTTCATGACGGAAGGAGCAAAAGCGGATAAGAATACGTAAGGCAAGAATGGGAGAGGTTGTTTTAGTGAGGTATGACCACAGCATGTGGTCGAGTCCCACACGAACAAGTGCGTAAATGCATTTTTTCCTCTCCTAAACTTGTTTTGTAAAAAAAAAAAAAAAAAAAAAAAAAAAAATACACACTACTAAGAAAAATAATAAGGATAGCGGTGATGATAGCAACATTACTAAGAATAATAATAATAATAATAATAATAATAAGTGACATATATTAAGTGCCTGTCCGATTTATGCATGTAACAGATATATAGAAAGACACAATGCTGCACTGAAGGTTTTGTATTACCACCTTCGTCACCAGTACGGTATAGATAAGGAGCCCATTCTGCCGTATGCCCAAATGGATCAAGAATCCGTTGTAGAAAATGACCAGTGCAAGATCTACTGGAATTTTTCTTTCCCCACCACTCATCATATCAGTGCCACCAAGCCTGATATGGTCCTCCAAGATCATAAAAGTAAGATCATTTATGTAGTTGAGTTTTCGGCTCCTGCCGACAGAAACATCATTAAAAAGGAGGAAGAGAAACGGATAAAATATCAAGAGCTCTTATTCGAATTGAGTAAAATGCAGCCAGGATATAGAGTCCATTTGATTGTTTTAATTCTCGGCTGCTTAGGAGGGATGAAGGCTTCATTTGTGAGCCAACTGAAGAAGATCCCAACCTGCGAACGTCAAGCCAATCTGTTAGCAGGTAGAATGCAAAAAGCAGTTTTTTTGAATTCTCTTTTTGTGGTCCGACAGCACTGTTCCTTGTAAAAAAAAAACATCTTTAAAGGTAGCTCTAAAAAAGCATCCAACAATTTCATGTCGGCCGCATAAGAACATCGGCGGCAATGGACATGAAGACCCAAAGAACAGAATGGTGAAACTGTACAGAGTAAAAAAAAAGAAACTTTTGCTTACCTTCCAGGACGGAAGGAGCAAAAGTTAATAAGAATATGTAAAGCAAGAATTGGGAGAGGTTGTTTTAGTGCGGTATTGCCACAGGATGTGGTCGAGTCCCACACGAACAAGTGCGTAAATGCACTTTTCCTCTCCTAAACTTGTTTTGTAAATAAAAAAATAAAAAAAATAATAATAATAATAATAATAATGCTAGACGAAATGCTTCTCACCTTCAGAGTGTGATTGCTTATCTGGAGACGAATCGGAGATTTACACCTAGAGTGTTAGAAATATCCCGATCTCTGAAAGGATTGCATCATACTTTGAATAAATCTAAGCTGCAGACCATCAAGCAGCATTGGATTGAGAAGATACGTACTCTTGTAATTATAAGAGAACAATTAGAACGGCGTGTAAAATGGATAGAGCAAAATAACACTTTTGCTATCAATCCGTCCCGCCTGTTCCCAGTACCTTCTCCAACCGTTGAAAAGCCACCTAGTCGTGAAGAGGTTGAAAACTTCTGGAAGAACATCTACGAAACCACATGTTCTCTAAACGATCAAGATGCATCTATACCACTCTTTCGTAGCTTCTGTCATCGGCAGGGGCTTGAACACCCTATGGAAGAGTGCTCACGAATCACTGAGGAGGAAGTGAGAAATGTAGTTGCTAAAACTAAGAACTATTCAGCACCCGGTCCAGACAAGATTAATAATCTATGGTGGAAGAAGTTCACTTTTACCCACCAACATTTGGCCCGTATATTTTCTAGCTTTCTTAACGAAGAAGATTACGTACCTCAGTGGTTGGTTGAAGGAAGAACGGTACTTCTACCAAAATCAGGAAATTTGTCTAATCCAATGAATTATAGACCAATAGCTTGTCTTAACACCTGTTACAAGCTATTCACTGGTATCCTCAAAGAGAGGATATTAACATCCATAGAGCCAGTGTGGAGTGCAATAGGTGAACAGCGAGGGTGTAAGAGAGGCCTAGCAGGTTGTAGGGATAACCTACTGATAGATAGGTGCGTGACCCAAGATTTGATATTTTATCGGCGCAACCTGTCAATGGCTTGGATTGATTACCGTAAAGCATTCGACTCTACGAGTCACGAATTGATTATCAAGCTTCTTGAATGATTACAGGTACATCCAAACATTGTGAGATGCTTGAAAGATCTAATGCACAAGTGGAGGACAAGGTTTGTTATAACATCGAACAAACAACAGGTGAATACTAACATCGTCACCTATAAAAGAGGAGTTTTTTAAAGAGACTCACTCAGTCCTCTACTTTTTTGTATCTCCCTCTTGCCTCTGTCTATTGTTCTTCGAGAAAAGCACTCTGGATACATGTGTGGCAAACCAAAAAATAGAGTATATAAGATCAACCACCTTTTTTATATGGATGATCTTAAGCTCTATGCCTCCAGTAAGGAGGCACTTAATATCTTAGTGTTTGCAGTAGCTGTGTATTCCAGAGCTATAGGTATGTCTTTTGGATTGGACAAATGTGCCGTGATTCATCTAAATAGAGGAAGACGAGAAACATCGGATTTACAAAGTAACTCTGAGGACCTTCAGCTCATTGGTGGCAACACCATGTAACATCTTGGTGTAGGGGATGCTTACACATATCTTGGGATTCCACAATCGGAGACTCAGGATGTTTGTAAGCTTAAAGATCATCTCCAAAAGAAATATCGAGGTCTTCTTAGAAAAATTTGGTCATCTGAATTATCTGGGAAGAATAAGATACAAGCCACAAATACATTAGCCATTTCTTTACTTCTCTATACATTTGGAGCTGTTAAGTGGAATGTGGATGACCTGAAGTTACTAGATAGAGAGACACGTAGGATGATGTCAATACATCGATGTCATCACCCAAGGTCTTCTGTACCTCGAATTTACCTTCCACGCGATCAGGGAGGGAGAGGTCTACTTAGTGTAGAGTGTCTTCATCGCCGTATTGTATTGGCTGCGGCGTGTTCGGTGATGAACAGTAATGATCCTCTTATGCAATTTGTCCACCATCATGAAATTGCAGATAATGGGGCATTTTTATACAAAGCGGCAAACAGAGCGGCAGATGAACTTAGTCTTCCGTTTGATACCAGCGATACAGAACAGGGATTGGCATCATTAACACCTTTGATGCTTAAAAGACAAGTGAAGCAGGCTGAACATGTACTTCTATTGGAGCAACATGTTAGGAAGCCTCTTCATGGGCAATTCTATAAGATTCTTAGGGAGATGGAGTTGTCTAAGGATCTGTCTTTTAGATTTCTGAAATCTGCTGGTTTAAGATCGCAGACTGAGGGATTTTTATTTGCTTGCCAAGATGGTGTTATCAATACCTTATATTATCGCAGTAAGGTCATGCAGATACCTGTCGACAATTACAACTGTCGAGCATGTAAACAATATCCGGAAACACTTACTCACATTCTAAGTGCGTGTCCGACGTATGCATGTTCCAGGTATATTGAAAGACACAATGCTGGACTTAAGGTATTGTATTACCATCTTCGACACCAATATGGTGTAGATAAGGAACCTGTCTTGCCATACGCCCAAGAGGATCAGGAGGCTGTTGTGGAGAATGAGAATTGCAGAATCTACTGGAATTTTTCGTTTTCTACCACTCATCGTATCAGTGCTACTAAGCCTGATATAGTACTCCAGGATCATAAAGGTAAGATCATCTGCGTGATTGAGTTATCGGCTCCTGCCGAGGGCAATATCGCTCAGAAGGAGGATGAGAAACGGCAAAAGTATCAAGACCTGCTGTTCGAATTGAGGAGAATACACAGAGGCTATAAAGTCCATTTAGTTGTCCTTATTCTCGGCTGTCTAGGGGGGATGAGAGCTTCATTTGTTAGCCAGCTTCAAGAAGTTCCAACCTGCGAGCGTCAAGCTGACGCATTGGCAGGTCGAATGCAGAAGGCAGTTCTGCTGAGCTCTCTTCATCTGGTCAGGCAGCACTGTTCTTCATAATATAACATCACGAAGGTAGCTCTAAAAAAGCATCCAATAGCGTTCCTGGCCACCACGTAAGAACAACAGCGGCAAAGGACAGGAACACCTACAGAACAGTGAACTGAAAACACCTCGAGCAAAGGAATCGCGCTATTGCTTACCTTTCATGACGGAAGGAGCAAAAGCGGATAAGAATACGTAAGGCAAGAATGGGAGAGGTTGTTTTAGTGAGGTATGACCACAGCATGTGGTCGAGTCCCACACGAACAAGTGCGTAAATGCATTTTTTCCTCTCCTAAACTTGTTTTGTAAAAAAAAAAAAAAAAAAAAAAAAAAAAACACACTACTAAGAAAAATAATAAGGATAGCGGTGATGATAGCAACATTACTAAGAATAATAATAATAATAATAATAATAATAAGTGACATATATTAAGTGCCTGTCCGAATTATGCATGTAACAGATATATAGAAAGACACAATGCTGCACTGAAGGTTTTGTATTACCACCTTCGTCACCAGTACGGTATAGATAAGGAGCCCATTCTGCCGTATGCCCAAATGGATCAAGAATCCGTTGTAGAAAATGACCAGTGCAAGATCTACTGGAATTTTTCTTTCCCCACCACTCATCATATCAGTGCCACCAAGCCTGATATGGTCCTCCAAGATCATAAAAGTAAGATCATTTATGTAGTTGAGTTTTCGGCTCCTGCCGACAGAAACATCATTAAAAAGGAGGAAGAGAAACGGATAAAATATCAAGAGCTCTTATTCGAATTGAGTAAAATGCAGCCAGGATATAGAGTCCATTTGATTGTTTTAATTCTCGGCTGCTTAGGAGGGATGAAGGCTTCATTTGTGAGCCAACTGAAGAAGATCCCAACCTGCGAACGTCAAGCCAATCTGTTAGCAGGTAGAATGCAAAAAGCAGTTTTTTTGAATTCTCTTTTTGTGGTCCGACAGCACTGTTCCTTGTAAAAAAAAAACATCTTTAAAGGTAGCTCTAAAAAAGCATCCAACAATTTCATGTCGGCCGCATAAGAACATCGGCGGCAATGGACATGAAGACCCAAAGAACAGAATGGTGAAACTGTACAGAGTAAAAAAAAAGAAACTTTTGCTTACCTTCCAGGACGGAAGGAGCAAAAGTTAATAAGAATATGTAAAGCAAGAATTGGGAGAGGTTGTTTTAGTGCGGTATTGCCACAGGATGTGGTCGAGTCCCACACGAACAAGTGCGTAAATGCACTTTTCCTCTCCTAAACTTGTTTTGTAAATAAAAAAATAAAAAAAATAATAATAATAATAATAATAATGCTAGACGAAATGCTTCTCACCTTCAGAGTGTGATTGCTTATCTGGAGACGAATCGGAGATTTACACCTAGAGTGTTAGAAATATCCCGATCTCTGAAAGGATTGCATCATACTTTGAATAAATCTAAGCTGCAGACCATCAAGCAGCATTGGACTGAGAAGATACGTTCTCTTGTAGTCATAAGAGAACGTTTAGAACGTCGGGTTAAGTGGATAAAACAAAATAATGTTTTCGAAACTAATCCTTCCCGCCTATTCGGTATAACATCGCCGGTCGTTGACAGACCACTATGTCGCGAAGAGATCAAAAACTTCTGGAAAAACATCTATGAAACCTCATATTCGTTGAATGAAGAAGACGCTTCTTTGCCTCTTTTCCGTAGCTTTTGTCTTAGACAAGGGCTTGACCATCATGCGGAGGAATGCCCATCAATTACTAAGGAGGAAGTGAGAAATTTAATTGCTAAAACTAAAAACTTTTCAGCGCCTGGGCCGGATAAAATTAACAACATGTGGTGGAAGAAGTTTACTTCAACACACCAACACCTAGCCCGCATATTCTCAACTTTTCTCAACGGAGAACATCCCGTACCACAGTGGTTGGTGGATGGACGTACGGTACTATTGCCAAAATGTGGAGATTTGACTTGTCCAAAGAATTACAGACCAATAGCTTGTCTTAACACCTGCTACAAGCTATTTACTGGTATCCTTAAGGAAAGAATTTTGTCATCTATTCAACCAGTATGGAGTACAATAGGCGAACAACGAGGATGCAAGAGAGGTCTGGCAGGTTGTAGGGAGAACCTACTGATTGATAGGTGTGTCACCCAAGACTCGATATTTTATCGACGAAACTTTTCCATGTCTTGGATTGACTACCGTAAGGCGTTTGATTCCACCAGTCATGAGCTTATTATTAAGCTTCTTGAATGTCTTGCGGTACATCCAGACATAGTGAGATGCTTGAGAGAGCTTCTGCTTTTATGGAGAACAAGGTTTGTATTAACATCAAACAATCAACAGGTGATGACTGACGTCATCATCTACAAAAGAGGAGTTTTCCAAGGCGACTCTCTTAGTCCTCTATTGTTTTGTATCTCCCTCTTGCCTCTGTCTGTTGTGGTTCGTGAAAAACACTCTGGATACTTGTGTGGCAAACCATGACATAGAGTTTACAAGATTAACCACCTGTTTTACATGGACGATCTTAAGCTCTATGGCTCCAGTAAGGAAGCATTAAAAATTCTAGTGTTTGCAGTGGCCAAGTATTCCAGTGCAATTGGAATGAGCTTTGGACTTGATAAATGTGCTGTTGTCCATATGAATAGAGGAAGACTAGAAACATCTGAAACATCAGGCGATTTAGACGATCTTCAGCTTATTGGTGGCAACACCATTCATCATCTTGGTGAAGGAGAAACTTACGCATATCTTGGAATTCCACAATCGGAAACTCAAGATGTGCGTGGGCTTAAAGATCAACTCCAAATTAAATATCGAGGTCTTCTCAGAAAAATTTGGTCATCCGAATTATCAGGGAAGAATAAGATACAGGCCACAAATGTATTAGCCATTCCTTTAATACTCTATACATTTGGGGCTGTTAAATGGAATGTGGATGAGCTGAAGATACTGGATAGACAAACGCGCAAGATGATGACAGTACATCGATGCCATCATCCAAGGTCTTCCGTAACTCGAATATATCTTCCGCGAGATCAGGGAGGAAGAGGGTTACTAAGTTTAGAGTGTCTTCATCGCCGTATTGTACTGGCTGCGGCATGCTCAGTGATGAATAGTACGGATCCTTTAATGCAATTTGTCCATCATCATGAAGTTACAAATAATGGGGCATTTTTATATCAAGCGGCAAATAGAGCGGCAAAGGAACTTAATCTTCGATTTGATACAAATAATACCGAACATGAAATAGCGTCATTACCACCTTTGATGCTCAAAAAACATGTAAAGAATGCAGAACATGTACTTCTTTTAGAAAAACATGTTAGTAAGCCTGTTCACGGACAATTTTATAATATCGTCAGAGAAATGGGATTGTCTGTAGGTTTGTCTTTTGCATTCCTTAAATCGGCTGGATTAAAATCGGAGACAGAGGGATTTTTGTTCGCTTGTCAGGATGGAGTGATTAATACTTTGGTGTACCGCAGCCGTGTGATGCATATACCTGTTGACGATTCCAACTGTCGTGCATGCAAACAATACCCGGAGACACTTAGTCATATATTAAGTGCCTGTCCGATTTATGCATGTAACAGATATGTAGAAAGACACAATGCTGCACTGAAGGTTTTGTATTACCACCTTCGTCACCAGTACGGTATAGATAAGGAGCCCATTCTGCCGTATGCCTAAATGGATCAAGAATCCGTTGTAGAAAATGACCAGTGCAAGATCTACTGGAATTTTTCTTTCCCCACCACTCATCATATCAGTGCCACCAAGCCTGATATGGTCCTCCAAGATCATAAAAGTAAGATCATTTGTGTAGTTGAGTTTTCGGCTCCTGCCGAGAGAAACATCATTAAAAAGGAGGATGAGAAACGGATCAAATATCAAAAGCTCTTATTCGAATTGAGTAAAATACATCCAGGATATAGAGTCCATTTGATTGTTTTAATTCTCGGCTGCTTAGGAGGGATAAAGACTTCATTTGTGAGCCAACTGAAGAAGATCCCAACCTGCGAACGTCAAGCCAATCTGTTAGCAGGTAGAATGCAAAAAGCAGTTCTTTTGAATTCTCTTTTTGTGGTCCGACAGCACTGTTCCTTGTAAAAAAAAAAACATCTTTAAAGGTAGCTCTAAAAAAGCATCCAACAATTTCATGTCGGCCGCATAAGAACATCGGCGGCAATGGACATGAAGACCCAAAGAACAGAATGGTGAAACTGTACAGAGTAAAAAAAAAGAAACTTTTGCTTACCTTCCAGGACGGAAAGAGCAAAAGTTGATAAGAATATGTAAAGCAAGAATTGGGAGAGGTTGTTTTAGTGCGGTATTGCCACAGGATGTGGTCGAGTCCCACACGAACAAGTGCGTAAATGCATTTTTTCCTCTCCTAAACTTGTTTTGTAAAAAAAAAAAAAAAAAAAAAAATAATAATAATAATATTATATAATATTATTATATAATAATATATAATAATGGGCTATTATATAATAATAGCCCAAACTCTAAAAAGATTGCATCACACTCTGAGGAAATCGAAGTTGCAGACTATCAAGCAACATTGGATTGAGAAGATACGTTCTCTGGTTGTTATAAGAGAGCGTTTAGAACGGCGGGTTAAATGGATAAAGCAAAATAATACCTATGCTACTAATCCTTCCCGTCTGTTCAGTTCACCATCGCCAACTATCGAAAGACCCACATGTCGTGAAGCGATCGAAAACTTCTGGAGTAACATCTATGGAAAAGCCCACTCAGTGAACGATGAAGAGTCATCATTGACACTCTTTCGTAGCTTCTGCCTTAGACAGGGGCTTGACCATCCTACAGAGGTAAGCCCACCAATTACTAAGGAGGAGGTGAGAATTGTGGTTGCTAAAACGAAGAACGGGCGCTTTTTAGCGCCCGGGCCGGATAAGATTAATAATCTTTGGTGGAAGAAGGTCACTTCAACTCACCAACATTTGGCTCGTATATTCTCTACCTTTCTCAACGGAGAACATCCAATACAACAGTGGTTGGTTGAAGGACGAACGGTACTCTTACCAAAATCTGTAGATTTGTCTAATCCAAAAAATTATAGACCAATAGCTTGTCTTAACACTTGCTACAAGCTATTCACTGGCATTCTTAAAAAGAGGATTTTGACATCCATAGAGCCAGTATGGAGTGCAATAATCGAACAGCGAGGGTGCAAGAGAGGCCTGGCAGGTTGTAGGGAGAACCTATTGATTAATAGGTGTGTTACCCAGGACTCGATATTTTATCGACGGAACCTGTCAATGGCTTGGATTGATTACCGAAAGGCATTTGACTCTACAAATCATGAGCTGATCATCAAGCTCCTTGAATGCTTAGAGGTACATCCGAACATGGTGAGATGCTTAAAGGAGCTAATGCTCATGTAGAGGACAAGGTTTGTTATAACATCCAAAAAACAGCAGGTGATGACTAACATCATCTCGTTTAGAAGATGAGTTTTCCAAGGAGACTCCCTTAGTCCGGTACTTTTTTGCATCTCCCTCTTGCCTCTGTCTGTAGTACTCCGAGAAAAATACTCTGGATACATGTGTGGCAAACCCAGAAATAGAGTCCATAAGATCAACCATCTGTTTTACATGGACGATCTTAAGCTATATGGATCCAGCAAGGACGAATTAAAAATTCTGGTGTTTGCAGTAGCCGAGTACACCAGAGCTATTGGTATGGATTTTGGATTGGATAAATGTGCTGTTGTCCATTTGATTAAAGGGAGACTAGAAACAGCTGAAACGTCGAGTGACTCTGAGAATATTCAACTCATTGGTGGCAATACCATTCATCACCTTGGTGTTGGGGAAACTTACAACTTACAACTAACTTGGAATTCCGCAATCGGAAAGTCAGGATTTGTGTGGGCTTAAAGATCATCTCCATATAAAATACCATGGTCTTCTCAGAAAAATTTGGGCATCTGAACTATCTGGGAAGAATAAGATACAAGCCACAAACACATTAGCCATTCCTTTACTACTCTATACATTTGGAGCAGTTAAGTGGAATGTAAATGAGTTGTAGGAACTAGATAGAGAAACTCGCAAGATGATGACTATACATCGAAGTCATCATCCTAGGTCTTCCGTACCTCGTATTTATCTTCCACGAGATCAGGGAGGAAGAGGTCTACTGAACTTGGAGTGTCTTCATCGTAGAATTGTTTTATCTGCGGCATGCTCAGTCATAAACAGTACAGATCCTCTTATTTTATAAATTTTGGGGCGTTTTTATATCGAGCGGCAGAAAGAGATGCAAGTGAACTTAGTCTCCCATTTGGAACCAGGGATATGAAACACGGTTTAGCATCTTTATCACCATTGATGCTTAAAAAACGTGTCAAGGAAGCAGAACATGCGCTTTTGTTACAGGTACATATTGGCAAGCCTGTTCATGGACAATTCTTCAGTCTCATAAAAGAGTTGGGATTGTCTGGGGTTTTGTCATTTGGTTTCCTCAAATCTGCTGGTTTGAAATCGGAGACTAAAAGATTTTTATTTGCTTGCCAGGATGGAGTGATAAATACTTTGGTGTATCGCAGTCGAGTGATGCGTATATCTGTGGAGAATACCAACTGTCGAGCGTGCAGGCAGTACCCGGAGACACTTAGTCATATTCTAAGTGCGTGCCCGAGGTATGCATGTTACAGATATGTAGAAAGACACAATGCTGCGCTTAAGGTGTTGTTTTATCACCTTCGACACCAGTATGGTATAGGTAAAGAACCCATCTTGCCGTATGCCCAAGGGGATCAGGAGTCCGTTGTGGAAAATGGTCAGTGTAAGATCTACTGGAATTTTTCTTTTTCCACCACTCATCGCATCAGTGCCAATAAACCTGATATAGTGCTCCAGGATCATAAAAGTAAGGTCATTTGTGTGATAGAGTTTTCGGCACCTGCTGAAAGCAATATCACTCAAAAGGAGGATGAGGAACGGACCAAGTATCAAGACCTGCTGTTTGAATTGAGTAGAATATATCCAGGCTGCAGGGTCAGATTAATTGTTCTTATACTCGTTGGTTTGGGAGGGATGCGAGCTTCGTTTGTGAGCCAATTACAAAAGATTCCTAGCTGCGAGCACAAAGCTGATGCGTTGGCGGTTCGCATGCAGAAGGCTGTTCTTCTGAACTCTCTCAATCTGGTTCGGCAGCACTGTTCATTATAACATTCTATTCGGTAGCTCTAAAAAAGCATCCAACAACGTTCTTGACCACCGCTTAAGAATATCGGCGGCAATGGGTGAGAACAACAGTGTAAGAAACAAAAATAACAACTCTAGTAAATGAATCACGCTTTTGCTTACCCTCCAGGACGGATGGAGCAATAGTGGATTAGAATATGTAAAGCAAGAATGGGAGAGGTTGTTTTAGTGAGGTATTACCACAGCAAGTGGTCGAGTCCCATACGAACAAGTGCGTAAATGCATTTTTTCTCTCCTAAACTTGTTTTGTAAAAAAAAAAAAATAATAATAATAATAATAATAGTAATAAAAAAATAATAATATAGTAGTAATAATAGTAATAATAGCGCAATAATAATAATTCGCAATAGAACCAAAAACACTAATGCGTGAATAAATGGAATTTTACTAAATTCCTTGTTTCCTGACATTTGTGTCAAAACAAGTCGAAAAGGACTCCGCATGTGAAATGTTTGTTTTGTAGTGCGTACGTTTACACAGCTGTGGTGCACTACTGCGCATGTGCAACAATATGTTGTGCAAAGAAAAAATGTTCAGTTTAACATGCTTGACAGAAATAGTGCCAGTGCGCATTGTTAGAGACTATAATAACATGGTAAAATGAACATTATTGTAAGTTGCTTATAGGAAAAAGTAGGTGAACTTTGAAGTGTGTACGACGATGAACGAAGTTTTCTCGGTATCGCATTAATATAATAGAAGATAACAACGTACAATTTTATGAATATTGAGAGAACTTTAAAACTCTTTATTCTAAATAAATATGTAAATTTTTACAAAACTTTTTTAAACACTAATTATATGGATGATTTTCTGACAGTATGGTTAATAATAATAACCCCCACCGGTACCCTAGAAAATGGTTTTTTAAATTATGAAAGATTGAAAACTTTTAGATCAAAATTTGTTACATTTTATAAATATTTCAAAGAAAAAAAGAATAAAATTAAATACATTTTTAACGTTTTTATTAGTTTTTATATTCAATAATGTAATTTTTATATTAAATTTCTTAAATTTCAATATTAAGATTGAATTTAAATATTCTTTTCTATTATTGGTTATTAATTACAATAATAATGGAAAAAACCAATTTTAACCGATCTTTTACCTAATAGTACTTTCGCGGAAGTGCACTAACAATGCTACAGTGTTACGCATGCGCAATAATAAAACGCATTTCTACTGCGCACTTATGAAATCGTATCTCGAGTCTTAACTCCAATTTCGTGGAGTTTACGGTGGTGCCCGGGAATTGGAATTATAAGAATTCGTTCTAACTACGCGAGCACAAGTGAAATTAACCTAGACGCTCATATCGATATCTTTAACCTCAAAACGGCGTCCTCACGCCTAGGGCCCGCGTGCACGAGCGGTGACCCAAAAAAAGTAGAGCCATGTCATCTCAAGAAGGCGGGAGCCTAAATTCCCCCTTATCAAATGATTTCCCAGGTACACAGCCTACGCCTGACGTCTTTCAGGGAGCTGATTTCCTTTTAACCCTTAAATCCAATTCTAAAAAAAGAAAAATGTTTGAAAATCAGGAGCCAATTATTGACAAACAAGCAGTCGAAAATTCTGACATGATGATGGATGAGTCTGGTTCTCCTCTCCCTCCTCCTCCTCAAAATGAAAACTCTAGAAAACTACGCTATGACGAATCCCAAAAGGGAGAATATAAAATTATGATTGAAAGCCACTCGGCTGATAATTCAATTAAAAATCTTGAGCGATTGTCCTGTGCTAAAATTTTGAATTCTAAGTTCAAAAATTGTATAGTTGAGATAAAAAATGCTGGATTCGGTAGATTATCGGTTTTTACTAAATCGGCATGTGCAGCTAACATAATCTTGAACGACAAGTCGCTAGAAAGCAAAGGTTTTAAGGCATTTGTTCCCTCTCATTTTGTCACTTCTCAGGGCGTAATTAGAGATGTCCCTCTCGATATCTCCGAAAAAGAACTCAAAGATAACCTCAAAATATTAGGTGTACACCACAGTAGATCTTTGGTTATCGAAACTCGACGTCTCTCGAGGAAAACGATAATCAAAGATACTCAAAAAACAGAATATGTGCCTTCACGTAGTGTTTTACTGACTTTTAACATTAAATCTCTTCCATCTAAAGTTGCTATCTACAATGCTTCCTTGAATGTAGTACCGTATACTCCACCAGTTAAAAATTGCTGGAAGTGTCTCAAATACGGTCACATCAGCAAGCATTGCAAATCCGAAAGCAAGTGTAAACAGTGTGGCGAGAATGCTCATGAAGACAATGCAACCTGCTCTTTACTCAACAAAGATCCCTTGTGCATTCATTGCAAAGGACCTCATTTACCAAATTCACCCGATTGTCCTGAATTTATTTTTCAAAAAGATTTCCGAGCATACGCTGTTAATCATGGTTTCACCATTTCTGAAGCGAAGGCCGCACTTCGACCAAAGAAATCGAAGCATTCAAATCAAAATTCAACCAACTTTAATTTCAGCAATTTTCCGGAGCTGGGAGATTGTTCCTCCACCTCAGTTTCACCAGACTCTCAAAATCAAAACATGAACTCTTATGCAGATACAGCTGGAGTTTTTATAAATAAAAACATCCAACCTTCCTCTGCAAATAAAAAATCTTCTAATGACAAGAAAAAAAAACCTTTTAACGACAAATCAAAGAGTAAACAACCGTTTTCTCATCTATATGCAACGAGGCTTCCTAGCTCTCTCCCCAGGGGATTTGCTCTTCATCGGCCTGAAAATGAGAAAGATTCCTCACGCTTCACATTCTTAGGTAACGTTAGTTAATCACATGACTCTGGAATTGATGAAACTTCTAATCTATTTTCCAACCCTTCAACTGCACCCACAATAAATAACGCCACCACACTAATAAGCAACCTTATTTCTAACCTCACAAAACTTCTCAGTGTATTCTCATCTGATTCCCCGCCAAAAACAGAAAAATTTAACAATATACTGAATAATCTCTCCACTAAAGTAGCGTCTTTAACTAACTCCTTCTCCAAACCCTAAAATGGATTCTTTGAATAATTTAAAAATTTTGCAATGGAACTGTCGCGGTATATCAAACAAAAAAGAGGATTTATTAAAGATCATAAAGGACTTCGACATCCTACTCTTCTGCGAAACATTTCTAAAGCCCAACAAGTTATTTTCCTTAAATACAGATTTTAATATTATCAGAGCCGATAGACCTAACCTCAATCGAGGCGGTCTAGCAATTGCTATTAGAAAAAAAATTAAATTTTCTAGAATTTCAAGTGTTATAAACATAGAAAATAATCTAGAAACTCTTTCTATCTCAATTAACACTACAGTTGGTGAATTTTTGATAATAAATGTTTATAGAGTTCCTTCCGAACATAAAAAAATCTCGGAAAATACGTGGAAAAATTTCTTTCAGTCAGCTCTTGCAATCAACCATTCTAGTATCTTCATTGGAGGAGATTTTAACTTTCACAATTACCTTTGGGGCAGTTCTCGTTGTTGTCCAAATGGAGACACCCTATATGCAGCTGTTGAAAATCTAGATTTCGTTTGTTTAAACACTGGTATACCTACTTTTGTCAATAGGCCTGACGAGGAACCGTCAATCTTGGATTTTGCATTCGTCACCTCTGATCTTTTTATAAAATGTTTCCAAGAAGTCAGAGACGATCCCATGGGAAGCGATCACTACCCAGTATCTACCGAAATAGACATTCAAATTCCCGTATCAAAATTCTACTCACACAAATATAACCTAAGAAAAACCGACTGGTTCCTATTTTCTTCTAAATTAAAAGACTCCATAAATTCTAGAGCTGAGGAGATTTCTCCACTCACGGACCCAATCTCAAGCTATGAAGTATTTGTGGAATGTATTGATCATGCAATACTCTCCTCTTCTCCACATTCTTCTAGACCTGTTTCGAAAAATTCTAATATTAATAAAAAATCAAGACGCAAGCCTTTCGTACCTGCACCTTGGTGGAACGCAGAGTGCGACGAAGCAATCCAGAAAAGACGGGAAGCAACTGTTCAGTTTAGAAAATTATCCAGCTACGAAAATGGTCTTGAATATAAGAAATGTGTTGCTAAAGCTAAGAGAACTCTCAATGAAGCTAGAAGAAAATCTTTCCATGAATTTTGCGATTCCTTGGATAGAACTACCCCCATTTCGAGAGTTTGGAGAGTAGTTAAATGTTTTATAAATAGGTTTTCGCAACCAGCCACAAGTTCCTGCTCAGCTGATACTGACACTATTAGAAAATTGCATGACTTGGCTAACGAGATGTGTCCGCCTACGGCTTTTCACGACTCTTTTCCAGACGATTTCCGTTCCAACAGTTTTCTAGATTCACCCTTTAAAATCATTGAATTCAACATAGCTATTTCATCTCTAAAAGAAAAATCGTCACCAGGTTTAGATAAAATTAGTAATAAAATAATTCAACAGCTCCCCATGGAATCAAGATTAACATTATTGGATATCTATAACAACATTCTTTTATCTGACACTGTTCCTCTCTCATGGAACAATTTTCTGACCATATTCATTCCAAAATCTTCCCCGGGCAAATTTCGCCCTATCGCACTTGCCTTATGTATGCTTAAATTAATGGAAAAGTTAATTTACAATAGACTCACCTGGTTTTTGGAACATAATTTACTTTTATCGCCATCTCAATTCGGCTTTCGTAAAAAGAAGTCGTGTGCGGACAATCTAGCTCTTATCTCCACTGAGATTTTCACGGGATTTGCAGAAGGTGAGGTTACAGCGGGCCTCTTTCTTGACATCAAGGGAGCTTTCCCTAGTGTAGTGCCCCAAATCTTAGCAGAGGTCCTAAAAGTTCTTGGCATACCGGAAAAAATTGCAAAATTTATATATAATGTCTCAGCACGCAAAAATGTATATTTCAACATTAATGGTGAGTTAACGGAACCTAGAATCAGCACGTTGGGCCTCCCACAGGGATGCATTTTAAGCCCAATTCTTTACTCCATTTACACACGTAAACTTCACAGTCTCCTCCCCCCGGGCTGTATCTTGATAGAATTCGCAGACGACATTGTCATTTTAATAAGACTAAAGGATCCTCATCAATGTCTAGAGACTCTTCAGGGATTTATAAACCTTCTCTGGAAGTTCTTATTTGATAGGGGTCTAGAAATTTGTCCAGAAAAAACGAAACTACTTCTTTTTAACAAACTAAAAATTAATTTAGCTGACCCCCTTCTTCACCTCAGAATAGGCGAAACTGATATTTTTCCTTCCACTGAGGTAACTTTTTTAGGAATTATCCTCGACTATAAATTGACCTTCGACAGTCACTTTAAGTACCTTATAGAAAAGCTTGGAAAAATTATAAATATTATAAAGGTGTTGAGAGGAACCTGGTGGGGAGCTCACCCATTAATTCTTCTAACAATCTATAGAGCACTAATGCGTAGCTGCTTGGAATATGGTTCACACATTTTCAATTTTAAAAACAAAACTCTATTCAAGAAAATCGATAAACTCAGAAACCAAGCTATTAGATTAGCTCTTGGTTATAGACAATCTACACCTATCAATGTTATGTTGGCGGAGTCTTGTGAACCTCCTCTTAAATTTAGGTTTGACTTTCTCGCAAAAAAATATATCATAAAGTTCTCTCATTTAATAACCACCCTTTGACAAACAAGATTGATAAATTGTTAGAAACTCTGAATGATAGAAATTCTTTCGGAATGATAGACACCTTTATCCTTCTTAAAGCCTACCGAAGAGCGAAAGATTTCAGTCACCAAGTCAATAAATCTCACCTACACGCCTATTATGAATTTCCTTACAGCAACCATACATTCAAACCAAAAATAGACATCCATCTATAGATCGATGTCTATTTTTGGTTTTAGAAAAGCCTATAGGCTTTTCTATCCAAAACTCTCCCAACCCCCCTCTTCTTTTTAAAGATTTATTAGACAGCAACTTTAAGGAATTTCTGTGCTTCTACACTGATGGTTCTAAGTCTAGAAATGGCAAAGTAGCGGGGTGTGCTTCTGTCTGCCCTTCAAATCAACTTGCACAATCTTGGAAAATAAATAACAAAGCATCCATATTCTCAATTGAAGCTTTTGCAATATTAATTACTTTAGACTACATCAAAGATAATGGCCTTAAAAAAGTGGCCATTTTCTCAGATTCACTGAGTGTTCTAAAAAGTGTTTCGTCTCCTAACCCCTTCTACATCAAATCACACTTAGTTTTTCTCATCAGAAATAGATTGGCTGCTTTATCTCTTTTACAATTCGACATAATCCTGGTTTGGATCCCAGGTCATGCAGGAATAGAAGGGAATGAATTAGCTGACGAAGCTGCTAAATCGGCATCAATCAACTCTACTCTCTTAAACTTTGTCTCCCTTTTACGGATTTTGAGCAATCCTTTCGTGAACAACTAAAGGACAAATGCCATAAATATTATGTCTCAAGGGGCAAGAACTTTGGTTCCTTTTATACGGAACACTTCTATCGCCCTCGTAATAAACCCTGGTTTGCATCATTTCATACTAATAGAAAAGAAATAGTTTCAATCTGCCGAATGCGAAGCAATCACCATTCTCTTCTGGAGAGTCTGTTCAGAAAAAACATTGTTGACTCCCCGGCTTGCCCCTGCGACCCGAAGATCGACGAAGATCTGGAGCATGTGCTTTGGAACTGCCCTAGATTCGACAACTTTAGACCCAAGTTGATTCAGCGACTCTCGAAAGCGCTCAGGTGTACCGCTCCCTTCCATAGTAACATTTTTCTTTCTCATCCTTCACCAACAATTATCTCACATGTTTTTAAATTTCTTAAAGAAGCCAACTTAAACATCTAATGTTATCCATTTTAATTCTCCCGCCTTAGTATTAAATTAAATGGCTCTACGCGACTCCGACTTTGGAAATACGCATTACAACCACTCAAATATACATTCGTATGAATGTACCGGGTCATGGCGCTATATACAGGGAAAATCCTAGTATCAAGCCAACGCATGCGTGCAACGACGCATAATAAGAAGAAGAAGAAGACTGCGCACTTATTAAAAAAAGTATACTATATGTACTGAAAATGTACTTATCTGGTAAAGTACAGCACTGCGCATGCGTAATTTTTGAATTTAATTAGAGCACATGTGTGACTATCACTGGGCATGATTGCGCCTGTGTAACAGCAATACAAAACAACTGCGCATGTGAAATGTTAGTTTTGTAGTGCGCACGTTTACACAGCTGTGGTGCACTACTGCGCATGTGCAACAATATGTTGTGCATGAAAAAATGTTCAGTTTAACATGCTTGACAGAAATAGTGCCAGTGCGCATTGTTAGAGACTATAATAACATGGTAAAATGAACATTATTGTAAGTTTCCTATTGGAAAAAGTAGGTAAACTTTGAAGTGTGTACGACGATGAACGAAGTTTTCTCGGTATCGCATTAATATAATAGAAGATTGCAATATATTTGATAGTGTATTTAGTACTTTTTGGAAAGATTAAAAAGGCAAAATTAGGTGTCAATGCCAAAGGATTAACTCTCTTTCTATCATGTCAGACATAACCTATAATAATAATGACCATAGTAATAAAGACATTTAACCGTAATATAATATTTATATATTTTATTTTATATATTTTTTCTCTTTTTGTATTTTTTTTTTTTTTGCGTAGGATGTGAAAACCTGCCTTCAGGTACCCTGTAGCCCGTACTACAGGGTTATGCGGGGGTGGCGATGTTCTGCCGACCCGCTAAAAACACACCCTTATTTGGGACCTTAAGACCACTCCCAGGTAGAGCCAGTTTACTGACGTATCGCCTTCAGGAGTGGTATTATATCCCACCTCTATCGCCTAAACGATATCATTCCTCGACCTACGAGAACTACCTTTGTTGGCGGCCATCGAGATCCTTAACCCTCATAACATGTTGGATGAAGGTCTCGATGTGCCGCCAATTCTCTTTGGATCGAGTCATTAACAGGACCATGTTCTCCGGTGTAACTTCGCAGTTTACACCGGCGAACATAACCCGTCTTTCGTCGTTCCATCGTGTGCATGTAAAGAGTGTGTGCTCTGCGTCATCCTTTGGGGATTTGCAGTACGCACACTCTGAACTTTGTCGTCTTTTGAAGCGCTCTAGGTACGAGTTAAAACACCCGTGACCTGAGAGCGCTTGGGTGAGGTAGTATGAGACTACTCCATGTTTTCGATCTATCCAGGTGGCGAGTGTAGGTATGAGCCGATGTGTCCATCGACCCTTCTCATCCCCGCTCCATCTTGCTTGCCATCTTTCGACGAGTCTGCTTCTCGCATCTCGGCGAATTTGGTCCTTGCTGGGTCTATTGTCATCCGTATAACGGGTGGACATCCTATCTTTGAAAAGGAGGACAATTTCCTCCCTTTCTTGCGCCAAAAGATCTGCCGGCGGGACACTGGCAAGGACCTGAGCAGCACTCGCAGATACTGTCCTATAGGCAGAGATTAGACGCTTGGTTATAATCCTTTGCACGGACAGTATCTTCTCCAAGATGGTCTTGCTTCTGTCTGTTCGCAGGGAGGGAGCCCACACTGGTGCTGCATAAAGCAGCTTTGAGTGAAACACACTCGCCAGCAATCTCCTTTTTTTTCAAAAGGCCCACCGACGTTCGGCATTATACGGGCTAAATTTAGTGCACATTCTGCAGCTTTGTGGGAAGCCACAGCAATGTGGTGCTTAAAATTCAAAAACTTGTCGAGTTGTACACCAAGATACTTTATATGCGTGCTCCACTTGACCTCGAATCCGTCTACTTCGATCCGGGGAAGTTCGTAACCACGTCTGTCTGTGACCATGAGCGCTACAGTTTTGTCCAGGTCCATTTGAAGGCCTCTGGCATCCAGCCAGCTCTTTGTTCGTCGCAGACATTCGTTCACCAAGATTCCGAGCTCTTCTGCAGTTTCGGCAGAGCATACGATCAACGCGTCGTCCGCGAAGCCGATGATCACCGCACCTTCGGGTAGACCCATTCGCAAGAAGTCATCGTACGAGACGTTCCATACGAATGGTCCTATCCTCGAGCCTTGAGGGGCACCTCTTTGCATCTCTTCCTTCAGAGTGCAGGTGTCCCCCTCGTATATTACCCACCTGTCGCTAAGATAATTATTCATTATCCGCAACAGGTAGGGCGGTATTCCTTTGTTTCTCATAGACTTGATGAGATCTTCCCATTTAGCGGTATTAAACGCGTTGCGTATATCTATATCTACTAAAGCGCAGAAGCTCTTCTTCTTCTCCGGACCCAATTTGTCCTTTCCTTCCTTGGCTAGGTCCACTGCCTTTTGTATGGCATCTACTGTGGACAGGCCTTTACGGAAACCAAATTGGTAGTCGGATAGACTATTCTCTCCATTTAAGTGGAGCTGCATCCTCTGCAGAACCATGTCCTCCAGAAGTTTGCCTATCGTATCTAACAGGCATATTGGCCTGTAAGATGCCCACATTATCTAGATGTTTGTTACCTTTTCTTAGGAGGACCAGCCTCTGTCGTTTCCAGTCCCGGAAGAACTCTCCTCTTCTTAGGCAATTGTTGAAGCAATCTAAGAGAATCTGGGGTGAAGCAACGATCACTTGTTTAAGTATCTCGTTACTTATCCCATCGATTCCAGGCGACTTGCCTGGCTTCAATCTTCTGCCGGGTTGGTGGAGCTCTGCAAGAGTGAAGAGTTCCTCCTCACGGACTTGACAGTCACTCCAGTCCATCCTAGGCCATGGTTCTGCTGGTGGAAACAAGGCCCTGATTATTTGAGGCACCCAATCGGGATTGTCCAGGCCGGGGGTCTTTTGCTTCGTTACCAATTTCTTGGTGACGATTTTATAGGTGGAGCTTTATTCTTTTAAAGGGTATAATGTGATTGGTCCTTCTTATAGGTTTTTCTATTTCCATTCTCTTATTTGGAAATATCCACCAATAAGAATGAAAGTTGAATTTGCTTAGAAAGTTTAAAATTTAGAAAACCTGGGCGTCATGGGGGCGTGTCATATCTTCAAGTAGTGGGGTTCATCAGCTAACATTTAATTGGTCGACAGGGTTTTATGAAACTACGTTTCAGTATGTGAGTTGGGAATTTTTTTTTTATATATTCAGCTTTCTATTTTGGATTAACAAAAAACTATTATTATAAAATTATTATTATTTGTGTTGCCTACTTTGAAAAATGTAATATGTGAGTTGAATTTTTTTATTGCTCATTCATATTTCTTTTCGATAATTTTTTTTTTCTTTAACTATTGTATTTCTGTGAATTAGTAGTTCTTTTCCTACTCCAGAACAAGGTGCAAAAATAATTTCTGTTTTTTTTGTTTTGTAACGATTACGTATCTAGTGGCGTATATTACGTATAATATATGTTAGGTTGAAAATTCAAAATATGTGTGAGTAAATGTGTCAGGTATTATCGTAATACACATTTTTTATTACATAGTTCTTTGCGACATGGATTCTTTTCAAACAATAATGCAAACAATTAAAAAAAAAATTTTTTAATCCCATTTTCTTAGAATAACATGAATTTTTTCTATACCATTAAAAAATAGCTGGATGACTTTAGGATGATACGACCCAATTATTTTGTTTTGAGTGACCGTTCTTACACTGAGAAACATTATTCGTCGTTAATATAATCAGAAAAAAGTGGTTGACAATAAGTAGTTATTGAGCATACATAAAACTGTCTGTGTACCTAAGTTTATTGGTTACAATAACCTACAATGAAGTTGTAATAACTTTATTTTATTACGAAATCGATTTCTGGTTGTGAGAACGACGTTCGCAGGGACTGACAAGAAAACCGAATTCCGTTTCTGTTTTGGATTGTTTTGACGAAACAAAAATGTACAATCAATATTGTTTTGTATTGAGCCTGAAACGAAAAAGCTCTGAATTACTTTTTCGTCTCATCCCGAAACGATAAGAAAGATTGTACTTTCGGTGCGTGTGTTAGAAAAATATATTTATATAAATATATAATATAAATATTCTTATAAAAATAATATTATATTTATTATTTATAACTGATTATTTATTGAATTTTTTTTGTATTAATTTTATCAATGAATAAACTATATTCAATGTAAATAAGTCTATTCATAAATTTAAAAAATTCTCTTTAATTTCAATGTTTAGCCATTTTTATTTTACATTCTGCAAAATATGATCAAAAGTCTTATAAAATATATATCTTTCGTTTTTCAAAACAATTTTATATACATTTTTTATTGAGTAAAGTTACATTAATAAAATTTAATTTAGTGTTTATTTAGTCTCTATGAGATTTTTTGGTTTGTTTTAAAGTAATTTTTATATTTACACTGAAAGAAAATTATAGTAATGGGTAACAAAATTATGTTCACGGTAACCATATTTCATGTTACAATTACGGGCAGCTATCTAGATGGTAACAGTTAGTATGGGGTACAATAACGTATAACGTGTAACGTATAACAGAACCTTTTTAACATACAAATCTTACTATCTGTTTCTCTCAGTGTATTATTAAGTTAATTTACATTTCAAGAAATTCAATTCAATCTTCATTTAACCTCTGTAGATTTTTAAAATTGTCGCACTGAAAATTTTTTTTATGAAATATCCAACTACTTTCCCTTAGTAGACTGAAAATCAATTAATTGAACTACTTTTGTAATAAAATGAGACACTTTAACTTAGTAAAATAAACTACTTTTTCTTAGTTGTACAAATATCATTAAAACAATTGTAAAAAGTTGCAGAATTAACTACAATACAACAGTTATTTGTTGAACTTAGTAAAATCAATTACAAAGAATAGTTCCGTCAATGGTATTCTTAGTTGACTTAACTAAAGTTCCATATTTAATGTAATTGCAAAAAATTAATTGGGCACTTATTGAACCATTTGCCTTAGTTAAAAAGTAGTCAAATCTACTAAGAATTTTTTTCAGTGCGTGAAATAAAAGTTACATAAATATATATAATATTTTGAAATGGTTACTTTTTGATATTACTTACGTAGAATGACACGTTTTGCTTTTCTTTTTCTGAAATGGGAATTTTATAATTAAATTATTGAATAAGTATCTTCAACAATAGAGACATGGTTTTTTGCATTTTATTATCCTAATCCACCAATAAACATATAATTTTCTCTATTCTTTGCATTTCGAATAATAATTTATTGCTAATCACAATTTCATTATAAAATGTTGAAAAAATTTGAATTTATTTGATTGCTACTACTTTTATTGCAATAGAAATCCAATTCTCCGTATTCAAAGGTTTTTGCAATTGTTAGGAACCAATCCACTCATTTTTAAAAATGTTAAAATGGCATATCTAATAAGGCGAACATGAATTTTTAAATTTTTACAAATTTTTACAAAACTCGATATAATAAATTTTTTTGGGTCAATGAATACGAATCTATTATCATTTACAAAAAAATTTAAAATAGCGAATCCAATATGTCGGACATGATATTTTTTTTTTAAAATTACAATGTGTACAAATTAATATTATATTAACTTTTTTTTTAATTAAATGTAATAAAACAAACTTACTTTAACATTAAACTTGGAAGTTACAGAATATTAGTGTTCTAATGACATTTTCTTTCATGCCAATCTGTAAACAGAAAGTCTTATTTTCAGACATGACACCTGTCTTATTCTAAAACGCAACATTTTTAAGACAACCAATGCTGAATTTTTACATTTTTGTTTTACTTCCAACGGTACAAAAAATATTACAAACTTCAAATTTGCATAAAAACGTTAAGCAATGATCAATTTAAAAATGTTAATTTATAATTATTGCAAATTCAACATTATAAAATAATATTTTCCACATAAACATTTATATAGCAGGGGTTAACAAATTTAAGACAAGTATTGATTTATAATGAGAGAAACGGATAGTAACATTTTGATCTTAACAAGGTTATTTTATACGGTACTATAATTTTATTACTAGCTACCGTCAAAGATATTACAAAAATATTGATATTATAGCCGGTACTATCAAAATGTTACTCCGTATAATTATTATTATTCGGCCCTGACGCAACGAACGAGAAGAGCAAGAAGTGCCGCATCGACGACTGACACTCAGAAAAATATGCTCGGACATTTTTTTTAAATTACTCGAGAACTACTCAATATTTTTTAAATGTCAAAGAATTTTTTTAAAGCTGAAACTATACTGCTTAATTCTATGTAAGTTTCAAATTTTTCATTCAATTTTTCCAGAATAGGCAGGGCCTCAAACAAAGTAATCAAAACCGGGGAAATTTTTTAATTATTTTCAAAAACATATCTAGTGATTTTATCTCTCTAGAAGATTTAAAAAATTTGAATTATATATCACTAAACGCAGAATTCTTCCGGTTTTCAAACAATTTAAGTCTTAAGTCTCTATCTTTTTCCAAATTCAAATTATCAGCCTCTAAAGTCAGTAGACATTTTTCTCTGTCCGCGCACCGATCGTACCGACAATTCCCGACGGTAGTGTACATTACCCAATTGGTTTTAAAATTCACAAATAAGAGATTTTCATATTTATCCGTCAACATTTTTTACAATAAACTTTTTATAATGACATAAAAAAAAAGTTCTCGCGCGCCTGGGCGCGCGCTAATTTTGCTAGTAATAATTATATTATAGGGTATCGCTGACATGATTGAAAAAGGATAATCGCCTGGCATCGTCACCTACTTTTGAACCCTTAAACAATTTATAAATTAATGCAAATAAAGTTGAAGTTATACTGTAAATTTTATTAAAATCACATAAACACATGAAGCACATGGAGAATGTGTAGAAACTATAGGCACATCTTTAGGTTAACATTACAAAATATGGCGTGTGGAAATGATATGCGCACGCATTTTAATAACTGCAGTGCGCTTTTGATGTGTATTTCTATCGACTTTTGTAAATAACGTTAAGTTAACAAAAAATGATTAAAAATAAAAAACAGAAAATCGTTTAACAAATGGTGATTGTAAAATGTTATCTTTTTAATAACTTAAATAACATTACAAAAATGTCAACTTAAAAATGTTATCTTATGGATAACCTTTGAATTGTTATCCATTTTTTATGTATCATTTTCATAACTAAATTAACAATACAAAAATTTCAACTTGAATATGTTATCTCATAGAGAACCATAAGTTGTTATCCATTTTGCATGTATCTCTTTAATAACATTTTATTAACATCTGTAACTTTTCAATTTGTTAACAAAATTTCGATAACTATTTTTTAACATTTTAAAGTTAACATTTTGACTACTACGTTAAGTTAACTTTTTGTTATCAATTTACATTACCAAAAAAATTACCTTAAAAACGACAATTATTTTTTAACTTCTTGAGGTTAACATTTTGATTATTACCAAAAAGGTTACTTCAAAATGGTAAATTAAATGTTATCAAAACGAAAAGTGTGCCGCTTGGGTATATATATTTTTTATACAATGTTGTCCAACTCCCACGACGTGGTGTTTAAGAGGTGTTTTTTTCGCCCGTGTGACCATACTTCCCCCCCCCCCTTAATATGATAATTAATTTTTAAAAATGTTTATAATAATAAAATATGACAGTAAAAATTATTAGAATATACAAAATTTGTAAAAAAATATGAAACATTCAATGAACAATAAGTTCACTAACATTTTATAGAATGTCCACATCAATAGGCAATTAAATAAATAATAATCACCGAGCGAGCGTTAGCGAGCGAGGTTCATTACGCTAGTTCACAATTAACATGATTCTCAAATGAAATAGTTCCAAATTGACATAATTCAAAATTGACATGATTATCAAATGATATTAATCTTAAATGACAAAATTTACAAGTGACATATTTCTCAAATCACACAATTCCCAATTCACCCAATTCCCAATTGACGTAATTAACAATTAACATGATTCTCGATGGACATAATTCCCAATTAACATAATTCTTAATTAACATGATTCTCAAATAAAATAATTCTTAATTACATAAATCCAACTGACATAATTCGCAATTGACATAATTCTTAAATTCCAAAATTTCCCAATGAACATAATTCTCAAATGACATAATTTACAAATGACACAATTTCCAATTAAAATTAATCCTTAATGATATAATTTCCAAATGACATATTTCTCGAAAGACATAATTTTTAATTCGCATACTTTCCAAATGACATAATTCTAAAATAACATAATCTCCAAATGATGTAAATATGAAATTAAATAATCTGAAATAACATAGTTCTCAAAGTACATAATTCTTAATTGACATTAATCTTAAATGACATAATATCCAAATGAAATATTTAACAAATGAGCTAATTCACAATGGACAAAATTCCCAACTAAAATAATTCCTAAATGACAAAATTCTCAACAGACATAATTCTCAAATAACACAATTCTCAAATAACAAAATTAACAATTCAAATATTTCTTAAATGAGCTACATTTTAATTGACATAATTCCTTAATGACATAATTTCCAACTAACATAGTTCGCAAATGACATAATTTACAAATGATATAAGTCCCAATTGACATTAATGTTAAACGCCATCATTTCCCAATGACATATTTCTTACATAACATAATTCCCAATTCACATAATTCTCACATGACATAATTCTCAAATGACACAAATCCAATTGACCTAATTTACAATTGACATGATTCTCAAATGACATTAATCTTAAATGACACAATTTACAAATGATATATTTATCAAATAACATAATTCTCATATAACAAAGTTGACAATTAAAATAATTCTTAAACGAACTATTTTTCAAAATCCAAAATTCCTAAATAGCATAATTCCCAAATGACATAATTTACAAATGACATAATTCCCAATTGACATTAATCCTTCATGACATAATTCTCACTTGACATTAATCTCAAGTAACATAATATTTAAACGACATATTTCTCAAATGAGCTAAAGATGGGGCTTTTTAGCCCTAAGAAATTACTTTGAATAAATCTAAATCTAAATCTAAATCTAAATCTAAATCCCAATAGACAAAATTCCCGATTGACATAATTTTCAATTGACTTAATTCACAAATTACATAATTTACAAATGACATAGTTTCCAATTGACATTAATGTTAAATGCCATAATTACCAAATGTTATATTTCTTAAATGACATAAATGCAAATTTCCATTATTATCACATAACATAATTCTCGAATGTGAAAGTTCTTAAATGACATAAATCCAACTGACATAATTTCTAATTGACATAATTCTCAAATGCCAAAATTCTCAATTTACATAATTTTCAAATGATATAATTTACAAATGACATAATTCCCAATTGACCTAATTTACAATTGACATAATTCTCAAATGACATTAATCTTAAATGACACAATTTACAAATGATATATTTATCAAATAACATAATTCATAATTTACCTAATTCTCATATGCCAAAATTTCCATTTGACATAAGTCTTAAATGACATAATTCCTAATTGACATTAATCCTTAATGACATAATTTCCATATGACATATTTTTAAATGATATAATTTCCAATTCGCATAATTCTTAAGTGACATTATTTTCAATTGACATAATCCTTAAATGCTTTAAGTCTCAATTGACATAATTCTTGAATGACATAATTCCCAATTGACCTAATTTACAATTGACATCATTCTTAAATGGCATAAATCTTAAATGACATAATATCCAAATGACAGATTCGTCAAATGTGCTAATTCCCAATTGACAAAATTCTCAACTGACATAATTCCTAATTGACAAAATTCTCCAAAGACATAATTCTCAAATGACATATTTCTCAAATAACAAAATTGCCAATTGAAATAATTTTTAATAAGCTATTTTCCAATTAACATAATTACCAATTGACATAATTCTCAATGACATATTTCGCAATTGACATAACTTTCAATTGAAATAATTCACAAATTACATAATTTACAAATGACATAGTTTCCAATTGACATTAATGTGAAATGCCATAATTACCAAATGTTATATTTCTTAAATGACATAAATGCAAATTTCCATTATTATCACATAACATAATTCTCGAATGTGAAAGTTCTTAAATGACATAAATCCAACTGACATAATTTCTAATTAACATAATTCTCAAATGCCAAAATTCCTATTTGACATAAGTCTCAAATGACATAATTCCCAATTAACATTGATCCTTAATGACATAATTTCCAAATGACATATTTCTAAAATGACATAATTTCCAATTCGCATAATTCTTAAATGACATTATTATCAATTGACATAAGCCTTAAATGCTATAAGTCTTAATTGACATAATTCTTGAATGACATAATTCCCAATTGACCTAATTTACAATTGACTTCATTCTTAAATGGCATAAATCCTAAATGACATAATATCCAAATGACTGATTCGTCAAATTAGCTAATTCCCAATTGACAAAATTCTCATTTGACATAATTCCTAATTGACAAAATTCTCCAAAGACATAATTCTCAAATGACATATTTTTCAAATAACAAAATTGACAATTGAAATAATTTTTAATAAGCTATTTTCCAATTAACATAATTACCAATTGACATAATTCTCAATGACTTAATTCGCAAATGACATAATTTTCAAATGACATAGTTTCCAATCGACATTAATGTTAAATGTGTTACTTCAACGATGAAACGCCTCCAAATTTACTTAGACTCCTCTTTTAAAATTAGTTTCAAGGAAATGAATCTATTTTGAGATGAGGATGTTAATGAGTAACTGAATTACTTCGAGATTATTTATTTATTGGTTATAACAAGAAAAGTAAAATTAGGGATATAAATGTATCTTTGTTCTTGAGATTTTTCTTACTTTTTCGAAGAAGATAGTGATTTGAGACGATAGAAGTTCTCAGGGAATCCGTTGAAAGGTATCTGTGGTCCTGGATAAGGCTGCGTAGATAATTAGGCTGTAGACAGGGTGGCTATCGTTGTTGTTTGCTTAGGATGATACCTCTCCAGTTTACACTCAATTCCGAAGGTGAGAAAGAATAATATATTTTGAAGATGGGTTGACAATCCATGCAGGTTTTCTCGAATAGTTATTATCTTGTTGTATTGTGGTGAATCTACCAGTTTTGCAGAATGTTTCTACTCTCGTTGTATACACTCGGATTAATCAAAACCGAAGTTTGTTATTGAAAGAAATGATTCGCGTCCCGAATCTTAGTTGAATTGGTCGTGATGAACTTAGAAAAACTGAATCAACACAGACGTCAAAGGCAGTCACGGAAGCTAAGCTAAGCTAATAAAGATGATATTTGGACCATATGGTAACAAGCTAGCCATTACTTATTTCGACGATCTGTTAGTTCACCCGAAATCGTGGAAGGAATTATTGAAAAAAATTGAGGAAATCCTAATTCTTCTGAAAAATGCTGGATTAACTTTGAATATTAAGAAATGTCGGTTTGGGTTAGAAAAAGTAGATTATCTGGGATATACTTTTGGAGTTGACGGAATTAGTCCTGGAGAGAGAAAAGTTCGAGCAGTCGATGAGTTTCCAGCGCCAAGGTCTGTACATGAGGCTCGCAGCTTTCATGGCTTAGCTAGCTTCTTTCGTCGCGTCATTCCTGGTTTCGCGCAATTAGCTGCCCCAATAGTAGAGTTGTTTAAGAAAGATGTTCAATTCGAATGGACCGAGTTAAGAGACAACGCGTTTCACGAAATAAAACGTTTAATAACTTCTCAGCCGACATTAGGCTTTTATAATCCTAAAGCTTCGCAAACGGAACTACACACGGATGCTTGTTCGGAAGGGTTAGGAGCAATGATGTTCCGAACCGACGAAAACGATAAATTACGATTAATTTACGCGATTAGCAAAAGAACTTCCGAGACTGAACGTAATTATCACTCGACTAAATTAGAATTGATGGCTATTATTTGGGCCATGGAGAGATTGCGAACCTTTTTGTTGGGTATTCATTTTCATGTAATAACTGTCTGTCAAGCGTTACTCCATATAGATATTATGAGAACAAAAAACTCGCAAATTGTAAAGTGGCTTAATTCTATTTCCGATTATGACTTTGAGATTCACCATCGCCATACGGTGAGCGTTTGAAGCACGTTGACGCTTTATCACGTGCACCGGTGGAAGAGTCGAATGAAGAGTTGGGAAGAGCGACTATGTTCAGTACGATGATTAGCGAGAATGAAATAGCTATGTATCAGCGAAGTGACGATATGTTAGCGCATAAAATAAAGATACTAGAGAAGGACGAAAAATTACGCATACGGAGAGAAAAAAGGAAAGTAAAGGATTATGTCTTGAGGGAGGGGATATTGTATAAAAAAGAAACTGACAAAGAATTATATGTTGTACCCAAAGCGATGAGAAAAGCTTTTGTAATAAAAAAACCACGATTTAACCAAACACTTCGGAGTTGATCAAACAGTCGCCCGTATTAGAAACTATTATTATTTCCCTCGAATGCATAATTATGTACGTAGGCACATCGCAGCTTGTGTGGAGTGTTTATTTACGAAACACAAAGCCGGACGACAAGCAGGCGAATTACTGTGGGCAATAGGCCCTTCGAAATCGTCCACCTGGATCATCTTGGTCCCTTCGTTACGTCGTCAAGGGGAAATAAATACATTCTAACAGCGATTTGTAGACTGACAAAATTTTGTCAATTGTATGCAGTGCGAAATGTAAAATCTAGTACAACAGTGCGAAAAATTGAAGGTTTTGTTTTTCGTTTCGGAGAACCTGCTCGTTTCATCGTAGATAGAGGAACGGCTTTCACAGCTGATAATTTTAAAGAATTTTGTCAAAAACACGGGATAAAAATAACTTTCAATTCCTCTAGACACGCGCAAGCGAATGGACAGGTCGAGAGACTGAATCAGACCATTCTGCCAGCTTTACAAACAAGTCTGACTGACGTTGAAGGACGTCATTGGGACGATAATGTCGATAAAATGGAACACGACTTAAATTCTTCGATAAATAAAATTACCGGGAGAACACCGTTCGAATCTCTTCACGGCTACACGCCTCGTTTTAATGAAGGACTTGCGAGAGAGCTGACAGAACGGGCTGAAACCTATCAGATTCCGGAAGAAGTTCAGTATGAAATAAAAGATAAAATTGAAAACGAGCAGAGAGTAGCGAAGGAACGATACGATAGGAATCGTTTCAAAGGCGTGAAATTTAACGTGGGCGATATTGTAGTTACGAAATCAGCGAAAGTAGCCACCGGTGAATCTACGAAACTGCGACCGCGAAATAAAGGGCCGTTCGTAATCACAAAAGTTCTTCCGTCAGATAAGTATGCTATTCAAAATTTGACAGCTAAGGAAAAATCAAAACAAAATACGACAGCGCATGTAAGTCAGATTAAATTTTGGCACCGTCTTCAGGATAATATCGACGATGACAATGTAAATAATGATGATGAAAGCGATAACGACGATCTTGACCATTGTAAACTACCCAAGTCTATTGAACAGTGTAAAAATGGTTAAATAACGAATATTGAAAATGTACTACCAGAACAAAATTCTAAGTGTGAAATTCGACGAAGTGTGCGAAATAAACAGCGACCAACAAAATTAAAAGACTTTGTAGAATAGATTTTACTTCAAAAAAACTATATTGTATTCACTTGACGGACCAAGTCTTTTTAGGATGGCCGATTGTTATAAATTAAATATTATATATATATATATATATATATATATATATATATATAGATTTTAACTTTAAAATAAAGAAAAGACCCTAGCTAGTAGGTTGGCAGCAATGATAGACATGGGACCGCGAGAATGCGTCTGCGCGAGAGGTTACGCGAGCCAGTTAGTAACGAACGGTAGTAGAGGCTAGATAACGTAAGAACGAATATGTCGTTTTAGTGGTTTGATTCGAAAACATATTGTAAGAGGACTGTGTGTCTGAACTATAATATGAAAGAGTGAAACGTGTTTGAGTCTGTGTGACGGAAAACAGTTTGTAAATCGTCTAAGTGACGAGCCTTGAATTTTTATAAGTTAATTTCTACTTTTAATAAATATTATATTCCTATCATTCAATAGGAAGAGCAATGTGATAAAATGCGCCTTTTTTTCAGCTAGACCCAATTGGTGGTTTCCAAAATTGGGCAATTTTTCGCGCTTCGCTAAGGATCTAGAGCCATTGTCTCTAGGTTCTCCGTTAACTGTATTAAAGTATGTTAAACTGTCTCTACGCATTAGTAATTGGTCCCTACAATGAATGATATATTTTTCTTTTTTTAAATTTAGGTTTGTGCAATTTTTATTTTCTTCTATGGTATTTTCCTCTTCTGATGATTCAGAGTCCGTATTTTCATAACCAAGATCAATTTCTTTTTTTTGAGATTTTTGTTTTTTATTTTCTGGATCTGACATAACCTCGTCAGAATAGACTTCTTTATCGTATTCTTTTTCCTTTTGAATTTGTTTTTTATTTTCTTCTTTTTCTTCTTGAGTTTTTTGATTCATGTATTCAGGATCTGACATATCTTCGTCAGAATAGACTTCATTATAGAATTTTTTTTTCTTTTGAATTCGTTTATTACCTTCCTTATTTAACAGTAATTTTTTCGGTCTACCTCTTTTCTTCTTTAAAGGAGAGATTCATTTCCCTGAAATATTATTTTTATAATTAATTGGAGATTTTTGCCTATCCCCGAAATAGAATAGGAATCATTGTCCTCGAGTATAAATTGCTTTTTGCATATCGTTGAGTGAAGACTTATTTCTATCTCCGATTTGCTTTCTAAAAATAATTATTTATTATTAAAAATACATTTCACCAAAGATTGGAGAAGTTTAACTTGCTCCGAATTTGTGCTTGAATCTCTATCTTGAAATACTTCTTCTTCTATAAGATAAACACCTTGTTTAGTTTTTTCTTGGACACTTCTTTGAGTGTATAAGCATACACTCATAAGATTATCTTCTTGAATATCCAATTCAATTTCAATAATAGTTTCTTGATTTATATTTTGTAATTTTCGTTCGTTATTATCTTCCTCAGGATTTTCGTCTATTGGATTTCTGGACAAAGCGTCTGCATTGACGTTTGTTTTACCTGCTTTGTAAATTACATTAAAATCATACTCTGCTAATTTCAATATCCATCTCGTAACTCTTGAGCATAGATCTTTTGAATTTTGGAACCAAACCGAAGGTTTGTGATCCGTGACTAAAGTAAATTTTCTTCCATAGAGATATGGTCGAAAATGTTGAAAATAAATAATTGCTAATGCTTCTTTTTCATACGTGTTGTATTTTCTTTCTGTTTGACTTAAGGTTTGCGAAGTATATGAAACTGGTTGATCTTTGCCTACTTTTCCCTGTGATAATATGCCTCCTGTTGCAAAACCTGACGCGTCTGTAGTTAAAATAAATGGTTGAGAAAAATCTGGTCTTTTTAACAGTGGTTCTTCACAAAGTTTATTTTTCAAAGTATTAAATGCTGTTTTTTGTTTATCAGTTCAAAGAAAAGGTATATCTTTTTTTAAAAGTTCATTTAGAGGATTTGCAATCTTAGAAAATTGATCTATGAATCTTCTATAATAACCGGCGAGCCCTAAGAACTGTTTTATATTTTTAACATTTTTTGGAACTGGAAATTTTTGCACTGCCTCTACTTTTTTCGGTTTGGGTCGTACTCCAAGTTTATCGATAATGTGTCCTAAATAACATACTTCCAACCGTAAAAATTCGCATTTATCGGGCGGTAATTTCAAATTTGCAATTCGTAAACGTTCAATAAATTTTGAAAATTTTTTCTTGATGTTCTTCTAAAGAGTCTGCGTAGATAACTACGTCATCTAAATAAACAAATAATTCTATTTCCTCTAAACCTAATAATACTTGATCGATTAGTTTTTGAAGAGTACTTGGCGAATTTTTTAAACCAAATGGCATTCTGTCGAATACATAATGACCATACGGCGTTGAAAATGCTGTTTTATGCGCGTCTCTCGGATTCATTTTAATCTGGTGAAAACCGGAAGCTAAGTCGAAAACGGAAAAATATTGAGCGTTTGATAATTGATCTAACAAATCGGTTATATTTGGCAAAGGGTAAAATTGTACTACTGTGCGTTCATTCAATTTTCTAAAGTCTAATACTAACCGCCATTTTTTATTTCCTTGTGAGTCGTCTTTCTTCGGTACTATCCAAATAGGTGTGTTGTATGGTGAATCAGAAGGTTTAATCATTTCTTTTCCTATAATTCGTTTACCTGACGTATCATTTCTTCTTTGTGAATAGGTGGAAATCTATATTGTTTTGTTATAATAGGTGTGTCATCTGAAATAATAATTCTATGTTTTATAAAATCTGTTGCTTTTAAGTATTCTCCAGAAATGTGGAATCTGTCAGAATATTTATTGACTAACTTTATAACATGTTTTAGTTCTTCTTTATTTAAATGATCTAAACGAAGCAACTTTTTCAATTCTTCTACTCTATCTGTTCCTGTAATATTAAAAAATTTTCCTGATTTTTCATTGTTTTCTTCCGTATTTGCTACTACTGCGTTGCCTAGGTAAACACCTCCTGCTAGCGTTTGTTTGGGGATAAAACCTATCTTTTTATCTTTGAAATTTTAACATGGATATTATATCCTGATCTTGCTGGTATTGTAAAATAATCATTTGATTCAAAGTTAAATTTTTGATTATTTATTTCTGAATGTCGTTCTTCGTAATTTATTTGTGTTACGTACGTAACAGTTAAATAAACTTAATTATTTTGTTATAAAACATTGAAAGAAAAAGAAATTTAAAGCAAATGCGACGATGCATTTGTCATATATATGTCGTAGGCGAAAAGAAAAATCCGTTAAAGAGGCACTAGATGCCACCAAAGCTTGACGTGGTGCAATAAAGAAATTTATTGTTAATTAGTGGACTATTACACAGGTTTACAGTGACATTGCCAATTGGATATTTCTTGTTTACTTAAATTAATTTGAGTATTTTAATATATAGTGATCATTTAATTAAAATTTGTATGTCTAGAATTAATGGTATTATAATTATATTATTATTGTTATTATTAATATTGTTATTGTTATAACAATAATTATTAATATCATTATTATTTATTATTATTATTATTGTTATAACGATAATTATTAATATCATTATTATTTATTATTATTATTGTTATTGTTATAGCAATAATTATTAATATTATTATTATTATTATTAATGTGTTTAGTGTAATCTATATTATGCATGTATGAAAGAATGGGTGTAGAAAAAGTTGTGCAATAACCGGAGGAAAGAAGGATATCTCATTGCTCTTCGTCGCGTTTCCTTTTCTCTTCTTCGTCTCTTTCTTACGCGGTCAGGTACATCGAGTATAGCGGTGTGGGTGCACTACGCAGCACGCATACAAGCAAGTTTTTATCATGAAACCCTTAATGTAGATATCTTCTGCATTGTGGAGTGTCTCACTATGTATATATTTCTTTCTTTCTTCTTTGATTCCTTTCCTCCTCTACCTCGATACATAATTCTCAAAAGATAACAATGTCGGCAGATATAATTAGAATATGTCATATTCTCTTAATACACGCAAATGCGTGACAAAAGTGAACTTATGAGGATCGAATCTGCAAAAAAAGAATTTATCGAATCCATGCAGATCAACGATCGCTCTGAAACCTAAGAAGGGCACAAGTTATACTTATTCAAACTTGTATGGGAGATATTATGCTAATAATGCCAACAAAGAAAAGAGATATAAAAACCTTAGATATCGAGGTTTAATTATAACCTAATGAGTCAATCATCCTGTACCAACACCAACTACCCCTTAAACCCCTGATTTCGTTCCATTATAATGCATTTTACACACTCCATAAAAGCAGAAGCTCGCGAGGTGTCAATCGCCATTCATTCACGGGTGATCGTTAGCATCAAGATAGGACTTGATACAATTGTTGAACTGCCGGTACGAATTTTTTCACTTCAATTTGAAATAGTAATTTTCTAAAATTGGAAACATTGGAAAAAGCTCAATTTTTGCTACTTGCTGAATCGCGATAGATTTTCGTCGAGCCAAGTAGTGAATCGGGATAGTGCCAAGTTCGAGTAATTGTTATCTGTTGAATCTCGATAGATTTTCGCAGAGACAGATGACAATTTAAGAATAAGGCCCGTTTGCGAGCTGCTTACGATTTTTCTTATTTTTGGGCGGACGTTGAAAAAGTTTTAAATACTCAAAATCTGCTGGATTCCAATCAGGATAAAATAGTAAAAAGAAACTTTCTTCTTGCTTCATCGGTCAGTAGTGTACCTATACAGGATTCTCGATTCGCGTAGTGGACAGAGCGCGTAATCGCTCATTCTTTCTTCCTTCTTCTACCCGTCGGAAGCGCAGCAGGTGAAAAGAGGCATCCTCCTTTCCTCTCAAGCTTTCAGGCGGTAATTTAAGGATAATTCGTGAGTACGAAATATTTGTATCGTTCAAATTTTATAAAAAGTAATTGAAATTGCTTACGAGACAAAAATTTATAAATAAACGAGCATTTCTTTTATGCTACACAAATTATTTAAATTGTAATATTTTAACATTTTTAAAATTAAATAATATAAAGAAAAAGAGAATTTAATTAACAAAATTTACTGTTGTCATTATTGTATTTTTTTGAAACAACAATTCATCAATTTGTCTTCTGTTTTCTATCGGCGATTTCAGTTTATTCGAACCAACATTAAAAATAAAAATAAAACTATTCCATTACTGGAATAGTAATAGATTGGTTCCTCCGGCGAACAAGATAAACAAGTAATTTTTTTAACAGGATGAGAACAAAGAAATAAAATTTCAAAATTAAAATGTATCAAATTAAATAAATAATTTTATGACCTTTCGTAACAGCGTTTGGTGGCAGCGGTGGGATAGAATAATAGACAAATATTTTGTTTTGCCATTGACATTTTCTGCCGTTCGGAAAACTTGTCAAGTCGAGTTTTAAAAATTTTTTTAATTATATATTTTTGCAAAATTTAGAAATCTTGTGGAAACCGATTGCGCGCCGTTCGGTGGTTGTCTGTTTCGCCATTGACATTTTGTGCCGTTCGGCAAGTTTGTCAAGTCGATTTTTCCAAAATATCGGAATTTTCATATTTAGTAAAATTTAGAAACCTAGTGGAAACTGATTACGCGCCGCTCGGTGGTTTTTTAGTTTCGCCTTGACAAACAAAAATTTCTAGATTCTAAACTTCGCATAAAAGAACTTAAAAGTCAAGAAGAGTTCACGAAGTTCTTTGACGAGGTTTTAGAGAGAGCTCAAAATACTCTACTTGCAAAACAAAGTAAACAAAAAAATTAAATTTACTTTCTCTAATTGTGTATCAATTATTCAAAATAAATATTCTAAATTCTGTCGTTATGTATTTATGTCGTTATGACTTTAATTTTTAGCATGACAAAAACAAAATAACCTAGATGTCGTACCGGAAAACGAAGAAGTATCCTATTATCGAGGATAGGGTTCAAGAATTTTTATAATGACTATCTTAGTCTAACAAACTACGTACTATTTTTAAGAGAACAGATTCTAGACGCTTATGAAACGATAGACGATCTTGCCTATGGAATCAGACAAGAAACATATAGAATTATGCGTATTCAGGCCATTATGAACAAATTTGAGCGATTATTCTCGGAGTTAAAAATAGAATAAACGAATCGATAATACAAAAACCTAAAAACCCTTAAAAATTATCCGCGGTGGCGATATCGTATAGGAGGTGCGGACGAATTGTTGTTTCACAAAATTTAATATTAATAAATTGGCAACCACTGCAGTAACACTTGTATACATCACACAGAAACTTGCAAATGGCAGAAGTATTACCACTACCAGTTCTAGAAGAGATATTTATCTCTTCTCCCTGTTTACGAGGAGGTAAAGTAACACTAAGCATCTCTTCGGAAATTTATTATAACTTTATTTCAGAAAATGTTATAAATACATGCCAAAGGACTGTTTGACCCTATTATTACCAAATAGTTGAAAATTTTTACATTATTATAGGTGAATTCCATTTGTACCTTCCACAGGGTGTTGTAGGTTTTTACGTTATCTCATCTCACAGCCCTTTGCCTATAACGCAAGGCAACGGAATTTTAGGAATTTCAGGATTTTAACACCTTGGCCCAGTTAAACTTTTGTATTCTTTTGCCACTGTGGTTAATTTACTAAGAAAATCCTTGCCGAAAAAAATATTTAGTAATAAAACGGTTATAATCCTACCCTCAAACATGGCCGGTAGTGATGGTGAAGGTTTAAGTAATTTAGGAGGGCCAAACGTTACAGTTAACCCTGACGCTACTGCGGCCATGGCCTCTGTTTTGGAATCCATGACTTTGCAGCAGAGCACTTATCATATCCCGCATTTTGATGGAAAGAATCCTCCACTAAAATAATTTCTTCAGGATGTGAACAACGGCTCTGTTTTTGTAAGCGAAGCTAGTGGACCAGGCTTTATTAAAGCAGTTCTTAGCAAATTAAAGGGAGCCGCTAGAGAGAGTGTTAGAGACAAAACGTTTAATAAAGTAGAAGATCTTATTACTCGCTTAAAGAAACGTTTTGCCTCTACGAGAAAATACCAATGGTATTTTGAAAATATCATTAATTTAAGAATGAAACAAACTGAAACTGTGAGCAATTACAATGATCGTTTACAGGGGCTCATAAGTGGTGCTAGGCATGCTCTGGAAGCTAAATACGCAACCAAGTATCGTAATGTCAATGACGGAGAAGAAGGTGAAGTCCTCTCTGTCAGCGACATTATGATAAAACCAATAATTGATTGCGCACTTGAAGCTTTCATTAGAGGCCTCCCCGAGGAAATGTCAATTTTTGTTGACACTAGAAATCCAGGTGATCTCTCTGAAGCTTTTGAGCACGCATTGCGAGCAGAGGAAAGGCAACGTTCTACAGAAAAATCAAGATCCTCATCATACCACATTTCTCGGTCAGAAAACTTTGATAGACCTCGTTCTGCAAGCCCCTATTCTAGACAAATAGAAAAGGTGAATGGAAACAAAAGAAAAATTCGTGAACCACTCCACGATAGCTGACCAATTAAAGCTGGTACTGAATCAGCCACTTCAAATTTACTTCAATTGACACCTGAACAATTGGCCTAATTTTATAAATCCATGTGGCCTCAAAATTTGCAGCCTGCCCCCTACCACTATCCTCAGGCTGCTCAATATACGCAACAATCACAATTTTGAACGCCTGCTCAAATCCAACAAACAATGCCGTCTTACAGAAGTAACACTACCCCTTCGAGATCAACTTCGCCGGGACCCGGAAATTTAAACTACAAACAGGCTCACCACTCAGACGCGGTGGTGAGTCTAGTCCCTCAGCGTTCCAAAACAGTACACTTTGCCGAGAATTCGGTAAAGTTCTTAGAGTTGGAAACAGGAACGAAGACTCCCCAGTAGTTGAATTGACTGCCCCAGAGTTCAGGTACCCCAAAATGAAGTTATGAGTTGATCCTGGTTCCGATACCAACTTGATAAAATTAAATGCACTAGATCCCGAACTTTTGCTTTCTATTGATAATTGTGCGGAAGTAGCAGGAATAACGAATCATTCGGTAAAAACCTTAGGAACAGTCAAACTTAGGATTCAAAAAAAACTTGTTGAATTTCATGTCGTTAAAAATAATTTTCCTATATCAACTTCCGAGATATTAGGGAGACCATATCTTCGCCAGGAACAGGCACAAATTTCGTTTAGGCATAATGCTTTGGTTACCATTTCTGACCCTATTACCCCTATACCCTTTCATAGATTTAGAATCCCAGGAGTCTAAATAAATTTTAAAACCAGATATAAAACCGTTTGCTCAAATCCTAAGGATTAAGGCTAGAACAAGACAGCCTATAGCCATCGATGTTTTCAACAAAAATATCAAGGAAGGATATTTACCTAGAAAATCCACACCCCAAGGACTTTATCTCGGTGAAGCAGTAGTTACAAATAATAATGGTGTATGCCATGCAGTAGCTATTAACACAGCTGAGGAAGATATTGACCTTGAACTACCTCCACAAGAATTAATACCTTTTGATTTTTGTAACTTTCCTGGAGAACAATTCACAGATTCTGATCCAGATGAAGTGCAAAGGAAAAGGGCAACATTTATTCTGATCGAGTTATTAAGGTCAAAAATGCCCTTCACAGTGTTCGACCTTGCTAGCGGTTTTCATCAGGTGGAAACACACCCTGATGATAGACATAAAATAGCCTTTTCCGCAGGCAATGGGCAATTCGAGTACAATCACATACCCATGGGTATAAAGAATGCCCCGCCTACATTCCAGCGCTTATTAAATAATTTATTGAGCAATATGCTCGATACGGAAGCTCTCGTGTATTTGGATGACATCATCATTCATTCTGATACACTAATCGAACACGATAAAAGAGCTAGGCGGCTTTTTAATCGTCTCCGTGAAGCAAACCTAATTACAGCCTGACAAGTGGGACTTTCTGAGAACGGAGGTAGCATATCTTGGTCACATAATTAGGCCTGAAGGTATAAAACCTAACCCTGGAAAATTAAGGCCATTAAAAATTTTCCTCGACCTACCAAACTAAAGGAACTCTTAGGATTTCTTGGTTTAGCAGGTTATTACAGGCGCTTTATAAAAGATTATGCCAAGATAAAGAAAGACGCTGCTTGGAATTGGACTAGCAAACAGGAAGAAGGTTTTTGTCAAATCAGGAACTACCTTTGTACAGAACCTATCCTTCAATATCTTGATTTTACAACGTCTTTCCGATTAACTACCAATGCCTCCGAGCATGTGATAGGCCCCTTATGGAAAAGTCTAACATGAAAATAATGACACGGATGCGTGTCATTAATTTCGTGTCATTTGCGTGTCATTAGTTCCCGACCACACAAGAATAACGACACGGGAGAAAATGACATGGCAAAGAATGCACAATTTTTTTTTTATTATTATTATTATTAATTTTATAACGTCCCAAAATGCCGCCTGATGTCAAAGTGAAGAAATTGAAAGGCTAATGGTCAATGGACGTTGCGGTGTGTACGCTTGCCGTGCTAAGTCCCGATCAAGAGCGTGCGAATGGTACTCTTCGTTCGTCTCTTGTAGGGCCGCGGGAGAAGTATGCACTGCACAAATCCTGGAAACGAAAGTGGGTCTTGACTTTCAACCTAGGTACCCGTACCTGGGTCTAAACGGTACCATGGGAGACCGGGTGGCCCAGAGGACGCAAGTCCTCTCCCGGTCATTTGAGGTCGGACTCGTGATGGCAGTGGTTTAGCCCGTGCTTTAGGGTTAGCCACAGAAGAAAGCTTGAGCCTGACGTTATCTAGCGTTAAGGAGTCAGTGCCGGAAGTGTCGGTGTGTGAGTTGCATGTTCCAACTCGGCTATCAGTTGTGCACAAACTGAGAGGATGTGTGGAAGGGCACCCGACCCAGACCAAGGGGATCGCAAAGAGGCAACTCACCTCGATGCGCGTGAAGTGAGATGACTCCTTCATTGTAATTGGTAGGATGATGAGCTTCTGTAGCACTTGATCTCGCCCGAAAATTCCTCGTAGCTCCTGAGTTAAAACGGGCTCAGGAATGCGTGGAGTGAGTACGGGGAAGGATGGTCTCAGACTGCAGATAACGTACCTGACTTTATGCCGGTTTGGTCGAAGCGTGACTAAGACCCCGTTAAGCGTGCTAGGGTACGCGGTGTTGGCATACCCTTATGGGGAGATCCGGCACCTTAAACTTCGATAGTATTATTAATTTTATAATGATTTGATATAAACATGCATTGTGCATCATTTTGGAAAGGACAAAAATTAACTGCGCAGCCGTAGGAACTGTAGAATACGACTGCGCATAGTGGCATTTTTATGTATCCTTTGCCATGTCATTTTTCTCGTGTGGTCACGAAAAAATTACACGCAAATGAATGACACGCATCCGTGTCATTATATTCATGTCACATTTTTCCATAAGGGGCACCATGTTGACTCAGGCAAAAGACGGTATTGATCTTCCTGTTGCATATTTTTTCCAAGATTTTGAATAACAACGAACAGAAGTATCCAGAAGCAGAAAAAGAATATCTTTCAATCCTCTATGCCGTAGAAAACTTTCGACCATATCTTTACGATCGAGAATTTATTCTGGCCCGTGATTTTATGCCAATACATTGGATGAGTTATATTGAACATCCAGGACCAACGCTTCATAGATGGCGTCTTCGTCTACAAGACTACATTTACAAATTTGAATGCAAAACTGGGAAGATCAACAGAATTGTTGAAGCTTTATCACATAATCCTGTTGATTTTTCCAACAACGAAAATAATAAAGCCTTAACTTCCAATTCCGATTTAGAAAAATCCATCCTATCCAATGAAAAGATTTTTCCTAACCCTCTTAAAACCTCAGTGAACCCAGTAAAGGTGATACCCAAAAAAGAACAATCCGTTCAGTATCGTGCTTTGCCTATTATAACGCGATCGTCGGATAAAACAAGGGATATCAATCAAGATTTCGCGAAAAATGACACTAAGAAAACTCAGCAGCCCTAAACTTCCTCTCAGAAACCTACAAGGTATAAAGAAACACCCCAAGTTGAGAAAGAAACCCGAAAAACTATTCTTTCAAATCCAAAACTTTGTCCCAGGTTGCTAGATTAAAAAGAACGACTTTCAAAGCCCCAACACAACCCACAACCGGAAAACATCCTTTCATTAAGCCCAAAAACCCACCTGGTCGTTCTAAGAGCAGTACAAAACCAAAAGTCGACGGCAATAAAACATTCTCCATGAACCTAAGCGATAAAACATCAGTTGATCCTAACAAAAGCTCCATTGCACAAAGACTTGCCAGAAGGAAAGCAAGTGCAACTCCGAAACCCCCTATTGTAAACAAAAACTCGTCATCATCAACCGAGTCAGATACAGATGATGGGACTACCGAAGGTTCATCCCCCCCCCCTTCAGTCAGAAAAAGTCATAGTGTTTTCCCTAGTGTAAAACCAACTTTCAACCAAAAACAATTTATCCCAAAGACTGTTAGTTCTAGTAACCTCATTCAACCAGTGAACCCTTGGATTTCCCCGTTAAGGGACTAGTACACAGATGTTTACGTTGACGGTGCTTGCAGTTTCAATGGAAAAGGAGAACCAACATCAGAAATAGGTGTTTGGTTTGGTCATGATCATCCTTTAAATGTCTCCCGTCGATCCAAAGGTCGACAGACCAACAACGCAGCTGAAATTGAGGCAGCAACCGTTGCAGCCCTCAAAGCTCAGAAAGCAGGCATAAAAAACCTGAGGATAAAAACTGACTCACAGTTTTTGATAAAAAGTGCCACTGAATGGATCCCCCGATGGGAATCTAACCAGTGGAGAACTAAGGAAAATAAACCTGTATAGAACCGAGCTGCTTTTAAAAAATTAACTAAAGCATTGGAACCTTTTCAAGTGATTTGGGAACATGTCCCGAGTCATCAAGGCATAACTGGAAACGAAATGGCCAACCACCTAGCTAGAGAAGGGGTTAACCAAGAACAAATCACAGAAGAAGAAGAAGAAGAAGAAGAAGAAGAAGAAAAAGAAGAAAAAGAAGAAGAAGAAGAAAAAGAAGAAGAAGAAGAAGAAGAGCGTAATCCAGAAATTATAAGAGTTTACCCTCAACCTATTGGAAGTAGCGATTCCAGCGAAGACGATCCTGCTGGTGCCAAAATAGACAAATTCTTAGTTGACTTGGAAAAATCATTCCGACAATTTGACAAGTCACTAAAAACCAGAGGATTGGACCAAACCAACCTAACACTGCCTGGGATCATGAAGGAATGGATGAAGAATTTACCAAGCCAGAAATAACTCATGTGTCAGAAGGAGAAGATGATAAAGAACTTCTTCAAGCATTAGAAGCCCTTGACCTATGTCAAGGAAATGACGACGACATATTTTCAACAAGAATACAAAGGTTCCTTAAAAATTATAATAAACGTCATTTGATCTCCGATTCTTACAAACCAGCCGCAATCCCTGCAGACAATAAGGCAGAATATCCACCTTCACCAACCGATACGTTGTCAAGAAAACAGTGTAAAAGTACACAAAGTGTAGTGCGCTTCAAAGAAAATCCGGACATTCTACAGACTCCAGGTAGAAGTTTCTCCCACTGGCAACAATCGATGTTGACAACCTCTGGAAAATCTGTTATCCCTGATGCCTAATCTTCCCCAATGGAAAGTTTGAAGAGTACCACCTTATATACTGGTGTAGTGCCGCGAAAATTGCAAGTGAAAACAAACGATATTACGATAGGACGCGAGAATGCCCCTTCAGAAACCTCCCTCCAAAAAGGTATCTGTATTCCTTATTACTGTTTTCCATCCTTTTCTGACAGCTCTGACGACAATGTTATTGAGACAAATAAAAACCCACCGACTAAGAGTTATATTGTACAAAAGTGGACAAAACCATTAACTTTCAAACGTGACAATTATGCTCAATTTTTATCTGAAGACTGCGAATTAGTCAATGCTATTTCAAAATTATTGATAGCAACAGAAAAAATTGACATACAAGACATTCGAGAACATAGAACAAAAATAGGGCAAGTTATTGTCACTCCGTGTGGTCGATTTCATACATACTCGATTGTCGTAAAACATCGATTTTATGATGATATTGATTGGAGAAATGTCAATAATGGTTTGAGAAACCTTCAGTTAGCCTTGCAGCGCGACAGCCAAACAACTTGTCGAATAGCAAATTCTGATGAACTTCTACACCCCCTTCCCCAAAGTAAAATGACAGACCTTGTAAAACAAATATTCCGCGGTGGCGATAATTCTATACTCATGTGTCATGGAAAAATTGAAGTTCCCCCTCCAGAATTGAGATAAAAAATTATCTCAGAATTTCATGAAAATCTTTTAGCAGGTCACAAGGGTATCACAAAGACGTATAGACGCGTCAGAGAACGCTATTTTTGGCCTCGAATGCGAGATGGGATAACAGAGTTCATTAGGGGATGACAAAGTTGTTTTCGAAACAAACTGGTTAGGGCCCGCACTCGTGAACCAATGATAATTACCGACACACCAGCCACCCCCTTTGACAAAGTATCATTAGGTACTATAGGTAAACTCCCTACTACCCCTAACGGAAATCCGTACATCTTGACTATTCCCGATATAAAAACAACCACGATTGCTCATGCAGTGGCTACGAACTTATTCTCTGTGTTTGGAGCACCAAGATACGTCCTCACGGATCGAGGAGGAAGTTTCGTAAGCGTACTGATGAGAAAACTGGAATGGATTTTTGGTGTTAAACAAATCACAACATCTGGCTATCGTCCTGAAACCAATGAGGCATTAGGAAGAACACATATTGAGCTGGCGGATTTCATTAAACATTATGCTAGGGATTTTGACGATTGGGATCGTCTGTTGCCCTTTGCAATGTTTAATTATAATACTTCAGTCCATGAAGCAACTAATTTCACGCCCTATGAGTTGGTTTTCGGACATCTAGCCAGAATTCCGAGCTCAATTTCTCAAGGTCCTGTCCTTGAGACCTATGGGTCCTATCTCAAGGAACTCATAACTAGAATGAGCGAAATACAGGAAATAGCTGCCAAAAAATTATCTAGGCCAAATTGAGATCAAAACGATACCATGACAGAACTGCCTGTCCCTTAAAGGCAGACATCGGTAATCAGGTATTTGTATACAAAGAAATAAGAACGAATAAGTTAGACAACAGAGCTGATGGACCTTTCACCATAGTCGGATTTACACAAAACAACAATGTAGTCCTTGAAGATGAAAATGGAGGAAGGTTCTCAAAGCATAAGGATAAAGTAATGCAGGTACACTTCTAAACTAAAAATTTCACTTCCTAATCAAATCAGGTGGACTATCTTTCAAACGGGTACTGATTAATGTATGGCAGTTGCCATACATTAATATAGATTTATATATTAATATATGTTTCTTCTGTTTAAGGATAATTTCACCATGTACCGTGTTCACACCCAATAGGTCCGTACCAAAGGGCTGATCGAAGGCATTTGGATCATTTAATCCATCTCTGACAGAACAACAACAGCCAAGGAAAAATGGAACTCCCGTTAATAGAGGGGATTTTTGACGTCACAAGTTACATCTCCATAGGGTTCAAGGCCCTACTAGTCCTACTGCTCCTGTTCCTAGTTCGACAGGGATATCTGCTCTACAAAAGAATAACGAACAGACGCAGGAGGTCCAACAACTTTCCACCTCCACCACCGCCTGTAAATCTGCAAGACAGGGTGGTCATTAACGACTCACAGCTATAGATGAAACTGTGTTTCATTATGACTCTTACACCAGAAATGAAGAGAGCAAGTTTTTCCAGCTCAGCTGATTGACACATGACGATAGCAGTGTGCATCTTTATGTTTTCCCCGTTAGAAATATTTCTAAATTTTTCAATTCGCTAAAAAGGGGCTGCTCATTCTCCTTATCATCATTGTTGAATTTGAAAGTTAAGGACCACATGTATGATCCATGTCCAGAAAACACCCTTCTCGCAGTTGAAGGGATATATGGGACAGACGAATCCTACTCCAACCACTTACTGTTATTAAATTATGGAAAGAACATCTAACAAGTGTTAAATAAGTCTAACAAGTTATGACAGATGATAAATTGAAGAATCCAAATTCTGCGGCCATAAGTTCATCTTTGAGGACCCGGAGAAGTACCAACAGTCTTATGAAAATTATGGATTTACGATGGATTTTGGACTAATATTGCTGACTACAATATTGGAATTACAAACGAATACATTTACTCTACAACGAAGATATACTGGATGTTGCAGTTATTTATTACGAATTCAATATTCACAAAACTACATACATGTAGCGCTAGTTAGTGACAAGTTTTTCTTCTGAATCAACTTTATTTTTGCAACAGTAATAAAAAAAACATATATATATATATATATCAATTAAAATGTAATGAAAAAGAAAATGAAAGCTAAAGATAATCACGTTACTAGAAAAGCTAGTCACTATAACTTTTTTAAAATTAGAATTAAGCGCGTTGCAACGAATTTAGTGGATTGAAATTTTTATATTAATTAAAACAAATTAAAATTATTACAAAGGAATACTAGAATCGGATAATAATGATCCAAAATATCTTTTGCTCTAAAATGAAATCCAGGGCAAATATTATACTTTTTTGCAATTTTCTTTATTATAAAAATTAATAGAAAAATACTAGTAATATTAATAAAAAAATTTTACTTTATGAAGAAAAGAAATGTTAAAGAAACTTAAAGAAACCACAATAATAGAATTGTAGACAAATATTAACAATTACCGCTGATGTACCAAAGTTTGGATAATTACCATCTTTATTTTCCATGGTCACCTTTTTGAAGCAAAGACTAAATGATCACTATGACACAAACTTGACATAGATTTTATTCAACCAAATTAAACCACTTTAAATCAACCTAAATTTAACCTAAATTTTACCACTATGTATCTCTTAACTATTTAGAAATACACTGCCTGTATTTTGCGAAAGATATATATCTTAAATTTAAAGTATACTGCCATCAGGACCGTGAGTTTGCGGGGACGGAAAACAAAAATATCCGCGGTGGATTGTTACGTGCGTAACAGTTAAATAAACTTAATTATTTTGTAATAAAACATTGGAAGAAAAAGAAATTTAAAGCAAATGCTAATATTGTTATTGTTATAAGAATAATTATTAATATTATTATTATTATTATTATTAATGTGTTTAGTGTAATCTATATTATGCATGTATGAAAGAATGGGTGTAGAAAAGGTTATCAAATAACCGGAGGAAAGGAGGATATCTCTTTGCTCTTCGTCGCGTTTCCTTTTCTCTTCTTCGTCTCTTTCTTACGCGGTCAGGTACATCGAGTATAGCGGTGTGGGTGCACTTCGCAGCACGCATGCAAGCAAGATTTTGTCATGAAACCCTTAATGTAGATATCTTCTGCATTGTGGAGTGTCTCACTATGCCTCACTATTCCTTTCTTTCTTCTTTGATTCCTTTCCTCCTCTACCTCGATACATAATTCTCAAAAGATAACAATGTCGGCAGATATAATTAGAGTATGTCATATTCTCTTAATACACGCAAATGCGTGACAAAAGTGAACTTATGAGGATCGAATCTGCAAAAATAGAATTTATGGAATCCATGCAGATCAACGATCGCTCTGAAACCTAAGAAGGGCACAAGTTATACTTATTCAAACTTGTATGGGAGATATTATTCTAATAATGACAACAAAGAAAAGAGATATAGAAATTTTAGATATCGAGGTTTAATTATAACCTAATGAGTCAATCATCCTGTACCCACACCAACTACCCCTTAAACCCATGATTTCGTCCCATCATAATGCATCTTAGACACTCCATAAAAGCAGAAGATCGCGAGGTGTTAATCGCCATTCATTTACGGATAGTAAATGAACGGATAGTAAACGGATAGTTACGGATAGTTACGGATAGTTACGGATAGTTACGGATAGTAAATTAATGGCGATTGACACCTCGCGAGCTTCTGCTTTTATGGAGTGTCTAAGATGCATTATGATGGGACGAAATCATGGGTTTAAGGGGTAGTTGGTGTGGGTACAGGGTGATCGTTAGCATCAAGATAGGACTTGATACAATTGTTGAACTGCCGGTACGAATTTTTTCACTTCAATTTGAAATAGTAATTTTCTAAAATTGGAAACATTGGAAAAAGCTCAATTTTTGCTACTTGCTGAATCGCGATAGATTTTCGTCGAGCCAAGTAGTGAATCGGGATAGTGCCAAGTTCGAGTAATTGTTATCTGTTGAATCTCGATAGATTTTCGCAGAGACAGATGACAATTTAAGAATAAGGCCCGTTTGCGAGCTGCTTACGATTTTTCTTATTTTTGGGCGGACGTTGAAAAAGTTTTAAATACTCAAAATCTGCTGGATTCCAATCAGGATAAAATAGTAAAAAGAAACTTTCTTCTTGCTTCATCGGTCAGTAGTGTACCTATACAGGATTCTCGATTCGCGTAGTGGACAGAGCGCGTAATCGCTCATTCTTTCTTCCTTCTTCTACCCGTCGGAAGCGCAGCAGGTGAAAAGAGGCATCCTCCTTTCCTCTCAAGCTTTCAGGCGGTAATTTAAGGATAATTCGTGAGTACGAAATATTTGTATCGTTCAAATTTTATAAAAAGTAATTATAATTGCCTACGAGACATGAACATTAAAAATAAAAATAAAACTATTCCATCACTGGAATAGTAATAGATTGGTTTCTCCAGCGAACATGTTAAACAAGTAATTTTTTTTAACAGGATGAGAACAAAGAAATAAAATTTAAAAATTAAAATGTATCAAATTAAATAAGTAATTTTATGACGGTCCGTAACAATTTGTACCTTATTGTGAACAAAAAATTCTGCTCTTAGAATACCGTCGTGTTCAATTGGTACATTATTAGATATTAAATTAAAAATTGTGGGAATGCCAAAAATATTAAGTTTTACCTGTCCTAAAGTATAAACTGCATGCTCATTAATTCCTGTTAGTTTGATGCTTTTATTTTTATCAATTTCTTTATCATTATGAATTGCTCGAAGTTTTAATAAATTTGGTCCTGCTCCTGTATTAATCATCGTAGTTATGGGTATTTTGAGTCCATTAGTATTTACACGAACGTATGGTATTGGATTAGATTTTGCTAAATTTATGTTCTGTAGGGAATTTATTATTATTGGATACGTTAAAATTTTTAAATCTGTCCTCGGAGCATCCTACTGAGGAAGAATTTTGGAGTTTCCCGAGTTTTCTACTGGAACTTGGGTTTGTTGTTGGCTATTCTTATATATTCTTTTTCTATATTCGCTGATAACATGTCCTTGTTTTTTGCAATTATTGCAGGACAAATTTTGATTTCTATTGTTAGGATTAATTGATGTATTGTTTCTACTTGTGCTTGGTCCTTGTTGTGCGCTTTCTACTTGCTGATTCGGAATCTGTTTTGATACGAGTTTTGATATTGATTTTGATAAGAATTTCTGAATAGATGTTGTGGTGGACTTCTATACTGGTTTTGATTTTGATTTTGGTATTGATTTTGCAGTGGAGTTTTAAAATAATTTTGATGTTGATTTTGGGATCTATTTAATGGTTGGCTTCGATTCTGATGAACAAATTGATTTTGATTTGAAAAATTTGGTTGTCTTCTAGAATTCAAAAAATTTCCTTTATTTTGATCAATTAATTTATTGAATTGAAAACAATTGACTGCAAAATGTCCCTTCTTACCACATAGTAAACAAGTTACAATTTCATCTTGAGCAACGTTTATTTTTGTTGTTTTAGCGAATTCTTTATTATTTCAAAAAGGATTTTCAATTTCGGTTTTTTGCAAATTTTTTCTTAATTCATTGCGTCACAGTAATTTTCGCTCTACTTCTATCGCTTTATTTATTATACCTTTAAATGTATCTGAAGTCCCTACACGTAATTCTAATTCCGGTCTAAGTCCTCGCGTGAAACAATCAACAATAGTTTCCTCTAGTCCTGTTCTAAATGTTTCGTCTACTTTATTTTCGTTAATAATTCTATGCGCATCTAAAATTCTTTCTGCTGCTTCCGCAATTTTTACACCATAAGATACTACGTTTTCATGTTCCCACATATACATTGCCCCTAACTCTCCTTGTAACTGATATACTGATTTTGCGTGTGCGTAAACTGTTTTTAGTCTTTCTGCTAATTCTTGTACTGTGTTAAAACTATGCCCTAAAATTATTTTCCTTGCTTCGCCTGAAATTCGACCCCGAATTAATTTTACTAAATTCTTTTCTACGTGCGCATTTTCTTTTAATTAAAGTCTTTTCCGCCGTAAGTTCTTCGTTATCACTATTATCACTATTAGAAGTGTCGTCACTGTCAAAATGTTGAGTTGAAATGAATCCTGAATCGGATTCTTTTTCTTTTTGTGTAAAATTGAGATTTGAATTTGTTTCAGAATACCTTGGTGTACTAGCAAATTGTTTTGATTTGATATTAGGAATACCAGAATTCAAGGATAATTTTCGATTTTCTTTTATTCTTGAGCGAGTTAAATGTGGAGAATCAGTATTGTTTTCATTTGAATTAGACATTAATTTTAAGTTGCATAATACTTAATACTATATAAAAATTAATATTTATCACGATGTGAAAATTGCACATTAGATTCTTAAATAAATATTCTCACTTTCTGTAAAATAAAGAAAATTTTTTGTGCCAAAGGAGAATTGTAAAAAAAGATAAGAAAATTGCATACTCATTAATTTTAAAAATAAATTTTTAGTTTATTGATGCATTAGAATTTTATCGATTTTCGAAAATTTAACAAAAAAAATTTGTCAGTTTTTACTCATTAACTTGTTTAAGTTCCCGGGCCGATGCACCAAAATTTGGAAGGGCTTCTGTTATGTCAACGATGAAACGCCTCCAAATTTATCAAGACTTTTCTTTTTAAATTAGTTTCAAGGAAATGAATCTGATTTAGGATGAGGATGTTAATGAGTAACTAAATTATTTCGAGACTATTTATTTATTAGTTATAACAAGAAAAGTAAAATTAGGGATATAAATGTATCTTTGTTCTTGAGATTTTTCTTACTTTTTCGAAGAAGATAGTGATTTGAGACGATAGAAGTTCTCAAGGAATCCGTTGAAAGGTATCTGTGGTCCTGGATAAGGCTGCGTTGAAAATTAGGCTGTAGACAGGGTGGCTATCGTTGTTGTTTGCTTAGGGTGATACCGCTCCTGTTTACACTCAATTCCGAAGGTGAGAAAGAATAATACGTATTTTGAAGATGGGTTGACAATCAATGCAGGTTTTCTATAAGAGTTTTTATCTTGTTGTATTGTGGTGAATCTACCAGTTTTGCAGAACGTTTCCACTCTCGTTGTATACACTCGGATTAATCGAAACCGAAGTTTGTTATTGAAAGAAATGATTCGCGTCCCGAATCTTAGTTGAATTGGTCGTGATGAAGTTAGAAAAACTGAACGTGATGAACTTATTTGATCCGAACAATATAATAATTCACAATGCATGATTACTGATTGTACGATCACTTTATATAGTTTAATTCCTCCTGGCAAATGCGGTGATGACCTCGATCATTGTTTTCTAGTTGCTTGGTTCTTTTCGTTCTTCTTCTTCCCATTACTTTTCGTTGCTTTGACATTATTATTTGTATTGCTACTCTTATCTATATGCCGTTTTTTAGTGTCACTTTTCCAGGGGGCCGAACCTATTAGTCATTAACATGAAGCTGTCGATGAGCTCGTGGCGCTTTTATAAGACGCACTAGATAATTCACATAATATCTTGTATAATAATTTGAAGTATAATATTATAAATAGGTTACGAATGTAAAAAATGCCATAATTTTCAAATGACATATTTCTTAAATGATATAAATTCCAATTCACATCATTTTCACATGACATAATTCTCGAATGAGAAAAATCTGGAATGACATAATTCTTAAATGGCATAAGTCTAAATTGACCTAATTTACAACTGACATGATTCTCAAATTACATAATTTCTAATTGACCTAATTTACAATTGAATCAATTTACATTGATTCTCAAATGACATAATTCCCAATTGACCTAATTGAAAATTGACATGATTTTCAAATGAAATTAATCTTAAATGACATAATCTCCAAATGATCTAAATCTAAAATGAAATAATATTAAATTACATAGTTTTTAAAATACACAATTGACATTAATCCTAATTGACATAATTTACAATTGATATGATTCTCAAATAATATAATTCCCAATTGCCTAATTTACAATTCACATGATTCTTCAATGACATAATTCTTAAATAACATAAATCCAACTGACCTAATTCCCAATTGACATAATTCTCAAATGCCAAAATTCGCAATTGACATAATTCGCAAATGACATAATTCTCAAATGACATAATTCCCAATTGACATAACTAACATTTTACATAATTCTCTAATGACATAATTCCCAATTTTCCTAATTTATAATTTACATAATTCTCAAATGATATTAATCTTAAATGACACAATCTAAGAAAGATCTAAATCTACAATAAAGTAATCTTAAATGACATAGTTCTCAAAGTACATAATTCCCAATTGACATTAATCTCAAATGACATATTTCTTAAATGAGCTAATTCCCAATGAACAAAATTCCCAATTCACATAATTCTCACATGACATAATTCTCGAATGAGAAAATTATTAAATAACATAATCACTAAATGACATAAGTCAAATTGACATAATTCACAACTGACATAACTCTCAATTGACAGAATTCTCAAATGACTAAATTTAAAAAAGACATAATTCCCTTTTCACATTAAACTTAATTCACATAATTTTCAAATGATATTTTTCAAATCACATAATTCCCAATTGACATAATTCTAAATCACATAATTCCTAATTGACCTAATTAACAATTGACATGATTCTCAAACGACATAAATCTTAAATAACATAAATCCAACTGACATAATTCCCAATTGACATAATTTTTAAATTCCAAAATTCCTAATTGACATAATTTCCAAAAGACATATTTTTTTATCACATAATTCCCATGTCACAGAATTTCCAATTGTCATAATTCACAATTGACATGATTCTCAAATGACATAATTCCCAATTGACCTAATTTCCAAATAAAATATTTCTTAAATGACATAATTCCCAATTCACATAATTCTCAAATGAAAAAATTCTTAATTGATTGATATTTAGTGCGTATATTACGTAAGAAATTACTTTTTCTCAAACTTTATAACAATGCTATTTAATTGACGTCTTGTAATTTTTTGTTTCAATTAACGTTCTGTACTAGTTTTTGATACAGTTTGCCTAAAATAAGTTAAGAAATTTGTTGTTTGCGTACAAATACAAAATTGTCAAGTTGTTGTTATATGTGTGATTTAAATACAAATTATAATTTTGTGTGTAAACTGATACAAAAACCTTGATTTTGAAAATAATTTAAAGTAAACTGATAAAAAATTATAAAGTAAATTCTTTAAAAACATTGTTTGTAAAATCATTAACACATTTTTCTCAATTGAGATTGCACTAATACATCAAATTCTTTTATAAAATGAATGGGTTATGATTTTTCGGTAAACGTAACAAGTCAACATCTCGTTTCACAATTAATCATTCAAAATTAAATTTCTTAAACTTAAAAGTTAAATCAAATTTTATAAATTTATATTTTGCACCAAAACTCACTCCATAAGTTTTAAAAAAGAGGGCCGAGGTGTTACGTATGTAACGTTTATTAATTTTATTGTATACTGTTTATAAATCTATTCTCAATTATATATCCTAAATGTTTAGTTCATTACTAAGATTGAGGCTTATTTACCACACCGATCGATAATGCCTTTCGCTATTGATGGTATTAACTACTAGAATAACCCAGAGGGTTACTGTATAAGGCAATGTAAATAATGAGTTACAAGAGAGGTGTGCATCTACGAAAATTCTACTCCGCTTCAAGCAACTTTTATCGATTAAAAAGGACTATATAAGGTCCTATGAGGGTCTGTGACAGATCAGTCTAATTCAAACCCCGAAACTCTTATTGTCAAAATCTTCGTATCAGTCTAATTCAACTCCAGAACCTCTGTTCATCAATTCTTCGAGTGGTCAACTATCCTTGTATCAGTTACCTGTCATACCAGTACAAGTAACCTACCAAGTATTAATTGAAATCTTTCAAGGTGTTGTCAACTATCTTCGTGACAAAATTTTACGTCTACGTTCGCCAAGATTCACCTAGCACTCCATAAAAGTTCAACTGACTGGTTGCCAGTACCTTGCCAGGGTTCACCTAACCTTCGGACAACTTCTCAGCTGGCTGGTTGCCAATTTCAAATCAAACTTGGACCAGAAATACTCGACATCTTTACCTGAGATCTGACCAAGCATCTCCATCTTAAATTAAAAGTAAGTTCAACATTTTTAATCCCTTGTTCCTTTCCTAATCCCCTTACCTCATTTCTTTTCTAAACAAATAATCTGTTTCAGATTATTCACACTCTGACACCAGCTCTCGCCGCTCTCTTAATTCCTATGGTATTAAGATCGGTATCGTCAAGCCTTTATGTAAACAATAAACTCTGAACTTATGCAAATGTCTCTCTATTCATTTTTCCTTACACCTTACCCTCACTGTTCAACCACCGATTCCGTTAACAATTATTTTTGTATGTTATGCTTTCCATGACGTAACATATTTACCAATTGACAAAATTGCAAATTGCCATAATTTCAAAACAACATAATTTACAAAAAATGACATAATTCGTAATTGACATTAATTTTAATTGAGATAATTTCCAAATGACATGATTCTCAAACGACATAAATCCAATAAACATAATTTTTAAAGGACATAATTCTCAAATGATATATTTGTCAAATGAGCTAATTCCTAATTAAATTTATTTCCAATTGACATAATTCACAATTGAAAAAATTGCGAATTGACATAATTCCAAAACAACATAAATTACAAATGTCATAATTACCAATTAACATTAATCTTAATTGACATAATTTTCAAATGACATATTTTTCAAATTACATAATTCGCAACTGATATAATTTACAATTTCCATGATTGTCAAATGACATAATTCTTAAATGACATAATTCCCGGTTGACATTGATCTTAAATGACAGAATATCCAAATAATATACTTGTCAAATGAGCTAATTCTCAATTGACAAAAATCTAAATTGACATAATTCCAACACAACATAAATTACAAATGATATAATTCCCAATTGACATAATTCCCAAATGGCATATTTTTCAAATCACATAATTTCTATTTCACATAATTCCCAATAGACATAATTCACATTTGACATAATTCTCAAATGACATAATTCCCAATTGACCTAATTTACAATTGACATTTTCAAGTTCCAAAATTCCTAATTGACTTAATTTTTAAATGACCAACTTTCCAAATTAAAAATTTCTTAAATATCATATTTCCCAATTCACATAATACTCACAACACATAATTCTTCAATTAGAAAATTTTTAAATGACATAAGTCTAAATTGACATAATTTACAACTGACATGATTCTCAAATGACATAATTCCTAACTGACCTAATTTACAATTCACATGTTTCTCGAATGACATAATTCTTAAATGACATAAATTCCCAATTAACATTATTCTCAATTGCCAAAATTCTCAATTAACATAATTCTCAAATGACATAATTTACAAATCACGTAATTCCAAATTGACATTAATCCATAATGACATGATTTCCAATCGACATATTTCTCAATTGACATTATTTCCAATTCGCAAATTTATCAAATGACAAAATCCTTAAATGACATAATCTTTTAATTCCATAAGTCTAAATTGACAGAATTCACAATTGACATAATTCTCGAATATCACAATTCCCAATTGACCTAATTTACAATTCACATGATTATCAAATGACATTATTCTTAAATGACATAACACCGTCCAACAACTAGGACCAGAAAAAAAATACCCGTGTCTGGCCGTTTTGCTAGATCAAGTCGTTTGTGGTTTTTAGGGCTGAAAACAACCCTTAAATAAAAAGTGACAAGATTTTTTTTTAAAACATATGAATTTCTCATGAAACTTGATGTCTAGGGATTTTTGGGATCGTTGATTACGAATCTGAGGTCAGATTTTCAAACTTTAAAATGGCGGATCCAATATGTCGGACAACTTTTTTAAAAATAGATTTAATTTTCCTGAAGCTTGTTACTCGTGGGTTTTTGGGGTCGTTGATTACGAATCTGATTTCAGATTATCAAAATTTAAAATGGTGGATCCAATATGGCGAAATTAAAAAAAAAAGAATTACGTTTAGGACAATTCATTTTTATTTAAGAACACTTACAATTCTGATATACAAACAGAAAACAAATGACATTTGTTATATTTTGATATTCAGTTGCATAGCTAAAGAAAATAGTATATATACCAAATTAATGTCAATCGTTGATATTCTTACTTTCATAAGAAGTGTTAAACAATTACTTTATATTTATTAAATCATCTATCTTAAGCTTCCTATTATCGAATATGCTTACCTACTACAAAGTTTGCTTCGTTATTAAAAAAATGTTTAATATGCAAAGACACATTTGTGGAAATGTTTAAATTCTTTATAATCTTTACCTCTATGAGGTCCGCCATTTTAAATTTTGAAAATTTGTCGTCAGATTCGTCATCAGAGACCCCAAAGACCACCGAGTAACGAGTTTTATGAAAATTAAAGCTATGTTTAAAAATGTTGTCCGCCATATGGAATCCACCATTTTGAATTTTAAAAATCTGACATCATATTCGTAATCAGCGACCCCAAAAACCTCGAGTAACGAATTTCAGACAAATTGAATCTATTTTTAAAAAAGTTGTTTGCCATATTGAACACGCCATTTTGCATTTTGAAAAACTTACATCGGATTTGTAATCAGCGAGCCCGAAAATCCCTGGATATCAAGTTTTATAAAAAAATAATATTTTTTACAAAAATATCATGTCACTTTTCATTTAAAGGTTGTTTTTACTCCTAAAAGACACAAACGACTTGATCTAGGAAAACGGCCAAATACGAGTATTTTTTTTTGGTCCTAGTTTCCAAAAATGTTTGGTTTTTTTGTGTTTGAAAAATCGTGTTGGACGGTGTAATCTTCAAATGATCTAAATCTGAAATAAAATAATCATAAATGACATAATTCTCAGAGTACATAATTTTAATTGACATTAATCTCAAATGACATAATATCCAAATGACGTATTTCTTAAATAAGCTAATTTCCAATGGACAAAATTCCCAATTGAAACGTCAGGGTTTAGACACTAAATTATATGCTATAATAAATTTTCCTAATTTGTTTATATTACTTCTGTATACATTCCACCATCTTTAAAAAACAGCTTATTTTGCAAAATCTTAGATTACCTTCAAGGACAAACTTTTCTTTAAATTCCGAATTATTAAATGTCACATCAATCAAACAACATTGTTTCAAATAAAAAATATAATATATTTCTGTTCAACATTTCGCTACTAAAATTTGTAAATTTCATCACTATAACAATCTTATATATAGAGTAACGTTTTACTGTATTATTGTATTTTTGATTATTTTCATGTTCATTTGTATTATAACTGTAGTGCCCAATAATTACCATTTTGGATATGGGCTTTCCAACAAATAAATAAAAAATGGACATAATTCGCAATTGACAAAATTCTGAAAAGATATAATTCTCAAATGACATATTTCTCAAATAACAAAATTGACAAATGAAACATTTCTTAAATGAGCTATTTCCTAATTGACATAATCCTTAATTGACATAATTTCCAATTCGCATAATTCTCAAATGACCTAGTCCTTAAATACCATAAGTCTAAACTGACATAATATTTCATTTAATTGACATTAATCTTAAGTGACATAATGTGCAAATGACATATTTCTCAAATAAGCTAATTTAAAATGGACAAAATTCCCAATTGAAAGGTCAGGGTTTGGACACTAAATTTCTGTTTTAATTTATTTTCCTGATTTGTTTATACCACTTCTGTATACATTCCGCCATCTTTAAAAAAAGCTTATTTTGCAAAATCTTAGATTACCTTCGAGGACAAACTTTTTTATTAAATTCCGAAATAAAAAAATTGACATAATTTCCAATTGACGAAACTCTCAAAAGACAAAATTCTCAAATGACATTATTCTTAAATAAGAAAATTGTCAATTAAAACATTTCATAAATGAGCTATTTGCTAATTGACATAATTTGCAAATGACAAAATTCCCAATTATCCTAATTTACAATTGACATGATTCACAAATGACATAATTCTTAAATAAGATAAATCCAACTGACATAATTCCCAACTGACATAATTCTCAAAAGCAAAAATTCCACATTGACATAATTCTCAAATGACATAATATACAAATGACATAATTACCAATTGACCTGAATCCTTAATGTCATAATTTCCAAATCATATATTTCTCAAATTACATAATTTCCAATTCGCATAATTTTCAAATGACATTATTCCCAATTGACAAAATTGCGAATTGACATAATTCCAAAATAACATAACTTAAAAATGACATAATTCCCAATTCACATTAATCTTAATTGACATAATTTCCAAATGACATAATTTTTAAAAGATATAAAACCAATAGATATAATTTTCAAAGGGCATAATTCTCAAATGATATGATTCTCAAATAAGCTAATTCCTAATTGACAAAATTCTCAATTGACATAATTCACAATTAACATAATTGCAAATTGACATTATTCCAAAATAACATAATTTACAAATGCCTTAATTCCCAATTGACATTAATCTTAATTAACATAACTTCCAAATGACATATTTTTCAAATTACATAATTCCAGTTTCACATAATTCCTAAATAACATAATTCACAATTGACATATTTCTCAAATGACATAATACCCAATTGACCTAATTTATAAATGACATGATTTTTAAATGACATGAATCTTAAAAGACATAATATCCAAATGACATAATTCTTAAAAGGCAAAAATCACATAATTCCCATTTTACATAAATCCTAATTGACATAATTCACAATTGACTTAATTCTTAAAAGGGGGGGGGGGTAGGGTTAATTCTGGCAAAAAACGCACTTTTTTGTGAATTTTTTCTGATGACACAGTTAAAATCAGTTCATTAAAATGATTGACTTGAAATTTTGACACAATATTGTTAAAATATTATACATTCAGATAAAAAAATAACAAAAAAACAAAAAAAAATTTTGTAAACTCTACCCACTCCTTAAGTGAAATTATTCCTAATTGACCTAATTTACAATTGACATGATTCACAAAAAAATAACATAATTTACAAATGACATAATTCCCAATTGACATTAATCTTAATTGACGTAATTTTCAAATGATATAATTCACAATTGACATCATTCTCAAATGTCATAATACATAATACGCACAGTAGATTCAGTGCGTGTGTGACTGAGAGCGTTTATTCTCTTCCTTCGTCTTCGTCCTTTCCTTCCTCACATGCTTCTGACTCACGTACACAGCGGAGTACTAGTGTCCGTTCTGACAGTAATGGTGTGTTTTCTGTTTACTATCAGAACGTCAGAGGTATGTGTACGAAATTAAATACATTGCGAATGCTCTTCCGTTGCTTTTTTATAATTTTTATATTTTAACTGAAACGTGGCTCAATGAAAACATCAACTCATCGGAGTTGTGTTTTAACAACTTTGATGTTTTTAGATGTGACCGAAATAGAAACACTAGTTTGTATGCCTTGGGAGGTGGTGTTTTAATAGCATCGATTGGATCCTTGCGATGTATCAAGCTAGAAACTTTGATTAAATCAGTTGAGCATGTCATAGTGAGCTTTCAATCTTTTTCGAAAAGGATATTAATAGGAGCTTTTTACATTCCTCCCAATAGCTCTCTTCATCTTTATTGTGATGTTTGCAGAATTTTAGAAAATGTTAGTAGTCAATTTCCTAACACTAAATTGTTAATTTTATTTAATTTAGTTTACCTTTTGCGACTTGGAATAATAATATTGACTCTACTGTATCTTGTTTGTGCATTCCTGGTACTGTGTTATCAAAGCGACAAATTATTGAAACTTTATGTGGCACTTTAGATTATTTAAATTTGCGTCAGATCAATAATTTTTGTAATTCGGAAGGCTCTTTGCTGGATTTAATTTTTGTAAATTTTAATAATTTTACTTTAACCACGACTATTGATGAACTTCTCCCTATTGATAGTTATCATCCACCACTGGCTATTGAATATAAATTTTTTCGCAATCTTGTTGATAATCACCAAAATTTATTTAACTACTATCGTTTTGATTTTTTTAATGCTAATTTAACTGCTATTGTTATGTGTCTTTCTTTAATTGATTGGTTCTATGTACTATCTACGTTAAATGTTGATGACGCTGTTGATATATTTAATTCCTATTTATTTTATGCATTTGATTTATATGTTCCACTTAAAGTGTCTAGTCAATCTCGATATCCACTTTGGTTCAATAATGAACCCTTTGGTTCAATAATGTTTAGTCCGTGATAAAAAAGTTGCTCACGCTAATTACAAATGTTTACAATCTTTATCCAATTATAATATATTTTCGTCTTTACGGAAAAAATGCAAAACATTGTCGACTAAATGCTATAATGATTATATTCAAAGAGGGGAATCTGTGATTCTCTCTAACCTAAGTATTTATGGTCTTTTGTTAATAAACTACGAAAAAAACTCGAATTCCGAATGTGATGTTTTTGGATGACAGATCCGCGGACAATAATTTTGAAATTACTCAACTTTTTTCAGAATATTTTGATTCTGTCTTTGTTGATTCTAATTTTGATTTAAGCGCTATTAATGTTGGACCCAATACCATTGATCTCAATTTCATTAAAATTACTCGTGACATGATTTTATCTAAGATTAAGGGATTGAATAAGAATGCTGGTTCAGGTCCTGATGGTATTCTACCTGCCTTTATTCAATCATGTTGCTCGTCTTTGATTTACCCATTATGTATATTGTTTAATTTATCAATTTCTAAATGTACTTTTCCGAATGCATGAAAAAAGACCACCATTATTCCTGTGTATAAAAAAGACGACAAAAACAATGTTAAAAACTATAGACCGATTGCTATTCTGAATGTTTTTGCCAAGCTTTTTGAATCAATCATCTTTGATCATCTTTATTGAGCTACTTCTAATTTATTGATAGACGAGCAGCATGGCTTTATGAAAGGAAGATCTGTTAATTCAAATCTTTTCATTTTTACCGAGAGTTTGGTTTCTGCTTTGTCTTTGGGTTCTTAGGTTGATGCTGTCTATACTGACTTTTCTAAAGCATTTGATAGTGTTAACCATGGGATCTTGCTTGCTAAGCTCAAGCTATTGGGATTGTGGTGAGGGATTAGTGGATTGGTTTCACAGTTATTTAGTTGATAGACCACTATCTTTCAAAGTTGGTGATTCTTACTCTGATCCTTTCATCGCATCATCGGGCATTTCTTAGGGTTCTAATCTTGGTCCCCGTTTTATTTTATTATTTATTAATGACATTAAATATGTAATACATTTGGTTTCCTTTTTACTGTATGCTGACGATTTGAAAATATATCGTGTTGTTCGTGATTATATTGACTGTTCTTCAGACTGATTTGAATAATGTTCGTAGATGGTGTCGCTTAAATGGATTGTCTCTTAATATAGAAAAGTATTCTTGTATGACATTTTCAAGAAAGAAGTTGACTTTTCATTGTGATTATACCATTGATAATGTTATTCTAAATCGTGTTTCTGAGATTCGTGACCTTAGCATTATATTTTGTAAAGATTTATCTTTTAACGTTCAAATTGCTGCTGCAGTAAATAAATCTTTAAGATCTTTGGGTTTCATTAAGCGTAGTACAGTTAACTTTAGGATTTTATCAACTCTTAGCATACTGTACTTTCCTTTTGTTTGTTCTGTCTTGGAGCATGGATCTGTGATTTGGTGCCCATATAACAGTGTTCATATGCTCAGACTTAAGCGAGTACAAAATAGTTTTTTGCACTTTGACTTTGACTTTTATACACATGATTATGATATTTTGAGAAAACAGTTGAATATTCCTAGACTTGACCAAAGATTTTTATATACTGATCTTTTCTTTTTATTTAAAGAGATCAATGATGTTGTAAATTGTCCTGCGGTTCTGTCTTCAATCAATGTCACTGCTCCTCAAAGAATATTACGATCAGTTGTGCCTTTTTATATTACTGTTCGTAAAACTAATTGACAAAATTGCCAATTGACATAATTTTAACATAACATAATTTACAAATGATATAATTCCCAATTGACATTAATCCTTACTGACATAATTTCCAACTGACCTAATTTACAAGTGACATGATTCTCAAATGATATTAATCTTAAATAGCATAATCTCTAAATGATCTAAATTTGAAATGAAATAATCTTAAATAACATTGTTCTCAAATTACACAATTCCCAATTGACATAAATACCAATAGCAAAATTGCGAATTGACATAATTACAAAATAACATAATTTACAAATGATATAATTCTCAATTGACATTAATCTTAAATGACATAATTCCCAATTGACATTAATCCTTAATGACATAATTCTCAAATGACATTATTCCCAATTGATATAATTCACAATTGACATGATTCTTTAATGAAATAATCTCCAAATGATATCAATCTGAAATGAAATTATCTTAAATGACATATTTCTTAAATTACACAATTCCTAATTGACATTAATCTCAAATGACATATTTTACAAACGAGCTAATTCTCATTTCACATAATTTCCAATTGACATAATGCACAATTGACATAATGCACAATTGACATAATGTACAATTGACATAATGCACAATTGACATAATGCACAATTGACATAATGCACAATTGACGTAATGCACAATTGACATAATTTTCAAATGACATTATTCCTAATTGACAAAAATTGCGAATTAACATAATTAAAAAATAACATAATTTACAAATGACATAATTCCTAATGGACATTAATCTTAATTGACATAATTTTCAAATGACATAATTCTCAAGTGACAAAATCCAATGTACATAATTTCCAATTGACATAATTCCCAATTGACATAATGCACAATTGACATAATGCACAATTGACATAATGCACAATTGACATAATGCACAATTGACGTAATGCACAATTGACATAATTTTCAAATGACATTATTCCTAATTGACAAAAATTGCGAATTAACATAATTAAAAAATAACATAATTTACAAATGACATAATTCCTAATGGACATTAATCTTAATTGACATAATTTTCAAATGACATAATTCTCAAGTGACAAAATCCAATGTACATAATTTCCAATCGACATAATTCCCAATTGACAAAATTGCAAATTGACATAATTTCAAAATAACATAATTTACAAATGATATAATGCTCAATTGACATTAATCTTAAATGACGTAATTCCCAATTGACATTAATCCTTAATGACATAATTCTCAAAAGACATTATTCCCAATTGATATAATTCACAATTGACATGATTTTTAAATGACATAATCTCCAAATGATCTCAATCTGAAATGAAATTATCTTAAATGACATATTTCTTAAATTCCACAATTCCTAATTGACATTAATCTTAAATGACATATTTTACAAATGAGCTAATTCTCATTTCACATAATTTCCAATTGACATAATGCACAATTGACATAATTTTCCAAATGACATTATTCCTAATTGTCCTAACTTACACTTGACATGATTCTCAAATGACATAACACTTAATTGACATAAATCGAACTGACATAATTATAAAATGACATATTTCTCAAATGACATAATTTTCAATTTGCATAATTCTCAAATGACATTATTCTCAATTGACAACATTGCGAATTAACATAATTCAAAAATAACATAATTTACAAATGACATAATTCCTAATGGACATTAATCTTAATTGACATAATTTTCAAATGACATAATTCTCAAGTGACAAAATCCAATGTACATAATTTCCAATTGACATAATTCCTAATTGACAAAATTGCGAATTGACATAATTTAAAAATAACATAATTTACAAATGATATAATGCTCAATTGACATTAATTTTAAATGACATAATTCTTAATTGACATTGATCCTAAATGACATAATTCTCAAATGACATTATTCCCAATTGATATAATTCACAATTGACATGATTCTTAAATGACATAATCTCCAAATGATCTTAATCTGAAATGAAATTATCTTAAATGACATATTAATTTTTTTGAGGGGACTGTGGGCAGATTCAAGACTCAGGTGAAAGAGGTCATTAAAAATAATGACTTAAATGCCTGGCTCCATTTGTTGTTGTAAATAAGATTCATAGTTCCTGTTCATTTTATGTATAGATTATATTTTATCTTCAAAGTACATTGTACGAAAGGGCTATTACGAGCCCGTTTATGTAAATAAATAAATAAATAAATATTTCTTAAATTACACAATTCCTAATTGACCTTAATCTTAAATGACATATTTTACAAATGAGCTAATTTTCATTTCATATAATTTCCAATTGACATAATGCTCAATTGATTTAATTCACAATTGACATAATTCTCAAATGTCATAATACCCAATTGACCTAATTTACAATTTACATGATTTTCAAATAACATTAATTTTAAATGTCATAATATCTAAATGATCTAAATCTGAAATGAAATAATCTTAAATGACATAGTTCTCAAATTACACAATTTGCAATTGACATTAATCTTAAATGGCATAATATCCAAATGACGTATTTGTCAAATGAGCTAAATCTTAATTGACCACGGTGGGTCTAAATGAACTTTAACCCAAACAAGCTTGCATATTTCGGTTCGCTTCTGATTTTACTTCTAGGATGTCTCCCTATGATTTTGAGCTAAAAATAAAGGTTATTGTATTCACATAAAGATCCTTGTTGTCTATCTGGATATTCAGAATGATTTTTACAGATTTTGTATTTTGCCCACACCGTTTTAAAATCGGAGTGAACAGACTCCATTGCCAGTTAACTAAGGAATCCAAGACCAGTTTCTATTTCATTACAAAAGTCTGGAACGTTGAAAAATATGGCGTATACTTTTGGTGTTACCGAAATGCCCAAATCTAAGTAGCTTTCTTTCAATTATTCTAATTTTTCTTTAAAGCAAGGATCTAATTGATTACTGAAACATGCTTTTAATGGATCTCTGAAATCGGCAAAGGTTTTGACATATTTCAGATATCAGTACGTGGGATGAATCAAATAGAAAGCTTGAAATATGTAAAAACCTTTGCCGATTTCAGAGATCTATTAAAAGCATGTTTCAATTATCAAATAGATATTTGCTTTAGAGAAAAAATAGAAAAATTCAAACAAAGCTACTTAGATTTGGGCATTTCGGTAACTTTTAAAGCACACTCCATATGTTTAAAAAACTGAAAGGTCATGTTCAAAAGGTCACAATCTTGGCTCCAATTAAAATAGAAAGCTCTATTTTATTAGATTTACTCGAAATTACATCTACTTTAATTTGTTTTGTATTAGTGGCTACTATACGTTTATAAAAACTAGTTACTTTACAAAAATCTAATTTTTTATATTTTTAGAGGAAATTATATTTTTTCAAAAAGTCATAACTTTATCAATTTTAGAGATAAATCGATAGATTTTTTTTAACTGTAATAATTTTGATTTAATAAATTTAGGTAATTTCAATTTCTAACAAATAAAATGAGAAATTCACTTGAACGAAGAATTTATTGTAAAATAGTAAGAGAATTTTAGATTCAGTCATTAAATTAGGGATCCCTTATCATATTAAAAAACTAACTTCTGAATTTTAGGTGAACATAAAAATCAGATTTAAATTAAATAGACATAACATATAAACATAAGACAAAATAAAACTCATCGCTCGCTGATGAGACACGTGGTGGACCGGAAATGAGACCCTTGGCTTCAATCCTTTTATTATATCTTATTTCTTTCCTCTCATTTCATTTCATTTTCAGCCAAATTCCACAAAATTCGCTTCGCACTTTTTTTCAGGAAAACACCCTGTTTCAGTCCGAAACTTTTGAAATATGGAAAGGTTTTGGATTCCCTGCATTGATTGGCCACTAGTCGTTAACGGTATACACCTTTTTCATTCAACCATCCAAAAAAGACGCCACTCTATTCCAAAAGATTAAATTAAATATACTATTTGAAATTAAAATTCACACGGTTAAAATGACTCCAATTTAATTAGATAATAATTTACCTTAAGGCTACCGGCGGTACGCTCAAGGATTACAGAAATTAATGACAATTCATTCAATGGACACTTTCAATATTTCTCGCTTTAATTTTTCATTTATTGAATATCATTTTCGCTTCATTATCCCCCCTTACTTTTAAGGATCTTAAGCTCGTCAAAAGTACTTAATATTTACAATTTTGAAAAATTAATAATTACACCAACGTACTTCAAATTTATCATCGTCGATTATTCAGTAAATTTACAGACAGTATTTTCCGAATTATACATGCTATAATCTGAATAGTCTTACTTTTCAGTCTTATATGTATATAAATATTTTATTTTTATTTTTATACACTTAAAGCTGAGATTTTCAATCGCTTAAACTACTATATCAAACACAGTAACTAAATAAAATATTATCCACTTTTTACAAACGAATCGAAAGAATCAATCAGAATTTTTCAGAAATTAATCGAGGAATATATTTTCTTAAATTACTTTGATTATAAGTCCCAATAATTTTCTGATCATTGTCGATTTCCGCTAATTCAAATGAATTATTTTCGAAATCCCTAATAATTTTATACTTACCGTGGTAAAGGTGGAAGAATTTACGAGTAACCTTTTTCAAGGCATCCGATTGTTTCGGATGCCGAAACAATCGGATTCGATTTGGTTTCGGCAAAACCAAATCATTTTTACTCAACTTTATTCTGGACACACTTTTCTGAGTCTCGGTCCGTTTTTCAAAACTTTTATTTATATTTTCACGAGCTAATAAAATCTTTGTTTCTTTGGATGTCTCAGGAATTTCCGGAAACCGTATCAATTTTTGAATCTGATTGGCAGCTTTTACTCCAAAATGCAATTCCTGGGGGGTAAATCCCGTACTCGTATGAACAGTAAAATTAATAAAAAACTCAATATCTGGAATACATTTTGCCCATTTAGTGTGTTGTTCCGAGCATAACATTCTAAAAAACCGACCTAACTCCCTCATCACACGCTCAACTGGATTACTCTGCGGATGCCGAATTGAAGTGCAGACAACTTCGATACTTGCTTCACGTAGCTTCTCACTCCACTTCGGTGAAGTATCCATTTCCATTTCCGGAAAATAATTATCAAACAATTTTTTTAAGATCGTATGCGTGTTTTCTTTTTTATCGGATAGAGTTTGACGTACTTGGAGAAAACGTCATGCACAACAAAAACATATTTGACTCCGCCTGTTTATCGAGGAAAGAAACCGTGAAAATCGACACTAACAAGATCTCGAGGACTCGACGAGCATACTAGTCGGAAAGGACATTCCATTTGTTGGTTAACATTTTTTATCCGCTGACATAGGTCACAGGATAACACAAAATGTTCAACTTTTTTATTCATGTCCTTCCACAAATAATACTGTTTGAGATGCGCACCTGTCTTGTAGATTCCAGGATGGCCTAGTTTCGAATGAACACAGTCCATGAGTCTCTGTATCAACTCTTCAGGAATAATTACTTGCCAACCAATTAACGTATCGTCCCTACGGATTAAAACGTCAACCTCTATTACGTAAAAGCGTTCAGTACCATTTTCGATTATTTTTGTCAAAATCGATTGGATATCAGAATCCCGTTTTTGAAGTTCAGCGAGATTCTTTATTCTGGGTTGAACAGATTCAAACTTTCCTTGCGGATTTCTGCTAAAAAAGTCAGCAGTTAAATTGTCTTTACCTTTCAGACATCGACTAACTAGGGAAATTATTCTGTGATCACTATTTACATCAATTTGATATAAAACGCCACTTATTCCTGCATCCGATGCATCCGTTTGGATTTTATATGGACAATTTGGAATGTAATGAGAAAGCTGAACTGATTCAACAAATGCCGATTTTATCGCATCAAAAGCTTCGTCATGACTAACCAGCCACTTCCACGGAGTTTTTTCTTTAAGCAAATCACGATAGGGTTCAATTAAGTTTGAATGTCGCGCCGTGAACTGTCGATAGTAGGTACAAACCCCTATGAACTGTTGAAGTTCCCTTCGATTTGTTGGTCGTGTGAAATTATAAATTATTTCAAGTTTATCCTTCAAAGGCCTTATTCCCTCTGTTGACAACTTATAACCTAGAAAACTAATTTATTTCTTTCAAAATTTTGACTTCTTCAAATTTAAGGTAAAGTTCAAATCCAAAAGAACTGAAAAAATTAGGCATAATGCTCTCACGTGATCATAAAATGATCCCGGAGTCGTAATAAAAAAATCTTCGATATAAGTTGTCAATATTTTAGGAAATCTGTTTCCATTCACACCATTTAAAGCTCGAATGAAGGCGGAACCTGCAGTCTTTATACTGAATGGAACACGACGGAATTGATATAACTGCGAATCGAAAAGAAAAGCCGTATATTTTCGTGAACTTTCGTCCAAAGGTATCTGCCAATATCCGGCCGTCAAATCTACTGTTGACATAAAAGTAGTCCCGTAAAATTTTTGCATAAGTTCTCCGATTAATGGTGGTGCCTCGTGATCCGACGCAATAATTTCGTTAATGTAACGAGCGTCAAGACAGATACGAACTGCATTTTTCGATTTCATAAAGATTCTTAATGGATTACAATACTCGCTCTCAGATCTCTCTATTATTCCGGTTTCCATCATTCTCGATATTTCGTTTCTAACAGATTCGCGATAAGCAAGCGGCACAGGTTACGATTTTTTAACAATTGTTCTATAAGGCTTTATTTTTAATTTATACGGTGGGGTAAACGCACTAGAAACTTTTGGTGAAAATAATTTTTCAAACTTCGATACTTCATCAACAAAAAACTTCTTTTCCTCATCCTTTAAATCATCAAATTCCGAAGCAATCAATTCAAGGTCATCTCGAAAACTTCCGTTATTACTCAAATAATCATTTTTTAAATTTAAACAATCAGGATCATTAAGAAATTCAACAATATTAAGTTCCGCGGTAACTTTAGGATCTTCAAGAACCTCATCTTCAAATTTATTTTCAAAATTCATTTTTTCGCAAATTAAATTTTTATAAATTTTATTTACTTTATTTTGATCACAATTTAAATCATCCAGCATCATCATAGCAAGATTAAAGTTTATTTCAGGCTCACGCGTCTTAATAAAATTCTTACAATTATTTGAATTTATAACACTACTATTTTTAATTTCAACATTTGTGAATCTATTATCCCCCTTTAACTCATCTATTTGCGAATTATGTTCTTCTATAATATTTTCATTTGTACAATTTATTACCTGAAGATATGTGATATCCTCGACACCATCCACCACGATTCTGTCGGTGGAACCTTCGCCATAAGAAACAAAACACGAATCGATAATCACATAGCGAACAATCACTGCTTTATGACGATAAAGTCACAAAATATTTGTCTCTTAATACTTGTCGATTTTTTCCCGATTGCAGTCACAATCATCACGTTTGAAACAGGCTATTCGTTCAACTGATTGTAAGTCTTCAAATAATTATAGAAGGTCTCTAAAATAGCAGTTACTTGACTGCCAGTGTCGACAAGTGCCTGAATAGGTACCGAATACAAACAAATGAGCAAACGAGGACACAGAGGAATTATAGAATATTGTTGAACATTCTCTTCTTGACTACTTTCCTGCGTATTATTAGATAAACTATGGAAATCATAGTAAGTGGATTGGCGCGATGCATTCGAAGAATGTATCCCCTCCTAGAAGTTTAATTGGTTTAACATAGAAGAAGATTGAGAATTAATATTAGTCACAAGTGGTGGTGGACGACTTGTGTCAGGCAACAGTACACGAAAATTTTGATAACACGAGGGGGGCTTAAGTTGCCTTTGCTGAAAATTTCGACTTGTCGCACACAGCTGAGTACTCGTCACGTCAGCTGATTCATTTGCCCCACTACTTAAATGTCCTGAGGTACTACCTGCTGTCTGAGCCCACAACGGTCGAGCTTGAGCTCGATTATTATGATTATAAAAACTCTTTTAATTACGAGAGTCATTAGAAACTTGTGAATATTTCTTCTGATTAACGACCTTTTCCTGAAACGTTGGATCTAATTCAGATAACGCTTGAGAAATTTTTGCAAAACTATCAAAATCGACAGTTGCAAGTGCCTCCCTCACTCGCATCGGCATCTGCTGAATTAATATAATGCAATTCGTATGATTCGAATTTAGCGACAAAATACTGAGCTTCTTTTATTTGATCCAGAAAATAAATTTGCAAACTCGATTTATTACCGTCGAAACGTCTTGATAACCACTCAGATTTAACTTTGACACGTATCGGAACTGAGAAAAATTCCTCCAAAAATTTTTTCTTAAAATCACCGTAATTTAACATATTAATTTTTTTCAGTTTCAAACCATACTTTCGCCCGACCCTCCAAAGTACTGTCCAAAACGTTTAATCGAGCCTCATCCGGAACTTGTTTAAGAATATAAAATTTATCCAACCTTTCCAGAAAATTATTAGGATTTTCTTTTTCATTAAATTTAGGTACTTTCGACATGATTTCTCATACGTGTTATTTGAGCATTTTGAGCATTATTAATTTCTCTAACAATTCTAAGTGCGTGTCCGAAGTACAGGTGTTACAGGTGTGTAGAAAGACACAATGCTGCGCTTAAGGTGTTGTATTATCACCTTCGACACCAGTATGGTATAGATTATTACATTAATCGTAGATGTTCACTTTAACATCTTATTCAGTAGCTCTAAAAAAGCATTATATTATAATAAAACCAATCTAGCGAATTCAAATATAAAATCAAGTTTTTAAGAAATAAGCTGATTTTTAAGTAAAATAAATCACAGTCTCGTTTTATAAAACTAAACATCCTATTTACATGATAACAAGCAAAAAAGATTGGTGCCTTGGTACCAAAATCAGACTTTAGTGTAGGCAAAATAAATGTTAAAACCGTTTGTTTATTTTTACTTGAATTTATAAATTTATATATACATGTAATTTAAATCAACTTTAAATAATTTAACTTTCAAGTAAAATTTTCATTTCTTTTACATTATTAAATTTTTAGCTTCTCTAGAGCGGGTATAATTCGGCAAGTATAAAAGTAACTCAGAGGAATGTTAAGATAAATTAATTAATTTAAATAAAACAAGTTTCAAGACAGTTGAACTTTATCCCGTCCGGGATGTTTAAAATAAATAGTTAAAAGTTACATGTGTCAAAATTAATGTTTGAAATGCAAGTGTCAAAATTATGGTTCGCAAAATAATTATTTAAAATAAAAATGCTTCAAAACTTAACATTTTATGTCATTTAAGAATTAACTTATTTGGAAATTGAGTCGTTTAAGAATTATATCAATTAGGAATTATGTCAATTGGAAACTAAGTCATTTTGAAATTATGTCATTTAAAAAATAGATCTTTTATGATTAATGTAAATTGGGAATTACTCCATTTGTAAATTATGACATTTAAGAATTATGCGATTTGGGAATTATATCATTTAGGAATCATATCAATTGTGAATTAGGTCTATTGGTAATTAGATCATTTGAGATTTATGATAATAGGAAATTATGTTATTTGAGAATTATGTCAATTGGGAATTGTGGCATTTGACTATTATGACATTTAAGATAAATGTCCATTGTGAATTACGTCAATTGTTAATTATGTCATTTATGAATTATTTTAATTGGGAATTATGGCATTTGAAAATTATGTCAATAGGGAATTATGTCAATTTTAAATTATGTCATTTGCGAATCATGCCAATTGTGAATTTGGACAATTAGAAATTATGTCAGTTAAGAATTATGCCAATTGGCGATAATGTCAAGTAAGAATTAATTTATTTGAGAATTATGACAATTGTAAATTAGGTCAATTAGGAATTATTTTATTTGAGAGTTATGTTAAATGGAAATTATGGCATTTTACAATTATGTCATTTAAGACTAAAGTCAATTGGGAATTACTTCATTTTTAAATTATGTCCTTTGAGAATTATGTCATTTGTGAATCATGTCAACTGTTAATTAGGTCAAATAGGAATTATGACATTTAAGAATTATGTCCTTTGATAATTAGGTCAAATGGATTTATGTCATTCGAGAATCATGTCAATTGTGAATAAGGTCAATTAGAAATTATGTCATTTAAGAATTTTATCAATTGAGAATTATGTCATTTGACAATTATGTCTTTTGAGATTTATGTCTTTTGAACACTATGTTATTAGGGATGTATGTCCTTTGAGAATTATGTCATTTAAGGATTATGTAATTCGATAATTATGTCATTGGAGAATCATATCAATTGTGAATTAGGTCAATTGGGAATTTTGTCATTGGAGAATTATGTCAATTGGTAACTATGTTAATTGGAAATTACTTTATTGGTAAATTATGACATTTGTAATGAATTTAATTTAATATAAGTTATACTTTATATGACGAACGAATTATTATTCGGAATTACGATGTCAGATGAGAAGGGTCGAACTGTTTATAAATATATAATTTTGAAAGAGTGACAAACAGAGCTTAGTCGACCGTCGTGACCTCATATTTGATTAATTGTTAATATGTGGAAAACTTATATAATAAAAGTGTGACTTCGTTTCTAATCTAATCTGGTGTTTTAGTTTATTTAAATCAATAGTAAAAAGCTCATTGGTTTTTAATTTTTTGTGACGTTTTTATTGTGACAATTATTGTTAAACTGTATATAAAACTTTGACAAGTGAACACGTGCTCAAAATGGCGCCTAATCTTCAAGACCTAACAAATGTGGAACTGAAGGAAATTTCAAAATGGCTTAATTTTTCTAAAACAAAACATAAAGCAGAATTGGTGGCACGAATCTACGAAAATGACCCGGAAGAGACGTGGATCAAATTTATCCAAGAAAAAAAATCAGAAAGCGGATGCAGGTGCAGATGGAATATCATGGGAGACATTGATGGCGGATTTACAGGCAGCTAGACGCGAAATAGAAATGATTAAAGCAAATTTGTTAAGTAAAGATTCGCAAATAACTAAGGAGGAAGAGATCAGAGTTATTAGGACTCAAAGAGCAGAATTAGCGAAACAGCTGGAACAAGCAAGGCAGGAACTAAGAGCAGCACAGGAAAATTCTGAAGCTTTAGAAGACGCTAGAAGAGAAGAATCATCCACCATATTGGAAAACGAGAGGCGAGCATTGGAAGCCGATTCGCGCCGATTGTCCAAGTTGAGGCACGAAGCGACTGCTGTTAGAAGGGAGTCAAGCGAACGCACCCCTTTAGTTAGCAGTTCCGCTTATCGTAAAGTAAACGTTTCTTCAATTGGCGAATTATTGAGCACTTTTGATGGAAGTTCTGGAATTTATGTCAATTGGGAATTACTTCATTTGTAAATTATGGCATTTTAGATTTATGCCATTTAGGAATTATATCATTTGGAAATCGCCATTTGAAAATTATATCATTATAGAATAATTTCAATTTGGACTTATGTCATGTAAGAATTATGTCATTTGAGAATTATGTAATATGAGAATTTTGTCAATTAGCAATTATGTCAATTAGGAATTAACGAATTTGAGAATCATGTCATTTGAGAATTGTGTCCTTTGATAATTATGTCATTTGAGAATTATGTCCTTTAAGAATTGTGTTAATTGGGAATTATGTCATTTGTAAATTATGGCATTTGAGAATTATGCCATTTGGGAATTATGTCATTTAGGAATTATGTCATTTGGGAATTATTTCATTAGAGAATCATGTCAATTGTGAATTATGTCAATTGGGAATTATGTGATTTGAAAAATATGTCATTTGGAAATAATGTCAATGGGGAATTTTGGAATTTGAGGATTACGTCAATTGGAAATTATGTCAGTTGGATTTATGTCATTTAAGAATTATTTCATTTGAGAATCATGTCAATTGTTAATTAGGTCAATTGGGAATTATGTCATTTAAGAATCATGTCAATTGTGAATTATGTTAATTGGGAATTATGTGATTTGAGAATTATGTCTTTTGAGAACTATGTCATTTATGATTATTTTATTTCAGATTAAGATCATTTGGAGATTATGTCATTTAAGTTTAATGTAATTTGAGAATCATGCGAATGGTAATTTAGGTCAATTGGGAATTATGTCATTTGAGAATCATGTCAATTGTGAATTTTATTTATTTATTTTTATTTATTTATTTATTGCAATATAAAGTTCCTAAGGCTAATAAGCCCATCGAATAACAAAATGTGAAAACCTGTATGTAATAATACTGTACATGGCCGAATATAGTGAATATTATCTAATCATAAATAACTATGACAAAATAATGACAAATAATAACGGAGTAAGAGTAATGCTTGTAGAAAAAAAGTATATAAAATTAAATAATAATTAAACAGTGGGAAAAGAAAGGTGTTAAAGGTGCCACTGATATAATAATCAAGATTTTTATAGCTTCCCTATGGCCGAATTACGTTAAATTACATTAAATTACATAAAATTACCAGTAGGTAATTTTAAATAAGCAACTATCGAGGTGATGCAAGAAATTGACAAAAAGTTTTTTAAAAATGTTAATTGAGCTAGAACTTCTTATGTATTTAGAAAGTTTGTTTCATAGTCTAGAACCCCTTACTATAAATAATCGTTGAAATTTACAGGTTCGATGAATCAGTATTTTGAGTACAGAACATTTGTTTCTAAGTTTTCGCTTATTAGACCCGACGTTCTCTCTAATAACGAAATAGCTAAAGAGATATTCAGGAACCTCAGTCTGTAATAAGGAAAAATTTAAATTGCCCATGAAAAACTGTCTTCTCTTGACAACATTAAGTAAACCAGCCTTAACTCTGAACTGAGAGATATGTTTGTATTTTTTTAGACTAAATATGAATCTAATGCAAGCGTTAAAGGACCTCTCTAATTTAGAGTTCAATTTATCCGTTATATCATCATACTCAACGCAACCATATTAAAAAAAACGGAAGAACTAAACTCTTCATTAGGAAGGGCCTTGTAGAGGCCGGCAGAGAATATTTTATGCGATACAGCTGTCTGAGTGTCATGTAAGTCTTCCCACATATTCCCGCTATATGCTCTCCCCAGCTCAATGATCTATCCAACATCAATCCAAGGTCGCTGAAACACTCGTGAAATTCTATTCTTGATACTCCGATATATAATGAGGGATAACTTCTCATACAATCAATTGAGGGTGCACCAGTGGTGCTGAAGACAATGGCTTTCGTCTTAGCACCGTTAAGAACAAGACCACTATCCTCAACCCATTGGACCACAAGATTGATGTCCGACTGCATCACAACAAGCATCTGTGACAAAGTAGACAATGGACCAGAAAGATATAATTTAAAATCATCAGCGAACTTATGGTATTTACAATAAAGAAGCAGTTTTCCCAGCTTCGTAACAAATGTATTGAAAAGCAGAGGAGCAAGTGACGAGCCCTGAGGAACTCCACACCTAACCGGTGCCCACCTCGTATTTACACCCTTACTATTAACCACCATCTGCCTGCGTTCTTCGAGATAAGATCCAAACCAGTTAATAACTGAATTTGAAAGTTCCAAATTACCTAGTCTCTGTAATAACAGATTATGATCAACCAGAACGAATGCCTTGGAAATATCAAAGAATACGGTCCATAGTGGTCTGAGAGTCGAATCTAGCTGGCCAAAAATCAAAAAATTAATGTCTTCAAATAATTTTTTTTTAACGATTTTATGATCTTTTATATCTATTGTGTTTGATTCAGAATATTTCAGCCATTAAACATTTTTTTTATTGATGTATCATGGTCTTAACCACGTCAGCCTCGTTTATAGTTGATTTTGCCGTGAACCTCATATCTTCAATTATTTACAGCTAGTTACCATTTAAATTAACATATTTAAATAATGTTTTTAGATTAATTTAACAGCTCGTTTACTGTTTGTAAGATATTTTAGGAAATATTCCTTTAATTTTAAACCTATTATTTAAAAAAAGCAATAAAGGCAACAATTTACTGTATTGTTACACTACAAAATTCAAGATACCATAAGTTAGAGCTGCTGACAGCTGCCGAAAAATTATTTATCGAGAAATGTTCATTAAGACGTTAACATTCGATGAACATAAAAGATTCTAGCCTAGACGCGGCGCAGCGCACAGTGGTCTGTAACCCGATTCTAACTTATTTACTCAAAAACGCGTTGATAAAATTTCGAACCAATTTCTTTCTAGCAGTTTTTGTGGTCGCTGATTACGAATCTAAAGTCGGATTTCAAAAATTCAAAATGGCGGATCCAATATGGCGGACAAAAATCCAAAATTACTGCAAAAATTTATGAAACATAGTATATAGGGGTTTTTTGGGTCGCAGATTACGAACCTATACATAATTTTTCAAAATTAAAAATTGAGGATTACATATGGCGGTCAATAATTTTAAAAAATTAGTGTATTTGGATAAAAATTACAATTTAGGGCTTTATAGATCAGCTATTTTCAACTTTGAAACAGTAACTGCAGATTCGGAATCAGCCACCTCATAAAGCCTTAAACCTAAATATTTATTAAAATATACTATTTGATTAAAGAAAATGCCAGCCAGATTGCAACAGACATTAGAAATTTTTCAAATCTGACTGCAGATTTGTAATCAGCGACTACAAAAAGCCTTAAATCCTAATTTTTATTCAAATACACTAATTTTTTCAAATTAATGTCCGCCATATTGGATCCGCCATTTTTAATTTAAAAAAATTATGCATAGATTCGTAATCTGTGACCCAAAAAACCCCTATATACCATGTTTCAAAAAATGTATTCATAGATTTTTAATTTTCGTCAGCCATATTGGATCCGCCATTTTGAATTTTTGAAATCTGACTTTAGATTCGTAATCAGCGACCACAAAAACTGCTGGAAACAAAATGGTTTGAAATTTCATCAACGCATTTTTGAGTGAATAGTTTTGTCCGACTAGAATTGGGTTTCAGACCACTGTGCGGCCACTGTGATCTCCTTGGAATCCATGGCAGATTTGATATCAGTTGTAAATTTAAGAGTAGCTGTAACAGTATTATGCCTTTCGCGAAAGCCAGACTGCATTGGATCTGTAAGATTACGAATAATTAAATTTTTAGTAAGTTGTTTATGCACTACGCGCTCAAGATGTTTGGTCAAGACATTGAGGATCGAAATAGGTCTGAAATCAGCGACGGAAACTGGCCTTGATACTTTAGGTATAGGACGTATCAAGGCTTGCTTCCATTGGCTGGGAAATATCCCAGTTTGGAGGGAATAATTGTAAATGTGGAGAAGAACAGGAAATATCACCGGTAGTGAAAGACGTAAGATTCTGAGTGACACACCATCGGACCCCACCGCGTTTGATTTGATTTTAGAGAGAGTTTCAATTAATGTGTCAGGTGAAATATCAGAAAAGAAAAATTTTTGTTCATCAAATGTACTCGTAGTTCTGGGAGATGTATACAAGTTTGGAGGTAGTAGGGGGTAGAATGAATAATTTTGCTGAAAATCGTGAATTGGAAAAATATGATCCAATGCATTGCCCCCAGAAGGTATCAGCTTAAGTTTCTGAAGTATACTCCATATATTAGTAGGGTTATTGGCTTTTTTGATTTTTTGAAAGTTATAAGTATTTACAGCATCTCTGAATTTAGTTTTAGCCAGATTACGTAATTTCCGGAATTCTGACTGGATATGCGGAATTTTGGTTCTTTTAAATAGACGAAACAGTCTGTTTCTTTCCTTTAAGAGGTTATTGATTTCACAAGTCATCCGCGCTAAGCCTTTTTCCTCAGTTTCGGAATGTGCAGTGATGCATAAGTATCAAGCGCAGAATTTAAATATCCAACCAATTTGTTGAACTTTTCATCTATGTTTGTGTTATTAAACACACTTGCCCAATCTTGTTCAGACAAAAAACTGAGAAAATCAGGCTCATTAATATTTTTGAGATTTCGAAGTCTTGTATTGTAGAAGTACTCGGAAAATTATATTTTATATCGATTAAATCATGTGCGGAAAGGAAAGAAACAGGTTGCTGAGAAAAATCGGAAACCTTGTCTAAATCATTGACAACAGTTAAATCAATTCTGGTACTGGCTGTTAAAGAGTGGTGAGTGGAAAGGTGGGGTACTAAAAATAAGCCAGCCGACTGAAACAGATTCAATAATTATTTCGTTTTAGAATTCGAGAGTTTCAGGTTGGTATTGAAATCCCCTACAACAATGATATTATTATAAGTAGGGACAAGATTATTTAAGCAGGACTCCAAATCATTTCCAAAGGAGGCGTTTGGCGGTTTATATACAGACCCTACTAATACCTTTTGACGAACCGACTCGATCTCAAGAAAAACAAATTCAGCAGTGGGATATTGACACTCAAGACTAGTTTCTAAAACCGGAGATCTTAAGCTTTGGTGTACATAAATACAGACTCCTCCTCCCCTGCGTCCTACTCGATCCCTTCTATATATCAAATAGTTTTCAAGTTCTACCAATGTAGAAGGATCATTGACAGTTAACCAGGTCTCAGAAACAGGTATAATATAATAGAACTTTGTTTTAAAATTTTTTTTAAATTCAATAAAGTGAGGAACAAGAAACAACTAAATCCTCCATGAGTAGAAAAAAACAAACATCTTAAATCTTTCATTGAGCCGTTTTTGAGAAAATCGATTTTTTAGGTTAACAAATTTAATTTCTGGACTTTTATTTGAAGTATATGCATGGTCGCAACAAAATAAAACTCAGTTTGAATTTAGGCACTTTCCTGAGTACGTTGCAGAAAAAAGTAATACTAAAAACACTTTTATTCAGCCATTTTTGAAAAAATCAGTCGTTTAGGTTAAAAAATTTAATTTTTGTATTTTTGTTTAAAGTATGTGTAATATCGTTAAAATAACTAATACTAAAACTTCATTTTTAAAATAAAAGAATTGCGTGGGCCGTAATCTTTTTTCTTTATAGAAAATTACTGAAAAAAAAAATTTTAATCATTGAAGGGCGATTTTTACCTTTGAATTTAATTGTTTTTGTCCCTTTCAATTTTTGTGCAAGTTACCTAGAGGGTCGGGCATAAAAATTAAATAGGACAAAAGCAATTAAATTCGAATATAGAGGTCGCACTTCAATGATTTAAAACTTTTTTTTCAGTAATCTTCTATAAAAAAAAGAGAATACGGCCCACGCAATATTTTTTTTTCAAAAATGAAGTTTTAATATTAATTATTGTAACGATATTAGACATACTTTAATTAAAAATTCAAAAATTAAGTTTTTTAACCTAAATGACTGATTTTCTCAAAAATGGCTGAATGAAAGTGTCTTTAGTATTACTTTTTTTTGAAACGTACTCAGGAAAGTGTCCAAATTCAAACTGAGTTTTATTTTGTTGCGCCCATGCATATACTTTAAATAAAAGTCCAGAAATTAAATTTGTTAACCTAAAAAATCTATTTTCTTAAAAACGGCTCGATGAAAGATTTTGTTTTTTTTTTGCAAAATTCTTAGAAAAGTGTCCACATTCAATATCTGCAAAAACATTTGTAGTGGGAGAACCTTTAAGTTAAAGTTGGTTAAAACTCACCGTGTATACCTTATTAACCAACAGAGAGCTCTAATTTTGTACACATATGTATGTTCACGTGTAGAATACAGGAAAATTATAGGAAACATTATCTGGATTGACAGTCAAAACGTTATAAAAAAAAAAAAAAATGCATATTTTCGAAAAAAAAGTTTTTTCCTCTATAACTTTGACGCTATTTGAGCTAGAGGGCTAAAATTTGGTATATTTGTATATTTTTATGTACAGATTAAGAAAATTAATTAAGAACGTTCAGATTATGAAAATACTTCTACCTTCAAGTACATGAAACATTTCCTTAAGGGTACAGGCTTGTATTTCATATAAATAACATAAAAATCAAGAATTTTTTTTTAGGGGGAGGCCCTGAAATTTTTATAGGGTTTCAGGGCTTATAACAGTCTTGATTATAGGTCCTGTAGCAGCCTTGCTCAAGCCTTGTATAAGTTTAAAAATTTTTTTTTGCTTTTTTTTCATAATTTTTCAATTATTTTGAAAAAAAAGTGATAACAATTTTCAATTGCGTTTTATATCGGTTTTTTTTAATTCTGAGTACACAAATAAAAAATTTATTGGTTTGAGGGGTACTGTAGGACAATTAGGGTGAGCTCTAGCATAGGGGTCTAAACCTCTTTTTGGTAATTTTTTGAATTTTTTTTTGTGATCTCATAATAATTCCATAATCTGCATGCAAAAATACACGAGAGTACCCAATTTTAGCCCTCTAGCTCAAATAATGGCAAAGTTAGAGAAAAAAAACTTTTTTTTCAAAAATTTGCAGTTTCTCCTTGACAACGCTATGGCCATCAATCCGGATCATGTTCTCTATATTTTTCGTGTAATCTACACGTGAAAATACATATGTGTACCAAATTTCAGACCTCTAGGTCAAATAGTTTAGAAGTTAAGGGGGGGGAATGGTTTTTGGCTACAGACGCACGAGTCTCGTTATAAGGGTTCCGCCGAACACCGAAGGTGTACGGAACCCTAAAAACAAAAAAAATATAACAAACCAAATTGATTATCGAAATGGCTTATATTGTCATTTGTTGTTGACAGTTTACTTAAAACGATCCACATCTTCAACGCTGGTGAGTAGTATCCTGAATGCTCCATCTTCAAGTCGGCAGAAGATCTTTCCTCCTGAGATCCATAAATACTTTATTTTTTTATTCTTCTTTAGTACCCGAGCAGCAGAGTAGATCCTACGATTGAGTGGTGTTAACGGCTCGCGAAGAAATATGCGGTGATTTTCTTTACTTGGCCAACCTAAATCGGCAGTCGAAAAGTCCGCCTACAGCTTTCGCTGTTTAAGGAGTTTATCTCTCAGGTCCTGCTTAGTAAGCTTAACCAAAATCGTGGGAGGATAAGGCGTACTATCTGGATTGTAATTCCTACGAATTCCATATATAATAGAGATTTTTCCTTCCTCAATAACCTCGAAAACCACTTATAATAATATCATATTATTTACAAGGGTTTTAAGTTAATTTTAATATTGCTTGATATAATATAGCTCAAAAGCGTTATTATAGACCATATTGAGTCGTTTTATTATTCAAATAACACAAAGTACAAATTTTGAAAAATTTCATTATTTAACTTTATATTTTTATGAATAATTTCTATAATAATAATTACTATTTGGAAATTTATAAAAAATTTGTCTCTGGGATATCTATTAAAAGGTTCCCACATAGTTTAATGCAAAAAATAAAATGTTTTCTTTATTTTATAAACAAAAATAAGTTTTGTACCATAATAGCCCCGGCTGCGAAATTATTATAATACAAACTTTGAGTTCGTATAACTCGAAGAAAAAATGTTTTTTTATGGTAAAACTTACAGTGAACTTTCAGAAGAATCTGAAGAACGTGACCAGTTAGTTAAAAAATTTTTGTGTAAAATTCTGATTTTTGGCAAAGCGTAGAACACAAAAAAATACGGTTTTTGTACCATAATAGCCCCGTTCGACGGTACTTTTAAAATTATGTACATTGGATTTATGTGATTTGAAATATATGTCATTTAGAAAATATGTAAATTAAGATTAATGTCCTTGGTAATTATGTCCTTTGAAAATTATGTGCATTGGATTTATGTTCCTTGAGAATTACGTCATTTGGAAATTATGTCAATTAAGATTAATGTCAATTGGAAATTATGAAAGAAAATTGAAAGAAAAGTCACTGCACAGAAGGATTCCAAGGTCACGAATCCTATCCACTCTTGTCAATCTCTCAACACCAATGAAATAATCACAGACGAAAGTGTCAGAGCTACGCGAGAAAGTGATAATAGAGCATTTGTTTATATTAATAACAATACCGTTACACTTGCACCAGTGAATAAAGTGGATTAAGTCAGCTTGCAGAAGCTCACCATGAGAAACAGACATTATTTGTCTATAAACCTTAAGGTCGTCAGCAAATAGATATTATGTCATTTACGATTAATGTCAATTAGAAATTGTGTAATTTAAGAACTATGTCATTTAAGATATTTTCATTTCGGATTTAGATCATTAGGAGATTATGAAATTTAAGAATTATGTCTTTTGAGAATCATGTCAATTTTAAATGAGGATAATTGAGTATTATGACATTTGAGAATTATGTCAATTGTGAATTATGTCAATTGGCAATTATGTGAAAAGGGAATTATGTGATTTAAAAAATATGTGATTTGGAAGCTATGTCATTTAAGATTAATGTCAAATGGGAATTATGTAAAATGAAAATTATGTGATTTGAAATATATGTTATTTGGAAATTATGTAAATTAAGATTCATGTTAATTGGGAATTATGTACTTTTAAAATTATGTACATTGGGTATATGTCACTTGATAATTATGTAATTTGGAAATTATGTAAATTAAGATCAATGTCCTTGGGAATTATGTCCTTTGAAAATAATGTACATTGGTTTTATGTTACTTTAGAATTCTGTAATTTGAAAATTATGTCAATTAAGATTAATGTCAATTGGAAATTATGTCCTTTGAAAATTATGTACATTGGATTTATGGCACTTGAGAATTATGTCATTTGGAAATTGTGTCAATTAAGATTAATGTCAAGGGGGAATTATGTCATTTGTAAATTATGTTTTTTTGTAATTATGTCAAATCGCAATTTTGTCAATTGGGAATTATGTCAATTGTGAATTAGCTCATTTGACATATGTGTCATTTGTTATTATGTCATTTAAGAATTATGTTAATTGTGAATTATGTCAATTGGGAATTATGTGAAATGGGAATTATTGATTTGAAAATTGTGTCTTTTATAAATTATGTCAATTGAGATTAATGTCAAAAGGGAATTATGTCATTTGTAAAATATGTTATTTTTGAATTATGTCAATTCGCAATTTTGTCAATTGGAAATAATGTCATTTGAGAATTATGCGAATTAGAAATTATGTAATTTGAGAAAAATGTCATGTGAAAATTATGACATTAAGGATTAAGGTCAATTGGGAATTATGTCATTTGTAAATTATGTCATTTGAGAATTATGTCAATAGGGAATTATGGAATTTGAGAATTATGTTAATTGGGAATTATATCAGTTAGATTTATCTCATTAAGGAATTATGTCATTTGTGAATCATGTCAATTGTAAATTAGGCCAATAAGGAATTATGTCATTTGAGAATCATGTCAGTAGTGTATTATGTCAATTTAGACTAATGTCATTTAAGCATTATGTAATTTAAGAATTTTCTCTGTAAGAATTTCTCATTTAAGAATTATGTCATGTGGGAATTATGTGCATTGGGAATTATGTTATTTAAGAAATATGTCATTTGGAAATTAGGTCAGAAAATTTTAGAAAATTTTGTTAACAATGTTTTGTTGCCTTTGTACCTCGTCGTTAGACATACCAGCGGTAATAACTCTTACTTCATATTTTCCATTTATTTTATTTTATTCAACTTGCTTCTTTCTCTTTTTACTGTTTAATTATTTTGACTCTAATATTACTTTTACTCTTACTTTTATCAACTGCTGTTACAAACTTCAACTTTTCTAACTTTTATTACATACTCTATCCCCCCGTGTTACTATTTCTACTTTCCAGCTACACCACTACGACTACTCATGGGGACCCCGGGGACATTTTGTTGCCCGGGGTCATCATGAGAAGGGCCAGGATGGAAAAATCTCCGTTTGTCGGCGTCTATGACAGCCAAACGGATGGAAATTAGGTCAATTGGGAATTATGTCATTTGAGAATCATGTTAATTGTGAATTGTACTACGCTGCTTTGTCCTCAAGATCAAATAATTATTTAGTACCGCCGTACTGATCGCTCCATTACAGTATTTTAAAGTCGAACGTTTTTCGCGCCTCCTTTGTCCTTCTCTGCCGGCCATCTTACTTTTGTCATTACGTTTTACTGTGCGCTCCGTGACAGACGTGTTTCGAAACGAAAAATTTTTACCTGTAAAAATAAGTTTATCGGAATCCGATTATCGTCACAAGAAGAAGAGACATCGTTCATCAGATGACAAGCTACTTCTGGAACTGAAAAAACTGACGAAAAAAGTCAAAAAGCTTAAGAACAAACGCAGGAGGCCAAAATCTAGGTCGTCGTCCGACACTTCAAGCTCTTGAAAATACAGCCCAAGGTACAGTCGGAAACTATCTCGCAGCCATAGAAAAGAGTGTTACCCGAGAGGAACGTCCAGCTATAGTGATTTAGAGCAAGAAACGATTGTAGGCGACGAGTGCTACTTGCGAAGAGCGTCCAGCAAATCTCGGTCTCCACGTCAAAAAAGTGTAGAGCGTCACCCGCGAGGTACGCCAAACACAGGTTCGCCGAATAATTTCTTGGAAGAGCGTTGCCCGTGAGGCACGTCACCTCCTAAAAATAACAACTCTAAAGGTGTAGATTCGTCTGGATCAAACAAGAGTAGAGTAGCAAAAGGCGACGTCCTTCGAGAGAAAAATGGATGGAATGAACATGCAGGCGATATTGACACAAAGTAGGTAAAGAAGACTTCAGCAGACGGTCCCTCGACGGAAAACAAAACAAATGATAACGAAGAGCAACTACTTAACCTTCTCGGTAGAGATCCTTTCTTATGTGCCACAAACAAAGAAAAATTTAATGAAACTGTGTCACTACTGTGGACCAAAATTATTCACAAGGGATTAACTAAAGAAAATCGGAAAGAATTAATTAAAAGGTACCCTCTGGCTGAAAATTGTCAAATGATGAAGGTGACAACTGTCAACCTCGAGGTTAAGTCCATAATAGGAACAACTGGTCTTAAAAGAGACCAATCTCCACCATGGTTTCTCGAAAACTAGGAAAGTCTTTATCACCCCTGGCATGGATCTCACAGGGAAGACCGTTGTTGATGATTCTAAAGTTAATTCAACCCTGTTTAGTGAGAATTTTTCAGAACGAATCAAGTCAGCCCAGGACATTGAAAAATCCAGCAAACATTTATCAAAGCAGCCAACGAAGCCAGATTTGAGGAGACCCTTACGCCAACCTGGTGCAGCTGCACAATCAAATGGCAATCATTTAAACTGGAAGGGCCCTCCGAAGAAGAGTTCGACGAGTGCTCGGAGGGGAGGGCGAGCAACATCTTATTAGTCTCGGAATCAACCTTATCAACAACGGAAAATTTAGAGCTACGTAAAATAGGCGGGCGCTAAAAATTATTTGTAAATGAGTGAAGAAAAATTACCCCTAATAGTAAAATATTAGGAAGTATATCGGGCTATAAAATCCTGTTCAGTCCTATTCCCATTCAAAAATAAAAAACCTCGTAACCCCGGACTGTCTGTGGAAGAATACCACAAGTCTAAAAATGCTATTATAAATCTTGTAATTAAAGAAGATGTTGCTCCTTATGTTCATAGTGAAGGAAAATACATTTCTCCTTATTTTTTAAGACAAAAATCAGTGGGGAAGATAGGTTTATATTAAATCTTAAAGGGTTAAATAAATTTATTTCTCCAAAACATTTTAAAATGGAGAAAGTTAAAACTGCGTTATGGCTAATGTTTCCCGACTGTTTTTTTTCTTCAATTGACCTCCAAGACGCGTATCTTCTGATTCCAATATCAAAAGAATGTAGAAAATTTCTCAGATTCAAATTTGATGGCGTACTTTATGAATTTATGTGCTTGCCCTTTGGACTTTGCACGGCACCTTATGTTTTTACAAAAGTTCTAAAGCCAGTTGTTGAAACTCTCAGAGTTCAAGGTGTAGAATTAGTTGATTATCTAGATGACATACTGATATCTAGAGTAAACGAAAATCTTGAGAGGAGTCCTTAAAAAAATTACAAATAACTAGGAAATTGCTTGAATCGTTAGGTTTCATAATCAATAAAGAGAAAAGCGTTTTTATTCCAGAAAAAAGTGTAAGTTCCAAGGTTTCATATTGAATAGTGAATCCTTCTCAGTTGAATTACCTAATAATAAAAAAGAAACTATGATTAGCTTATCAAAAAAATTTTTAAACGAAAAAACATGTAGAATCAGAGAACTAGCTAAATTCGTCGGTACCTTAGTCGCAGCATGCCCAGCGGTCAACTACAGTTGGTTGTACGTAAAACAACTCGAGCGTTCACTGACGCATCTCGTTCTGGATGGGGATGCTTTAGTGAAGGCAAAAAAGCTCAATGATGGTGGGACACGGAAGAAAGTCACATCACAATAATTACCTTGAGCTTAAAGCAGCCTTCTATGGGCTGAAGTGTCTTGCTAAATCAATATAAGAATAAATTCAATATTGCAAAATTTAACTCTTTTAAATTATAACTTTCTTTCAACATCTACATAATTATTTGATCTTGAGGACGAGGCAGCATAGTACAATTGATGGATTGGCAAAACTTACCTAAAGTGAAGTTCCATCATAATTGTATGAGCTGCCTCGTCCGAAAAGATCAAACCCACCCTTCCTTTAATTTCTCTGTATACAATTTAAAAGAAATATGCTTTAAAATATAATGACAAAAGTAAGATGGCCGGCAGAGGAGGACAGAGGCGCACCACTGTAAGGAGGCACGAAAAACGTTTGACTTTAAAATACTGTGATAGAGCGATCAGTACGGCAGTACTGATCTGAATTATTTGATCTTTTCGGACGAGGCAGCTCATACAATTATGATTGAACTTCACTTTAGGTAAGTTCGTTCAATCTATCAATGATGTCAATTGGAAATTATGTTAATTAAGATTAATGTCAATTGGGAATTATAGCATTCGTGAATTAAGTTATGTTGAAATTATGTCAATTCGCAATTTTGTCAATTGGGAATTATCTCAATTGGGAATTAGGTCACACGGTGGGTCTGAATAAACTTTAACCCAAACAAGCTTGCATATTCCAGTTCTTTTCTGATTTCACTTCTAGGATGTCTCCCTATGATTTTGAGCTATAAAAGAAAAAAATCGCTTTGGCCCTTTTTGAATAAATCCATTTTTTCGATTTTTTGAAAGTATTAAGAAACATATTTTTAAGAAAATAGTAAGAAGTAATGTTGTTATCGACTTCAATTATTTAAAATAACATAAGTAAAAAGTCCCTACCCTCCCAGTTTCTTGGGATAACAAATTCCCATAAATAATCCTGATAAACTGTGAATAATCTGCAAAACTCCTGGTTCTTTTAAAACTACTCCTTTCCAGTGCATTTTAGGTCATTGAATATCCATATAAAAATAAAAGCTAATAAAATTTGTCGTCAGTTATGAAGCGAAAATGATATTTAATAAATGAAAAATTAAAGCGAGAAATATTGAAAGTGTCCATTGAATGAATTGTCATTGATTTCTGTAATTTCGGGTGAGTTCGTGGAATAAGTCGGGGGGATCGGTGCTGAGATATGGGGTGGGATGGTCCTGGGTGTGAAATAAAATTGAATTTCTTGGATTGATCGATCTTTATGTTCGTTGCTATAAGCTGGAGAACACTACGCCATCCTCGAGCGTACCGCCGGTAGCCTTGAGGTAAATTATTATCTAATTAAATTGGAGTCATTTCAACCGTGTGGATTTTAATTTCAAATAGTATATTTAATTTAATCTTTTGGAATAGAGTGGCGTCTTTTTTGGATGGTTGAATGAAAAAGGTGTATACCGTTAACGACTAGTGGCTGATCAATTCAGGGAATCCAAAACCTTTCCATATTTTAAAAGTTTCGGACTGAAACAGGGTGTTTTCCTGAAAAAAAGTGCGAAGCGAATTTTGTGGAATTTGGCTGAAAATTAAATGCAAGGAGAGGAAAGAAATAAGATATAATAAAAGGATTGAATTCCAGAGTCTCATTTCTGGTCCACCACGTGTCTCATCAGCGAGCAGCGAACAGCGAGCGATAAGTTTTATTTTGTCTTATGTTTATATGTTATGTCTATTTAATTTAAATCTGATTTTCATGTTTACCTAAAATTGAGAAGTTAATTTTTTAATATGATAAGGGATCCCTAATTTAATGACTGAATCTAAAATTCTCATACTATTTTAATTATATTAGTATTTATCTTCTGTGGTGAGAAATTTACCTAATTTGATTTTATAGAAAATTTCTGTTAGCGTGATTGATTTTATTTATTGTTGTTATTGTATAATGTGTTATATGAAATAATTATTGTGTGATATTAATATATTATTTTATGAATCAAATAACTACTCGATCAAAGGCTGATAAATTGTTTAGAGGGTTAAGAACAGACAGAAAAAAATATAAAAGTAGTGTAAAAAGAATATAAAAAAAGGATTAACAAATTTAACGGATTTGTAAACTTCGAATACTTTGATTCATTTTAAAATGACGGAAAACGATCCTAATCATGCCGCGAATACAATCGCTCAATTACAAGCTGAAATTACGCGACTTATTGTAAGTGTCTCCGCATATGTTAACATGCACGACAGATGTCATTGTCGACAGGTATATGCATCACACGACTGCGGTACACCAAAGTATTAATTACACCAACCTAACAATCCTGCCTCATTTATAAGATTTATTATTATTATTATTATTTATAATAATTGTTGCATAATAATTAATTGTTATTAATATTAATATATTATTTATAATAATTATTGCAAAATAATAAATTGTTATCAATATTAATATATTATCTATAATTATTATTGCATAATAATTGGTTTTTATAAATATTAAAATATTGACAAAAAATTAATTAGGGAAGTGGGTCCCAAGATGGACAGGGTCCCACGATGGACATTTAGTATAAAATTTTTGTTTAAGGTGACAGCGCCTTCTGCTTTCTGTCATTTGTGTTGTTTGTATAGACAAAGATTCTGATGCACATTTGAAGAAAAAAAATCAGTTGGTTTTTCTTCTACACATACCACGTAATATTGTGTCTAAAAAAGTTTTGTAACATTTTTTTCTCAAGTTGGTAAACTAAGATGGACAGGCCTCAAGTTTCAATGTATTTCGACGCCCCCCCCCCCGTTGATAACATGTTTATTAAAAAGCCAATGAAATAAAATGTTAATTTAAAAAACAGTCGAAAATCATTTTTATTAATAATTTTGTAGGATAGGGGAGGGTGGTACCATACCGACCCCTTGGACCATACCGACCCCCCTCTGTTTCTCAGAGATCGTGTTACTAGACAAATCGTGAATACCATCAAAAGAACACTTTCATAACTCTGACATTTTGACCATAGGTAATAATCTTTTGGTAATATTGTATCTCGGAATTTTACGCAAAATTAGTTTTTTGCAATAATATTTTTTGTTTTTGACCTATCTTGAATTTAAGTTAAAAGTGTTGAATTAAGTTAAGAAAAATTTAAGTATAAGTGTTTCTGGTTGCTTATGGCCTCAACTTTAATACACAATATTCAAATTCAAACGCTTTCATTGACATGAATGATCCGCAAGACATTATGTGAAAATAGTGAGGGTGGTCCGAAACCGACCCCCCCCCCCCTTTCTTGCATTGTAATAGTAACTAAATTATTTGTGATTACCAAATAATACCTACAAATGTATTTTAATAAAATAACATGAATAATGAATAATGAAGCTAAGATAATATAGCTTGTAATTAAGATCAAACTAAAAACACTCATTTTTTATTGTAATGATAATTCTTTTACCCTTACTCTGAAAAAGGCCTTAAATAGTGTATTTAAATAAAGTAAAAGTAATTTAAGTTTATTCTAGTTTGTTGTGTTTTAATTCAAATTACAATACAAGTTTAAAATTTTGTTTGTTTTCGCTATTTCCTGCAATAAAAATAGGAGGTCGGTTTCATACCACTCTCTTTGAGATTGTCGAAAACGTCAGTTTTCGATTTTCTCTCTGTATCTCCCCCTTAATGAGATCCAGAGCCTCGGCAACCAGTGGAAACATGTAAAAATGATTCCTTTACTGAAAAAAATTTGACCTCAGCAATGAAACAAGTTTTTGGCACCTTTTTGGATTTTGCCTTTTAGCGGGTCGGTTTGGGACCACCCTCCCTTATAATTTGTATTTAATTGTTTGTTTAATTAAATGTCTGTTGAAGTTGTGTGCCATAGAATGTTAATTGGGCCGAACGTACACTATGTTTCTTTAATCAAATATATGCAATAAAATTAGCTATTTCAATCTTCAATACTATATTATAAAGTTAATACAAGGCTATATACGTAAAAGAGGTATTCTTTTTTTAATCTTGTACCTAAAAAGTACAATTCCGCTTAAATTTTTTATATTGTTTTAATTAATAATATTTTTTTAATTAAAAATATTAAAACCTGAATTAATAATTAAATATAATTAAATAAAAATATTAAAATTAAAAAGTTGAATTTATCTACTGAAAGTTTTTTTTGTTTTAAACTTTGTCATTTCATTAAAATTTAATATTATTTTTCAAAAGTTAAACATTTTTTTTTTTGAGAAATTTATAATTTTTTCCATTAAAAAATTTTATTCGAAGTGAATTTTATCTAAATTGTAATATATTTTAATAAATTTGAAAAACAAAATTATTATGTGTCGTATAACAATAACAATAATAATAATGACACTAATAATAATAATAAAAATGTAAGTTCATATGTTTTGCTTACCTGTGTTACGTATGTAACGTTTATTAATATTATTATATGAATACATATTATTTATTAATTCTGACTCATATAGAGATTCCTGAATTTTTACCGTGAATAATAACACATAAGGATACGGGTAGCAAACAATGTGAATCAATAACGTTTATTATGACTTTTCTTACCGCATTGATTCTACAAAATAGAGGAACACCCCAAATTCATACCATATAAGGTAACGTGCAAGGAGTTTTATAATAAGCTGGTAATCGATAGAACTTTTCTAAAAGTCTCGAAATGTTATCGATTACTAAAGACTATATAAAGTGCTGTGCGAAGTGAAGAAGACCAGTTTTAATTCAACCCTGGAACCTGTAATTATCTTCAATCTCTACAAGTAACAAGTCAGCCTAATTCAAACCCCAAAACTCTGATTGTCAAATCTTCATACTAAGTCTGATTCAAACAGAAACTCTGTTCGTCGATTCTTTAATTGACAAACTGTCAATTTTCTACGAAGCTTATTTTGTTAATAATACTCTTTAAAACTACGCATCAATCTTCGATATAAAAATCAAGAATCAACACTGGAAACGAGCCAGAAACTTTCCAGTTTCCTGTCAACATTGGGTCAACATCGCCTTACTATACAGCTGGCTGGTTGCCAGTATTTCGCCAATTTCCAAACAACATCGGATCAATTGATCAGCCGGCTGGTTGCCAGTATTTCGCAAGTTTTCACCCAACATCGGCTTTAAAACTCAGCTGTCTGGTTGCCAGTTTCCTGACAACGTTAGCCCAACCTCGGCTTTTCATCACAGCCGCCTGATTGCCAGTTTGCTGCCAACCAAGGTTCAACAACCACTTGCAACATTTTAATCTTTCGTCTCCTATCTCATTTCTTTTCTAAACGTATAATCTGTTTCAGATTATCCGTACTTTGCCACCAGTTCTCGCCGCTCTTTCAACTCCTCAGCACTTTAGATTTCTACCGCCGATTAGCCCTTATGTAAACAATAAATTCAGATATATATATAATGTACAAATGCCTCTCTATTCATTTACCTGTACACCTTACCCTCACTGTTCAACCACCGATTGAATTTTAAAAATTATTTTTGTATGTTATGTTTTCCATGAAGTAACATAATTTCGTGCATCGTCTTGTGTGTACAGTAAGGGTTAAATGGTGAGAGCATTTTGTGCATTTTTTCTCTTTTCACATTTTTTTAAGGTTTTTAGAGAGCGAGAGAATTTTGGTAAACTATTATTAATATTATTATTCTTATATATGTGTATTATGCAAAACATTTTGATAATTTAATATGATATGAAGAAATAAAACAAAAATTAACGAAAAATTGGATAAAGAGGTTAAAGAAAATCATAAAATTAATCTTAATTATAAAAGTGGACTTCCGATAAACCTGATAACTCTATTAACACTCAAAATACCGGGGATTCTTTTGAATTAGACTCAACCATCAAAAATTTTAATTTGAGTAATAGTCTTACTAGTCCCACGATTCTTGAAAAAACCTTTACAAATAATTTATTCGAGAATACTCCTTATCCTGAATTATTTGATGAAACATTAATTGAGAAGCAATTGAAAATTGAGAAATTTGAAGAAACCTTAGATCATAAAAATATCCTTGATAAAGAATTCGAATCGTCTCTAAACAAATCTTGTGAGTTATTAAATAAGTTATTAACTAATTCTTCTTTAAAAACAATTAAGACGGAAGATCAAACTAAGATAGAAACAAAACTGTCTAATGATAATAAGAAACCTGGTGGTTCACAAAACCAGACTGTAAGAGATCCTAATGTACAAATAGCTTATTATCCCCACAATCAGACGATATCATTACGCGATGCAATTGAAGTAGTTCCATTATTTGACGGACAAACAATGTCTCTAGAAAATGTTATTCAAGGTTGCACAGAAGCTAAGCAAATGCTTCCTGCAACGGCAGAGGGAAATTTAGTAAAAATGATACGATGTAAACTTATTGGTGAAGTTAGAAAAAGTATTTTTGGTACCGTATTCAGTAATGTATATGAACTTATAAACGCTTTAAAAAGATCATATTGAGTGTCAAAATCGGTTTACTAACTACAGGGTGAGTTAGGAAATACCTTTATGTGGCACAAAGAAAATGTTTTATCTTACGCGACTAGACCTAAAGAAATTTCAGAAAAAATTTTAGACGCTCATAAAATGGCAAATAATCAAGTAATCGATGAAAATTTTAGTGCAGGGTTAAATAGAGATTTAATAGATTGTTTCATAAGCGGGTTAAGGCCGGAAGTAGACATTCGCGTACAACGCTCAAATACATTAAGAGAAATGATAACTTCGGCAATAGAAGTAGAAAAAAGATTAAAAGCGAGTCAAGAATTAAGAAGAAATAAAATTCCAAATTCGGAGTTTAAAACACCACAAAGAAGTAGTAATATTCATCTACGAAACAATAAAGTAAATACTTTGCAAGAAAATACATTAAACTGTCAAATTTGTGGCGGAAAACGTCACATTGCCCTAGTATGTAACAAATTAAATATGAAAAATCAAACAGTCTCAAATCAACAGTTTTTACCCAGTCAACAACGTAATTTTACTAATATTTAAAATCAACGGTTTAATACAAATCAATTTAGAAATTTTCAAAATTCGAATTTTAATCGAAATTATCAAAGTCAAAATTTTAATCGAAATTCCCAGAATCCTAACTTTAATCCAAATTTTTCTAAACAAAATTTTCATGGCTCAAATTTTTCAAGAAACCAAAATATTCAAAATCTAAATCCACAAAGATTTCAAAATAGACAAAATTTTTAAAATCATTATCAAAATCGACAAAATTCTTCAAATCAACAAAGTTTTCAAAACCAACAAAATTTTCAAATTAATTATAACAAACCAATAAATTTTAATAATCAAAATCAAAAAGGTAACAATTTTTCTCCTAATACAAATCCTAATTTACAAAGTCAACAAGTGCAAAATTTTCAAGTTAAAGTGATGTGTAATTATTGCAAAGAAGAAGGTCAGCTTATAAATGATTGTGCTTTAAGAACTCGTAATAATGCTCGAAAATTACAACAACGACAATCGGGAAACTCAAGCAACCTTTTCTCAGTAGGTGCGATAGAGAAGGTTTTAAACGAGGAAATGCACCTTTAAACGCTCAAAATGAAAATAATATAAAAACCGAAAATCAACATGTAAATAGTGAAAAAATTAATGCTACTATGGTCAAGTAGTATCCTTTATATTTCAATAAGTGCAGCTGACTTAAAAAACACCGTAACCATGATGATCGATACTGGAGCAGGTCCGAACCTTCTGAAAGAAGAAGTAGTTGGACCTGATGTTTACATTAATACGGAGGAATGCTTGCGACTCACTGGTATCAACGAACATCCTGTTTTCACCCTCGGACCAATAAAGTTAAATATACTCGGTCACCCCACGATTTTTAATCTAATCCCAAATGATGTTCCAATAAGTCATGAAGGAATTTTAGGCACACAATTTTTTAACAACAATAATGTAAAAATAAATTACGCAGAAAAACAAATTAAAATAAATGACAATTTTTATCCATTTTCTACACAAGAATACATAACAGTACCAGCAAGAACTATTGCAACAATTTTTGTTAATATTAAAAATAAAGACAAAAAAGTTGGTTATATTCCAAAATTACTTATTGGTGAAGGACTTTTTATTGGAAATGCTTTAGTAACAAATGTAAATGGTCGAGCTTATTTAAAAATTGCTAATACTTGTGTTGAAGCAATGAATATTCCTATATTAACAGAGGAATTACTTGACTTTATAGAAAATAAAGAAGAAAATGTATCAACAATTAAAACTAATTATAAATATTCAAAATTAATACAGTCTACAATTAACACTCAGTTCAGATCATCAGAAAATTTTTTACATGGCTTTATTAATAACAATAATAAAAAATTAAAAAAATTTTGTCAGGTTTTTAATATTACAGATATTAATAAAAAAGAAACAGTAAAGAAATTTTTAAGGTTAGATCATTTAAACGAAGAAGATGTAACTCATGTAATAAATATAATAACAAAAAATATCGATCGCTTTCAAATACTAGGAGGTAATCGATTTGTTAGATCAGCTCGGAAACGCAAAATATTTTTCAGTTTTTGACCTGGCATCAGGCTTTCATCAGATTAAAATGAATAAAGAACATTCACACAAAACAGCTTTTTCTACACCGGACGGTCATTATGAATTTGACCGCATGCATTTTGATTTAAAAAATGCGCCAGCATGTTTTCAACGTCTTATGAATGCTTGTCTTACCGGATTAATTAGTACAGATTCATTTGTTTATTTAGATGACATAGTTATATATGCAGATACATTAGAAGAGCGTGAACAAAAATTTAATGCATTAATGGAAAGATTAGGTTTAGCTAACCTCAAATTGCAACCAGATAAGTGCGAATTTTTACGACCCAAAGTTAAATATTTACGTCATATTATAGGATAAACATGGCATTAGACCCGATCCAAAAAAACTAGTAGCCGTAAAACAATTTTCAATTCCCAAAAACCAGACGAATATCAAACAATTTCTCGGTTTAGCTGGTTATTACAGAAGATTTATTAAAAATTTCTCGAAAATAGCTACAACACTTTCAAATCTTTTAAAAAAAGACGTACCTTTTTCCTGGTCAGACGAACAACATGATGCTTTTAAATACCTCAAATCAAAATTATGTGAGGAACCTTTTTTAATTAGACCTGATTTTTTGAAACTATTTGTTGTTACGACTGATGCTAGACGATTTGCAATAGGTGGCATATTGTCACAAGGCCCAATAGGAAAAGATCAACCAATTTCTTACACATCTCGTGTTTTAAATGAAAATGAAAGAAAATACGATACTTACGAAAAGGAAGCTCTAGCAATAATTTACTGCGTTACATAATTTAGACCATACTTATATGGAAGGAAAGTTACATTAGTTACCGACCATAAACCATTAGTATGGTTCCAAAGTTCCAAAGACCCAAGCTCAAGAGTAATGAGATAGCGTTTAAAGCTCGCGGAATATGAATTCGATGTAGTTTATAAAGCAGGAAAAACCAACGTGAATGCAGATGCATTATCGAGAAACCCCGTAACATTTATACGAAAAGAAGATGACTATGAAACAAAAGGAGAAATATCTAATGATGAAGGCTCTATTGACTTGTATTGTGATGAGGAAATTAATCAGTCTTATGATGAATCTGATATCGATGATGAGATTAAAGATAACAATATTAAAATAAATTCTGCGAACGCTTTAAATTCACAAAAAATAATAACGTATGTTGAAAAATCTATGACTAATATAATCAATCATGTTAAGAATCATAGTGAAGATAAAATTTTGTTTAATGCCTGAAAAAGTATAAAATAAATTTTAGGAACCATCACAACAAAATCATTTCCTGAAACTGAAGAAAAATGTTACATAACAACTCGTAATAAATCTTATTATAGAAAAAAACATAAAAAATAAAGAAACTTATGAACAACCAGAATATCAAGATCATCCTTTAAGAATAAGCAAAAGGAAGCGTGGTAGACCTAAGAAATATTTAGAAGAAAAACAAGATTTGACAACAAAGGAACCAAGAAAACGAGGAAGACCAAGGAAAACTCGTGAGAAACCTGAAAGAAACGAAAATGCATCAGTAACCAGAAAACGTGGTAGGCCTAAGAAGCATAAATGTAATGAAATTGAAGAGAAAATGAATGAAACTAATAATTATTATTCTGATACCGACTCAGATGATAAATCCGAAGATACTAGTGTATCTGACCTTGAAAATTATTCTGATCCTGAAAATCCTTTTAATCCTAGAATAAATCCAGATCCTGAATATTATGATGAAAAGAAACCCAGAAATCCTAAAATAAATCATAGAAGTGATTCAAATCCTGAATATTTAGATGTTAAGAAATCAAGAAATCGTCAGAAGAAAAAGGTAGAAATGAGGTTAATGAAAATAAAATGTCAAATTATGAGAAAATAAACGACGAAATTAATGAAGAAAATAACGAAGAAAATAATGAAGAAATTAATGAAGAAAATATTGAAGATAATGAAAAAATAGAAAAAACTAACACAGAAGGTTTATCGTCTCAATCATGCTCAAAAGAAATCGAAAATGAATCCAAAAATATTGTAGAATGTCGGGATTAATTAACAATGAGAAAAGATAATTATGCGTATTTTGTAACTTGTAATGGAGTACCACGTGATAATAGATCTAAAGGTTTAGATAAAAATAATAAATAACCAAAATTTAAATATGTATTAAAAGGCCAAGCGAAAGAAATAAAAAAGGGTCAACAATGTCATACTTTTTTATATTTTTTTTGCGTAGGATGTGAAAACCTGCTACCAGGTACCCTGTAGCCCGTACTACAGGGTTATGCAGGAGTGCCAATGTTCTGCCGATCCGCTAAAAACACACCCTTATTTGGGGACCTTAAGACCACTTCCGGCTAGCACTTTCCGCACGTATCGTTATCAGGAGTGGTCTTATATCCCCTACTCTGCCGCTTAAACGGCTTTCTCCCCTAAACTACGAGACCTACTTTCTTTGGCGACCATAGAGATCTTTGACCCTCATGACATGATGTATGAAGGTCTCGATGATTCGCCAATCTTCAATAGAGCGAGTCATAAGCAGGATCATGTTCTTCGGTGTAACTTTGCGGTTTACACAGGCAAACATGACCTGCCTCTCCGCGTCCCAACGTTTGCAGCTGAAGAGTGTGTGCTCTGGGTCCTCCACTGGGAACTTGCAGTACACACACTCCGAGCTATCAATCTTTTTAAATTGCTCAAGATATGAGCCGAAGCACCCATGCCTTGTGAGAGCTTGAGTCATGTAGTACGAGAATACGCCATGCTTTCTATTAATCCAGGTGGCGAGTGTTGGTATCAGCCGATACGTCCATCGGCCTGTCTCCTCCCCGCTCCAGATGGAGCGGGGCAAGATAGATATCTTGCCATTTGTCGACGAGTCTGCTTCTCGCATCCCGACGAATTTGGTCCTTGCTGGGTCTATCATTTTCCGTATAAACAGAAAAATTTCTCTCCTTGAAAAGGAGGAAAAACTCCTCTCTTTCTTGCGCCAAAAGATCTGCCGGCGGGACGCTAGCAAGGACCTGAGTTGCACACGTCGGTACTGTCCAATAGGCCGAAATGATGCGTTTCGTAACATTTTTCTGCGCCAACAGTACGCTTCTACAGATGGTCTTGCTTCTATGATTTCGCAGGGTTGGAGCCCACACTGGTGCTGCGTGTAGCAGCTTTGATAGGGCAACACTCGCCACCAGTCTTCTTTTTGATTCAGAAGGCCCAACAATGTTTGGCAGTAGGAAAGGTAATTTTGCCGCACATTGTTCGGCCTTCTGGCATGCCACCGTAATGTGGTGTTTAAAATTCAGGAACTTATCCAGCTCCACTCCTAAGTATTTTATATGTTTCCTCTACTGGACCTCGAATCCGTCTATCTGGATACCAGGGGCTGTATAACCACGTCTGTCCGTGACTAGCAGCGCTTCAGTCTTTTCCAGGGCCATTTGGAGGCCTCTGTTCTTCAGCCAGCGTTTTGCCCGTTTCAGACATTCGTTCACCAATACGTTCAGGGCTTCTGCAGTTTCGGCAGTGCATACAATCAACGCGTCGTCTACGAAGCGAATGATCACCGCGCCTTTAGGTAGACCCATTCGCAAGAAGTCATCGTAAGAGACATTCCATACGAACGGTCCTATCCTTGAGCCTTGAGAGGCACCTCGTTGCATCTCTTCCTTCAGAGTGCAGGTGTCCCCTTTGTATATAACCCACCTGTCGCTAAGATAATTATCCATTATGCGCAACAGGTAGGGCAGTATTCCTTTGTTTCTTATCGACTGGATGAGATCTTTCCATCGCGCGGTATTAAACGCGTTGCGTATGTCAATGGCTACTAACGCGCAGAAGCCCTTGTTCTTCCCTGGTCCCAATTTGTCTTTTTCTTCCCTGGGTAGGTCCACCGCCTTCTGAATGGCGTCCACTGTGGGCACACCTTTACGGAAACCAAATTGGTTTTCAGATAGACTATTCTCACCGGCCAGGTGAGACTGCATTCCCTGCAGAACCATGTCGTATAGAAGTTTGCCCATCGTATCTAACAGGCAAATAGGCCTGTAGGATGAGACTTTATCTAGAGGGAGGACCAGCCTCTGTCTTTTCTAGTCGCGGCAGAACTTTCCTCTTATAAGGCAGTTGTTGTAGCATTCCAAAGAATCTGGGGTGAAGCAGCGATCACTTGTTTAAGGATCTAGTTGCTTATCCCATCGATTCCAGGCACCTTGCCTGGCTTCAACCTTCTGCCTGCATTCTGTAATTTTGTAAGAGTGAAGAGTTCATCCTCACCGACTTGACAGTTACTCCAGTCCATCCTAGGCCATGGTTCTACCGGAGGAAACAAAGCCTTTATAATTTGCCGGACCTAATCGGGATTGTCCAGACCGGGGGTCTTTTGCCACGTTAACAATTTCTTGCTAACGATTTTGTAAGCCAGACCCCATGGATCATTGTCGACTTCGTCGATTAGGTTTTTCCAACACTTTCTTTTCGCTGCGCGTATCTCCTTCCTAAGAATTCTTTTAGCCTGTGTATATGCCTCCTTCAGCAGAGGATCTTCGTTAGAACGGTCAAATCTCCTTCTTGCTTTGAGGCATGCTTTTAGCAGAGAGGTCAATTCCTCTGACCACCAGTAAACATTCCTTTTTCTGGGGTTGTGCTTCTACGGCGCGGCATTGACGCGTCGCATGCGGTGACGATCATATTTTTCACCGTTCGCACTTCCCCTTCAAGATTATTCGGCCTCTTCACCCAACCCAGCTCCTAAATGAGGCGGGATTCTTCTAGGGACCGGCCGAACTTCTTCTTGTCGACAACAATGTCATATTGCTTTACCAATTGAAGAAGAAAAAGAGAATCTTGAACAATCTTTAAAAAATATTAAATCAACAATTTTTTCAATGTTTGAAATCGCGGAAAAACTTAATCTTAGATCAAATTCAATTTCGAACACTTTAAGAATAAATCAAATATCATGGGAAGAAATTCTATCTATTTTAACCTTCACTTTTTCTAAATCAAAAATAAATTTTATTATTTGTAATGGAATCGTTCAATATCCGCCAAAAGAACAACGTGTTAAATCAATCGAAGAAGCACACTCATCAGCTATAGGTGGTCATAAAGGAGTAACAAATACTTATTACAGAATTAGACAAAAATTTTATTGGAGTAATATGAAGATCGATATTCAAAAATATATTTAACTATGCCTCAAATGTCAACTTAAAAAACTCGTTCGCGTAAAAACAAAAAATCCTATGGTAATAAAGGATACTCCAGGTGTTGCTTTCGAAAAAATTTTAATGGACATTGTAGGTCCTTTACCTAAAACAAGTTTAGGTTTAGTTTATTTTGACTATTCAAGATAATTTTACAAAATTTTCCCTTGCTATTGCTTTACCAAATCAACAAGCTAGCACTATTGCAGATGCTTTTATTTAAAAATTGATATGTATTTTTGGATCTCCAAAAGGAGTATTAACAGATCAAGGAAGAAATTTAAGTAATTTAATTAAAAGTCTAGCAAAACGTTTTAGAATCAGACAATTCAGAACTACAGCATTTCACCCGCAATCGAACGGATCAATTAACCTGTAAATATCTTCAATCTCTACAAGTAACAAGTCAGTCTAATTCAAACCCCGAAACTCTGATTGTCAAATCTTCATACTAAGTCTGATTCAACCAGAAACTCTGTTCGTCGATTCTTTAATTGACAAACTGTCAATTTTCTACGAAGTTTATTTTGTTAATAATACTCTTCAAAACTACACATCAATCCTCGATATAAAAATCAAGAATCGACATTGGAAACGAGCTAAAAACTTTCCAGTTTTCTGCCAACATCGGGCCAACATCGCCTTACTACACAGCTGGCTCGTTGCTAGTATTTCGCCAATTTTCAACCAACGTCGGATCAATTATTCAGCTGGCTGGTTGCCAGTATTTTGCAAGTTTTCACCCAACATCGGCTTTAAAACTTAGCTGTCTGGTTGCCAGTTTCCTGCCAACGTTGGTCCAACCTCGGCTTTTCATCACAGCCACCTGATTGCCGGTTTGCTGCCAACAACCATTTGCAACATTGGTTCCTGAGACTCGACCAAAATTCTTCATATTTTAAATTAAAGTAAGTAAAACATTTTAATCTTTCGTCTCCTATCTCATTTCTTTTCTAAACGTGTAATCTGTTTCAGATTATCCGTACTTTGCCACCAGTTCTCGCCTCTCTTTCAACTCCTCAGCACTTTGGATTTCTATCGTCGATTAGCCCTTATGTTAACAATAAATTCAGATATATATATATATAATGTACAAATGCCCTTCTATTCATTTACCTGTACACCTTACCCTCACTGATCAACCACCGATTGAATATTAAAAATTATTTTTGTTTGTTATGTTTTCCATGACGTAACACCTGTATATTTTAAAGTTCATTAGTTAAATATTAAAAATTATCATAATAGCTACTAATTGTACAATTTATAATATTTCTAAAATTATGTTCTAAATAAGAAGTTTAGAGTTCTATTTGATAATTTTAATTTGATTTAAAAAATAACCAAACACTGATTGTATGATAAAATTTATGTATTTTTTTTGTGTTTTTAAATAAATATTATATTTTTTACAGTTTATACACTTTGGATTCTTTTGAAGTTTTCATACCTTTGTTTCAATAATAATAATAATAATAAAAATATAAGTTTATATTATTTGCTTACCTGTATAGTTTAAAGTTCGTGAGTTAAATAATAAAAATTGTCTTCAAAGCTACTAAATTGTGTAATTGAACCGCTGGCGTTCAAAATTATGTTAAAACGAAGTTTTGATCATTTCTTTTAACTGGTGTGTTTGAAATATATATAAACATATTTTAAACTAAATTTTATTTAAATTTGTGAAGAACAATCAATAAGATTCTTCGTAATGGACTAGATAACATCACAATGATTACGACGAATTTTACACGCTTAAATAAATTCCTGAACGAATAATGTTAAATTTTACTGATTTTCAATGCTTTGATTTATTTTTTGAGATTATTTTATAGGTAAGGATTTTAATTTTTGATTTTTAGTTTAAAACATCAAAAATCTGTAAAAAAAAATTAGTAACAAATAACACTTTTTAGATGTAGTCAATTTCAGTCTTAATAAAATCAGTAAAATTCAACTACAGATGCAGAAATAACAATTTTGATCTTTTATTGAATCTACTACTATAAGATAAATATCTTCAAATGGTGAATTTAATGTATACAAAATACGAAGGAAATAAAGTTTAATCACATTATTTTAATAATACATTAATTTACTTACATAGGAGTAAAAAAAATATTAAAAGATATGTCAAAATATTGTGGATAATATTGTTAAACACATATTACTAAAAAGGTAGTTAATCATAGAACTTATAACATTTCATTATCAACCAAAAATATTTCCTGCTTATTCCATGAAAAATACAAGTGGTCTCAACTGCAAATTTTAAGAGTAAAGATTTAATGTCTTAATAACCCAAAAAGCTATTTTCCTAGAAGTTTGGAGTAACTCACAAACTTTAAACTATACATGTAAGCAAATAATATTAACTTACATTTTTATTATTATTATTATTATTGAAACAAAGATATGAAAACTTAAAAAGATTCCAAACTGTATAAACTGTAAAAAATATATTATTTATTTAAAAACAAAAAAAAAACACATAAATTTTATCATACAATCAATGTTTGATTATTTTTCAAATCAAAATAAAATTATCAAATAGAACTCTAAACTTCTTATTTAGAACATAATTATAATATAGTATTGAAGATTGAAATAGAATGTTATTGCATATATTTGATTAAATAAACATTACAGTGTACGTTCGACCCAATTAACATTCTATGGCACACAACTTCAACAGACATTTAATTAAACAAACAATTGAATACAAATCATATCTTACAAAATTATTAATAAAAATGATTTTCGACTGTTTTTTAAATTAACATTTTATTTCATTGGCTTTTTAATAAACATGTTTTCAACAGGGGGCGTCGATTTATTTGCATATTTTCGATTTTACACTTTTTCAATAATTTTTTGAGCCAATTATTTAAAATTTTTTGTTTTACACTATAAAATGTGATGTTATGGTTAGATAATTTGATGTATCGTTGTTTTTCAATATTTTATTACTTTTTACTGTTAAGCTATTGAATTGCAGTTTTTAGAAATGTTATTTCTTGATAAATTCTGTAAAAGGATTTAAAATTAGAAAAAATTAAATTAAAATTAAATTAAATTAAAATTTAAAATTTTAAAATTACCGACCATCAGTCGGTAATGCAGATTTCTGACATGGATTTTGACTCGATCAGTAAGTCAGAGTTCTACTTTACCGACTTCCCACTTAACCATCCCTGGTGACTGTTGGACTATTTAAATTTTACTTAGAACAGGTAAGTCTACTTAAATCTCCCGCCGGCATTTGGAATTGTACGGAGAATTCCCGTCTAAAGACGCTGCAACAGGTAGACGCAAGTGATCCCCAACCTCAGGAGGCGGGATGTATAGAGTTGCGTGCGCAGTTATGTATTGGAGGGTGGGTCATGATAGTGGGGAACGTCAAGCGTGGTGGGGACCTGGCTATAACTTGCGGAGCGCAAGCCAGGAGAGTCATTCTCTTTTCAAGTCAGCAGCAGTAGCAGATCAAAGCTATAGAGCAGTAGAAGAGGTTTAAATTCTTTTCCAATCTTTGTTTATTTTAAGGTATTTTTTTTGTTATTCTTATTTTCAGCTTTTTATTTTCAGTTTATTTTCAGCTTTTTTTTTCTGGTTCTTTTGTTGTATTCTTTCAGGTTTTCTTGTTTTATTTTCAGTTTATTTTCAGCTTTTTATTTTCAGCGTTTATTTTAATTTAGCTTTTAAAGATGCCAAAGTGCAAGGTGGAGAAGAAATGTCGACGTCAAATCAACCTGGAAGAGTACAAGGAAGTCTGTGATAGGACTGACATCTTCTTGCAAATCGCTCACAGTGAGTTAATTAACACTGCATTAATGTCTGGTGATTGTAGAACGATTCAGGCATTCGAATGGCAAAACAATTGTCAGCGATGTATGAATATAATTAGAAATTTTTTGCATAGATCGGAGTTATCCTTTTCTCAAAAAGCAAGCTGCTTAAATTTAAATCAGAAATTAGAATATTTGCGTTGCCATTTCGAAGCCTTTATGAAAAGCGGTGCGGGTATTCAAATGTCAAATGATAGATTGAAGTGGATTGATTTTGATAAAGCGTTTGACAGTCGTTTACAAACTAGCGCGATTATAAATTTGACTCATTTAGATATTAACGAGTTCTTTGATGATGCATTTTCTCTATTTAAATATCATATAGAAATAGCTTTGAACAAGTATGGTCCGTTAAAAGTGTTTACCGTGTTGGGCGCGAAATTCAAAAAAAATTTGAGTGATGGAGCAGTAGAGTTTGATTTTAAAACGTTTACCGCGAAAACTGATGAAATTTTGACTACAACCCAGTTAGATGACTGGTATAATGATAATGTCAAACAAATTATTTTGCAAAAAATAGAGGAATTTCAGGAAAAAGATTCGAATTGGAAACTTGATTCAATTCAAAGATTAGAAGTTAATATTAACAAGTACAACCCCATGAGAGCAAGTTTTACATAGATTTGCCACTTGTTATAAAAAATAAACAAGCATGTATTAATGTTCAGAATAAAGATAACTAATGTTTTAAGTGGGCAATTCTGTCTGCTTTACATCCAGTTGAAAACCACTCAGATCGAGTTAAAAAGTATTTGCCTTATAAAGATGAACTTGATTTTACTGGAATTGAGTTCCCTGTTGCACTCAAAGACATTTCAAGATTTAAATCTCTGAACAATACTTCAGTCAACGTTTACGGTCTTTCAAGACAAAATGGTAATTTTAATGTATTTCCATTACATCTTACATCGGGAAAGAAAGTTTTAACTTTCTTTCTTTGAAGACCACTACATTGATGAAACATTTATTGAAGAAGAAGAGAATGAAATATCAATCATATCTTTTAACTATCATTACGTTTGGATAAAGGATTTATCAAAGCTTATGTATTCACAATTATCAAAGAAGAGAAACAAAAAGTACATTTGTGATCTAAAAATGTAAAGGATAGTTTTATAAAGATTCGTTTTATTAATTCTTTTAAGTTTATGGTACCATCATTGGACAAGTTATCATCTTATCTTGACGAATACAAGATTGTAGAATCAGTTTTTTCAAACTTTAGTAACGATAAAATTCATTTACTAACACGCAAAGGAGTTTTTCCTTATGATTATTTTGACTCGAAGGAAAAGCTTGACGAGACTCAATTACCGCCTAAAGAAAAGTTTTACAGTACTTTAAATGATTCTAATATCTCCGAAGAAGATTATTTGCATGCAGAAAAAGTTTGGATTGATTTCGGTTGTCAAAATCTCGGTGATTATGTGTACTTGTACATGAAAACTGACGTGTTATTGCTTGCTGACGTATTTGAAAATTTTAGAAAACAGTGTTTAATCGCGTATGAACTTGATCCAGCGCATTACTACACTACACCCGGACTAACTTTGATGCGATGCTCAAGTATACGAATGTAAGATTAGAACTCCTCACCGACATTGATATGGTAATGTTTATTGAACGCGGTATAAGATGAGGAGTAAGTCAATGTACAAATCAATACGCAAAAGCTAATAACCTATACATGGAAAAATTTATTGAAAGTGAGGAGACATCTTACATCGTATACTTGGATGCAAATAATTTGTATGGTTGGGCAATGGTGCAAGCGCTTCCCTATGGTGGTTTCGAGTGGGTAGAAAATGTTGACAATAATTTTGATTTCAATGTTGAAGATGATGCGTCAATTGGTTACATCTTGGAAGTAGATTTAGATTACCCGGATGAACTGCATGAAAAACATAGCGATTTTCCGTTTTGCCCAGAACACTCGAAACCACCAGGGTCTAAGGAAGAGAAGCTCCTTACTACTCTCCTGCCGAAAAGAAAGAACGTTCTCCATTATCGTGCTCTAAAACAAGCTCTAGCAAATGGTCTTGTTTTAGTTAAAATTCATCGCGTTTTAAAATTTAAACAGTCTGCATGGCTAAAAAATTATATTGATTTTAATACGCAACAAAGAACAAATGCCAAAAATGAATTTGAGAAAAACTTGTTTAAACTGATGAACAACGCGGTATATGGCAAAACAATGGAGAACGTGCGAAATCATGTTGATATAAAACTCGTGACAAAGTGGGAGGGTAGGTATGGAGCTAAAGCCTTAATCGCAAAACCAAATTTCCACAGCAGAGCCATTTTTAATGAAAACTTGGTAGCTGTGGAATTGAAAAAAGTTGAAGTTTTCATGAACAAACCACTCTATGTGGGCCTTAGCGTATTAGACATTTCGAAAACATTAATCTACGACTTTCATTACGATTATATGTTGCCAAAGTATGAAAAGAAATGTAAACTGCTGTATACCGATACAGATAGTCTTATTTATGAAGTTAAATGTGCTGATATCTATGCAGACATGAAAATTGACATTCATAGATTTGACACCTCTGATTATCCCGCTAATAACGTCTACGGTATTCCGCAAGCCAACAAAAAAGTTTTAGGATTGATGAAAGATGAATGTAGCGGGAAAATTGTAACTGAATTTGTTGGCTTGCGGAGTAAAATGTATAGCTTGCGTGTTGAAAATGAAGATTTTGTTAAAAAAGCTAAGGGTGTAAAAACCAGCGTTGTAAATAAAACCATTGCATTCGACGACTACATGTACTGCTTACAAAATGTTAAAATACAATCTCGAATTCAATATTGTATTAGATCAAAACTCCACAACGTTCAAACTTTTGTTACGTCCTGGGGTTCATCCCAAGACATCTAAAGGCAGCGGTTTTAGCTAGTCCACGGGGCGTGTAGGGTCACCAAGTATTTCTAATTTTTACTAATGTTAAAGAAATCTTATCGATTTAACAAAATTTTCGACTTTTATAAAAGTCATTGATTCCGCAATTCAATGATAGAGGGCAGCGCGTCACCACTTTCCAAATGTTTAAAGTCGTTGGAAAGTTCGACTTTACTTAATATTAAATATTCAATATTTCAATAATATTATATGTAAAATTAGAGATGTGTCAAATTTATTCCTTTTTATCGCAATTAAAATAGAATTTTCATATTGATTTGTCAAAATTAATAATTTATCATTTAAATACTTATTCTTTACTGTTTAAGTTTTAATCTTTGTTCTTTATTCTTAAAATGAGTTTAAATTTTTTTTACAAATTTAGAAGAAAAATTTTGTATAAGTTTCACTTACTATTGATAGTTGGCCTTGGTATATTCGTTGGTATTCACAGCTTTCTGTATTTCCTTGATTTTTCTCGTTCTCTCTCGTTCTTTCGCTCCAATTCTTTCGTAAAATTCCCTTTTTTAAAAAGTCTTAGATATATTTTTTTTTTATTAATATTTAACATGAGATTTTAAAATGTCTCCCCTTTTTTTTTAGAGTTTTGTTTCTTCTTGATTTTTGTAAATTAAACTTTGAAAATTTTGAGTTGAAAAATAAAGAAAAGTCACTAATAAATCACTAATAAAGTTTCTAAATTTGTATTTTCTTAAGTCTATAGATCCTTCGGTTCGAATAATTCCGTCGGATCGGAAGGATTAGTGGCACTAGGATTTCTTTTAATTCACTACACCACACTTTACATTAAAGCAATATCCAGTTTATTCTTCACTTCGAATTAGAAAATCTTTGGAATTACACAAAAGGTGTTACACACAAGTTCTACGCTATTTTGATACAGTCAATAAGTTTTAAATTAGTGACAACATAACGATTTTGAATTTGTTTAACAAGGTTAAGATTACAAATTAGACTTAAGATTAAGACCGGCGACTAATTACTTAGAGATAAGACCGGTGATTAATTACTTATTTTCCTTTTTCAGGTGTTAACTGGGGAAACTCCCAGACTTCCCTCTCTTTTTGTTCTCGTTCGGGCGGGGCTAATTCCCCTTTCAGTTTCTCTTATTATCACGCTTCTTTATATTTTCTTTTCCTTAATCATGACATTATTTGATCTAATATTTATTAATAAAATAATAATAATTATAATAATTGAATTGTATACTTAATTATTATTTAACTATAATTCGTGTAATAAAGTAAATATTATCTTGCTAATATTAATACAATAATATAAAATTATATTAATATAATTATTAATTATAAATATAAAATTAATTATATTTATAATAATATAAATTATCAAAAATACTCGACTTGAACGGATAATAATTTCGCAATTTATATTCATTCAAAACTTTCAAAATTATTTTTATTTGTTTCGAAATTATTAATTTATTTATTTATAAAATAATAATTCTAATTATTTGTTATTACTAAATATATTATTTATATTATTATTTAATTTTTTATTATTCGAATTGATTTTTACATTGTTATTATAAGAAGCTTTGTTTTGTTTGTATTGTTATTTAATTTGTTAATAAATTTATTATTTAGATTGTTTTTTTTTATTGTTTATAAAATTTGTTACTAATTCTTCATTGTTAAATTGTTGCTAAGGTTTGTTATATAATTTATTATTATATTGTTATTAATATTTAATATAAAGGTTATTGTTAAAATATTTGTTAATATTCAAGTTTAGTTTTATTGCAAAATTACTAATTTTTGGAATGAATATTCTATAATTCCGAATGAGATTCATATTTTTTTTTGTTTGTCGTCAAGTCAAGCATTCCTTATTTATGATAGGCAGGAAGTGTCGAGAATCACATTATGTCATCAAAAATACTCGACTTGAACGGATAATAATTTCGCAATTTATATTCATTCAAAACTTTCAAAATTATTTTTATTTGTTTCGAAATTATTAATTTATTTATTTATAAAATAATAATTCTAATTATTTGTTATTACTAAATATATTATTTATATTATTATTTAATTTTTATTATTCGAATTGATTTTTACATTGTTATTATAAGAAGCTTTGTTTTGTTTGTATTGTTATTTAATTTTGTTTTTAAAATTGTTTAATAATTTTGTTATTTAATTTGTTAGTAAATTTATTATTTAGATTGTTTTTTTTTTTATTGTTTATAAAATTTGTTACTAATTCTTCATTGTTAAATTGTTGCTAAGGTTTGTTATATAATTTATTATTATATTGTTATTAATATTTAATATAAAGGTTATTGTTAAAATATTTGTTAATATTCAAGTTTAGTTTTATTGCAAAATTACTAATTTTTGGAATGAATATTCTATAATTCCGAATGAGATTCATATTTTTTTTTTTTGTCGTCAAGTCAAGCATTCCTTATTTATGATAGGCAGGAAGTGTCGAAAATCACATTGTGTCATCAAAAATACTCGACTTGGGCGGATAATAATTTCGCAATTTATATTCATTCAAAACTTTCAAAATTATTTTTATTTGTTCCGAAATTATTAATTTATTTATTTATAAAATAATAATTCTAATTATTTGTTATTACTAAATATGTTGTTTATATCACTATTTAATTTTTCTTATTATTCGAATTGATTTTTACATTGTTATTACAAAAACTTTGTTTTGTTTGCATTGTTATTTAATTTTGTTTATTTAAAATTGTTTAATAATTTTATTATTTAATTTGTTAATAAATTTATTATTTAGATTGTTTTTTTTTTTTTTTATTGTTTATAAAATTTGTTGCTAATTGTTCATTGTTAAATTGTTGCTAAGGTTTGTTATATATTTTATTATTATATTGTTATTAATATTTAATATAACGCTTTTGTTAAAATATTTATTAATATTCAAATTTAGTTTTATTGCAAAATTATTAATTTTTGGAATGAATATTCTATAATTCCGAATGAGATTGTGTTTGTAAGTCTCGCTAAGATAACATTATCTAACAGGTGATGAACATAATATTTCGTCGTTGTTATCAATCTTATGGCACGCGGTTCGGGTTAAGATAAAAGGTTACATATTTTATCATTCACCTGTTAGTACGCTTCATATTTCTTTTCCTTGTTTATTTCCTTTTACAGACTCACACAAATTCCATTCATTCTTTCTATCATGAGATAAATTTTATTTATATTATAGTATAAGAAAAATTTATTGGTTTTTAATGGACAATAATATGGTCAATTCTAATTGGTATTTTCGTACATACTAAACGATTTCCATTTTAGTTTTAAACGTGATTTTAGTATTTTAGTACAATTAGTATTAAACAAATCGTTTTCGTTAAACTTACCAAAACTTACAATTGATTATATATATTACATGATTTTCTGCAAATACATAGATATTTTCTCCTTCTGTTTTTGTTGAAGTTAAAAAATTTTATATGGAAAGAAAAAAAATGTTTGACAAAATTTTAGGTCAAAATTTTGTCAGACATAACACCCCCCCGCATAAGACCAAAACCGATTATTTTACATGGTAAAATAGAGGTTTTGTTTGATTTCAAATTCGATTCGTGTATTTCTTAGCGTAGGCGTCGTGGCAAAGTCGCAACAACTAAATTCCTAGGTGGAATTTCAGGGGGTTGCATAGGGGAATTATTAAGATTTCTATTGGTTTCTGTTGTGGTTGTCGTTATGGGTTGTAGTGTGTCATTTGCACTTGTATTATTTATTACAACTTCGGTTAATTCTGTTTCGTCATTTAAAGGTCTATTATTGTCATTCCTATTCTGGGCGTTCTGTCTATTTTCTCTTTCCATTTGATTTATAGCGCCTTGCCCAAAATGAAGCAACAGATTGGCTAGTGTGCTCCACAGTGCTCCGAGTAATCTCACACTCCATCCGTAGATCGAATACAAGGCGTATCCATGAAGCAATACATTCACGGCATATTTTATTATTCCGAAAATGATTGCTACACCGATCATACCAGCACTTACCGATCCGAACGTAATGAAGTATGACCATATTTTGGTCATAGCACTTTCAGCGAATTTTTCTAAAGCTTTTTCGTCCATCAAATTCATTATATCCAAATGACTTCCAGAGACATCTTCTCCCATAGCGCCCCTTGCCATTTGGTTTAATACTGCCGGTTTCAACAATGGAAACATAACGGTTTGCATGTATGTTTCCATGTCTTCTTCCGCATAAATTCCACTAGCAAGGTCGCCTAGTTCGTTATATCTCCAAGTAGGTCTACTTAAAGGTTGGAGAATTTGTGGAGTTTCAGCTCTCACTGGTTTTGGTGAAAATTCGTACCATTTTTGGTCAATTTCAAAGGTTATCGGTAGAAATTTATTACATTCTACTTGGTTACCTCTAGTAGTTAAAATTAAGGATTTTGAGGTTAAAAATAGGGATTTATTATTGTGAGTAACCGGGATTTCAGAAAAACAAGTAGTATTCGTATTACGAATTTTCACTGAAACAGCTTGACATTGAATTATCTGGGCAACGTGGCCCGAAAAAACCGCTAGGTAACCTGGTTCCTTCATTATGGTGAAAGCAAATTCATCCGGGTTTAAAGAAGATTGTGACAGAGAATTTTGAATTACTTTTCGTTCTAACAAACAACGTTGTGTAATTATATCTTTATATAAAGAGTTTACTTCATTTTTTTAAATGATGAGCGACATAAATAATTTTCGTATTAAAATAAGCAGAAAGAGAAAGATCTTTTATATTGATTTTATAAACGTTAGTTGGAAAAGGATTATTTAAAGAAGTTTCAAAAATGTAAATTTTGGCAAGTTCTGTTTTTCTTAATGTTAACCCACATATTTGTTGAGGACCATTGTCTGTATATGCGAATTTAATATTTTCCGTTGAATTTGTAAAATAAATTGTTGGGAGGTTGGTTTTGTTTTCTTGAGTTTTGGACGCATAACCTTGGTACAGAATAGCGAAGGAATTAAAATTACAAAGTGAAGTTTCGGGTTTATTCCAAAAAGTAAAGAAATTTTCTCTATCTACGCATTTTGTATTCGAGAGTTCACATTTTGTGTTTGAAGGTAGTATTATTGAATTTTCATCAATTTTTACCGGTGCTTCAGAGGAGAACAATGAAATTTCCAAATCAGCTTCGATAATTTGGTTTTGTTTAGATTCAAAAGTTCCGCCTACGCAATTTGATTTATCGTCGACGGATCCAACTATCATTTGAGATCTAAAATTAGTGACATTTACTTCAAGGAATTTTATAATTTGATCGTAGAATTTGAATTGACCATAACGATGCATATCGTCGCATGCATCTCTCGAAATTTTCAACATATAAACAGAGTTATTATTTGACGAGAGAGATATATGCGAATGCATACCACAATAAAATTTTCTAGTGTTTATCTTAACTCTGCATTGTTTTATGAAAACAGAACCAAATTCGACTTTTTGTAACAGGTTTACGTAGACTAATTCTGTTCGGATATCCGTGGAATCGAAGTTGCAATCACCAATGTGTCGGAGGGAGATCGTGGTGATATTGGGTGGCGTTTTGGTACTACAGTCGTACCCCGTTAAAGAGTTTACGCCCACCAAATTCATGATAAACAAGAGTACCAACATTTTCTGAAAAGAACAAATTTAGGTTGATTGTAAATTATGGTTTTAATTACATAGACATTTATAATTATTGACAGATATCAGTACTCAAATTTCTTATTAATTAATCCTCACACTCGCTCGGGGATCTTAATCTAGTAAGTCTTAGTTTATTAGTATGTACGATTCTAGTTTTATTGCCATAGGTGATTTCGACATTATTATTGTCCATTTTACGTAAAATTTTGTAGGGCCCAGTGTATTGTAAGTCGAATACACCTTTTCTGGGCTCTTTTAATAAAAGAACGCGATCACCGACCTCAAATAAGCAAGGGTTGTTTTTTTTGTCATAATAATTTTTTGATTTTTCTTTAGCGCTTATCAAATTTTTTTGTGCAAGGTTATCTAAAAACGCTTTTCTATTCTTCAAATCGTTTAAATATTCTAAGTAAGTTTCATCTAAGGTTTCTTCTAGGGTAACCTTATCGGAAGGTACTCTCGCAAGTTTCGCAAAGACACATTCGAAAGGTGTGAGTCTTGTCCCCTCGTGGACACTGGTGTTGTAGGCGAAGGTAGCACATTGAATCCATTGGTCCCAGTTGTTGCTTGAACTAACGTAGCATTTGAAATATTCTTTCAGGACATGGTGCATCCTCTCGATCGAGCCATTGCTCTGCGGGCGATAAGCTGTAGTTGTGCATTGATTGATTTTACACATTTTAGATATATTCCTCATTAAGGTAGATGTGAAATTTGAACCTTGATCAGTCAATATGATTTTTGGACTTCCATAAGTGTAGACTAAATTATTTAGAAAGGCTGTTGCAATATTAATAGATGTAGCTTGTATTAGAGGGGTGGCGATTACATATTTTGTAAGAAGACATTGCATTGTTAAAATATATTTATTTTTATTTAGAGTTTCAGGGAGTTCAACGATATCCATGGATACTTTGTCAAAAGATGAACCAGGTGTATCCGTGAGGATCATAGGTTGATGTACTTTTCTTCGGACAAGTTTTCTTAATTGACAAGTTTTACATTTGCTTATAAAGGATTGAACGTCGTTTTTTAAAGATGGCCAGTAAAAATCTTGTCTAATTCGTAGATAAGTTTTAGTAACTCCCTTATGTCCATTTATCGGTGATTCGTGAGTTGATGCTATTATTTTTATTCTATCTTCTTCGTTTGGAGTTTGAATTAAACCTTTACAGATAATAAATTTAGTATCTGGGAAATTATTGGCAACTTCTTCGACAAACTTCATTATTAGACTCCATGGCAAGTCATCAATGTGTTTCGTAACGGCTAGTCTTAAAGTTTTTAATTTTAAGTTTCTCAAAAGTGTGTCCAAATTTTCAAAAATTAATTTAAGTGTATCTCGGTCTGCTTTAACATTACTATCCTTTTTTAAATAGGCTATGATGACGAATTTTTTTGATATATTGTTTGAGGCTATTTTACCCACATCTAAGTGAATATCACTTGGAAAGTGTCCGGCTAATGACAGTTCCCTAGCGCCTTCGCAAAGTGGTTCATTTTTTGAATTTATAAAACAAAAGGTATTGTCGTTAAAGGTTAATAATTTATCTCTAACTTCAATAACATTTTTCGTTGGTTGATGTCTACGATTTAAATCGTATTCTACATCGTTTAAGTCAAAAATATTAGATGAATTTGAATTTGAAGTGGATGAATTGTAAGGAATAACGTTTCTTTCAGAACTTCTTTCAATTTCCATATCGTCATTTTCAAATTCGTTTTCAAAGTCGAAAGCATCATAATTCCTGATTATGTTTTCGTCGGTTATTCGCCTGTCGCAGTCGTTGGGCGATGTAGAGTTCATTTCTTCTTCTATGTTTTGGTCGTTAATTGTTTCATTTTCATCATTGTCATTATGATTATTTAGCGATCGGCTTTCTTCGTATTCTTCAATCCTTTCTATATTATTACTATTATCAACGTCGTTATCCCTTCTGATTGTATCGTTTCTTCTTTCATTATTTTCTCCATCATTTCTTCTGTTATCATTACCATTATTGTTTTGGTTATTGGAGTGTTCTGGGGTATCGTTGTTTTGATTACTCGAGCGTTCTGATGTGTCGTCATTTTCTGCATGTACGTCTACTCTTACGCTTCTTTGGTTTCTTGATCCAGGAAGAGAAATATCGGAATCTGAAGATGGGGAGTAATCGAGTCTTACGGTTCTTTGGTTTCTTGATCCAGGGAGGAGGATGTCAGAGTCTGAGGACGAAGAGTTAGAAAGGACAAAAAGAGGATTTGTTTCGATATCAGGAGGGTTTCTAGAAAGGGCGTCAGCGACGTAATTTATCTTTCCTTCCTTGTAGATAACTGTAAATTCGAAGTCTCTTAATTTTAAATAAAATTTCTTTAACCTTGACGTTGGGTCCTTTAAATTATCTACCCAAATCAGTGGTTGGTGATCTGTTACAAATGTGAACTTTCGCCCGAAGAGACAATATCTAAATTGAAAGGCTGCTTTTACCATGGCTAAAAGCTCTTTTTCAATAGTCGAGTATCTCTGTTCGGTGTCATTTAAACTTCGAGAGTAAAATGCTATAGGCAGATCATTGCCCTCGTAATTTTGACTTAACACTGCGCCGACCGCAAATTGCGATGCATCGGTTGTGACAGTAAAATCTTTTTCGAAATCAGGGTATTTCAAGAGGGGTTCCCTAGTTAGATAAGTTTTTAAATAATTAAATGCTGTTTCTTGGGCATCAGTCCATTTAAAATTTATGTCTTTCTTTAATAAATATGTAAGCGGTTTTGCTTCTTTAGAAAAGTTTGGGATGAATTTCCTGTAATACCCTGCTAAACCGAGTAGTTGTTTAATATTTTTTTGATTTTTAGGTTTTGGAAATTTTGAAATCGCTATTATTTTTTCTTTATCGGGTCGAATGCCATCTGCACTAATTTCGTGTCCTAAATAAATAACTTTGTTTTGATAAAATTTGCACTTGTCCGGCTGTAATTTCATATTAGCTTTCCTTAATCTATCAATTACTTTCGCTAGTTTCAGGTCGTGTTCTTCGATAGTTTTACCAGGTATGATACAGTCGTCTATGTACACACAAATTTCGTTGTTTTGCAAACCAACGAACAACACGTCCATCTGTCTTTGGAAGGTTGCCGGCGAATTCTTTAGTCCGAATGGCATTCTAGTAAAATGATAGTGGCCGAATGGGGTCGAAAATGCTGTTTTTACTTTGTCACAATCGCGCATCGGAATCTGATGAAAACCCGATGCCAAATCGAGTACGCTAAAATATCTAGATCCAGCTAATTGGTCAATGACCTCACTTATGTTCGGTATGGGGTACGCGTCACTAATAGTTTTTTTGTTTAGTTCGCGATAATCAATGACAAGCCTCCATTTTTTATTTCCCAAACTATCGGATTTCTTTGGGACTACCCACAGAGGACTGTTATAAGGGGAGTTTGAGGGTTCTATTATGCCATCCTTTATCATTTTGGTAATTTGCTTTTCAATCTCCCCTTTTAACATTTGTGGATATCGATATTGTTTAACGTTCACCGGTATACTGTCATTTAACTCGATCATATGTGATGTCATATTCGTTTTAGCAAGTTTTTCGTTAGGCATCTGAAATATGTCAGCGTACTCGTCACAAATTTTTGCTGTTCTAACTCGATTTTCTAAATTATAATTTTGTAAATTTATTAATTCTTTAATTCTGTCGGAACGTGATTTTTCATCTTGAATATTTGAGGTAGGTGGATTCACTTTAGTGTTTTCGTTTCCCGGTTCATATGAATAGATATTTTCGCGGTTAAAATCGAGATTTTCATTTAAATAAAAAATAATTTTTTCGACATTGTTAGAGAGTTCGTCTTCGTCTTCTGTATTGTCGTTTTTTAGTGTCATTTCGTCTGAATTGTAATTTATTGTGTTTATTGCGTCAGGTTCGAATTTATTTGCAAGTGACTCAAACAAATCTAAATATTTTAATAATTCGGATTCTTCATTTTCACTTTTATTTTCTAAATTTAATTCATTTTCTGTTTTCGCGTTAATGTTGATTTTGTCGTTCTGTATAATGGTTTTGGTGTTCGGTACTTGTTCGTTAACTTCAATTTCCTCTTTAATTCTTGAATTAATTTCTTTAATTTTAGTATTATTTTCAATTTCTAAAGTAGGAATATTTTTGTTTTGGTTCGTAAATATTTGTTTAGCATTTTTAGTTTCGTTATAATTTTCGCTTCCTTTTTCATGTATATTTTCGCTTCTAATATCTAATGCGTTCTCTTTACCTATAAATTCTATTCCTATTTTTGATCTAAAATTATCGATTTCATTTTCATTAAAAGTTTCCATTTCTGATTTCTTTGTTTCGCTTTTATTACTATTTTCTAACATAGACTCATTATTTTTACTTTTGTTTACATTTTCCGATCCTATTCTTTCTAATTCTGTTTCGTTTTGAAATATTAACTTAGAATTTTCAGTTTCATTTTCGTTAACAACTTTCAATTTAAATTCTTTTAATTCGATTTTACTATTTTCGCTTCTAATATCTAATGCGTTTTCTTTACCTATAAATTCTATTCCTATTTTTGATCTAAAATTATCGATTTCATTTTCATTAAAAGTTTCCATTTCTGATTTCTTTGTTTCGCTTTTATTACTATTTTCTAACATAGACTCATTATTTTTACTTTTGTTTACATTTTCCGATCCTATTCTTTCTAATTCTGTTTCGTTTTGAAATATTAACTTAGAATTTTCAGTTTCATTTTCGTTAACAACTTTCAATTTAAATTCTTTTAATTCGATTTTACTATTTTCGCTTCTAATATCTAATGCGTTTTCTTTACCTATAAATTCTATTCCTATTTTTGATCTAAAATTATTGATTTCATTTCCATTAAAAGTTTCCATTTCTGATTTCTTTATTTCGCTTTTATTACTATTTTCTAACATAAACTCATTATTCTTATTTTTGTTTACATTTTCCGATCCTATTCTTTCTAATTCTGTTTCGTTTTGAAATATTAACGTAGAATTATCAGTTTCATTTTCGTTAAAAACCTTAGATTTAATTTCTTTTATCTCGATTTTACTATTTATTAATTCGTTTTCTTTAAGTTCGATTTCATTCTTAATTGATAATTTAAACTTATCGATTTCTATTTCGTTCAAAATTTCAGATTTAAGATCTTTAAGTTCGATTTTGTTTACGTTTTTTAATTCAAGGTTTTTCAATTCAATTTCTTTAAATTCAGTTTCGCTCTTACTTTTATTATTATTTATGATTTCTATCCCGAAGAATGTTTCATTTTCGTCGATTCGATTTCGTGGTTGTTCGAAGTGTTTATTATCAGGATTCGTTCGCGATTTTCCGATTTCGATTTCGCATTTCGTTTTATCATTTATTGTTTGTAAATTTAAGGTTTCGGATTGAAAATTTGCTTCGCTAACAGTATCTGGTTTTGATAGAATTTTTATGAAAGATGGAACCTCCAAATTTGTCATTTCAACATACGGTACAGTTGGAATTCGAATCTTTGCTAGAAAGGGAGATGTGTTGTTTATTGGAATTTGTACCATACCGTTGTTGCTGTTTAATTTAGATATTCCTCCCACATAAACACCTGGTATTATCTCTTATCTTGGTATAAATCCTGGAGATTGGCAAATACGGGTTTTTGCTTCTACCGATTTACATTCTTGTGAATAAACTTGACAGATTTTTTCTATTTCAAATGGAATTTTAATATCTTTGTATATAAAAACATCATTTTTATAATCTATTATAGATTCTTTTTGTTTACAGAATCCAGATCCTAGTAATGATCCGGTTCTAATCGGGAAATTATCGGCAACAACGATAAAATTTGCCGATGTTCCTAGATTAGAAATATGTATTTTCGTGATTCCGATACTATTAACTATTCCTTCTCCTATACCCGAAATACCTGGAGTAAAAGAATGGTCAATTTTTACAAAAGTATTTAATCTCCCAATTTTTATTATATTGGGTTGTGCGCCCGAATCTAACATGCAATCAACGATTTCGCCAGATAGGTCTTCTGAAAATAGATTAATTACGGGAATTTCATTTAATAGGTAATTTAATGTGGACAGGTTGATATGGTAGATTAATTTATTGCTGCGAAAAATACTGGACGGCTGTTCGCTTGGTTCTCCAGGGTACCGTCCGAGCTTTCCTGGGGAACTTCCGGGTTTCCCTGGTTCTTTTGAATTTCTCGTTGTTCATAATTTCTTCTTGTATAACAGTTTTCTATTGTGTGACCTATCTTTCTACAGTATGCACATTGTATTACGTTTTTGCGAATTTGGTTTTCGTAGTTTTGCGAGTTTTGAGTTATTGTGTTCTCGTGTTGTCGTTGTTCGTGACTTATTCTTGTGTAGCATTTTTCTAAAGTGTGTCCTAACTTTCTACAATATGCGCATTCTACAACGTTTTTTTGAATTGGATTTTCGTAATTTTGTGAGTTTTGGAGTGTTGCGTTTTCGAAATGTCGTTGTGGGGGAGGATTTCCGTAATTTCTTTGCATGGGGCGTGGTTCTAAATTTCCAGAGTTTTGTTGTTGATAGAAAGGGTTTTCTTGATTCTTATAATTTTGAAAGTTAGGATTTTGAGGATATCTCGGCGTTTGGGAATTTGATCTGTGTTGTCCAGAATTTGGGTTATTAGGAGTTTCATAAGGTCTCTGATAATGTGGATTAAAATTAGGAAGTCCAGGATTAAATGTCGTAGAGTATTCAAAAGGGTTTGTGTTGACGTGATAAGTGTGTTGGAAATTTCGGTTCGATTGTCTAGGGTTTTGGTATTGTGAATTTTCGAAACGCCTTGTATCTTGGGGATTCTCATAATTTCGGTTTGTTCGTGGGTCATTCGAGTTGTAATTTCTCTTAGGATATTTTTCTTTGTCAATTTCAATTCGTTTTTCTGCTTTAATTGCTTCGTTAAAAGCGGCGGTTAAAGTATTTACGTTTTGATTGACATAGCTTCGGAAATGGGGGGGAAGAGCGAAGAAAAATTCTTGGACAAATTCTTTTTCTAAATTTTCGATTTCGAATTTCGATAAAAATTCCCTATTTTGTTCTAGACAGGTACAATCAATGATAGCATTTTGAATGTTGTCGAACCTTTCAATGAATTCGAGGATGGGTTCATTAAACCCTTTTGCTAAATTTGCTAGTTGACCTCTGTAGTGATTTGATGATCTATGGGTCGCGAAAGTGGTCTTTAAGTTCGTTAAAAATTCTTCGATAGTTCCGTATTCTTGATTGCCGATAGCTATATAGGCCCTATCTGTTAATTTGAATTTTAACAATCGAACGATCTCATATTCTAAACTGGAAGGGAATTGGTTTTTAATTCTACGAACAGTGCGGATGAATTTGAAAACATCAGTGCCGTCGAATTCCGGAACGATGGAAAGACTTTCTTTTAATATTGCCGACGATGGTATTATTGGTGTAGTTCTGACAAAAGGGTTTAAACTTTCGTTAAATTCATTTTCTTGATTTAAAGGACTCTTTGCTTCGTCAAGAAAACTTAAGTGAAGATTTGGTTTGTTTGAAAAATTGGTTTTTATTTTTGGTGTTGAATGTGCCATTTCATTTAAGTTTTCGTAATGGTTCTCTTGGTTTCTAAATTGCAGCTCTAGTTGCTGTTGCATTAAGGTGACGTGAGTTTTGTTTAATTCATTGAGATTTTCTTGCAACTTTAAATCTTCTATTTTTTTTTGCATTTCGCGTTCCGATTGTATTAATTTTTCTTCTCTGAGTCTAATTTCCGCGAGTTTACTTTCAACGTTGGTATCTGTCATTTTGAGTGTTATTTTTTTTGTTCGTTCGAAATTAAAATTTGCAAAAAGTAAGATTTTTAATATTTTAAATGGTGAAACATTTGAAAATTGCAGAAAGTTTAGGATTTCAAAATTTGATTGTTGTTAATAAAATTTTATGAACAGGATAAATGAAATCCCACCGACGCTGTCACCAAAAATTTTGTTACGTCCTGGGGTTCATCCCAAGACATCTAAAGGCAGCGGTTTTAGCTAGTCCACGGGGCGTGTAGGGTCACCAAGTATTTCTAATTTTTACTAATGTTAAAGAAATCTTATCGATTTAACCAAATTTTCGACTTTTATAAAAGTCATTGATTCCGCAATTCAATGATAGAGGGCAGCGCGTCACCACTTTCCAAATGTTTAAAGTCGTTGGAAAGTTCGACTTTACTTAATATTAAATATTCAATATTTCAATAATATTATATGTAAAATTAGAGATGTGTCAAATTTATTCCTTTTTATCGCAATTAAAATAGAATTTTCATATTGATTTGTCAAAATTAATAATTTATCATTTAAATACTTATTCTTTACTGTTTAAGTTTTAATCTTTGTTCTTTATTCTTAAAATGAGTTTAAATTTTTTTTACAAATTTAGAAGAAAAATTTTGTATAAGTTTCACTTACTATTGATAGTTGGCCTTGGTATATTCGTTGGTATTCACAGCTTTCTGTATTTCCTTGATTTTTCTCGTTCTCTCTCGTTCTTTCGCTCCAATTCTTTCGTAAAATTCCCTTTTTTAAAAAGTCTTAGATATATTTTTTTTTTATTAATATTTAACATGAGATTTTAAAATGTCTCCCCTTTTTTTTTAGAGTTTTGTTTCTTCTTGATTTTTGTAAATTAAACTTTGAAAATTTTGAGTTGAAAAATAAAGAAAAGTCACTAATAAATCACTAATAAAGTTTCTAAATTTGTATTTTCTTAAGTCTATAGATCCTTCGGTTCGAATAATTCCGTCGGATCGGAAGGATTAGTGGCACTAGGATTTCTTTTAATTCACTACACCACACTTTACATTAAAGCAATATCCAGTTTATTCTTCACTTCAAATTAGAAAATCTTTGGAATTACACAAAAGGTGTTACACACAAGTTCTACGCTATTTTGATACAGTCAATAAGTTTTAAATTAGTGACAACATAACGATTTTGAATTTGTTTAACAAGGTTAAGATTACAAATTAGACTTAAGATTAAGACCGGCGACTAATTACTTAGAGATAAGACCGGTGATTAATTACTTATTTTCCTTTTTCAGGTGTTAACTGGGGAAACTCCCAGACTTCCCTCTCTTTTTGTTCTCGTTCGGGCGGGGCTAATTCCCCTTTCAGTTTCTCTTATTATCACGCTTCTTTATATTTTCTTTTCCTTAATCATGACATTATTTGATCTAATATTTATTAATAAAATAATAATAATTATAATAATTGAATTGTATACTTAATTATTATTTAACTATAATTCGTGTAATAAAGTAAATATTATCTTGCTAATATTAATACAATAATATAAAATTATATTAATATAATTATTAATTATAAATATAAAATTAATTATATTTATAATAATATAAATTATCAAAAATACTCGACTTGAACGGATAATAATTTCGCAATTTATATTCATTCAAAACTTTCAAAATTATTTTTATTTGTTTCGAAATTATTAATTTATTTATTTATAAAATAATAATTCTAATTATTTGTTATTACTAAATATATTATTTATATTATTATTTAATTTTTTATTATTCGAATTGATTTTTTACATTGTTATTATAAGAAGCTTTGTTTTGTTTGTATTGTTATTTAATTTGTTAATAAATTTATTATTTAGATTGTTTTTTTTTATTGTTTATAAAATTTGTTACTAATTCTTCATTGTTAAATTGTTGCTAAGGTTTGTTATATAATTTATTATTATATTGTTATTAATATTTAATATAAAGGTTATTGTTAAAATATTTGTTAATATTCAAGTTTAGTTTTATTGTAAAATTACTAATTTTTGGAATGAATATTCTATAATTCCGAATGAGATTCATATTTTTTTTTGTTTGTCGTCAAGTCAAGCATTCCTTATTTATGATAGGCAGGAAGTGTCGAGAATTACATTATGTCATCAAAAATACTCGACTTGAACGGATAATAATTTCGCAATTTATATTCATTCAAAACTTTCAAAATTATTTTTATTTGTTTCGAAATTATTAATTTATTTATTTATAAAATAATAATTCTAATTATTTGTTATTACTAAATATATTATTTATATTATTATTTAATTTTTATTATTCGAATTGATTTTTACATTGTTATTATAAGAAGCTTTGTTTTGTTTGTATTGTTATTTAATTTTGTTTTTAAAATTGTTTAATAATTTTGTTATTTAATTTGTTAGTAAATTTATTATTTAGATTGTTTTTTTTTTTATTGTTTATAAAATTTGTTACTAATTCTTCATTGTTAAATTGTTGCTAAGGTTTGTTATATAATTTATTATTATATTGTTATTAATATTTAATATAAAGGTTATTGTTAAAATATTTGTTAATATTCAAGTTTAGTTTTATTGCAAAATTACTAATTTTTGGAATGAATATTCTATAATTCCGAATGAGATTCATATTTTTTTTTGTTTGTCGTCAAGTCAAGCATTCCTTATTTATGATAGGCAGGAAGTGTCGAAAATCACATTGTGTCATCAAAAATACTCGACTTGGGCGGATAATAATTTCGCAATTTATATTCATTCAAAACTTTCAAAATTATTTTTATTTGTTCCGAAATTATTAATTTATTTATTTATAAAATAATAATTCTAATTATTTGTTATTACTAAATATGTTGTTTATATCACTATTTAATTTTTCTTATTATTCGAATTGATTTTTACATTGTTATTACAAAAACTTTGGTTTGTTTGCATTGTTATTTAATTTTGTTTATTTAAAATTGGTTAATAATTTTATTATTTAATTTGTTAATAAATTTATTATTTAGATTGTTTTTTTTTTTTTTTATTGTTTATAAAATTTGTTGCTAATTGTTCATTGTTAAATTGTTGCTAAGGTTTGTTATATATTTTATTATTATATTGTTATTAATATTTAATATAACGCTTTTGTTAAAATATTTATTAATATTCAAATTTAGTTTTATTGCAAAATTATTAATTTTTGGAATGAATATTCTATAATTCCGAATGAGATTGTGTTTGTAAGTCTCGCTAAGATAACATTATCTAACAGGTGATGAACATAATATTTCGTCGTTGTTATCAATCTTATGGCACGCGGTTCGGGTTAAGATAAAAGGTTACATATTTTATCATTCACCTGTTAGTACGCTTCATATTTCTTTTCCTTGTTTATTTCCTTTTACAGACTCACACAAATTCCATTCATTCTTTCTATCATGAGATAAATTTTATTTATATTATAGTATAAGAAAAATTTATTGGTTTTTAATGGACAATAATATGGTCAATTCTAATTGGTATTTTCGTACATACTAAACGATTTCCATTTTAGTTTTAAACGTGATTTTAGTATTTTAGTACAATTAGTATTAAACAAATCGTTTTCGTTAAACTTACCAAAACTTACAATTGATTATATATATTACATGATTTTCTGCAAATACATAGATATTTTCTCCTTCTGTTTTTGTTGAAGTTAAAAAATTTTATATGGAAAGAAAAAAAATGTTTGACAAAATTTTAGGTCAAAATTTTGTCAGACATAACACTTTAAAACAAAAGAAAATTGCGTTAAGTCCTTATGACGATAAAAGATTTTTGTTACCGAATAGTACTGATACCCTTGCATGGAGTCATTGTGAAATCATTATTGAACCTATTGAATTGTAAATAGAAGAAGAAAAAGGTTGTTAATAAAAGATTATTTATACATTTATTTCATGCCTACTTTATTTAATAAAACCCTAATCTAATTACATTTTAACTTATTTAACTATTATTTAACGTTACTTAACTTTAGTTTAACTTTATTTAACTATTATTTAACAGTACTTTAACATTACTTTAACTTTACTTTAACTTTATTTAACGTTACTTTCACATTTTGTAGTAATAATAATAATATTTTTTTTCAGAGGATGGATTTTTACAACCACTAGAGGTATCTTCATCAGAAAATTGTGAAAAAGAAATAAAATATATAAAAAACTTTTTTTTTATATATTTTTAAATATATATAAATAATTTATATAAATTGCTTTATTATGTGTGTGTGTGTGTGTGTGTTTAATAGTATGCATGTTATTTGAGAGAAAAAAAGTAATGTAAGGTTAGAATTGCGCGCGCATATTAGAAGTTCAGAACTGCTCACATTTTAGGGGTAGGGGTTAGAGAAAAAGTGGGGTTAGAGAAAAAAGTGGGGATAGTGTCAATATAAGGTGACTCCCAAGCCTCCCGAGTCATTCTCTTGGTCTCTCTCTCGAAGTAGCAGTAAGTATTATCTGCCCTATTATCATTTTTATTTTCAGCTATTTTATTTCCATCGATTTTATTTTCAGCTATTTTAATTCCATCGATTTTATTTTCAGCATTTATTTTCAGTTCTTATTTTCAGTATTTATTTTCAGTATTTATTTTCAGTTTTTATTTTCAGCATTTATTTTCAATCTTTTTTCTGATTTTATTATCAACTTTTTTTTTCAATTCTTATTTCCAGCTCTTATTTTCAGCATTCTTGTTTTGCTTTTATTTTCAGCTCTTATTTTCAGCTCTTATTCTCAGCTCTTATTTTTAACTCTTATTTTCAGCTTGTTTACTTTCACTGATTTTTTTTCAAATACTTTTATCATCTTAAAGTTTTTAATATCTACTTTCTTTTATCTTTTCTGTTTAAGGTTAGTTTTTCAATTACTAAAATATGGATTTGGAAAAAGTGAACTCTGTTGGGCGCATGGAAGCTACCCTACCCACAAAGCCACTCTGCGATTTAGTTCCCAATGGTTGCTACATGATAACTAAGCTTACAAAAGTGAAGACAAGATTTGGATCGAGGATTATGGCAGAAGTAGATAATGAATTTATAACTTTCCTGCCAGCCAGATTTGTAAAATTCTTCGAGGATGAGTCAAATACCTTGGAGATGATGAAAGAAGCTGCAAGTTCGAACAAGTTGTGCATGAAGTACTTAGGGGGGACATACAACGCCATGGAATTTAAATTTAAATAATTTAAACTAATAAATTTATATTTGTAAAATGTAAATTTTTAATAATAAGATCAATAAAAGAAATATTTACCTATAAATTAATTTAAAAATTATTTTCTTCCCTGTGTTAATTTTAAAAAAAGAATAAGTCTTATTGAATTACAAAGTAGTTTTCAAGTTTTATTTTCAGGAATTATAAAATAGAGTAAATCAAGAAAATATAGATAACGATGAGAAAATCTATTGAGATTAAAAAAAAAAATAGATAATTAACAGTAAATATTTGTATAAAATATGATAGCAATACTATATTTTTTAAATTTAATTTTTTCACAATTTGAAGTAGTTTTTTTTAAATATGATAAGAAAGTATTTCAATCAAAAAAAATATTTAAGGGTAGGTCTTTGAAATTAAGAGATCATATTATAAATTTAAATTATTTATGTTTATTTTATTAAAAAAGTCTTTAACTGTTTTATTACAATAAAGATTCACAATTTTCATAGAACGTCTTTAAAGTAGAATCAACTTCGTCAATTCCTTAAGCAACTTCACTTATCAATTGATTTGAAGGTTTTTGAAACCAATCTCGAAGAATTACAACGTTATTTACAGCACAATTTGCGTTTTCGAAAGAGTGATGTGTACAAGCAGCAGTCAATGATTCCAATTTTAACTTTTTAATCGACGGACACTCAAAATCTTCTAAATCTACTACATTTAAGAAATATTTTTCTAGCCACTGTTTCTTCTCCAATCCTTTGACGTAGATTGTTTTAGCACTATGTAAATTTTCTTTTAAAATAGGCTGCAATTCATCGTAGGGGATTTCTCCATCGGACCATTCAATTCCAAGGTAATTTCGTGTTAGCCAGCGATTCTCATTTTTATATCGTACAGGTAATCTTCTCCAAAGGTAAGGTGGTTCAAACAGGAAGACAAGTGGTTGAGCTTCTGCTTGAAGAGGAAGTATGGCCAATTCCTTGAAAACAAATTCATTGTAAGGCCTTTTGAAGCCCTGAACGTCTACGATGAACTCCATCCTGAAACAAATAATGCTGAAACAGAAATGAATTTCTGCCCGAGAGCAGCTGAATTTATAGTCTTCATCCCCACCACTTTTTTACCCTCTCTACAGCAACTTCTTGACAACGCCGCTGATTGGCTTATATTGTACAATGCGGTCGTGGATTATGATACAATAGGCTGTAGTTTCAGCTGGCATATTATTGGTTGATTCAAATTCTAGACGTACATCAACAGACGCTTGTTTGAGAAATTCATTTTGTTTAGAACAATCAATTACAACTAGAGGAGCCAAATTTTTAAAATTATTTTTAGTTAAGACAGGCACAGATTCTTTTCCGTAATAAGAAGTTTGAAAATTAGCATACATTTCATAGAGTAGAGAATATTGGTTTTGTTCAAAATTTATATTTAAATTCCCATAAGGATAATACTGAGAATTCAAAAAGAGTTTTACATTTGTAATATTACAATGATCAAAATGACAAGCATATTTTTTTCGCTTATCTTTTTTTTCTGTTTGAAATCCAAGTATTACATAACGTGGCTTCTCTAATTGTGTTGAAGTTTTAATTTGCCACATAACTTTTGAACTTGTAGGAACTAAAGGGTATTCATACATTTCCCATGATCGAAAACTCATTGAGATTAGTGGATCTTTTTCAATTAATTTTAATAATTTAATTTTATTATTGTCTGCTGGTAAAACGTATGGAACCATCCATTCAATCTTATTGATTGTAATTTTAAATTCTTCATCAACTTCTGCTTGTCCTGTTTGAATTATTGCATTCAAGTCATTTCGTGATCTTGTCAAAACAAGTTCATATTTAGCGTTTATAACAATTTTTGTATAATCTTCAGCAAAACCAAAAATCATACCAAGTGGTATTGTTATGTCGAAATAACCAATTTCCACTGTAATTCTTGAATCATCTGATATTTTTGAAAATCCTGCATTTTCCATAAAGTTGAGCTGAGGAGGGTTTAGACAAACATAATTTTTCATGATTGTAGTATGTCCAACATATTTACATCTGTCAATTTCAATACCATTCAATTCATAGCGAATTTCATCAAATAAAAAACATATGGCATTGCTGCTCAAGTGTACATTTTCAGTTAGAGTAACTCCATTATTTCTAGTCAACTTTCCAAATATATGTAATGAACTTTTACTTGGTAAAATACACAAATCTTGATTCTGTACAGCAATTCTAATTTCATCACTATTGTTAAAGGATGATGAAGCATAGGGTTGATGAGCATGAATCTCATAATGAGCTATGGACTCATCAAAATTTACTGGAGTTGCAATGTTGAGAAGATCTTCCATTTTTGTTACAACAACACCCAAAAAATATATAGATTAATTGTTTTGTCGTTTTCCTTGAGGTATAACTTTTAGACCTATTTGCTTCAGAAAACTGTGATTCTGAGGTGTTAGCACCTTGCGAGATAAATTTAGACTGGTTTGCCTCTTGCATGTTGGCAAGCTTTTATAGTTTCCTCCAACTTTTTGATTATATACAATCCCCATTATATTGATTTTATATGTAAGCGAATCGTAATAGTTTCTCCTCGAAAATTTATCAAATCACCGTCTTGATCAACAATGCGGAGTTGAATATTATGTATTGTCTTGACTGCTATTGGAAGATAAATGACATGTGTTGGTACTTCCACAATCTTATATCCTGGCGGAACACTAGGAAAGAATTCATGAATGGTGTGCACTTTTTGATTATTTATATACGCTCCAGATGTAATATTGCACTCAACACGTAGAGCATTAACTTTTAGAATAGATACAGGTAAATCTGATGTATGCGTCTCATTACCCACTAGTTCGCGAGGAGTAAATCCCAAGAGCGTACCAATAGAATTTGGATATGTAAAATTAATTTGATGATTTGAAAAAATCATACTGCGTAATGTATTGTTATTAGGTTTAATATTTATTGTACAATCATCTGGCACTGCGCTTTGTATGTATGCCTCAATATCTTTTATTTCATAACTACTTGTTGGTATAGTAATTATCTTATAACCTATATGAAATTTGTTGTTGCTTTCATCAATATTAGGGATTGAATTGAAAGTCAGTAATTCAACAAGACCAAGTACATAATTTTTATTTGGATTGAGTTCTATTGGTGGGAAATATTCAGCTTCAAGAACCGAAGATGTTCCCGTTAACGTTAAAGTAAATGAACCACTTATGATGATGTTAGTTTTAACACTGAAGCTTATAAAATTTACATGTTCTTATATAGCCTAAAACTGCTCTTAACATTAAGTTGTTTACATAAAAATTTTAAACACAAGTGTCCACATATAAATGTATCATAATTTTGATATCTCTCATGATTGTATTTTATGAAGCTACCATCACCCAGGTATGTGATTAGATCTGTTGGAGGAGGAAGGTTGCCAAAACTATCAAAGTACATTGTTTCATTTTTTAATTTTTTATATGCAACCCAGTGTGTGCCGAGACCTTCCTTATTATCTAAATTAATAATTGCTGACTCATATTGATGAGGTCCTTTAGCAGGTAATTCATTACGCATAAAGACCCCACGGAAATGTGGTATTTTTAGAGTCGTTGCATAAAGCCACAAATCAAAGTCATTTAATGCACGATGAGGTAGCTTCAATACTAGTTTTTTTTCTTCATTGATGTTCGTTTCTTTTTTGAAGATCGTCTCTTCCTTGATGTTCCTTTTTTTAACCCTTTTCCCAGATTAAAAGGTTTAATATGAAGACCAATTCCTTGTCTATAGGGTTTCAAGTGTAAACCTTTTCCAAGTGATATTTCCTCCATTGTTCTGTTATGTCGGTGAGCTTCTGCAAGTTCTTCCTTAGCTGTTTCCTTAGCAAGAGCTCCTAATGCGCTGAGTCCAGCAAAGATTGGAATTAGAGGTAAAATACCACCAACTTTTGTAGGAACTGGAAGAATACGAGGTGATAAAATTTTAGATTTGCCACCAGCACTTTTAATTGCTTTGCGTGCACCAATCATAGCAGCTCGAATAGATTCTTCAGCATTATTGCCAGGCATCATATTCTTCTTAGCGGCATCAACGACTCTTCTCAGTGCAATTCTCTTTTTCATACATTTAGTTTTCTTCCTCTTTTTTATTGAAGATTTCTTTTTCCTTCGCACCCCCATACCTAATGTTGATTTAGCCTTCATTGTTCCAGATATAGCTAAAGCAGCTGCTCTTTCACCAATTGTTCAGTCTTTAGCTAAAACACGTTGCCACGCTTTTTCAGCTAGTACTTTATCTGCAGCGTTTCTTGCGTTTATATTTTCACGATTTGCGAATAGGCAATGTCGTGTTCTTTGCAAGCGCTGTCTAAAGGATTAACACCTTGATCACCACGAGCTAATCGTTTTGCTAGTTTAGTACCAGGTCCACAAAACTGATAACCAGGTAAATGTAACTCGAACGGTAAATTGTTGGTAACACGGTTGACTAAACCTTTACCTTTTTTCACTTTATGCGTAATCATGTCAAACGCACATCTTGAAAGCTTGTATGAGACTGATTAAAAAAGCTATAAAAGCACGCTATTTATAGCTTTCTCAACCAGTCGATGTCAAGATGTTGTTCACAACACAACCTGTTAAACTGCCAATCACAAGTGTCGATATTGCAACTAGTGAAAAAAAGATAAAACGTCATGGCAGTCTGTTCTCAGACAGCATTCGTACAGTTTTTTGCGGACCTTCCAATTGTGGTAAAACAAACGTCCTCCTTTCTCTAATCATACATCCAAATGGTTTGAGTTTTGAAAACATTTATCTATATTCAAAATCTTTAGAACAACCTAAATACAAATTTCTGGAAAATGTACTCAAAAATGTAGACGGAGTTGAGTATTTTCCATTTAGAGAGCATGAGGAAGTAGTATCACCTAAAGAGGCTAAACCAAATTCAATATTTATTTTTGATGATATAGCTTGTGAGAAACAAGACAATGTAAGAGCCTTCTTTTGTATGGGTAGACATGTAAATGTTGATAGTTTCTACTTGTGTCAAACTTATGCCCGTATTCCAAAACACTTGGTTCGAGACAATGCTAATTTATTGATACTTTTTAGACAAGATGTACAAAATCTAAAACATGTGTATGAAGATCATGTTAACACAGACATGACATATACTCAATTGGATACGACTATAGTTGATACAACTTCGCATCATGAAAATGATGATAATTATGAAAAATTGACAAATAAATTTATTTTATTGTTGAATAAAAATAGGAAAAGTTTCTTAGATTTGGTTTATGGAGTGCGAAAACTTCCAAATGGTTCCTTTATAATTGGTGATACACCCATTGTTTTTGAAGGCTCAAATATCAAAATTGTTGGAAAGAAAAATTATATGAAAACTGCTGGATTACTTGAACTTTTATTTAAACAAAAACCTGATGAATCTTTCATAACTCCAAATGATTTAGCAAATTATAAAGAAATTCTTGTTTCTACAAATGCTCATCGAAAGAATTACAGTCCAACTGAACCCATCCAAACTTCTAAAAATTCCAAATATACCAGTATAATTGCAACGCTATTCAAGAGTAGTCCGAAAAAAGGTGGAGGTTCTTTAAAAAGAAAATTACCGAAATTCATGATAGCAAAAAGACAATTTAAATCAGACTATATTTATTGGGATGATCCAAATGAACTTGTTGATCGTTTACGACTGCTTTTAGCATCACAGCAAGCTGGAAATCCAAGTCATAACAATGAAATTATGTCAATTTTTGAGGAACTCCGTGAAGCTCGAATTATATATTAAGAGAGTTCAATTGTATAAATTATCAGTATCACAATGAGCATTGACGTGTTTGGACATTCCTTGACACGATCTGTTATTGCAAGTCGCGGACTTCCCGGCACTGGATTTAAACTTACCTCGTACGGACATTACGACCTTGACAATAAAAGACTTTGTAACGTTCAAGAAGCTAAAGATCCGTATGATGCTATAAATTTAAAACTTGCACGGCAAATCATTCAAAACGAAATCAAAACTGTCTTTCAAGTTACATCTTCAATAAGATCAGAAGTTGACAACAATAAAATATTGATCAAAAGCCTTGAGGATTCAATAGATCAAAAATTAAAGTATTGGAAAGTCAAATAAGTCAAGACTTGGCTTTTCGAAACGCTGAAATTATTCAACAATTGGACGCTCGTTTAACTCTTCTTGAAAATGGACGACAAAAAGTTGACAGTAGTTTCGGAACTTCATAAACAAGCTAGAAGAAATTATCCTCGACGAAAAGTTCAAATGCGTGGCATAGATGAAACCTGGCAAGCAGATTTGGTTGAAATGATACCATACTCTAAATCCAATAAAGGTTTTAAATATTTGCTTACAGTTGTTGATATATTTTCAAAGTTTGCATGGGCTGTTCCTGTAAAAAGTAAAAGTGGAAAAGATATTTCTACAGATATGAAATCAATTTTGATACAAGGACGTATTCCAAAAAACTTGCACACTGATAGAGGCAAAGAATTTTACAACTCTCAATTTGCAAGTGTAATGCAAACATACAACATTAAACTCTATTCAACTTATAGTAATCTTAAAGCATCAATTATTGAAAGATTTAATCGGACTCTTAAGAATATGATGTGGCCTCAATTTAGTTTACAAGGCAATTACAAATGGTTAAATCTTTTACCAACTCTTATGTCAAAATATAATAATCAAAAACATCGTACTATTGGTATGAAACCCAAAGATGTCACCGTAGAAGATGAGAAAAGATTATTGAAACGTATAAGCAAACAGAGAAGAATTCCACTCAAGAGATCAAATTTCAAAATCGGTGATCGAGTTCGAGTCAGCAAGTATAAAAACATCTTTGAAAAAGGATATACACCAAACTGGACAACTGAAATATTCACTGTGGATCGAGTTAAAGCAACAAAACCAGTAACTTACATACTTACCGATTATCAAAATCAACCCATCGAAGGTGGTTTCTATGAAGAAGAACTCTTAAAAGTCAAATATCCAGATGTGTACCTTGTAGAAAAAGTTCTCAGAACACGTAGAGATGAAATTTATGTCAAATGGTTTGGATTCGATAATTCACACAATAGTTGGATTAAAAAATCTGATATGTAATCAATGTTAAAGTAACGTTAAAGTAATGTTAAAGTACTGTTAAATAATAGTTAAATAAAGTTAAACTAAAGTTAAGTAACGTTAAATAATAGTTAAATAAGTTAAAATGTAATTAGATTAGGGTTTTATTAAATAAAGTAGGCATGAAATAAATGTATAAATAATCTTTTATTAACAACCTTCTTCTTCTTCTATTTACAATTCAATAGGTTCAATAATGATTTCACAATGACCCCATGCAAGGGTATCAGTACTATTCGGTAACAAAAATCTTTTATCGTCATAAGGACTTAACGCAATTTTCTTTTGTTTTAAAGTTTGAACGTTGTGGAGTTTTGATCTAATACAATATTGAATTCGAGATTGTATTTTAACATTTTGTAAGCAGTACATGTAGTCGTCGAATGCAATGGTTTTATTTACAACGCTGGTTTTTACACCCTTAGCTTTTTTAACAAAATCTTCATTTTCAACACGCAAGCTATACATTTTACTCCGCAAGCCAACAAATTCAGTTACAATTTTCCCGCTACATTCATCTTTCATCAATCCTAAAACTTTTTTGTTGGCTTGCGGAATACCGTAGACGTTATTAGCGGGATAATCAGAGGTGTCAAATCTATGAATGTCAATTTTCATGTCTGCATAGATATCAGCACATTTAACTTCATAAATAAGACTATCTGTATCGGTATACAGCAGTTTACATTTCTTTTCATACTTTGGCAACATATAATCGTAATGAAAGTCGTAGATTAATGTTTTCGAAATGTCTAATACGCTAAGGCCCACATAGAGTGGTTTGTTCATGAAAACTTCAACTTTTTTCAATTCCACAGCTACCAAGTTTTCATTAAAAATGGCTCTGCTGTGGAAATTTGGTTTTGCGATTAAGGCTTTAGCTCCATACCTACCCTCCCACTTTGTCACGAGTTTTATATCAACATGATTTCGCACGTTCTCCATTGTTTTGCCATATACCGCGTTGTTCATCAGTTTAAACAAGTTTTTCTCAAATTCATTTTTGGCATTTGTTCTTTGTTGCGTATTAAAATCAATATAATTTTTTAGCCATGCAGACTGTTTAAATTTTAAAACGCGATGAATTTTAACTAAAACAAGACCATTTGCTAGAGCTTGTTTTAGAGCACGATAATGGAGAACGTTCTTTCTTTTCGGCAGGAGAGTAGTAAGGAGCTTCTCTTCCTTAGACCCTGGTGGTTTCGAGTGTTCTGGGCAAAACGGAAAATCGCTATGTTTTTCATGCAGTTCATCCGGGTAATCTAAATCTACTTCCAAGATTTAACCAATTGACGCATCATCTTCAACATTGAAATCAAAATTATTGTCAACATTTTCTACCCACTCGAAACCACCATAGGGAAGCGCTTGCACCATTGCCCAACCATACAAATTATTTGCATCCAAGTATACGATGTAAGATGTCTCCTCACTTTCAATAAATTTTTCCATGTATGGGTTATTAGCTTTTGCGTATTGATTTGTACATTGACTTACTCCTCCTCTTATACCGCGTTCAATAAACATTACCATATCAATGTCGGTGAGGAGTTCTAATCTTACATTCGTATACTTGAGCATCGCATCCCAAGTTAGTCCGGGTGTAGTGTAGTAATGCGCTGGATCAAGTTCATACGCGATTAAACACTGTTTTCTAAAATTTTCAAATACGTCAGCAAGCAATAACACGTCAGTTTTCATGTACAAGTACACATAATCACCGAGATTTTGACAACCGAAATCAATCCAAACTTTTTCTGCATGCAAATAATCTTCTTCGGAGATATTAGAATCATTTAAAGTACTGTAAAACTTTTCTTTAGGCGGTAATTGAGTCTCGTCAAGCTTTTCCTTCGAGTCAAAATAATCATAAGGAAAAACTCCTTTGCGTGTTAGTAAATGAATTTTATCGTTACTAAAGTTTTTAAAACTGATTCTACAATCTTGTATTCGTCAAGATAAGATGATAACTTGTCCAATGATGATGCCATAAACTTAAAAGAATCAATAAAACGAAACTTTATAAAACTATCCTTTACATTTTTAGTAAAGCTGATATACTTTTCTTTATTTATAGGAAGCAGATCAACTTTACCATCAAAATCGGTTGCAATAGCTTCAATAATAAAATGAGCATCATAGCCACTCAGGTTATGAAAAACAACAGGTATGGTTCGCGATTCGTGATAGTTGATATTACAATCTTGATGCGCGGCACCCCTGTATTTACCCGTTAGATGACAGTGGTCTCTTACTTTGACATCCCCATGCGCGAAGTTCCTTTTACAAATATGACACGTATTTGAATTTCTAAAATCATTTAGTTGCTGTGGATTTAGTGCTTCCATAGGCTTGAAATTTTTAAAGATGACCTCTACTTCTTCAACCACATTCTTTAATTCTTTTGAAAACCACTTGGCTGGATCGCCTTCATCTCTAGGGGATGCTTTGTATGTAGACAACGAGTCATCAAAAGCACACTTGAAATAATACCCAATGCTGAGCAATTTATGATCTTGAAACACGTTAGTATTGCCTACTTCTTCTTCTTCTGTTTCAGCAGGAATCAAAAGGCTTTCACAGTCTGCATAAATAATGAATGGTACACGTTCTTTATTTTCAAAATTTTTAAATTCAACAGTATGTCGACCTGTTTCTGGAAGTCGAATTTTTGTATCATTCATTGTTCGACACGTTTCTTCATGTTCAGTAAGTTTTAATAGACCAGGAAAATAATGTAAGCAACGATCACAAATGTACTTTTTGTTTCTCTTCTTTGATAATTGTGAATACATAAACTTTGATAAATCCTTTATCCAAACGTAATGATAGTTAAAAGATATGATTGATATTTCATTCACTTCTTCTTCAATAAATGTTTCATCAATGTAGTGGTCTTCAATTCGTAGAATATTTACATGTTTAACTTACTTTCCCGATGTAAGATGTAATGGAAATACATTAAAATTACCATTTTGTCTTGAAAGACCGTAAACGTTGACTGAAGTATTGTTCAGAGATTTAAATCTTGAAATGTCTTTGAGTGCAACAGGGAACTCAATTCCAGTAAAATCAAGTTCATCTTTATAAGGCAAATACTTTTTAACTCGATCTGAGTGGTTTTCAACTGGATGTAAAGCAGACAGAATTGCCCACTTAAAACATTAGTTATCTTTATTCTGAACATTAATACATGCTTGTTTATTTTTTATAACAAGTGGCAAATCTATGTAAGAACTTGCTCTCATGGGGTTGTACTTGTTAATATTAACTTCTAATCTTTGAATTGAATCAAGTTTCCAATTCGAATCTTTTTCCTGAAATTCCTTAATTTTTTGCAAAATAATTTGTTTGACATTATCATTATACCAGTCATCTAACTGGGTTGTAGTCAAAATTTCATCAGTTTTCGCGGTAAACGTTTTAAAATCAAACTCTACTGCTCCATCACTCAAATCTTTTTTGAATTTCGCGCCCAACACGGTAAACACTTTTAACGGACCATACTTGTTCAAAGCTATTTCTATATGATATTTAAATAGAGAAAATGCATCATCAAAGAACTCGTTAATATCTAAATGAGTCAAATTTATAATCGCGCTAGTTTGTAAACGACTGTCAAACGCTTTATCAAAATCAATCCACTTCAATCTATCATTTGACATTTGAATACCCGCACCGCTTTTCATAAAGGCTTCGAAATGGCAACGCAAATATTCTAATTTCTGATTTAAATTTAAGCATCTTGCTTTTTGAGAAAAGGATAACTTCGATCTATGCAAAAAAATTCTAATTATATTCATACATCGCTGACATTTGTTTTGCCATTCGAATGCCTGAATCGTTCTACAATCACCAGACATTAATGCAGTGTTAATTAACTCACTGTGAGCGATTTGCAAGAAGATGTCAGTCCTATCACAGACTTCCTTGTACTCTTCCAGGTTGATTTGACGTCGACACTTCTTCTCCACCTTGCACTTTGGCATCTTTAAAAGCTAAATTAAAATAAACGCTGAAAATAAAAAGCTGAAATTAAACTGAAAATAAAACAAGAAAACCTGAAAGAATACAACAAAAGAACCAGAAAAAAAGCTGAAAATAAACTGAAAATAAAAAAAAAAACCTGAAAATAAAAAGCTGAAAATAAGAACAACAACAAAAATACCTGAAAATAAACAAAGATTGGAAAAGAATTTAAACCTCTTCTACTGCTCTATAGCTTTGATCTGCTACTGCTGCTGACTTGAAAAGAGAATGACTCTCCTGGCTTGCGCTCCGCAAGTTATAGCCAGGTCCCCACCACGCTTGACGTTCCCCACTATCATGACCCACCCTCCAATACATAATTGCGCACGCACTCTATACATCCCGCCTCCTGAAGTTGGGGATCACTTGCGTCTACCTGTTGCAACGTCCTCAGACGGGAATTCTCCGTACAATTTCAAATGCCGGCGGGAGATTTAAGTAGACTTACCTGTTCTAAGTAAAATTTAAATAGTCCAACAGTCACCAGGGATGGTTAAGTGGGAAGTCGGTAAAGTAGAACTCTGACTTACCGATCGAGTCAAAATCCATGTCAGAAATCTGCATTCCCGACTGATGGTAAAGTATAAATCTGCGTTACCGACTGATGGTTTAGCACGGATCAGAACCGTCGGTAAGTGGTCCCGTACCCTCCTAGCTATACTACTATAAATGAATGCATTAATATACACACATCTATTTATTATTATTTATATTTTTATGAAAACAGCACATAGATTTCAATTGTATTAGGCTTGTAAATCTATGCTCTGTGATCTAATGTCAAGCATCACTAATCTCGTTGACACTGATCGAGAGTAAAAGAAATAAAAAGAACAAGAGAATGCGTATGAAACATACTGATAATGCAAACAACTCTTAACTGCAGTACCCGTCTTTTAAATTTAATAATCAATTATGTATTATCACAATTTAAGATATCAAGATTGAGACATTACCAAAACTATGAATATTTTTATTTGGTTATGAATACGTATGTAAATTTATATATGTATGTAAGTAGGCTGTGATGGTTTCACGTTCTAACGTGACAATTCACAAGTGTTAGAGATAAGACGTATGTTAGGCAGTTAGTTCGAGAATGGTGGCAGCACGTACCGTGCATGCCATTTACCACGAGAGCACCTCGAAAAGTCAGCGTGTAAGGGAAGTACCACCAGCACAACCGGGAAATGGCTAGTTGTGATCCTACTCATTAACGAGATAGCGAGGAGAGGGATTATAAGCGGGCCAGATGGAAAATTCGTCAGTTAATCAGTGAATGTTACACGGAAAAAAATATTAAGCTTTTCTGGCATGTCACGAGTTAATGCTTTTAAAGCAGTGGTTCCCGGCTTAGTATTGAAGTATAAATTCATAGATATTTGGTAGAAGTGCCTTCTATGCAGATAAAGTATTACCGATAGGCTTTAAACGCATAAGTTACCACGCCTTTTCAGGTATGTGGCCCTGCATCAGAATTTTCGTCTGCTCACCTACCGAGCTACTTTTTTGAGTTGTCGTATTATTATATGTTAGATGATTTTTTGTGTCTAATATAAGTGCTTAAATCTTATAAGGAAAGTCATGTTTTTCACTATTTTACTTAATTTAAATATTATCTCAGAAATGTAACCTAAAATTGTTTTGTTGAAAGTAAAATACGCACTAATGGAACATTATAGAAATGATATTTCACAAATTTTAAACACGTATAAAATACTCGTAATACTTACCAAAAAATTTAAGCACTTATATAAGACACAAAAAAATCATCTAACATGAAAAGTCTGTTAAGGCAGCACTTGAAAAAATAACTAATTCTACTACAGCACATTTTACTAAATTATTTAATGATTTTGAGAATCGTCAGAAATCGTTGAATGATACATTTGAATCTACTATGAAGACGATTAAAGGTGATATTTTAAATAATACAAATAAAATTTCTAATATTGAAAAGTCTCTGGAATTTGAGCATGATGAGGTCGTTGACTTAAAAAAAGATTTTGCTGGCATCAAATCTGAGAATAATAAATTGATAATTGAATCAGCTGAACTAAAAACAAAATTGGCTATTTCTGAGCACAAGATCAATGTGTTGGAACAATCATCCAAACTTGACACACTCGAAATATTTGGACTTCCTTCTGTTGCTGATGAGGATCTGCCTAAAATTATTTCTGATATCGCAATTAAACTTAATGTGCCTTTTTCCAAGGAGGACCTTCGTTCAGTCTATCGTGCCCGTAATGCTGTGCCTGATAAACATTCAGTGGTCATCGTTAAATTTTCTCGTCAATTAATCAGAGATTTGTTTATTGAACAACGCAAAAAATTTCAACATTTCTCAACAACTGACATTGGATGGGACGACAGTGAGAGAAGTTATATTTATCTTAGAGAAGCCCTTACTTCACACAACAGGCAACTTTATACAGAAGCGTTGAATCTTCGTAAACAGAAGAAGATCAAATATCTCTGGATTAATAAAGGAAAAATTTTCTGCAGAAAGGAAGATGGTACCCCCCGCATTGCGCTTAGGAAGTTAGAAGATCTTCAAGACTTAGAGTGCTAGCAATTACAGTTGTCAAATTTGGTTATTATTTCAAACTGGATTTTTACTATTCTTCATATAGAGGTTTTTATTTTTTGGTTTATTATTAATTTTCTTTTTTTATTTTCTCACAGAGTGTAGTTATTAGTACTTGCAAATTTGTCATTCACATTTTTGGTTTTGAATTACATTTTTAATATAATTATAGTTTGGATTATAATTTTGAAGCATTGTTATCTGTTAATTCGCTATGGAGATCACTTAATTTTACATAAACTAGATACTCGTAACTTTATTATTTTTCTTGCTTTTATAATTATAAAGAAAACTTAAAAATTTGTCATGTTAATGCTCAATCTCTCAGTGCTCATTTTTTAGAATTTAAAAAATTTTTTAATGCAAATAATTATCACATAATTGCAGTTTCGGAGACATGGCTGTCTTCTAATGTTACAAATAATTTAGTAGCTCTGGATAATTATTTTCTATACCGATGCGACAGGAATAGAGGTAGAGGCGGAGGTGTGTGTTTGTATGTACTTAAAACACTTAAATGTTCTTTAGTTAGCATGAGTTGTGAGGGACTTTGTCCTTCTGCTGAATTTTTATTTCTTAATATAAACTTCAAAAATGATAATATGTTGATCGGTGTTATTTATAAACCTCCCAATGCTTCATTTGGCACTGATTTGGAAACAAAAATTTTTTCATTGATACAGTATTATAACAATATAATTATTGTGGGTGACTTTAATTGCAATTTAAACTCTCCCTCAGCTATAACTAATTATCTTACTTCGATGCTTTACTCAGCAGGTATGTTTATTGTCCCTCATGGCTCAACACATCACATTAATAATTCCAGCACCAGTATTTGACTTCAGCTTTCGATGTGTTTGCGCCTTTGCATTTATCAGGAACCAAAAAAAAGTTATCGCCATGGATGAATCATGAAATAAGATTGCTGATTAGGGAAAGAAATAGACTCCGTAATATAGCTAAAAGGACTGGAAGTCAGTCTGATAAGGATAAATTTAAGAAACTTCGAAACTTGGTTAAAACTAAAATTAGAGATTCGTATAATAAATATAATTTTAATTTCATTAAAAATAAAAAGAAGTCTGAAAATATTTGGCATATTTTAAAAAAATTAAATCTTATTTCAAATAAGAAAGATTCGTCTGATCTCTATTTTCAAGCATCTGAATTTTTTAATTTCTTTTCATCTACTCCTATTTTGGTACCTACTTCTATTTCTTTTCCTTCAGCGAGTAATGACACTTCTTTTGATGAAAATAACTTCTTTTTCCAAGACATTTCTCCTGATATTTTACTCGGGAGTGTTGAAAAGATTAAAACTAATGCTTTGGGTCCAGATGGTATTTCTAATAAAATGAGAAGATTGTCTCTTCCTATTATCTTTCCGGTATTACTACACATATATAATTGTTCATTACAGACGGGATTTTTTCCAGATATTTGGAAAACGAGCAATGTCAGACCGGTTCCTAAAATAGTAAATCCGGGGAAGCCTGCTGACTTCAGACCAATTTTTATAATATGTGCATTATCTAAACCGTTAGAGCGTATTGTATGTGAGCAGATTACCTCTTATTTAATTAAGAATAATTTATTAGAGCCTATGCAATCGGGATTTCGTGAAAAGCATAGTACATGTACAGCGGCCCTGAAGTTCACAACTGATATAAAGCTTGCCTTTGGCTCTAAACAGATTACTATTGTAGTTTTTTTTTATTTCTCTAAATGTGGAGTTCCACAGGGTGCCTCTCTCTCTTCTTTACTGTTTAACTTATTTATTTCTGATCTTGGAAATAATTTTAAATACTGCAAATTTCACAAATACGCAGATGATTCTAAAATTTATCTATCGGGACCTTTATCTCAGATTTTGAGTTTGATCCATATGATGCAATCTGATATTGAACTTGTTGAAAGGTGGACAAGAGATAACGGCTTACTGTTGAACTCTGATAAGACTCGAGCTATGGTGTTTTCTTCTCAGCATGTTTCCATGGATACCTTATTAGATTTTCCTCCACTTTTAGTGGAAGGAATGCCAATTATATATAGTGAGACTGTAAAGGACCTTGGTTTGACATTGGATCGTACCCTGTCATGGAAGAGGTATTCGGAATATCTCGTAAAACTTTTGTTACTTTGCAACAATTAAATAGAAACAAAGACTCCCTACCAATTTCAACTCGTTTACTTTTAGTTAAGTCTCTCATTTTGCCATTATTTGATTACTGTTGTCCTGTATATGATGATATCACTAATGATTTAAATAATAAATTAGAAAGAGCATTGAATGCATGCATTCGATTTATTTATAATATACCTAGATTTGAACATATTACACAGCATAGAATTAAAGCAGAACTTTTAAGTGCAACTATGAGAAGGCAACTTTGTATGGGAAGTTTACTTTACAATATCCTAAACAATAAAATCCCTACTTATTTGTTCAGTCTTTTTGAGTTCAACACTCCCGAAGATTCATCTTCATATAAGCTTCGTGAGAGAAAAATTGTTTTTAAAATACCTACACACAAAACTTGTATAATGCAAAGGTCTTTTATAATAAGAGGAGCGAGATTATGGAATAAACTTCCAACTTATATTAGAGATGCTTCAAAGCAAGTATTTTTTAAAAAATTATTTTTTAATTTATTATTCAAAACTAATAGTACATTGAATGTAACATACTGGTAGCATTAATTTTTTGTGAGAATCACCGTTAATTTCACCATATTTGAATTTGACTTTAAGTCGATTACAGTTTGATTATTATTAATCTTCTTCATGTTTATAATTTATATGTTATATTATATTTTATATTGAGTTGCATACATGCGTAGCTGGCTTTGCCAATTAATTATTGTACTTATTGAATAATTATATATGCATTTATAGTTGTATTTTTATATAATTATTTTGTAACATTTTGTAAATTGTTCCTTGAAGGGCTAACTAGTCCTAGGAACTCTATTTGAATAAATAAAATAAATAACATAATAATACGACAACTCAAAAAAATAGCTCGGTAAGTGAGCAGACGAAAATTCTGATGCAGGGCCACATACCTGAAAAGGCGTGGTAACTTATGCATTTAAAGCCTATCGGTAATACTTTATCTGCATAAAGGCACTTATACCAAATATCTATGAATTTATACTTTAATACTAAGCCGAGAACCACTGCTTTAAAAGAATTAACTCGTGACATGCTAGAAAAGCTTAATATTTTTTTCGGTGTAGTGTGTGTAATTTCCCACCATGACAACTTGGTCAAGTGAGTATACCCTGGTTATAGTCAGGCACGCCGGAAGGCTCTGACGAATCCAATTTACCTTTTTCACTGTTTTACTTAGCGTACGCTGGCAGACTGCTAAGTATATTTAAATTTTTTTTCTTTTTGTAAGTTTTTTACTTAGCGTACGTCGCGCCGTAAGGCAGCTAAGATTATAATTTTGTACTTTTTGCTTCTCCTCTCTTTGTCCCCTTGGCGTACGCCGGGAAGCTGCTAAGAAATCGGTTTCCTTGCTTTTTCCCTGGTGTACGTCGGAAGGCTATCAAGGATGCTACCTTTTTTTCCTCGCTTCTTAGTGCATGACGGAAGGGTACTAAGACCCCCTGACGCTTTCTGCGTCGCCGGAAGTTTGCCCATTTCGCTTATCACTTTTAAAAAACTAACGCCATCGCCATCATATTAAATCCAAGATAGAGTAATCGCTGCCTCAAAACAACTCCTCTTCATTAAGTCAATATTGGATAAAAATCCAATTAAAAAATTGTGAATCCTTATGATTTCACGAGTATTTAAAAAAAAGAAATTGATTGACTCTCTGTATCTTTCGGAGATATTGCATTATTTGTCCTTGCGCACAGCTGCACTGAGTGTAACTTACCGCGTAGAGGCAGTTGCGCCATACGTGCATGCAGGTATTAATATTCACCTACAGGCTTTAAATTTTAATTGAATTGAAATCTTCTGTTTATCAAAGATTCAGCGACAAACGATAGAAAATTTGTTATCCTAATTTTGTAATTATTAATTAATTAAAGTTTTATAAATAAATAAATAACCTACCAAAATCGAAAGTTTTTTAATCATATATATTTTTGAATAAATTAATATCGAAAATGACTGAATAACCAATAGATTAACTTAAACTCAACATTTCCAGGGAAAAATAATTTCAATATTCTAGATAATATTAGTTTTTTCAGTCATTTTCGATATTAATTTATTCAAAAATATATATGTTTAAAAAACTTTAGATTTTGGTTGGTTATTTGTTTATTTATAAAACTTTAATTAATTAATAATTAGAAAATTAGAGTAGAAAATTGTCTATCGTTTGTCGCTGAATATTTGCCAAACAGAAAATTTTAATTCAATTAAAATTTACAGCCAGTAGGTGAATGTTAATACCTGTATGCACGTATGGCGCAATTGCATCTACGCAGTAAGTTACACTCAGCGCACTCAGCGCACTTTGTGCGCAAGGACAAAAAATGCAATATCTTTGAAAGTTACAGAGATTCTATCAATTTCTTTTTTTTAAATACTCGTGAAATCATAAGGAATCAAAAAATCCATATTAGAGAGAAAAAAAATACGCTTTTAAACAAAAAATTTATTTAAAGTTTATTATTTTTTTAATGTTAAATGAAAAAAATTTTTTGGTCACCATTTTTTTTTAATGTTGACAAATAATAAGTAATCCCTGAAAAAATCAATAAAATCGAATAATTATTAGCCAAGTTATGACGTTTTAAAAATTTTGAAAAAAATTTTAAAACACATGTAAATCCAAAAATTTTTAAAAAATTTCAAAATCGTTTTTGGAATTTTCTTCTGCATGTATTTTTATGCAGTTTCACCAAGTTTTATCAAAATCGAAGATGTAAGGGAAAACTTTGATATTTTAGGTATGATTTGACCCTAGTGTCAAATAGGAGACGAAGTTCATTCGCAGCTCTTTCTGCCGCATAATATAAAAATGCCCCACAATTCGCATTTTTATGATGGTAAATTTGTTGACCAAAACGATCCTACTATGAAGACACTCCAAGTTCAGTAGACCTCTTCCTCTCCGATCTCGTGGAATGTAAATTCGAGGCACGGACGACTTTGTATGATGATTTCGATAGATTGTCATCATCTTGCGGGTTTGTCTATTTAGCATCTTTAGCTCATTCACATTCCACTTAACAGCTCCAAAGGTATAGAGAAGCAAATGAATTGCTAATGTATTCGTAGCTTTTATCTTATTCTTCCCAGATAATTCGGACGACCAAATTTTTCTAAAAAGATCCTGATATTTTATTTGGAGATGATCTTTAAGCAGACGCACATCTTGAGTCTCAGCTTGTGGAATTCCAAGATATGCGTATGTTTCTTCTTGACCAAGATAATAAATAGTGTTGCCACCAATGAGCTGAATATCCCCAGATTCGCTTGATGTTTCACATCTTCCCTTACTTAAGTGAAAACGGCACATTTATCCAATCCAAATTCCATTCCAATCGCTCTGGAATACTTGGCTACTGCAAACACTAGAATCTTAAGTTCATCTCTGCTAGATGCATAGAGCTTAAGATCGTCCATATATTACAATAGATGCTATCAATGCTCTCAAAGAGATTAGGGTTTTCTAATTTTCGTGCATCTCTCTTTTCCCCTTGTTCTCAGTAGAAATTAACGGCTCGTACATATATTCAGTTTCGCTCTTTAATTCATTCAGTCGTCTAACGGACAGGACTCGAGGCGCTCCTTGGTCCTATGCTAGATAAGTTAAATTAGTAGGCTGCTTGGCAGTGGAAGAGTTGTGTGTGGAGGCTCCCACTACATCTCCACTGCTCTAGAGTAAGCTGTCTAGAGACAAGACTGGCCAACAAAAGTGGGTGTAAAAAGGTAGTAAACCCATGTTATCATTTTAAATAACTAGTGGGTGTCTTTCTACGCAACCTCTTTTGTTGTAGAACTTGATGCTAATTTTTTTTTGTAAAATAAGATTTTTTATTAGAATAATTTTAGAAATTGAAAAAAATTGATTTATTTAATATAATTGAATTACTTAATTTAAATTATCATTAAATTTTACATTGAAATTACTTTTCTGATATGTGTGGATAATTACCAAAATAAATTATATAATAAATAAATACCTCTCTTATTCTCTAGACTAATAATTTATTTAACGTTAGTTAATTATTTTATCTCTTATTAAGTTTATCTCAAGTTCTGTGTAACATTTATTTATAATTAATTTATGGTTCATTTGTAAATAATTTTGTCATGAAATGTATTTGAAAAAATTTCTATGTTAAATTAATAAATTTGAATCTGAGTAGTTTCGCGCCAATCTCATGCAACTGCAGTAGAGTGAACATCGGTTGCGTAGTTGGTCTCCCTGTAGTTTTCGATTTTCACAATTTGAGGTGAAAATTCTCCAAAGAAGTTGTCACAAAAATACCTGGACATCTGTAGCGCAGTTAGTCACATTGTAGTTTCCGGATTTCACGATTTGAGGTTAACTTCTCCAAACAATGACCCGAAACAACGTGGACATCGGTTGCGCATTTGGTCACATAGTAATTTCCAATATTCAGGAATTTAGGTTAACTCCCCCTACGATATTGACCGTAAAACAGATGGTAATCGGCTGAGTCGTTCAGTATACATTATAACAAAAACACTTTTTTAATCGAAAAAAAGTGTTTTTGTTATAAATATAATGGAAGAAAAAAAATATCACTAAAGTATACATTATAGTTCTCGATTTTTACAATTTTTGTTATCTTTCCTGAACCAACATTACATGGGACTTGGATACATAATAGCTATGAATTTTGAATAGTTTCCAAAAAATTCCCGAAAAGTTCCCAAGAGATTTTCATAAAATTTCTGGAAATGCCTCCCGGGAAATTCCCGGGAATTTTTTGGTGTGGGTTTTTATTACTTAATTACAAAAAATGTCGTTTGTTATTTGTATGAACGGAATTTTTAAACTGACTCAGGTTTCAAAAACGCGTTACGAAATGTTCTAATTTAAGGTTAAGAGTAATACTTTCAGATACCAATTTGAAAAAAATTAACTTCTAATGTCATAGCTTGAAGTAATTAATAGATATATTACTTTCATTTCATCATGTATCTTTCATTACAGTGTCGGGCGACTTTCGAGCGAGAAATTTATAAATTACCTGGTCTACAAAAGAAATCTTCTCATCTGTAAGTTTAATGTCACAGCTTTTAAAGCGCTGATCCAATTTTTTTATTGTAGTTTAGGTTCTTTTATTTAAAAAAAAAGAAGAACGCAATTTAGAACAATATCTCTTGCAGGAAAGTCGGACGTCATCCCCTTAAGAAAAAAGGACCTTTATTTTGAAGCAATAAGAATAAGCTGATTATTATATAGAATAGGATTTAAGATTAAAGTATTACAAAATTTAAAATTTTTCTTATTTGTTTGAAACAATGAATGAAATATTAAATTTAAAAAAATTTTAATATTTTTTTGTCTTTTAGCCATCCAAAATATCGAGCAGCTTTAAAAGAAAAGTTACCATTCTTTGTATGTGGAGAAACGACTGACGGTGCAGCAGCTCCTAATACTACCAATGCTGAAACAGCGTCAACGAATAGCAAAGCCTAATCTTATAACGTATTACTATTATATAATATTTAATGTAATAAACTACATCAATTTGAATTCGAATATAAGTACTTAGTGTAGTCTCTTGTTAAATCTTCTTCAATATGCAAACTAGCTCTATTGTATAGTCTCGCTTAAGCTCACACTCTAAATGCATGCTGTTCCACAAAATATTAAAAAATTCCAATAGTTTAGAACACAAAAATCCTTCAACAGTAGAAGGATTTGACTACGTATAAGTGAGGTGCTTAAGGGGAGGTTACCGTTCTCAATGGTGAAAAATGAATGAAGTTTGGAAATTTTTTTTTCATAGATGGAAATATTTTTGTAAAATTTTAGTGTTTTAGTTTCAAATTAGTTTAACAATTCCTAGAAACAAAATATTTATGGCTTTGTTTTTCTTTATTGTACTCTTAAATATCTGGAAATAATACGCCATACAGCAAAAACGTTAAAAAAAATTTTTACACAACTTTATAAATAAGCAAACTTTGATGCAAAAAATAGCCCCACCATAGGGTTTATTTTGTGCACAACTTAGAGTTTCTATAACTCAGATAAAAAATGTTTTCTTGTCGGCTAACTCATAGGACATCTTTAGAAGGATGTCTACAACATAACTGAATAGATAAATTTTTTATTTTTTTAGATTCTGGATTTAAATAAAGCATAGAGTGGAAAAAGAGCGGTTTTGTGCACAAAATAGCCCTACTGGACGGTAATTAAATGTTTACTTAAAGTAATAGTTTTTTGTTTAGTATTAATTTGGTAAAAAGGCTTAAAATTATTCCAGAAGTCTTTGATTCAGTGAACCAACCAGGGACTGACACGAAAACCGAAACAAAATATATTTTATTTTTGTTTCGTTTCGGTTTTGAAAAACTGAAACAAAATATCAATTTAATTTTGTTTTGTCTTGAACCTGAAACGAAAAGGCTCTGAATTACGTTTTCGTCTCATGCCCGAAACGAAAAGGCTTCGAATTTTGTTTTCGTTTCATGCCCGAAACGAAAATCCGCTCCGAATTCCGTTTTCGTTTCTCATAAAAAAGGCTTAAAATTCCACAAAAACAATTTTAAACACAATTCTTTTCTTGCAGGAGACGAAAACGAAATTCATAATCTTTTCGTTTCGGGCATAAGACTGAAACGAAATTCGGAGCTGATTTTCGTTTCGGGCATGAGACGAAAACGTAATTTAGAGCCTTTTCGTTTCAGGTTCAATACAAAACAATATTGATTGTACATTTTTGTTTCGTCACAACAATTCAAAACAGAAACAGAATTTGGTTTTCGTGTCAGTCCCTGGAACCAACTATCTAAAATTATCTTTTAAGTGGATAAGATTTGTTTAAAAATGTATAGAAATTGTTATAAACAAGTAAACTATAAAATTTTTTTTATATTTTGAATAGATGAAATTTCTCAAATTCAATTGAATTTTTAAATTTTGCATACAGTAAATGTTCATAAATTTAACTTTTTGTTTCAACAAATATTACGCTTAGAAGAAAGAAGTAGGGAAGAGCAGGGTAAAATGCCTAATTGGGTAAATTGACAATCGTTAATAACTTATCCAAAAATAAATATTAAACATAATTGCTTTTATTAATGATATATATTAAGGTAAGGATCATTACTATAAAATTTAACCACGGAGTTAGCTCAGTTGGTTAAATACTAGACTCTGCGGTCGCGCCAAGTCCAGCTTGCTGGGTTCGCACCCCGATGAGTCTGGGATTTTTCTAACTCCTAAGATAACTTCAGTGGAAGGTTTGACGTCGAGGAATAATGATATGCACTGTCGGTAATCGACCTGTGCAGATCACTAGAACTCGACTGTCGATAAACCGGTTGTATTCAGGAAGAGCTTTTTCTACAGTTTTCCCTCTCCACTGGCGAGCAAACCCAATATACCGGGTGGTCCATGCAAATGCGAGTACTCCTAATTTCAAGCCGTTCTGTAGATGCAAAAACACTTAGAGAATAAGTAAGGTCGTTAAAACCAGTGTACAATAACTAAAAAAATAAAAAAATACTATAAAATTTCATGTTTATGAGTTTATTATTAAAGAATTTAATAAAAAATTGTGAAAATGATGCTTTCCAACGATAATTTTTTGAATTTTGAATTTCAGAAAATATGTACTTCTACTTCACAAACATGTAAAATTCTTTTTAGGGTTCCGTAGAGTAAAACCGAACCCTATTAAAATCACTATGTGTGTTCGATATCGCACCTTCTCTAATTTCTAAACTATATGACCTAGAATCTTTAAATTTGGTACACTTAAGTAAGCAGCACTCAACACATATTATTTCTTGATTTTGTATTTTACCTGCATCATTGCTTTTGTTAAGCACTATTTTGTAAACTTGTTAAATTGGCATTCTCTCGATTCAAAAAGAATATCATTTTGTATTTTCTTTTATTATTTTGTATAATAATGAAAACACAGCACAGTCCACGTACCCAACGACAAACACTACACTACCCGACACTCGAACCACAACAATAAGGCAGACGTAGAGAATCCGGTGGGTCGATGTCATGATTGTTGGCCAGCTGATCGAACCTTGTTGACATCTGGCCAAGCAGACGGCGCGAGATGACAGTTAGTCCCGAAAGTGACCGCCAGTGGTCAGCAGCGGACTAGACGGAACAGCAACCCAGGGCTGCCAACCGGCAAGCGCTTGAACCAACTTTGTGTGCGCCGGGCCCTGAAGAGCTCAGTGTGTCTTGAGACTTGAGTGAGGTGACACTTTTTGCTTGACGAACGAAAGACGCCGAGAATTACGGATGCCAGATCGATTTTTCCTGCTAGAAACCAAGTCGCAGAGAACGATGGATCCCAACGAGATGATTCGTAGGCTCGAAGGTTAGTGCCTCTTTTATCTCGAAGTGGAAGGTTCGGGAGTTTACGCTGATGGTCTGTCGTGGCTATGCTGGGCCATAATTTAATTACTTTTTGTAAGTTTTTTTACTAGTTCGGTTCATTAAAAGTTCTTTTTGATAATTGTGTTTATTTTACTTTGTGTTCCTTTGATTGTAAAATATAGAGTCGCGGAGTGAAAACGCTGTCACGTTCTCTTTCTCGTACGCGAGTCAACTCATGCCGGGAGATGTTCGTGGTGTTTGAGGGCTAGCCGGCCAACACCACGCCGGAGGATCTCAATTCTGAACAAAGATTGGGTGCATAATTACACCTGGCGCAGTTACAAATTCAAACAGGATTCGTGGGAGTCTCGCAAGTTGAAAGCGTAAGGCTTGCGAGTCGAGATCGTTCATCGGCCATGGTGGTAAGTGAGTATTGTGTCTCAATAACCTTTCTCTCTCGCACGCATTGTCGCTACGAGTTGCGTGTGTCAGAGAGAGAACGGTTACAACTGGCGACCCAACACATGGGGCTAAAAGAGAAAGAGTCGGAACAATAGAAACTGACTCAGCACAGCCGGATAACGAGGCTTTGGAAATTGAAATTAAATTCGACACGAGGTAATTTAATTTTAAAATTAAAATAAAATTCTAGTCTTGGCAAAGAGTTTGTTTGCAGCTGTTTCAATAACTTAAAAGGATTGTTAGTAAAGTTGAGTAATTTTCGGTAATTTCTGGAAATTTTATGTAAATTTGAGAAATCGTAGAAAATTTTGGGTATGTCTCGGGTAAATCAATGAATTTGATGAACACTCGATCACAACGGCTAGATAGAACCGATTTTTCTCTAAAGTTTTTAGAATTTGTCTAATTTTCGGATTTTCGGGAAATAACGTGAGAATAATTAAACGGGTTAAGAAACTATATTTTTTTTATTTACTATTGCGCTTTTTGTTGAGAATATTGCGCCTTTCAATTTTGAATATTTGTCGTAGGTACGTCTATGATATATCTCCCACTTTTGTACCTTACCATTTTTACATTTAGTCTCGTTCTTAAAACCGAACAATTAGTATGTACGGCTGAGAGTGTTTACTCAAAATATTAATGCTGTAATATTTTGCTTCTTATTAAATACAAAGTTCAAGTTCAAAGTTATCCTGGTTATTTATTTATAAAACCACAACAGATTATGGGCCCAAAATGGTCCACAAGTGTTTTCCTTTTTTGAAAACTGAAGTAACTGATAGTGGATATTGTTCTCAGAAAGTGAATGAATGAGAACCTTTAACTGGGACTTTGTTAAATAAAATACTTTATTTACAATTTTGAATAGTGAGGATCGTAAAAAATTTTGGCATGGCTGAACATGTAAACAAGCTATATCAAATTCATCGATTTAATGGTCAAAATTTTCATTTATGGTGTCGACAAATGGAAATCTATATAACTGAAAATAAACTCAAGCCCTACATCACTGGTACAAGACTTAGACCTGAAGCCAATCCTGAGGTCTGGGATACAAAAGATGGTGAAGCGCAAGGTTTCCTTATGCGAGGACTCGAGCTGGACCAATTGAAGTACTTAACGGATTGTACAACTGCTGCTCAGATGTGGTCACGGTTAAAAACGGTTCATTCTGAACATAGTGATCAATCCATATAAATGCTTTTGGATAGGTTTATTAATAGCAAAATGGAAAGCGACGAACAAGTAGCAGATTTCATAGCAAGAATTGTTTCTCTTGCTCAACGATTAAAGGACATGAACATAGCGCAGAGAACTCAAGTAGTCATCGCAAACATTTTTGAAAGCTTTCCATCGAAATTTGATAACGTTAAAACCGCCTGGTATGCAGTGCCAACAGAATCGCAGGCAATAGAAAAACTGACGGACCATCTTGTGAACGAAGAAACTATAATCAGATCCAGAATGTCAACAAACACGGTAAGGACGTTTGAAGAAACCTTGATGGCTAAACGTAAACAAAATTATAATTATAAGAAGTCAAATAACCACCCAGACAGTGGCTCTCATTTAAAATCAAATAATTTTAAAAAGAATTTCAAATGTAATTATTGCGATAAATATGGTCACTACGCTAGAGATTGTCGTAAAAAGAAATATGATCGTCAAAATTCGGGTAAAAATAATTCATACTTAGCGCAAACTTCAAAAAATAATAACTATGATTCTGACGAAGCGGAACTTTTGACTGTTGAAAATCAAATAGAAAATAAAAATAGAGCGGATTCTTGGTTTGCGGATTCCGGTGCAACTGAGCACATGACCTTTAAAAAGGAATGGTTTGAAAATTATGTACCTTTTGTAAATAAATCTTACTTTGTCAAAGTTGGTAACGGTAATCTGATAGAAGCTCTTGGAAAGGGCGATATCATTGTAGAGGTTAGTATTCAAGTGAAAATCGGCAATTACTCATATCATCAAAAATGTATTGTATGTTCCACAAGTACAAAAGAAATTTTTTCCATGTAGACTTGTGTGGAAAAATGTCAACTAGCTGAATAGGCGGGGCTAATTACTTTATGATTTTAAAAGATGATTATTCAAGGTATTGTTTTGTATATTTGCTTAAAAATAAAACTAATGTTCTTGAATGTTTAAAGAAGCATTATGCTGAAGTAAAATCCGTCGGATATGAAATTAAAAAATTAAGATCTGATCGAGGTTTAGAATTTCTTAATTCTGAGATAAACGAATTTTTATTGTCAAAAGGTATTAAACATGAAACCTCAACCCCTAATACACCAGAGCAAAACGGTTTTATTGAACGTCAAAATCGAACAATTGTTGAATCCGCAAAAGCAATGTTAGCTACTAAAAAGCTACCCACTTATCTTTGGGGAGAAGCTGTAAACACAGCTGTATATTTAAAAAATCGAACGATTTCGAGAACATTGAACAATGTTATACCTTTTAAAAAATAGTTTGGAACAAAACCTTCAGTTAAACATATTAGAATTTTTGGCAGCGATTGTTACGATCATATCCCCAAAGATAAGCGTACAAAATGGCAATATAATAGTTTAAAATGTGTTTTTGTTGGTTATAACGATGAAATTAAAGCATATAGAGTATTCGATCCACTTAATAAAAAGCTTTATATTCGACGCGATGCAATTTTTAACGAAATAAATACCTCAATAAATACTGTATTAGATTTACACAATAACAATCTTGATATTGTAAACGTCGAAAAACAAAATAAAGAGAATGACAAAGAAAATGAATTACTAAATTAGAAAACAGAGAGAGAGAATGAAACTGAAAGTAGAATTAAATATAAAAATCCGCGATTACCAATACTTCGTGATCCATACCGTTTGCGCAGTAAAAAGTTAAAAGATTTAGAATTTTCTAATGAAAAAGTAAACTTTGCTGAATCCTTTTTAACTACTGTCGAGCCTGCAACGTTAGAAGATGAGATAAATTCAGATGATACTGATAATTGGTTAGAAGCTGTTTATGAAGAATTAATCGCACTTGACAAAAACGATACATGTGATCTTGTACCGCGACCTGTAGGTAACAATGTTATTAAAAATAGATGGATTTAAAAAAAAAAAATATAAATCAAATGACGAAGTAGATAAATATAAAGCTCGACTCGTGGTTAAAGGCGGCTCCCAAAAAAGGGGTATTGATTATGAAGAAACATTTGCTCCCGTTGCGAGATATGAATCGATCAGGCTAATTCGATTGCAGCAGCGCTAAAATTGCAAATTTTTCAATTCGACGTTAAAACTGCCTTTTTGCATGGCGATTTAAAAGAGCCTATATATGGGGCAAAATTCTTGAACTGTCCAGGTCAAAAAATAGAATTTATTCAAACTTTGCTAAAATGTTTCCATTGTTAGTGAAAGTTTAAATACCAAATATTTTCAAATTCCATGAAATAGTTTTTGAGTTACACAGTTTTAAAATTTTTAATTTTTTTAAAATGTACTTTTTTAAATTTATTATATTTCTAATTAGATTGCATAAAAGTTAACATATATAAAGTGATCTTTAAAGCTTTTTTTACGGGCTATTCGATGATAATAATGACCTTTAAAATCAAGGTCAAAATGTTAATTTAATTGTATCTCGAAATCGGAGTTTTAAAAAAAATTTAACCTATCACAATGGAAAACTTGACTTTTTTCCTATTAGATATGTAAAAATTAGAGTGGAACTCTAAATACTTTTGTCAAAAATACATGTCAAATACCCGCGCGTGCTCAAATAACGCGACCCGCGCGAGTAACTAGTGGTTTCTTGAGCGCGCGCGGGTATTTGAGATGTATTTTTGACAGAAGTATTTAGAGTTCCACTCTAGTTTTTACAGATCTTATAGGAAAAAAGTCAAGCTTTCCATTGAGATAGATTAAAATTTTTTTTAAAACTCTGATTTCGAGATACAATCAAATTAACATTATGACCTTGAATTTAAAGGTCAAATTTTTTTTTACAAAAAAACATTTATTATCATCGAATAGCCCGTAAAAAAAGCTTTAAAAATCACTATATATATGTTAACTTTTATGCAATCTAATTAGAAATATAATAAATTTAAAAAAATACATTTTAAAAAAATTCAAAATTTTAAAACTGTGTAACTCAAAAAATATTTCATGGAATTTGAAAATATTTGGTATTTACACTTCTACTAACAATGGAAACATTTAGCAAAGTTTGAATAAATTCTATTTTTTGACCTGGACAGTTCAGGAATTTTTCCCCATATTTAGAACAACCATATGGATTTGTATATGATAAGAGTTCAGTTTGTTTATTAAAACACAGTTTATATGGATTAAAACAAGCATCACGTCAATGGAACTTGAAAATTGTTAATTTTTTGACGAGACATAATTTCTCACAATCACATGCAGATCCATGTATTTTTTCTTACAAAAATGAAGAATTAAATTTAACGACTTTAATCGCTATCTACGTAGATGATGGTTTAATATGTGGAAACAATGCTAAATTTATAATTAATCTATTAAAAGAAATGCATAAGAATTTTGAGATTACTTATGGCGATGTAGAAAATTTTGTTGGTTTGCAAATCGAAAGAAGTGGAGACGGAAAGAAACTAAAAATACACCAAAAATCATATGCAAAAAGAATTTTAGAAAAATTCAGTCACACTAACTGCTCACCAGTATCTACTCCCATCGAACCTGGTAATTCGCTATTCGACGAGAATAACAAAAATGAAATCAAACTTTTCCGTGCAGGGAAGCCATAGGTTCCTTAATGTTTTTAATGGTTGCAACTAGATTTGTCATTTTCAATAGGAATGCTAAGTAGATTCATGCAGAATCCAACTAATGTTCACTGGAATGCTTTAAAACGTGTATTAAGATACATTAAAAGTACTATTGCGTATGGTATAATATACGACTTTTCAAAACCTGAAATTAAAATTACTGCTTTTTGCGACTCTGATTGGGCAAACGACCCTCTCACGCAAACGAATTGTCACAGGGTATCTTGTAAATTGTAACAACAGTCCCATTTCATGGAGTTCAAAAAAACAAACCCTGTTAGCCAATTCTACGACTGAGGCTGAATTTATTGCTCTTTGTGCAGTCTCTAAAGAAGTAATCTGGTTCATACAATTTTTAAAGGAATTAAATTTTCCTCAGTTAAATCCTACAAAGATCTATTGCGAAAATCAAAGAGCCATAGGTATAGTCTCAAATTCACATTGTACAAAACGTACTAAGCATATCGACATACAATTTTTTTATACATGTGAAAAACAAAAAGAAAAAGAAATTGAAGTACTTTATATTCAATCTACCAACCAATTGGCCAGTATGTTAACTACATACTGTAAGCATTACCTAAAGAAAGACTACAATATTTTGTTAAAAGGTATGGAATGTATTAAATCTTTATAAATTGTAATGCGAGAGAGAGTGTTGAGAATATTGCGCCTTCCAATTTTGAATATTTGTCGTAGGTACGTCTATGATATATCTCGCACTTTTGTACCTTACCCTTTTTGCATTTAGTCTCGTTCTTGAAACCGAACGATTAGGATGTACGACTGAGAGTGTTTACTCAAAATATTAATGCTGTAATATTTTGCTATTTATTAAACACAAAGTTCAAGTTCAAAGTTATCCTGGTTATTTATTTATAAAACCACAACACTTTTAGAGTTACTAAGACCCAGGATTTTTCTTAGTCGGTAAATTAAACCCCAAATTGGACATTTTTCTTAATTTTCCTATTTTCGCGGTATTCACATCTGGAAATGAATCCTTTGGGAACTGGTAAAGCAGAAAACTCAGGAGACGGTAAAAAAGGGAACTTGCCACCACTAGAGTTCGATAATACAAATGATGGCGAAAACAAATCATCTGATATTTTTGAAAATCCTACATTTTCCAAAAAGTTAAGCTGAGGGGGGTTTAGACAAACATAATTTTTCATGATTGTAGTGTGTCCAACGTATTTACATCTGTCATTATTAAAAGATGAAGAAGCATAGGGTTGATGAGCATGAATCTCATAATGAGCTACGGACTTATCAAAATTTACTGGAGTTGCAATGTTAAGAAGATCTTTAATTTTTATTAGAACAACACCCAAAAAATATATAGATAATTTGTTTTGTCGTTTTCCTTGAGGTAAAACTTTTAGACCTATTTGCTTCTGAAAACTCCGATTCTGAGGTGTTAACACCCTGCGAGATAAATTTAGACTGGTTTGTCTCTTGCATGTTGACCAGCTTTTATAGTTTCCTTTAACTTTTTGATTATATACAATCCCCATTATATTGATTTTATGTGTAAGCGAATAGTGATAGTTTCTCCTCGAAAATTTATCAAATTACCGTCTTGATTAACAATGCGAAGTTGAATATTATGTATTGTCTTGACTGCTATCGGGAGATAAATGACATGTGTTGGCACTTCCACAATCTTATATCCTGGTGGAACACTAGGAAAGAATTAGTGGATTGTATGCACTTTTTGATTATTTATATAAGCTCCAAATGTAATATTGCATTTAGCACGTAGAGCATTTACTTTTAAAATAGATTCAGGTAAATCTAATGTATATGTCTCATTACCAACCAATTCTCGAGAAGTGAATCCCAAGAGTGTACCGATAGAATTTAGATATGTAAAATTAATTTGATGATTTGAGAAAACCATACTGCGTAATGTATTGTTAATAGGTTTAATATTTATTATACAATCATCTGACACAGAACTTTGTATATATGCTTCAATATCTTTTATTTCATAACTACCTGTTGGTACAGTAATTATGTTATATCCTATATGAAATTTGTTGTTGCTTTCATTAATATTTGGAATTGAAGTAAAAGTTAATAATTCAACAAGACTAAGTACTTTTTTTTTTGGATTGAGTTCTATTGGTGGGAAATATTCAGCTTCAAGAACTGAAGACGTTCCCGTTAACGTTAAAGTATATGAATTATTCATAATGCTGTCAGTTTTCACACTAAAGCTTACAAAAGTAACATGTGTTTATATAGCCAAAAACTGTTCTTAACATTAAATTTTTTACATAGAAATTTTAAACAGAAATGTCTACATATAAATGTATCATAATTTTAATATCTCTCATGATTATATTTTATGAAGCTACCATCACCCAGGTATGTAATAAGATCTGTTGGAGGTGGAAGATTGCCGAAACAATTAAAGTACATTGTTTAATTTTTTAATTTTTTGTATTCAACCCAGTTTGTACGGGGACCTTCCTTATCAACTAAGTAAACAATTGCTGACTCATATCGATAGGGTCCTTTAACGGGCAACTCATTACGCATAAAAACTCCACGAAAATGTGGTATTTTTAGAGTCTTGGCGTATTTGAAAAAATGAAAGTCAGTCAATGCACGATGAGGTAGCTTCAATATTAGTTTCTTCTTCCTTGAAGTTTTTAAACCTTTTCCCATATTAAAAGGTTTAATATAGAGACCAATTCCTTGTCTGTAGAGTTTCAAGTGTAACTCTTTTCCAAGTGATATTTCTTCCATTGTTTTTTTATGTCGATGAGCTTCTGCAAGTTGTTCTTTAGCATTTTTAGCATTATTAACAGCTTTTGCAATACCAGATGCTCCACCAGCAAGAGCACCTATTGCGCTGAGTCCACCAAAGATTGGAATTAGTGGTAAAATACCATTACCTTTTGTAGGTTCTAGAAGAATTCGAGGTGATAAAATTTTAGATCTACCACCAGGACTTTTAATTGCTTTACGTGCACCAATCATAGCTGCCCGAATAGATTGTTTAGCATTATTGCTGGGAATCATACTCTTTTTGGCAGCATCAACGACCCTTCGTAGTGCTAGCTTCTTCCTGCATTTGGATTTCCTTTGCGCCCCCCATACCTAATGTTGATTTAGTCTTCATTGTTCCAGATATAGCTAAAGCAGCTGCTCTTTCACCAATTGTAGAATCTTTAGATAAAACAGGTTGCCACGCTTTTTCGGCTAGTACTTTATCTGCAGCGTTTCTTGCGTTTATATTTTTACGATTTTGCGAATAGGCAATGTCGTGTTCTTTGCAATCGGCGTCTAATTAATTAATACCTTGATCACCACGAGCTAATCGTTTTGCTAGTTTAGTACCAGGTCCGAAAAACTGATAACCAGGTAAATGTAACTCGAACATTAAATTATTGATAACACGGTTGACTAAGCCTTTACCTTTTTTCACTTCATGTATAATCATTTAAAACGCACATCTTGATAGTTTGTATGAGACTGACTGAAAGGCTATAAAAGCACGCTATTTATAGTCGCGGCAGCCAGTCGATATCAAGATGTTGTATACAACGCAACCAGGTAAACTACTAATCACAAGTGTTGACTTTGAAACTAATAAAGAAAGATTAAACGTCACGGTAGTCTGTTTTCAGATAGCATTATAGCTGTTTTTGCGGCCTCTCCAATTGTGGACATGTTCTGAGTCCAGTGGACATTTATGTTTTTGGGGTCGCTGATTACGATCCCGGTGTCCACAGAACTCTATCACGTCTAGTTCAAGGTCAAGTCAAGGTCAAGCACCTAAATTTTAAAAATAAAATTTTTTTGACCCCGGATTCTGAAAGAGTAGGAAATTTTACGTCCGGATATGACTTGAGCGAATTTTTAATCAAACTTTTAAAGGTCGTTTAAACATTCAAAGGTCGTCTAGAGGTCAAATATTTAATGTCATCTCTCGCATACATGGAATTTTAGCCAATGCATTGTATTTAATTTTCTATAGAAAGTGTAAATTTATGTTTTTGGGGTCGCTGATTACAATCCTGGTGTCCATATAACTCCATCACATAAATTTCAAGGTCACATCAAGGTCAAACACCTTATTTTCCGAAATATTTGACCTAAAAATGACCTTCAAATGACCTTTAAGGTCATTTGATTGAAATTTTAATTGAAAAATCAGTCCAGGCATATCCGGACGTAAAATTTCCTGCTCTTTCAGAATCCGGGGTCAAAAAAATTTTATTTTTAAAATTTAGGTGCTTGACCTTGACGTAACCTTGAACTAGACGTGATAGAGTTCTGTGAACACCGGGATCGTAATCAGCGACCCCAAAAACATAAATGTCCACTGGACTCAGAACATGTCCACCTCTGCTTCTATTTGTGGGCCTGTGTTATTGAAAGGTTTAACCGTACTCTTAAGAATATTATGTGGCCTTAATTCCGTTTGCAAGGCAATTACAAATGGATTATCAACTTACCAACTCTTATGTCAGAGTACAATAATCAAAAACATCGCACTATTGGTAAGAAACCTAAAGATGTCACTGTCGAAGATGAGTGGAAATTATTAAAACGTATCAGCAAACAGAGAAGAATTCCACTGAAGAGATCAAAATTTAAAGTCGGTGATCGAGTTCGAGTTAGCAAGTATAAAAATATCTTTAAAAAAGGATATAAACCCAACTGGACAACGAAAATATTCACTGTGGATCGAGTTAAAGCAACAAAACCAGTATCTTATATATTTACCGATTATCAAAATCAACCAATCGAAGGTGGTTTCTATGAAGAGAAGCTCTTGAAAGTCAAATATCCTGATGTTTATCTTGTAGAGAAAATCCTCAAAACACGTAGAGATGAAGTATAGGTCAAATGGCATAGATTCGACAACTCGCATAATAGTTGGATTAAGAAATCTGACCTGTAGTTAAGCTAATGTTAAACTAATGTTAAAGCAACGTTAAAGTAATATTAAATAAAGTTAAAGTAACGTTAAAGTAACGATAAAGTAACGTTAAAATAACGTTTATGTAACGTTAAAGTAACGTTAAAGTAACGTTAAAGTAACGTTAAAGTAACGTTAAAGTAACGTTACAGTAAAGTTAAGGTAACGTTAAAGTAACGTTAAAGTAACGTTAAAGTATAGTTAAAATAAAGTTAAAGTATTATCAAATTAAAATATAAATAGATTAAGTTTTTATTAAATGAAGTAGACAAGAAATAAAGTAAATATGATTTTTTTATTTATTCAAGATCCACAAACCCTAAGACTCAAAATTGTATTCCTTTTACAATGCGCCTAAGCAAGGGTATCTGTTTTATTGGGTATCAAGAGTCTTTTATCATCGTAAGGACTTTAAGCGATTTTCTATTGTCTCAAATTTCGAACATTGTGATTTTTTGATCTAATACAATATTAAGTTCGAGATTGCATTTCAACATTTTGTAAACGATACATATAGTCGTCAAATGTAATACTGTCATTTACAACGCTCGTTTTAACGCCTCTAGCTTTTTTAATAAAATCTGTATTTTCTACGCGCAAGCTATACATTTTGCTCCGCAAGCTAACAAATTCAATTGCTATTTTACCGTTGCATTCATCTTTTATTAATCTTAAAACCTTTTTGTTGGCTTGCGGAATACCGTAGACGTTATTAGCGGGATAATCTGAGGTGTCGAATTTATGAATATCAATTTTCATGTCTGCATAGACATTTGCACATTTTACATCGTAAATAAGACTGTCTGTATCGGTATATAACAATTTACATTTGTTTTGATACTTGCGCAACATGTAGTTATAATGGAAGTCGTAGATTAGCGTTTTCGAAATATCCAGTACACTTAGACCTACATATAGTGGCTTATTCATAAAGACCTCAACTTTTTTCAATTCCACAGCTACAAAGTTTACATTAAAAATGGCTATGCTGTGGAAATTGGGTTTGGCGATTAAAGCTTTAGCTCTATACCTACCCTCCCACATTGTCACGAGTTTAACATCAACGTGGTTTCGCACGTTCTCTATTGTTTTACCGTATACCGCGTTGTTCATCAGTTTAAATAAATTTTTCTCAAATTTGTTACGATCTAGTAGTAGGTGAGGTCGAAATTAGTTGGTAAGGTCGGGTTTTTTGTTTGGTATTTTTTTTTTTTTGGTTTTGTCCTTTTCTTTGTTTTTGTTTTTTGTTTTTTTATTTCTTCTATTTATAAATGTACATACTTAAAATAATATTAATAACGACGAGATTGAGACTGGTGAGATCGAGGCTGGTGGGACTGAGACTGACGAGTACGAGCACGTGTAAGTAGCCCTCGGTACCGGGCCTCCGAGAAGTCCACCAGAGGGCGGGAGGCAGCTGGAGCCCCTACGAGGAACCGTTGTGGGCCTGGAGGGTCGGGTAGGTTTTCGCTCGTAGCCCGGCAGATCCGGTACCGCGAGCCCCGGAGTGAGGATGAAGACCGGGAAATGCTGGATCCGACTATTGCCCCGGCGTTGGAGTGGAGAAGGAACCGGCAGTCCGGCTATAGGAGCAGCGGGGACCGGAGTTGGAGGGTGGTTTAAAGCCTCGTCCTCGAGGTCCTCCACGAAAGAATCCGGGTGCAGGGAAATTTCGTCCTCGGAGAGGGCTAAGTCTTCTTTTAGAGTCGAGGACATCCCAGGCGAAGGAGAGACAGACGAACAGGCGCAAGGTGGAGGGAAACCGGGAGAGGATACGTCACTGTCGAGGTCGGAGTCCTCGTCAATGAGTTGCTGCAGGGTCACCGAATTGTGAAGCCAGAGGGCTTTCGGGGTCAGAGGCTTGTCCGGTGGAGGTGTCAGGCGTAGTGGTTGGGAAGGCGCTTTGTACTCAAGCTCTTTCTCGAGGGACTCAATCAGCTTCAAGGTTTTGTCATAAGCTTTCTCGCGGAATTCGACACGAGAGGTCGCAACGTATTCCGCAGTGGACTGCTCTTCGTTGCGGTTGGAAGCCGCCAGGGGACAACGCAGAGGAGGAAAGTGAGCCCCTTAGAATGGGGCAACCTGCACAAGTAGCCTAAGAGGCTCCGTGGGTAATGCAGGAACCGTAAGCAAGCCCTAGGCGATGAGTTGGGCTTGGGTCGAGCGGAACACAGGAGGATTCATCTGAAACAAACGCCATTATTAAATAGTTGGTAACTTCACTCGACCGAAGTTAAGGCAGTTTCGCAACGGGAAGCGAGGGAGGCCGGTGCGTTCCCCTGCAAAGCAGAGGCTACCGCTAAGCTTAGGAGTGAGAGAGAGAAGGGATAGATGCCGGGGCTTTTCCCTGCAAAGCAGAGGCAGTCTACCATGCAAGGCAGCGAAAAAGATGAAGGAACTGGTGCCGGTGCTTTCCCCTGCAAAGCAGAGGCTGCTACTAAGCGTGGGAGCAAGAGAGAGGAAGGAACTGGTGCCCGTGCTTTCCCCTGCAAAGCAGAGGCAGCCACCAAGCGCGGGAACGGGAGAGAGGATGTGACGGTGCTTTCCCCTGCAAATTAGAGGCTGCCGCCAAGCGCGGAAACGGGAGAGAGGATGTGATGGTGCTTTCCTCTGCAAGGCAGAGGCGGCCGCCTAGCGTAGGAGTAAGAGAGAGGATGTGCCGGTGCTTTCCCCTGCAAAGCAGAGGCTGCCGCCTAGCGTAGGAGTGAGAGAGAGGAAGGTGGGTGTGCCAGTGCTATCTACTGTGGGCACAGTGGCTGCTTCCGAGCGGGATAGGGTGAAGTGGGAAGAGGTGGAAGGATCAGGATAAATACTTACTTTTAATAAGAGACGTTTCTTCTAGGAAAACAACTCTTTACTTTGAGAACGATCTGACCCGGATGAAGTGCGGGTGACGACTGCCTGCCAACTCCAGAAGGGCAGCTTATATAGGGAAAAACTGCATGCAAAAAAAAGCCACAAAGCTTTTCCCTTTCTCCTGCCCTCAAGTCTTCGTAAATTTTTAGAAATTTCCGGATCCTTTACGGAGCGTCAATTTTTTTTCAATAATAATAATAGAAAAATAGTACTAAATCGGAATTAGAAATGTAGAATAAACCAAAATGGAACTAAAATTCGAGTGAATGCGTTATCGATGCTTACTACCAACTTTAGAAATTTTTGTTGCAAAACATTCAATTTGCTACTCAGTATAATTCCGTTTTTCCATCATTGATCTTTGCACTTCCTTGTAAAAACTGATATATTATAAAAATGTAGGATTGAAATGTCTGAAATTTTAAGAAAATGAATTACAAATGTAGGCGTTAAGGAATCTCAAAAACCAATTAAATAAATTAAAGTAGTTACTAAAAAAAAAAAAAGGACAATGTTTTGAATAAGAGAGCCTTTTTAATGTTGATTTTAGTTCCAAATGCTTTAATCCGTTTTAATCCTGTTTAATTGAAATGAATTAAATTGTTGCCTGTTTCACGTTCTAAAACGAACGTCAATTGACTCTACATCTTTAGACAAAACATAAGTAAATTCAATTCAATCCAAACCATAAAATCTGAACTTCAGCATGCACTGTTTTTGTCGGAAATGGAAATGAATATACTTGTGTCCAGATGTGCGTACCTCACATTTTTCTTAATTTTCAAGACTAATAAACTACGTTATAAGTCATTAACCTGAGACCAAGCTGCCCGAAAGGTTTCACAAGCCGGTATTTGACACTCCGCGATTTTGCCGATTTGCAATTGAGGCTAGAATGAGAAACACAATACGCAAGACCAACTTCCAAATTCGGCGAAAGAATTTTATCAGAAATAAGTTTAAGTTCACTAAATTGATTATTTTATTAAATTATTATTTAAATGGAAAATTCAGAAACTTAGCTTTTCCGTTTTTTAATAGAAAAATAGTACTAAAATTAATAGTATTAATAATAATAATAATAATAGTAATAATAATAATAATAATAATAATAATAATATTATTAATATTATTAACCCCCGAAATGGGTTGCTTGGTTTATCCGTTACCAAGCAGCTCAAAGATACTGGTCCGACTTGGCTCAGTACTAAGATGACCATTACAGAACATCGTGTAGATATTTGATCGGGTTGGTGAGGGACTTGTGGTACCCTTTACGGGATATCACAGAGTTTCTTAGCCGACTGGGTCGGGTACTTGAATGTCATTTGAGATGGGGTTTCTGATACCCCAATCGGGCGCCTCCCCAGGTGGCGGATAGGGGAAGGCCTCTCAGATATGGGAGGTACCGAGGAAATTAGAATACCCGGGGCGGACCAAAAGTCAGATAGGGGTGGGCACCCGATATAATTGTCCACTCTGTGTTGGGATAACCTCCCACACAGAGTATTTGCGGTTACGACGACTGTAACGCGCAGTGCCACCCACAATAGGTCTCTCTCGGATGGAGATCAGGGTTCAGTTGGGAGTGGCAATAGGACAGAACCCAGGCAACGACCAGGCATTGACCCGGGACAAGCTAGAGTACGTTTTAAATGGACGGACCAACTTCGGAAGGACATCATGCTATGTTGGCAAAACAGTAGTCCTTGCAGAAGAGGATACATGCTTAGGTTGCATGAGCGATGGGTCAATATGTACCCCCAATACGCTCAAATGACACCTCAGTATTTAAGAGACCAAGTATCCTTTCTGCGAAAAAAGGGACATGAAGCTTTTCTTCAGCAGGAAGAAGAAGAACCCTCCGAGAACCTTCAGGTTCCGACAGTAACACCTACACCAACGACCGAAGAAGGGAACATGAGGTCTAGGGAAACCAAAGTACATCTAAAGGTTTCCATTAAAATGGACAAAATCGCTGAAGGGAATAACGAGCTCTCATTACTCCCAGAGGATGTAGATCTCTGGACATTAAATTGTGCTGTGTACGAAAAAGCAAAGGTCCTGCTTCGTGAAAGTAACAGAAAATCTGTTTCAGACCGCGTCGATAGGACCTTTAAACGAATCAAACAAGTACAGTTTAAGATTGGGGTGGCTCGAAGGCATGCTTCTCAATTGCAAAGTGTGATTGTATATCTTGAATCGAAAAGAAAATTTACATCCAGGGTTTTGGAAATAGCCTAGACTCTAAAAAGATTGCATCACACTCTGAAGAAATCGAAGTTGCAGACCATCAAGCAACATTGGATTGAGAAGATACGTTCTCTTGTTGTTATAAGAGAGCGTTTAGAACGGCGGGTTAAATGGATAAAGCAAAATAATACCTATGCTACTAATCCTTCTCGCCTGTTCAGTCCACTATCGCCAACTGTCGAAAGACCCCCATGTCGTGAAGAGATTGAAAACTTCTGGAGTAACATATATGGGAAAGCCCATTCAGTGAACGATGAAGAGTCATCCTTAACACTCTTTCGTAGCTTCTGTTTTAGACAGGGGCTTGACCATCCAGCAGAGGTAAGTCCACCAATTACTAAGGAGGAGGTGAGAAACATAGTTGCTAAAACGAAGAACTTTTCAGCACCCGGGCCAGATAAGATTAATAACTTTTGGTGGAAGAAGTTCTCTTCAACTCACCAACATTTGGCTCGAATATTCTCTACCTTTCTCAACGGTCAACATTCAATACCACAGTGGTTGGTGGAAGGACGAACGGTACTCTTACCAAAATCTGGTGATTTATCTATTCCAAAAAATTATAGACCCATAGCTTGTCTTAACACCTGCTACAAGCTATTAACTGGCATCCTCAAAGAGAGGATTTTGACATCCATCGAGCCAGTTTGGAGTGCAATAAGCGAACAGCGAGGGTGCAAGAGAGGTCTGGCAGGTTGTAGGGAGAACCTATTGATTGATAGGTGTATTACCTAAGACGCGATATTTTATCGACGTAACTTGTCAATGGCTTGGATTGATTACCGAAAGGCATTTGACTCTACAAGTCATGAGCTGATCATCAAGCTCCTTGAATGCTTAGAGGTACACCCGAACATTGTAAGATGCTTAAAGGAGCTAATGCTCATGTGGAGGACAAGGTTTGTTCTAACATCCAACAAACAGCAAGTGATGACTAACATCATCTCGTTTGGAAGAGGAGTTTTCCAAGGAGACTCCCTAAGTCCTCTACTTTTTTGCATCTCCCTCTTGCCTTTGTCTGTAGTACTCCGAGAAAAATACTCTGGATACATGTGTGGAAAACCCAGAAATAGAGTCCATAAGATCAACCATCTTTTTTATATGGACGATCTTAAGCTATATGGATCCAGCAAGGACGAATTAAAAATTCTGGTGTTTGCAGTAGCCGAGTACTCCAGAGCTATTGGTATGGATTTTGGATTAGATAAATGTGCTGTTATCCATTTAATTAAAGGGAGACGAGAAACAGCTGAAATGTCGAGCGACTCTGAGAATATTCAGCTCATTGGTGGCAATACCATTCATCACCTTGGTGTTGGGGAAACTTACACATATCTTGGAATTCCTCAATCGGAAAGTCAAGATTTGTGTGGGCTTAAAGATCATCTCCATATGAAATACCATGGTCTTCTCAGAAAAATTTGGGCTTCTGAACTATCTGGGAAGAATAATATACAAGCCACAAACACATTAGCCATTCCTTTACTACTCTATACATTTGGAGCAGTTAAGTGGAATGTGAATGAGTTGAAGGAACTAGACAGAGAAACTCGCAAGATGATGACTATACATCATTTGGAACCAGGGATATGGAACACGGTTTAGCATCTTTAACACCATTAATGCTTAAAAAACGTGTTAAGGAAGCAGAACATGCGCTTCTGTTACAGGAGCATATTGACAAGCCTGTGCATGGACGGTTTTTCAGTCTCATAAAAGAGTTGGGACTGTCTGGGGTTTTGTCATTTGCTTTCCTCAAGTCTGCTGGTTTGAAATCGGAGACTGAAGGATTTTTATTTGCTTGCCAAGATGGAGTGATAAATACTTTGGTGTATCGCAGTCGAGTGATGCATATATCTGTCGACAATACCAACTGTCGAGCGTGCAGGCAATACCCGGAGACACTTAGTCACATTCTAAGTGCGTGCCCGAAGTATGCATGTTACAGATATGTAGAAAGACACAATGCTGCGCTTAAGGTATTGTATTATCACCTTCGACACCAATATGGTATAGATAAAGAACCCATCTTGCCGTATGCCCAGGGGGATCAGGAGTCCGTTGTGGAAAATGATCAGTGTAAGATCTACTGGAATTTTTCTTTTTCCACCACTCATCGTATCAGCGCCAATAAACCTGATATAGTGCTCCAGGATCATAAAAGTAAGGTCATTTGTGTGATAGAGTTTTCGGCACCTGCTGAGAGCAATATCACTCAAAAGGAGGATGAGAAGCGGACAAAGTATCAAGACCTTCTGTTTGAATTGAGTAAAATATATCCAGGCTACAGGGTCAGATTAATTGTTCTTGTACTAGGTTGTTTAGGAGGGATGCGAGCTTCATTTGTGAGCTAATTACAAAAAATTCCTAGCTGCGAGCACAAGGCTAATGCGTTGGCGGTTCGCATGCAGAAGGCTGTTCTTCTGAACTCTCTAAATCTGGTTCGGCAGCACTGTTCATTATAAGATCCTATTCGGTAGCTCTAAAAAAGCATCCAACAACGTTCTTGACCACCGCTTAAGAATATCGGCGGCAATGGGTGAGAACAACAGTGTAAGAAACGAAAATAACAACTCTAGTAAATGAATCACGCTATTGCTTACCCTCCAGGACGGATGGAGCAATAGTGGATTAGAATATGTAAAGCAAGAATGGGAGAGGTTGTTTTAGTGAGGTATTACCACAGCACGTGGTCGAGTCCCACACGAACAAGTGCCTAAACTTGTTTTGTATAAAAAAAAAAAAAAAAAAAAAAAAAAATGGGAGTTACAATTAAACTAACAATACTCACAATAATAATCGGCGGCTATGGGCATGAAGACCCAAAGAACAGAATGCTGAAACTCTACAGAGTAAAGAAAAATAATGCTTTTGCTCACCTTCCAGGACGGAAGGAGCAAAGGTTGATAAGAGTATGTAAAGCAAGAATTGGGAGAGGTTGTTTTAGTGCGGTATTGCCACAGGATGTGGTCGAGTCCCACACGAACAAGTGCATAAATGCACTTTTTCCTCTCCTAAACTTGTTTTGTAAAAAAAGAAAAAATAATAATATTAATAATAATACGGATGGGATTATCTGGGAAAAATAAGATTTAGGCCACAAATACATTAGCCATTCCTTTACTAGACTATACATTTAGAGCAGTTAAGTGGAATGTGAATGAGTTGTACGATCTCGATAGAGAAACTCGCAGGATGATGACAGTACATCGAAGTCATCATCCAAGGTCTTCTGTACAAAAAATTTACCTTCCACAAGATCGAGGAGGAAGAGGTCTATTAAATTTAGAGTGTCTTCATCGCAGAATTGTTTTGTCTGTGGCATGCTGTTGCGTACCTCACATTTTTCTTAATTTTCACGACTAATAAACTACGTTATAAGTCATTAACCTGAGACCAAGCTGCCTGAAAGGTTTCACAAGCCGGTATTTGACACTCCGCGATTTTGCCGATTTGCAATTGAGGCTAGAGTGAGAAACACAATACGCAAGACCAACTTCCAAATTCGGCGAAAGAATTTTATCAGAAATGAGTTTAAGTTCACTAAATTGATTATTTTATTAAATTATTATTTAAATGGAAAATTCAGAAACTTAGCTTTTCCGTTTTTTCTTTTAAACTATTAAAGGAAAGGGTTTAGCGCGCGTTCAACCCAAGGAGTTGCTTTCGTTGCGCGAGTACATTTTGTCATGCAAGCCATTTCCTAAATTCCTTGCTTTCCGTATTTCCAAAATTCAGCTGTTGAATCAAAAGTAAAGCTTTTCAAAATAGTACATTGAGAATAGGAGTTGTGATAATACAAAGCAGAATAAATTAAAGGTTCATGTTGGACTTGGTTTCCATTATATTTTTACAATTAATAAGTGCTTAAAAAGCAACAAGTTGTGAAACATTTAAGAATGTTTTCGCAAGAACCTATAGTTGAAAGACAAACTGTCTTTAGCAACAAGAACGCTGAGTAAGAAGCTCTCTTTACAAAAGTGAGGTTCAGTGAACGATGGTACCAAATTCTTGCGTTATTTCTTAATCCTTTTCTCAATACTTTCGCAACGCCGAGTAGAGTTTTGCAAAATTTGCATTTTGAAACACATCACCTCATTAATCCAAGCCAATCAAAAATCTCCAACCAATTGACTCCCCACTTACCAAACTTGATCAGTTTTGATAAAATCGATGCACTTGCAACGAAAATCGCTTCTTCGTGACAACAACTCGAGCACGGATAGTGAGGGAGTCCGTTCTATACTTGACGGTGCTACTATCCGTCGATTTGGTCGCGGGGTTGTCCGTCCGCGTCATAACCGATTCGAAAATGTTCGCGGAAGCCAACTAGTTCCGGGTGGACGTTAAATTAAGTTCTAGTTCTAAACGAAGGCGAAATAGTCCGATCTATACTTGACGGTGTTCGCCATTCATGGAAAAGTGAAAAGGTTGACATTCTGAATTCTCCATGAAATTCGGGTTTCATTTATAGTGTGTTCGTGTTTCATGTTGTCTCCTGTTGACTAACAATAAAGTTTTCTCTTAAAACAAAAGATTATTATCTTGTTTTAAGACCGGTGACAACGTCATTTGTAAGAGCGTTTCTCACTCTGTCTAATGTGGTATTGTGTAAGGACCTAATGCGTAAGTAAGAAAAAGCAACATGTATCGTTCCAATAATACAATTTGACTATGATTTTGTATATGATTAAGAGAAGAAATTGGTTGTAGTGGTTTTGCTCCGGTTTCATTTTTGGTAATGAAAATAAATATACTAAATTTGAATTTACTCTAATATTATTTTCTTTAAATCACCTTTCTCAGTTATTCATTAAGGATGTCCTGCCTATTTGATTTTGTTCAAGATTGTTATTAACTTTAGATTTGCAAATAGAAAAAGTAGGCGCGCAATTCAGACAGCACTTTTAAAAGAAAACACGATCGCCCACATAAAAATAAAACTTGATTCATAGAGTTAGTTCTGTGTGAATTTTGGCAGCTTGGAGCCTCCGACGACTCTCGAAAGGAAAATAAATCTTAATTGTTGATAACTTAATATCTAAATTAATTAATAATAAATGACTAATTTGTTTAGTAACGGTTAATTTATTATTGTTATTATTGCTATTTTTATTTCGGGTCGTAACACATGCTTAATCATGAACAGTAGAGATCCGCTTATGCAATTTGTACACCTGCATGAAATTGCACATGTTGGGGCGTTTTTATATCGAGCGGCAGAAAGAGCTGCAAATGAACTTAGTCTCCCATTTGAAACCAGTGATATAGAACACGGCATAGCATCGTTAACACCATTGATAATTAACAAGCGTGTCAAGGAAGCAAAACATTCGCTTCTGTTAAGAAACATATTGGCAAACCTGTGCATGGACAATTCTTTAGTCTCATAAAAGAAATGGGATTGTCTGATGGTTTGTCATTTTCTTTCCTCAAATCTGGTGGTTTGAAATCGGAGACTGAAGGATTTTTGTTTGCTTGTCAGGATGGAGTAATAAATACTTTGGCGTACCGCAGTCGAGTGATGCATATATTTGTCAATAATACCAACTGTCTTGAGTGCAAACAATATCCGGAAACACTTAATCATACGGCATTTTACGATCCTTAATATTTATAGATAAAAACATAAAATTTAATTTAATTAATTTTACATTTAGAATAGTATGAGCAATTTTACCCAGTTTAATCTGTATAAAACAAATTGATATAAAAATACTCGTAGCGTACTCTTCAATTGTTCATATAAGAATAATATTATCAACTTTAATAATTTATTTACAATTAAGAATATTAGGAAGTTTAATAATAATAATTAGACATGGTTTATGTTCCTCTGCTATATTTTGTTTAGTAAACATTAATTATCTGTCGTTCATGTTAACATATGCGAAGACACTTAGTCATATTCTAAGTGCGTGTCCGAAGTATGCATGTTGCAGATATATAGAAAGACACAATGCTGCGCTTAAGGTGTTGTATTATCACCTTCGACACCAATATAGTATAGATAAGGAACCCATCTTGCCTTATGTTGAGGGGATCAGGAGTCCGTTGTGGAAAATGATCAGTGTAAGATCTACTGGAATTTTTCTTTTTCAACCACTCGTCGTATCAGTGCTTCAAAAGCCTGATATTCTACTCCAGGATCATAAAAGTCAGATCATTTGTGTGATCGAGTTTTTGGCTCCTGCTCAGAGCAACATCATTCAAAAGGAGGATGAGAAACAAACGAAATATCAAGACCATCTGTTTGAATTGAGTAGAATGTATGCAGGCTACTAGGTCCGACTATTTGTTCTTGTACTCGGTTGTTTGGAAGCCTCCGTTTGTTTGGCTTCATTTGTGAGCCAACTAAAGAAGATACCTAGCTGCGAGCATCGAGCCGATCCATTCGCGGTTCGCATGCAAAAGGCTGTTCTTCTGAACTTTCTCAATCTGGTTCAGCAGCACTGTTTATTATAAGATTTTATTTGGTAGCTCTAGAAAAGTATCCAACAACGTTCTCGACCACAGCTTAAGAACATAGGCGGCTATGGGTGAGATAAAGTGGCAAGAAGTAGGCATAACATCTCTAGCAAATGTATCACGCTTTTGCTTACTCTCCAGGACGGATGGAGGAATAGCGGATTAGAGTAAGTAAAGCAAGAATGAGAGAGGTTGTTCTAGTGAGGTATTACCACAGCACGTGGTCAAGTCCCACACGAACAAGTGCGTAATTGAATTTTTTCCTCTCCTAAACTTGTTTTGTAAAAAAATAATAATAATAATACGGAAATGATGTTTAAAACAAGACATGAAATGAAAAAACATGATGATATTGACAGAAATGAAAAAGGTTCTAATCGCGAGAAATCGCTTCTTTAAAATTTGGATATAACGGCGTTTGTAGTAAAAACAATGTTTGCGATGGAGCGGCGTAGGTCAAGGATTGTTCAGTGGCCTTTGCGGGGTGTCAATTTGCAGGGGGCCTCGGTGAGAACCGGTTTTGTCGCCCAGGCTGGCCGAAAATCTAAGACGGGCGAATGGCACTTGAAGGTCATCTTCGAAAGGACTCTCATTCGGAGGATCCGTACAGAGTTTCTCTTTTCGGTTCATTCGCGGCGAATTTGGTAGCCCTGAAGGCTTCGAGTCTTTAGGGCAAAACGGGAAATCATTATGTTTTTCATGCAGCTCATTCGGATAATCTAAATCGACTTCTAAGATGTAACCAATTGGTGAATTATCTTCTACATTAAAATTAAAATTATTGTCGACATTTTCTTCCTACTCGAAACCACCAGCAGGAAGCGCTTGCACCATTGCCCATCCATACAAATTATTCGCGTCTAAATATACGATGTGAGATATCTCCTCACTTTCATTGAATTTCTCCATATATGTATTATTAGCTTTCGCGTATTGATTTGTACATTGACTCACTCCTCTTATTCCACGTTCAACAAACATAATTATGTCAAAGTCAGTGAGAAGTTGTAATCTTACATTTGTACACTAGAGCATCGCATCTTAAGTTAATACGGTTGTAGTAAAGTAATGCGCTGGATCGAATTTATATGCAATCATACACTGATTTCTAAAATTTGCAAACACATCAGCAAGCAATAATACATCAGTTTTCATATACAAGTACACATAATCACCAAGGTTTTGGCAATTAAATTCATTCCACACTTTTTGCGCATGCAAATAATCTTCATCGGAGATATTAAAATCATTCAAAGTGCTATAAAATTTATCTTTAGGTGGTAATTGTGTTTCATCAAGTTTTTCCTTAGAGTCAAAATAGTCATAAGGAAAGACACCTTTGCTCGTTAACAATTGGATTTTGTCGTTACTTATGCCGAAAAAAACTGATTTTACAGTCTTATACTTATCAAGATAAGATGCTAACTTGTCCAATGATTATGACATAAATTTAAATGAATCGATAAATCTAAACTTTACAAAACTACCATTTACATTTTTAGTAAAGCTAATGTACTTTTCTTTGTTTGTTGGTAGCAAATCAACTCTACGGTCAAATCCTGTTGTAATAGCTTCAATAATAAAATGCGCGTCATTTGAATGGATTGTCTTTATCTTTTAGAGATGCTTTTTTAACAGATTACGAGTCATCAAAGTCCCACTTTAAATAATAGCCAATGCTAAACAATTTATGGTCTTGAAAAACATTAGTATTGCTTTCCTCTTGTGGTGTTTCGTCAGGAAACAAAAGGCTTTCACAATCAGCATAAATAATAAATGGTACACGCTCCTTGTTTTGATAATTTTTAAATTCAACAGTGTGTTGACCTGGTTGCGGAAGTTTAAATTTTGTCTCATTCATTGTTTGACAAGTTTCTTTGTGTTCGAAGAGTTTTAAATCACTGTTAAAATAATGGAGGCGACGATAACAAATATACTTTCTAGCATTATTTTTTGACAATTGTGAGCATACATGTTTTAATAAGTCTTTTATATATACATAGTGATAATTAAAAGACATGATTTGTAGATCATCTTCATCACCAACAAGATTTTCATCAATGTAGTGATCTTCAATGCGTAAAAGATTTACATGATCAAACTTCTTTTGTGATGTAAGATGTAAAGGGTATACAGTTAAATTACCATTTTGTTTTGAAAGACCATAAACATTAACTGAAATATTATTATTTAAAGATTCAAATTTTACAATATCTTTAAGTGCAACAGGGAAATCATTTCCTGTAAAATTAAGTTAATCTTTTAATGGTAAATACTTTGTGACTCGTTCTGTATGAACTTGAAATGAGTGTAAAGCAGATAAAACTTGAAACATTCATTATCCCTAATATTCAGGACATTAATACATGCTTGTTTATTTTTAATAGAAAGTGGTAAATCTATAAAAGAACTTGCGCGCATGGGGTTGTACTTGTTGATGTTTACCTCTAATCTGTTAATAGAATCAAGTTTTCAATTGGAATCTTTTTCCTGAAATTTTTCAATCTTTTGTAAAATAATTTGCTTAACATTATTATTATACCAGTCAACCCATTTAATTTTCTCATTCGACATTCCCTAAAGACTTTGCGAGGATCAAAAGGTTCAAAGTTTGACCCTGTTTGACCCTATCACGAAATTCGCATAGAAAAACATAAATAAAGTGAAAAGTGTTTTTGGGATTTCTTAATTACGTCCTAATTCAAGTTTGTACGTGTTTAGTTTTTATGGAAAGTCAATTAAATAATCATTTAGTTATTTGAAACTTTAACTATGGATCGATAAATGTGTTCGCCAAAAGTTACTAGATTTTTCATAATCAAGAAATCCGATAGATGGCGCCGTATGGTACCCACTTGTTATAGTTTTACAGGAAAAAGTGACAGGTGAGAATTTTTATTTGTATTCATTTCTTTTTTTAAAAAAAAAGAAATTAAATATGTTTTAAATGAATAATATTAACATAAAAATAAATAGTTCTAAAAAATGTACGTATCATGTTTGAGATAAAATTCGTTAAAGTACCAATTTTCAGACAAACATTCCTTACTTTTTTATTTTCGCTAAAGACAAATAATGTTATTTTCTAAACCTTTTTTTGTAGTTAATTAGATAGTTAATTATTTAAAAAACATTTACCTAGTTTTGCTTTAAATCTTATCCTTTATTCGCACTTCAAGATAAATTCGATAATAATATACATTTGATATAACCTCAAAGTGTCACAATCTTATATATTTCTCCATAACATAAAGAGAGGTTTATATTAACAAATTATTATTTTTCATGTAAAATTAGGTGATATGCGTCTTTTCGATATAAACCAAAAACCATTTACAAATCAAATTATAAGTATTTAAACTTGTTAGGAAAGAAGTAAAAAAGAATGTTTTTAAAAATATCTTTTGTGTGTCATAGAATGCCAAATTACATTTTTACTATTGATTTCAAATTCTTCAAAATAATATCAAATCATCATTATATTATAGGAATTTGAAAGATCAAAAATCTCGAAACTTTTAAAAATTTCGAGATTCTTATAAACAGTTGTTTTTTGATTTCATTATTTTCTTCAAGTTTCTTTTGAATTTCTTGTAATTTGCTTGAATAAAAACAACAAATGTACAAAACTCAAAAATTTTTAACAAAATATTTTGCTCACTAAAAAACTATAACCTGATTTACAAGATTCTTCAATTTTTCATCAAAAATGTTATCTTACTAAATTTTAATCAATTTTCATATTTTTTAATTAAAATATTTATTTCAAGCTGTACAATATAAGTAGTTTCAAGTTTTTTATAATTTTTTTAATTTCCACCAAAAAAACGACAAGTGTAAAAAATTAAAAAAAATTAAATCAAATATTTTGCCACTAAAAAACAAAAACCTAACTCACAAGATTCTTGAATTTTTCATCAAAAGTGTTATCTAAATAAATTTCAATCAATTTTCATATATTTTATTTTAAATATTAATTTCAAGCTGTCCAAAATAATATCCAATTTTGTTCATTTTATGTGATTTTTAAAGATTAAAAAAATCGAATATTTTAAGATTTTCATGAATTTCTATAAATTGGTGTTTTACTGTAATATTATTTTTTTTAAATTATTTTTGATTTCCCAAAAAAAAACGACTAGTGTACAAAATTAAAAAACCAGAAATCAAATATTTTGCCACTAAAAAACAAAAACCTAATTCACAAGATTCTTCAATTTTTCTTCAAAAATGTTACCTTAACATTTTTGATTGTTCAACATTCGACCGTTGATTTTTCGAATGCCAACTTCGAACAAGGTCAAAATATTATTGTTGATACACCCTGGATTACAAGACAATCTTTATTGTTTCAACTCAAAGCATTAGATATAAAAAAGGGGGCTGGTCCTGACGACGTTCCTCCGGTGATATTTAGGTCGTGCTGTTTTGCTTTTGTTGAGCCTCTTTTTATTTTATTTAACCGTTCTCTAGCCTGTGGAATTTTTCCATCGGCATGGAAGAGGGGCATAGTCGTTCCCATACATAAAGAAGGTGATGTAAAGAACGTAACTGACTATCGACCTATTGTAATATTGAACTGTATCTCTAAAGTATTTAAAAGTTTGATTTCTGATATTATTTACGCAAAACTGGAGCCGTCGATAATTGACGAACAGCACGGCATTATAAGGCGCAGGTCGGTTCTGACAAACCTGGGGGTCTTTGCTAATTACTAAATTACTAAATTAATTTTTGTTAAGTTTTTTTATTATTTTTTTTTAATTTTCAAAAAAAAAACAACAAGTGATTTTTACTTATAATAACTTAAGTACCGTCAAGTGGGGCTATTTTGTGCACAAAACCGCTCTTTTTTCACTCTATGCTTTATTAAAATTCAGAATTTGAAAAAATAATGAAATTATCTATTCAGTTATGTTGTAGACATGTTTCTAAAGGTGTCCTATGAGTTAGCCGACAAGAAAAAAATTTTAGTCTAAGTTATAAAAACTCAAAGTTGTGCACAAAATAAACCCCATGGTGGGGCTATTTTGTTCATCAAAGTATGCTTATTTATAAAGTTGTGTAAAAAAATTTTTGAACGCTTTTGCTGCATGAAGTATTATTTCTAGATATTCTAGAGTACAATAAAGGAAAACAAAGCCAGAAATATTTTTTTTCTAGAAATTGTTAAACTAATTTGAATGTAAAACACTAAAATTTCACAAAAATGTAGATTTACAAAAAAAGTTATTTCTTTCAGAAAATTTTACTTAAAATAACTTCTATTATACTTTTTGAGTTATTTTAAGAGAAAAAGTTTCAAAACTAACTTGAAAAGCATGTAATTATTAATGTTACTTTTTGAGGTTTTTAAGGGACCATGTGTAAAACTGAGATTTTATGCTTATTTCTTGTCTTTTATAACAAAACTAAGACAAAAATGTTTCAAAACGAAATTCTAAAGTAATTTTTACTAACTACAAAACAAATTATTTAAAAAGCTTGATTTTAAAGAATGCACAAAATAACCCACCAAATCCTGGTTTTTCAGTTTTTTACACTTTTTTCTTAAAATATGCAATAAAAAGTTAACGCATCACGTATACATCATCACAACTAAATTGTCAACAAGCATTATTAATACCTTTAGAAACACTTTTCAACTTACGGAGATCTAAACAGAATTTTGAAAACTTTGAAAATTTTCAGCTTGATTTTTACGACTTTACGATTTTTTTTCAGATTTCTGATAAAGAATTTAGTAAATTCATTCAGTACTTTCTGTAGATTAGTTATCAGAAAATATTTATACCAAGTAGCAAATCTAAGCAACTGAATATAAAGATTTTATTCATTAAAAACCTCGCGTGCACAAAATAGCCCCACGGCGCACAAAAAAGCTCCACTTGACGGTACTTAACTATCTGCTTTTTACTTTTATAAGTAGTTGTTTTTCTGATACATTATTTTCTTCAAGTTTCTTTTAAATTCCTTGTAACAAAAAACAATATAGTTAGTTAACAGTATAGTTTACAAAAACTATACTGTAATAATTATTGTAAATATTCTTTGTTAAAATTTAGCGTTTACTTAGTAGTTTAAAAAAAAAATTAAGCCATTTGGCTTAACCAAATAAATGTAAACACTAAAAATATTTATGCCTTTTTGGTATGTCTTCAACACGACTTCTTTGACTATATTTAATTTTTAAATGTCTTCTTGTATTCTTTTTATTAATTATAAAATACTGTCAGAAACGTAAATGGTTTTTTGAGTTTGGATTATTTTTAAAAAATCAATGGCTAATTTATTAATTTTTAAGATTTACAAAAGTTTTATTGGTTTTTTACAGAGTATATAAAAAATTTACAATAGAAAATTGATTATCTTAATTCGATAAAATATGACACATAAAGGAAATTTTTGAAAAGATTTTTTCAAGTTTTTTCAATAACATTTAAAATATTCATAATTTTGTTGTAAATGTTTTTTTCAAATCCGAATGACAAGTATTTAATCATAATTTTACTAAAAAAATAATCTATTTAAGTGACAGTGAAATCTGTGATCTGTAGTTGATTAGCCTGAATGATCTGAAATGGATTTCATCTTAAATTTGTTTTGTTCGCTTTCTGTAAAAACATGAAAATTTGGCACTTGACTTCTTTTGCCTTAACTATTGTTGTCCCTGAAAGAATTTGTTACTATTTAATTGTGTAGAAAAAGACGTTGTCTATAATAATGTAATAATAAAGCTTTATATAATGTGTTTGGTCTCGAAAGATTGGCAGGGTTTCTAAATTGTTAATATTTTTGATTTCAGTGTTATAATGGATGCTTTAGCAGTCGACATGTATGGAATAATTATTGTCAATATTCTTAGTAAATAATAAGCTTTTAACTCAGTATTAGAAAAAATTAAGTTATTTGGCTAAACCAAATTAATAAAAACACTAAAACGATTTCAACTCTGAAGCCTTTTTGGTTTGTCTTTAGAACGTCTACTTTTATTGTATATTTAATTTTTCAATGCTCTTCTGTATTCTTTTTTCATTTTTATGAATTACTTTCAAAAAATTGAAAGTGTTTTTTATTTTCATCTAAGTGTTTAGCAATTGTAGAATGCAGCTTCTTGTATTATACAAATCTTTAAACCTTTTTCTCAGTTTTAGATTTATATTTTTTCTCGATGTATAATAATATTTTAACATGTTAAACATATTCTACACACATTGTTAATAAATGTTAAACAAAAGTTAAAAATTTAATGTTTATTTATTTTTCTCTTTAAATTTATACACTTTAAAGAAAATATTTTGAATTTAGGGGAGAATGGCCAACAATGTACCGTTTTTTTCTCAAATCCACAGCATTTATTCAATTTTATCAATTTTAAGCACTTCCTTGCATTAATATAAAACTTAAACACTTAAACACTGTTTAAATATCAGCATTTAAGATTTCTCTAATGTAACATGCTATTTTCATTGTCAACAAATTTGATACAAAATGAATCTTCTCTATAAAAACATTAAAAATGTTCATCAGTAATAATATTTTTATGAATATTAATATTTATCATTATTTTATTTTATGTTTTATCAAACATTTTATTAGCAAAAAAGGCATGTAAAATTTCTCCATCAATAATATTTTTATTTTTACAGTGTAAAAAAACTTATTTTCTACCAAATACTATAGAAAATTATTTTACTTAGCACGTATTATTTCATAATGTTAAACATAAATATACTTTTAAATCAAGTTCAGTAGTAAATATTGCATTTTAGTTTTACCATGTTGAAAAGCGTACTAATGACAATTGCTGAAACCATCATGTTATACGCATGCCTAGAACGAGCTAGGTTTATAATCAGGGATACTTCTACGAAAATTGAAAATACATTGTAATTCTAGGTGGTAGATTGTTCCCTAATGTAATAAATCTACATGACATTAGTATTAAAAATAGCAGCCTGATTACACCAATGCATTGAAATCAACGCATATGTTGAAAGTGGCCGATGGCGGCGCTGGAGGTACTCTGTGTGAGATTTCATTAAAATGCATGGGGAAACACACAAAAAGTTCAGTTTCGCTTATTAAAATTGATTTAATTGTACTTTTTTTTACATTATATTAATCTTGGAACTTTCGAATTATTTTGCAACATAATTCAATTCAGAAAAGCGTATAATATTTTATTTATATTGAAAATTGTGTTCAGATTCATGGCGGGAAATTTAAAATAAACATTTTAAAATTATTTTTTTGTATTTATAATTGATTATTTGATAATAATTTGCAATTTTAATAGCAATATGTTAAATAATTTCACTTTTGACATTTTATCGAATGTTCAAAATTTATTTTATTTGAATTTCCCGCCAGAAATGTGAACACAATTTTCATTATAAATAAAATTTTATTCGCTTTTTTAAATTGAATTATGTTGCAAAATAATTCGAAAGTTTCAAGATTAATATCATGTAAAAAAAAGTACAATTAAATCAATTTTAATAAGCGAAAATGAAGTTTTTGTGTGTTTCCACATGCGTTTTAATGATATCCCACACAGAGTACCTCCAGCGCCGCCATCGGCCACTTTCAACATATGCGTTGATTTTCTCGGGATCCAATACAGGCCGTGTTACCTAGCTGAAAAATAGTTTATTTTGACTTAACACGATATTTTAAAACCTTTATCACATCAGAATATTATACTTAAGGCTCGAAGCAAAATAAATCGTATGTTCAATAATATTTGAATTAACTTATATCAACAAAAAGTGTGTTTGTAATTTAGGTAAATTTTTTCTCTAATGCGTCAAAAACATTTTTCATATTTCTCTGCAAAGAATAAATCCAAGCGTCTCAAATTTATGGGCCCCTATAAATAATCAAGGTCACACAATTAGGGTGAGTAAAAATTTAAATTCATCTCCGAGGTTTTCTTCTTTCAAAAATAAATAACTGAAATTTGTTTAATTCTATTATTTTATTACAAAATTGTTGCAAAATATTTTTATAAATAAGTAAACACTGTTTTTTGTTTATATCCTTATTCTTATAAGAATAAGAAAATTATCATTTTTTCATATCTTAATCCTATTTTTTAAACAATTAAGAACTATTTTTTTTTTTTTTTTTTACACTTGTCTATTGGCTTTTTCGCACTTACAAGTGTTCACCGAGGAAACGCCTACAGGACGACTTTGAAGTAGGAGTACTCGCATTTGCCTAGACCACCCATAATTGGGTTTTCTCGCCAGTGGAGAGGGAAAACTGTAGAAAGACCTTTTCTTGAGTACAACCGGTTTATTGACAGTCGAGTTCTAATGATTTGCACAGGTCAGTTACCGACAGTGCATATCATTATTCCACGACGTCAAACCTTCCACTGAAGTTATCTCACGAGCTGAAAAAATCCCAGACTTGTCGGGGTTTATAAGTTTTTACCAAAGAATACAATGCAAATATTTTATTAAATAATAATTACTTATTGCTTTTTAACACCAAGGTCAAAACATTCACCCTAAAAACCCATTTAACATAATGCATTTCGCCTAAATTCCATTTAACCTAAAATGGATTCATCTTAAATCCCATTTAATCTAAAATGCATTTAGCCTAAAAAGCCATTAATCATAAAATGCATTCCGCCTAAATCCCATTTAACCTAAAACACATTCATCGTAAATAACGTTTAATACAAAATGTATTCAGCCTAATAATCCCATTTCATCTGAAATGCATTCAGCCTTAATTCCAAGTGGTCAAAAATGCATTCAGTCTAAATACTATTTTATCTCAAATGAATTGAGCCAAAAACTCTTCCAACCTAAAATGTATTCCGCCTTAATGCTATTTACCTTAAAATGCATTTATCCTAAATCAAATTTAACTTAAAATACATTTAGCCTAAATCCTATTTACCCTAAAATCCATTTATCATTAATCTTAAATCATATTTAACCTGAAATGCATTTATCCTGAAGCCTATTTAACATGAAATGCATTCAGCGTAAATCCTATTCGTAATCATATTCAGTCTAAAATGCATTCAGCCTAAATCCTATTTAACATAAAATGTTTTCAGCCTTAATTTCATGTGGTCCAGAATACATTTAGTCTAAATCCCCTTTAATCTAAAATGGACTAAGACTTAAATCCACTATGCAACCTAAAATGCATTAAGGCTAAAACCCATTTAACCTAAATCTTGTTTAACCTAAATTCCCTAAAAATTAACATGCATTTCGCCTAAATTCCATTTACTCTATAGTGCATTTATCTAAAATCTCATAGACCTTTTCATTTAAGACCGTAAATGTGAATTGATGTAAATGGCAACATGGTTTCGAGCACTTTTTCGAGCACTTTTTGTATAGTAGGTCCTATACAAAAAGTGCTCGAAACCATGTTGCCAATTACATCAATTCACATTTCCGGTCTTAAATGAAAAGGTCTATTCATCATGAATGCATTTATGCTTAAATCCATTTACCCTAAATCTTATTTACCCTAAATCCCATTAAACCTAAAATGCATTTACCGTAATTCCTTTTTTACGTAAATCCCCTTAAACTTAACATGAATTCCTCCTAATTCCCATTTAATCTAAAATGCATTCAGCCTAAATGCTATTTACCTTAAAATGCATTTATCTTAAATTATACTTTATTTACTCTCCCTTAAGGGTTCGAGGGCCTCCGCTCCCTTTACATATTTTTTACAAACTTATTGTATTTTAACCTAAATTACACTTAAACTAACGTTCTCTTATCTACTTACGCTTATAGTATTCCTAAACTCTCTAAAATGCTCTTTGCTGTGCCAGGGCTTCCGTTTCCTATTACCTTTCTATACATTTTTATTTTAACACGATTCTTTAGTTTCAAATTACTTCAAAATATTTCAAAATATTTTTGGCCTTTTCATTATTCCATTCTCTCTCTCTTATTCTCTAATTCTCTCATCCACTTCTCTCCTTTTTCCACTTTCATGCAAAATCTCTAACACTCTCTCTCCCAAACTTCTTTCAACATCTTCACCTACCATACACATATCCAACACATGCCCCCAGTCCTCCTCTTCATACATGCACCCTCTGCATTTTCTCTCATCCTCTTTCTTCCAATATTTACACGCATTCATCCCTTCTCCCATTCTGAATCTCAAAACTCTATTCTACTTGCACTCCTTTTTCATTCTCCCTAAGTATTCAGGTGCTCTTTCGTTTTTCACCATTTTATACCACCTGTTGTACTTCGACTCCTCTATTTTTTCCCACCTCTCTACCTTATCCTTCTTTTTTAATTCCTCTTCTATATCCTCCCACCTTCCTACTTCGATCCTTCCTTTCCGCCCTTCTTTCCGCGCATCCCTCCTTTTCTTTTCCCATTCCGACATACCTGTGTCCCCCCTCTTGGCTCTGTCCTCAATCTGATTCAGGCATAATTGGGCAATCCTGCTTCCTTTTCCTTGTCTTAATCTCTCTTCCATCATCCATGCTCTCTTTCTCTGTCTGACCATTATTCGTTTTCTTCCTAATTCCTCCCTTAGCATATATCTTAGACAATTCCTGCTTACTCCCATCGTCCACCTCAGGAACTACTCATGCATTCGTTTCACGCTCTTTTCCTCCTTCCATCCGCACACTTCCACTCCGTAGCTCATCACTGACCACACTAGCACGTCAAACATCCACACTCTTTTCTTACAATCATTCGCAAATCTTCTATTTCCTATCCCCTATACTTGTCCCATCACCTTTTCCGCTCTCTCACACCTTTTCTTTACATTCAATCTGCTACCCCCTTGCATTCAAACCAGTATCCCAGATAACAAAATTCTTTAACTTCCTCCGCCATCTTTCCATTCAGTTTCCATTCCTCTTGCCCCCCATCCACTCTCTTCCTGAATCTCATTATCTTTGTTTTTTCCACATTCACCCATAGATCTTTCTCTCTTACATACTTCTCGCATTCACTTATCATCAGTCTCATACCCCTCTCATCCTCCGCCAGCAATACCACATCGTCCGCATATGCTAAGAAAAAAATCCTCGTATTTCCCAATACCACTCCTCCTTTACCTCTTCTCCATAACTTTTTCTCTAAATCCGATATCAAAAGAATAAATAGCAAGGGACTTAGCGGGCACCCTTGTAACAATCCTCTGCTTAACCAAAACTCCTCTCCCAATCTCTCTCCTATCTTTACTCTTACCCTCGTGTCTTCATATACTTCTTTTACTCTTTCAATTAAACCTTCCTCTATTCCCCTTTCTTTCAAAACTTTCCACAGCTTGCCTCTATTTACCGACGGGAATGCTGACTTAAAGTCTATGAATAATGCTACTAACTTTCACATTTCTTTTTTAGATTTCTTTCTATTAGATAGTTTAAAACGTATACATTATTCATTGTTCTCATTCTCTTTCTAAACCCTGCTTGATTTTGTGGAATACACCCAAATTCTTCTACTTTATTTTCCAGCCTCTTTCTTAAAATCTCCGCGTACAATTTATAACCCACCGGCATTAGCGTTATCCCTCTATACTATGCTATACTTTTCCCTTCTCCTTTCTTAACTAGTGGCACCACTAGTCCCGTCTTCCATTCTTCCGGCCATCCTTCTCCCTTCCATACTATCTTTACTATTTACCACATTTGCTCCCTTACTGTTTCTCCTCCGTATTTTAAACTCTCGTTTTCAACTTCATCCCAACCTGTGGCTTTATTCCTTTTGAGCCTATCTATAGCCTCTTCTAATACCTCTCTTCTTATCTCTTCCTCATCCCTCTTCTCTATCTTTTTTCTTCCTTCTCCTCTTACTCTACCTTTGACTCCTCCATACATTTCGCTAAAGAACTTTGTCCAGTCCTTCATCTCTTTTTCTCTATTTATCTCTTTCCTACATTTTTTCTCCCTATTTATTACCTACCATTCTCTTCCTTCTCTTATCGCCTTTTCCACTTCCGTCATGAATCTTTTTCTCGACTCTTCTCTTTTCTCTTCTAACAGTTTCTCATGTTCTTTATGCTTTCTATTATATTCCTTTTTTCCATCCTACCTCTCCTCCACTACTTTATATTCTTCCTCATTAGTTTCCTACTTTCCTCGCACTCTTCATCCCACCATCCGCTATACCTAGCGGATTCTATCACCCTGTTCTTCTTTTCCTATTTCCTCTTTAACTCTAACTATCCTTTCCCTTAGTTCTCTCAACCATTTATCTACGCTCTTTCCTTCCATTGCTTCTCCTTCTTCTCTCTGCATACTTTCTCTGAATTCACTAAGCCTTTTTTCTCCCCAGTCTCCCATCCTGTGTTTTTTCTTTCTTTCTTTACCTCCTCCTCCTCCTCTTCTTCTTCCTCCTTCCCTTCCTCTCATCGTGATTACCAGTGGGAAGTGCTCCGATCCTACTTCCCTTGCCACTTTGAACTTTTTTATTCCCTTCCTTGTATTCTCGTCCTTCACTACATAGTCTATTACCGTTTCTCCCATACCTTTAAATGTATACTGTCCCTGTTCGTCTCCCTTCCTCCTCCTATTATCACTCTTTTCTCCTTCCCTACTTCCATCCACTTTTCCATTATCTCCCAACCCTTTTCTTCTCCTCTTCTTCTATATATAATCTCACTCCCGATACCATTCCTCCTGCTTTTCTACCTTTGTTACTTTCTTTCCTTGCCTCTTGCATCCTCCAAGTATATCCTGCCGGTAACTTTCTTCTCACTTTTCCCTAATCTTTCTCATCTATCCAAGTTTTACACAGCATTAACACGTCTAATTTCCCTAGTACCTTCCAAAATCCCTCATCTTTGTTTTTTAGCCCTGACATATTCCAGAACGCAATTTTTATTTCCTTCATTTTCCCCTTTTTCTCTATCTCTCCATTATTCCACATACACTCCCATCCTATTCTTACCACCTTTCCTTTGCATCTTTCCTTCCATGCTCTTCGGTTTATCACTCCCAAAACCCTTCTTTCCCTCCTTGTTGTATCCTCTGTTCTATTCTTTCTACCCTTCCCTTTAGCAGCTTTTTCTTTTTCTTCACCTCCCATTTTTGATCCTCATTTTCCATTTCCACTTACCATATTCTTGGTTTATTCCTCTCGTCTTCTCCTATTTCTTCCACTCGTTTTATCTGAACCCTCGCTACTATACTAACCAGCAATTTTTCCAACTCATCCTTCCCGTCCTTTCTTTCCGCGTCCAATTCTTTGATTACTAAATTCGCGCGCCTTCTCTCCTTATCTACCCTTTCCAGCTGCATATCCAACTCTTTCATTTTTCTTTCCATCTCTTTATTCTTTGGCTCTTCATATCTCTCTTCCCCGTCTATTTCAACTATCTGCCCTTTTCTATTTCCCATTTCTTTTTCCAACGCTCCTAGTCTCTTCTTTAACTCCCTTATATCCTTTCCGCCTTCCTCCTTCCTTTCTTTTATTTCATATTCCAACTCTTCTACTCTTTTTACTACTTTCTCATGCTCTACTTGCCACTTAGCCTTCCACTTTTTCCGAGCTTTCTTCATCTCTTTTATCTCCGTCCATATTGCTACTAACTTTTGGTTACGATCCTCTTTTTCTTTCCTTAACTCTCCAAATTCTTTACCTACCTTTTCAAAATTACTTTTCATATTTTCCTCCAATCCTTTCATCATTTTTCCTACCTCCTTAATGATCCCCCCCGCCAAATCATTATTCACCACCCACCTGTCCAGTTTTTGTCCTGATTCTAAACTATTTGCCCTTTTCAATTTAACTGCATTTGACGGCCTACCTTTCGACTATACCGGTGTGCCTGCCTTGCTATCACTCGCCTTTGTCTTGCTACTCCCCCCTTACTCGGCGTACTATATGTCTCATCGCCAGACTCTTCCTCATCACCCTCACCATCACTTGTCCCAGCAGCTACTAATTCTTTGCTCACAGCCTTGTGCTGCTCTCTATCAATCTCCTTCTTACCACTCATGTCAATCCTCACGCTGCTCTCCCGCCTTTTCCTACCTTATATTCTCTCTCTCACTTACTCTTTTCCTAACCTACAATCCAGTCACACCACAAATTCACTTACTTACTTTAAACCATCCACTCCCACACATTTACACCTTCACTCACCTATACCTGGTTCTTCCACACAAATTCTCTCTACACTTTTTCACTCACTTTTCCACTTTAACTTTAACCAACGTCCAATTTATTTTTCCAAAATCCGCGAACGTCAATCTACTAACGGTACCGGAAACGGAAGCTCATTTATCTTAAATTAAATTTAACCTAAAATTAATTTAGCCTAAATTCCATGTAATCTAAAATGTATTGAGCCTAAAACCCATTTAACCTAAATCTCATTAAACCTAAAAACATGCATTCTGCAATAATCCTATTTAATCTAAAATGCATAAGGTATGCATATAATTTTAAAATTATATTTAAAATAAAAATTATAAAATTATAAATTAATTAAACTAACATGGTTTTTATTTTTTAAATTTAATTAAAATAAAATGAAAATCAGATTTTAAAATTAATATTTAATTAACCTACTATTAAATCAATAACTATAAGTTTTTTTAATTTGACAAACTAATTAAAATTAAATGCGTTATTATAATCTACTGATAAAAACGTATTAATTTTAAATAAATTGTAGGAATTATTTTTAAATTCAAGTGAAAAACATTTTTTTAAAAATAATTTTAAAATTTGAATCGAATAAAATTTATTATTAATTAATTGCATTTTAAATTTGAAATTAAAAAAATAAAATTCAATTAAACTAAAAAAAAATTAATTAAAATAATTTTATTTTCCGTTCTCAAAATATATAGTTTTGACTTTTCTCTGTAACTTCTCCTGTAGGCCGAATGACGATACTGACGTAGGAGGATACCCCGCAATTATTTAAATTAATTCCAAGGGTGAACTGCCCTTAAAACTCAAAATTAACTAAAAGTTAGTTTACCCTTGTAATTAATTTTAGTAATTGCTGGGTATTCCCTCACGTCTGTTCTATCCTTTAAGAACTTTATAATATATTTATATATAATTCGATTTATTTTTTCCAAACTAATTTCCATTATTTTAGCGAATTTTCAGTTTTAAGAGTAGTTTACCAATGTAATTAATTAAAATAATTCCGGGATGCTCTCTTACCTAAATACCATTCTTTAAATACGGCGCGCAAGGTCTTCTATAAGTTAAGCTACAGCCGCCATTTTTAATTTTTTTTATATAAATATGTAAAAAGTTTATATAATTATATACTAGTTAAATAAAAAAACCGCAATTCCAAAAATATTTCCGTCTATGAAAAAAAAATCACCAAATTTCATGAATTTTTCATCATTGAGAACGGTAACCTCCCCTTAAATGGGTTCTGGGCGGACTGCATTTTAATTTGTATTAATTCAAATATTATTAAACATACGATTTATTTTGCTTTGAGCCTTAAGTATAATATTCTGATGTGATAAAGATTTTAAAATATCGGGTTAAGTCAAAATAAACTATTTTTGTTACTAATGTCATGTAGATTTATTGTACCAGGGTACAATCTACCACCTGAAATTACAACGTATTTTCAATTTTCGTAGAGGTATCCCTGATTATAAACCTAGGTCGTTCTAGGCATGCATATAACATGATGGTTTCAGCAATTGTCATTAGTACGCTTTTCAACATGGTAAAACTAAAATGCAATATTCACTACTGAACTTGATTTAAAAGTATATTTATGTTTAACATTATGAAATAATACGTGCTAACTAAAATAATTTTCTATAGTATTTGGTAGAAAATAAGTTTTTTTACACTGTAAAAATAAAAATATTATTGATGGAGAAATTTTACATGCCTTTTTGGCTAATAAAATGTTTGATAAAGCATAAAATAAAATAATGATAAATATTAATATTCATAAAAATATTATTACTGATGAACATTTTTAATGTTTTTAAAGAGAAGATTCATTTTGTATCAAATTTGTTGACAATCAAAATAGCATGTTACATTAGAGAAATCTTAAATGCTGATATTTAATCAGTGTTTAAGTGTTTAAGTTTTATATTAATGCAAGGAAGTGCTTAAAATTGATAAAATTGAATAAATGCTGTGGATTTGAGAAAAAAACGGTACATTTTTGGCCATTCTCCCCTAAATTCAAAATATATTCTTTAAAGTGTATAAATTTAAAGAGAAAAATAAATAAACATTAAATTTTTAACTTTTGTTTAACATTTATTAACAATGTGTGTAGAATATGTTTAACATGTTAAAATATTATTATACATCGAGAAAAAATATAAATCTAAAACTGAGAATAAGGTTTAAAGATTTGTATAATACAAGAAGCTGCATTCTACAATTGCTAAACACTTAGATGAAAATAAAAAACACTTTCAATTTTTTGAAAGTAATTCATAAAAATGAAAAAAGAATACAGAAAAGCATTAAAAAATTAAATATACAATAAAAGTAGACGTGCTAAAGACAAACCAAAAAGGCTTTAGAGCTGAAATCGTTTTAGTGTTTTTATTAATTTGGTTTAGCCAAATAACTTAGTTTTTTCTAATACTAAGTTAAAAGCTTATTATTTACTAAGAATATTGACAATAATTATTCCATTCTTGTCGACTGCTAAAGTATCCATTATAACACTCAAATCAAAAATATTAAAAATTTAGAAACCCTGCCAATCTTTCGAGACCAAACACATTATATAAAGCTTTATTATTACATTATTATAGACAACGTCTTTTTCTACACAATTAAATAGTAACAAATTCTTTCAAGGACAACAATAGTTAAGGCAAAAGAAGTCAAGTGCCAAATTTTCATGTTTTTACAGAAAGCGAACAAAACAAATTTAAGATGAAATCCATTTCAGATCATTCAGGCTGATCAACTACAGATCACAGATTTCACTGTCACTTAAATAGATTATTTTTTTAGTAAAATTATGATTAAATACTTGTCATTCGGATTTGAAAAAAACATTTACAACAAAATTATGAATATTTTAAATGTTATTGAAAAAACTTGAAAAAATCTTTTCAAAAATTTCCTTTATGTGTCATATTTTATCTAATTAAGATAATCAAATTTCTATTGTAAATTTTTTATATACTTTTTAAAAAACCAATAAAACTTTTGTAAATCTTAAAAATTAATAAAATAGCCTTTGATTTTTTAAAAATAATCCAAACTCAAAAAACCATTTACGTTTCTAAAAGTATTTTTTAATAAATAAAAAGAATACAAGAAGACATTTAAAAATTAAATATAGTCAAAGAAGTCGTGTTGAAGACATACCAAAAAGGCATAAATATTTTCAGTAATTTATTTTGTGCATTCTTTAAAATCAAGCTTTTTAAATAATTTGTTTTGTAGTTAGTAAAAATTACTTTAGAATTTCGTTTTGAAACATTTTTGTCTTAGTTTTGTTATAAAAGACAAGAAATAAGCATAAAATCTCAGTTTTACACATGGTCCCTTAAAAACCTCAAAAAGTAACATTAATAATTACATGCTTTTCAAGTTAGTTTTGAAACTTTTTCTTTTAAAATAACTCAAAAAGTATAATAGAAGTTATTTTAAGTAAAATTTTTTGAAAGAAATAACTTTTTTTGTAAATCTACATATTTGTGAAATTTTAGTGTTTTACATTCAAATTAGTTTAACAATTTCTAGAAAAAAAATATTTCTGGCTTTGGTTTCCTTTATTGTACACTAGAAAATCTAGAAATAATACTTCATGCAGCAAAAGCGTTCAAAAATTTTTTTACACAACTTTATAAATAAGCATACTTTGATGCACAAAATAGCCCCACTATGGGTTTTATTTTGTGCACAACTTTGAGTTTCTATAACTCAGAATAAAATTTTTTTCTTGTCGGCTAACTCATCGGACACCTTTAGAAAGATGTCTACAACATAACTGAATAGATAAATTCTTTATTTTTTCAAATTCTGAATTTTAATAAAGCATAGAGTGAAAAAAGAGCGGTTTTGTGCACAAAATAGCCCCACTTGACGGTACTTAAGTTATTACAAGTAAAAATCACTTGTCGTTTTTTTTTTTGAAAATTAAGAAAAAATAATAAAAAAACTTAACAAAAATTACTTTAGTAATTTAGTAATTAGCAAAGATCCCCAGGTTTGTCAGAACCGACCTGCGCCTTATAATGCCGTGCTGTTCGTCAATTATCGACGGCTCCAGTTTTGCGTAAATAATATCAGAAATCAAACTTTTAAATACTTTAGAGATACAGTTCAATATTACAATAGGTCGATAGTCAGTTACGTTCTTTACATCACCTTCTTTATGTATGGGAACGACTATGCCCCTCTTCCATTCCGATGGAAAAATTCCACAGGCTTGAGAACGGTTAAATAAAATAAAAAGAGGCTCAACAAAAGCAAAACAGCACAACCTCAATATCACCGGAGGAACGTCGTCAGGACCGGCCCCCTTTTTTATATCTAATGCTTTGAGTTTAAACAATAAAGATTGTCTTGTAATCCAGGGTGTATCAACAATAATATTTTGACCTTGTTCAAAGTTGGCATTCGAAAAATCAACGGTCGAATGTTGAACAATCAAAAATGTTAAGGTAACATTTTTGAAGAAAAATTGAAGAATCTTGTGAATTAGGTTTTTGTTTTTTAGTGGCAAAATATTTGATTTCTGGTTTTTTAATTTTGTATACTAGTCGTTTTTTTTTTTTTTTGAAATCAAAAATAATTTTAAAAAAATAATATTACAATAAAATACCAATTTATAGAAATTCATGAAAATTTTAAAATATTCGATTTTTTCAATCTTTAAAAATCACATAAAATTAACAAAATTGGATATTATTTTACACAGCTTAAAATTAATCCTATATAAGAAATCAGTTAGTCATAGCTATAGATATACTGCCATGCTTAAGAATGTAATGCTTGGCTGGTGAGAAACGGCAAGACAGAATATACTAAAGCGTGAGAAACCTAAAGGTGGGTTCGAAATAAAAGATTTAGAATATATAGCGTGCGAAATGTGAAAGAGAGAGAGAGGTATAACAGGTGTCTGGGATAGAAAAAGGCAGAGTTAGCTGATGATGATATTCTTCGTTTCTCTATAGGGTGTCTTAAAGAACCACCATTTATTTTAAATATTTTAAAAGCTTACAACTTTTTAATTGCAATTTAATTTACTTAATTTAGTCGATTGTTTATACAATTAAAATGGTTTAAAATCAACTTTTGATGAAATTGTGATAATAAGAAGTTATTTATTTTAAACAATGTATGTTTCTTATATTTTCAAATTAAAATATTTTTTTAACAGCTGTCGATTCTTTAGTAACAACTTATAAAAAATTTGTTTATTAAATATTTATATTACTTCTTTAAATAATCTAAATTGTTTGAAACAAATTTTTATTACCTTCTCTTAGAAGCATTTCGCTTTCGACTTTCTTCATTAAAAAAACATCACAAAGTTATCCGTCTGCAATTTTGATTGTTTAAACAATTTATATGTGGGGAAACGATATTTTTTCTTAAATTATATACGTTTCCTAATTTTCTTAGCTTTTTAAATCTTTTTTACCTCTTTCCTTAATAAAAAGCATAGGTATAAATTAAAAAGAATAATTATACCATACATTCCTACGAAAGAAAGGGAGGTTGGTTTGAATTTTAAGATGTCTTTCTGTATAATAATATACGAAATATAGGTTGGTTAGTTTGTATTTAAAAAACCATCTTTTTGTATAATAACATAAGGATTTTAAGAAGTCTTTCTGTATAATAATATAATAATTGCATGAAATAAAGGGGGGTTGGTTTAGATTTAAAATCGTCTTTCTGTATAATAATATAATATAATTGTACAAAATAAAGGGGGGTTGGTTTGGATTTTAAAACGTTTTTCTGTATAATAATAATATAACTTACGGCGCCTTTATAGGTTATAGTATTATATATAAAGACTTCTTAAAATCTAAAGCAACCCCCCTTTATTTCGTACAATTATATTATATTATTATACAGAAAGGCGTTATCTGTTATTTCTTGGAAAAGGAATCATCCACGTATTGCGTGTTATCCTTAGGGGTGGGAGGGGGGTAAGCAAAATATCACGCTCCATGGAAAATCAATTTTTTTAACAATAGAAAAAGTATCACGTAGAGGTGAGAGGGGGTTCAAATTAGCTAAAATTTTTATCACGTGATATGTGAATGACCCCAAATAATATTGTATTTTAATTATTATTATATATTTAAATAAAAATTGTACAGTTAATAAAGAATTTAAGTAAACATTTTAATGATGGTTTTGAAGAAAACATTTTTGAAATTGAAAAAATAATTTTCAAACTTTTAAGGAAAGTACAATTGACGGGCTGGATACAATAAGGGGATACGCGTGACTTTCGTTGGCCCCGCGTACAGCGAGTCTCCGACAGAAGCAGGGGACTTCGAAAGTTGCCCGTATCTCTTAATTGCATCCAGGCCCTCAATTAATAAATATGCTACAAGTAAATAGGTGTAAAATATTATTTTCTTATGTTGTTAATTTAATTTTTAGTTGTTAAATAATTTTGTTCATACTTTGTTTTTAATTAAAATATCTTAAAAGCTTAGAAATTTTTAAATAGTGAAGAGGAGAATAATGAAAATAATTAAAAGAATTTAGTGTAATTTATTTAATTTCATTAATTGTTTAAAGAATAAAAACAATTTTAATTTGTTTAGACAAATCAATTTTCTTATATTTTTGAATTGGTAATTTGTTAGTAAGGAAAAATTACAAACATTTACTGTAAAATATTTTTAAAAATTGAATTTGTAATTATTAAAATGAGATTAAAAAATATTGGTCACAAAAGAGAAATAAAAAATAATATTTAATTTTTAATAATTATAAGTCATTGTACCTAAAAAAAATATGTAACACGGATTATTAAATGTTTCATTTATTCCATTTTGAATTTTAAAAAACTAATGATGGATTCGTAATTAGGGACCCTAAAGACCCCCAACTTTTTTTTTTTGTTTTCGCTATGACATTATCGAGTTTTTATATAATAAAAATGAAAAAGATGTCAAACACAAGGTATAATTTTTGTAAAGACTATTAATAGACAGAGAGAGGGCGAGTGAGAGAAGGAGAAAGAGAAAGAGATGTAGAGGGACCAAGAGGGAGAAAGAGAGATAATTTTGTTTGAGGTAAGCAAACATACTTTCTTGAAAATAGAACGAGGCAGGTAGTGATAGATATAGAAATATTTTTCTTTTCTAATCATTATACCGTACAATTTCCAAGTTATTAGACTTACTGTTATTTCTGAACAAGAGGTAGCAGTTATAAGCACTGAGTATACTTTAATTTTTGTATTAAATGTTGGTACATTGAAAAATTTTGTAATTTGGAAAGTTGTTATATTTGAAATTTGGTTAAGTTGAAAATTGGCAAAGTTGGAAATTGGTAAAGTGGAAAATTGGCAAAGTGGAAAATCGATAAATTGGAAAATTGGTAAAGTGGAAAATTGGTTAAAGTGGAAAATTGGCAAAGTGGAAAATTGGTAAATTGGAAAATTGGCAAATTGGAATATTAGTAAAGTGGAAAATTGACAAAGTGGAAAATTGGTAAATTGGAAAATTGGCAAATTGGAAAATTGGTAAAGTGGAAAATTGACAAAGTGGAAAATTGGTAAATTGGAAAATTGGAAAATTGGTAAAGTGGAAAATTGACAAAGTGGAAAATTGGTAAATTGGCAAATTGGCAAAGTGGACAATTGGTAAATTGGAAAATAGGTTAATTGGAAAATTGTTTAATTTGTAAAGTAGAAAATTGGTAAGATAGAAAACTGGTAAATTGGACTATTGAATATAATTGATAAATAATAAATTTAAAAATAGAAAAATGAAAAATTGCTAAATTCGACAATTGTTAAAATGGGTCTTTTGTAAATTGGAACATTTCGAAATTTGTTAATTGATGAATTGTGTTTAAAATTTTAATCATTTGTGGAAGGCTATAAAATTATAAAATACAAATGGTAACATTTCTATTAGATATTTGCAAATGTGTCAATTGCTATTAATATAACTGTGAACTAATCATTCAAATTTGGACATTTTAAAATTGTGCATTGCAAATTTGATATGTTATTAGATTAACATTTTTACAATTTGACATATTTTAAATATATAAAAAAAGATTTGTATAAAATCATGAAACGACAAAATGATAAAAGTAATGTGAGCACAGAAAAGAAAAAAGATATTAAAAGTTTGGGAAAGACAGAAATGAGAAAGTGTAGTACCAGTTTAACAGAAGGTAAAAGATTTGAAGATAAGGAAAGATTTACCGAAGAAAAAGTAGAACAATTACAAGAAGTTGGTACAAAAATTGTCAGTACAGAAAAAGTGAGACGATATCGTAGGAGTTTAACAGAAGAGAAAAAAATGGAATTGCGAAAATTGCATAGAGAATCAATGAAGCGCTATCGTGCTAGATTAAAAGAAAAAAAGGGATTACAAATGAATGTAAGAAAAGAGGTAGAGAAAGGAACTTGTAATGCAGATTCTGAAATTCTTGTTCTGAACGCAATACCATCAACATCATTTGAGACAATTTAACATTTCCGAAATGTACAAATAAATTATAAAGATTCTATTACGGAAGCTGTATCTCCATCTATTTCGGAGTTTAATGAACTAGAAAGTGACGAAGTAAAAGGAAAAGCAAGTAAAAGAAAAATTACTGATTTACCAAAACCTACAATTACAGAAAAGAGATCTTTGTGTATGTTGGATTCAATAGGCGAAGTAGAAAGGACAAAAATATTACAAGAAAAGGAAAAAGATATTGAAAGTTTGGCAAAGTCAAGAATGAAGAAGTTTAGTACGTGTTTAATAGAAGGGAAAAGATTTGAAGAAAAGCAAAGATTTACCAAAGAAGAAGTAGAACAATTACAAGAAGTTGGTACAAAAATTGTCAGTACAGAAAGAGTGAGACGATATCGTAGGAGTTTAACTGTAGAGAAAAAAATGGAAAAACGAAAATTGCATAGAGAATCAATGAAGTGCTATCGTGCTAGATTGAAAGAAAAAAAGGAATTACAAATGAATGTATCAGAAGAGGTGGAGAAAGGAACTTGCAATGCAGATTCTCAAACTCTTGTTGTGAACGCAATACCATCAACATCCTTTCAGACAATTTCACATTTCCGAAATGTAGAAATAAATAATGAAAATTCCATTATAGAAGCTGTTTCTCCATCTATTTTGCAGTTTATTGAAGTAAAAAGTGACGTAGTAAAAAAAAAGCAAGTAAAAGAAAAATGATTGATTCAGAAGATACTGTAATTCAAGTGAAGAAATCTTTTCCTTCATTACATGGAATAGAAGAAGTAGAAATTAATAAATTGTCTGAAAATAATAAAAAAGATAAACAACTTCTTCATGGACATATGTTGAACAGGGAAAGAGTGAAACGTTGTCGTGCAAAAAAAAAGAAAAATTATATAGAGGCAGAATTAGAGAATCATAAGTTAAGAGAGAGAGACACAAATAATTGTTATGATACAGTTAAAAATTCTTCTATTTCTTGTTTAAATCAAGATTTGGTGAATACATCAGATAATTCTTTAAAAGAACTAAAAGTAAATAAATTGCATTCACGTACTTATGCAGAGAATTATTTAGGTAAAATGTTACTTTATTGCACTCATTGTGATGCTAAACACTTCAAAGATGAAAAAGTTAGTACTAAAATAACTAATTCAGATACTAAAAATCTGAAACATAAAAAAGATGATAACAAAAAGTATTCTTTTGCTGATTGTTGTAGCCATGGAGGTATTAAATTGAAACCTTTAAATTATCCATCTGAATTGAAAATGTTATTAGATGGTTCACATGAGAAATCAAACCATTTTCGCCAGAATATAAGATGTTACAATAATTCATTTGCTTTTGCGTCATTTAATGCTAATGTTATTAATTTCCATGGTACACGAAGAGGACCGTATTGTTTTAAAATACAAGGTCAAATATATTATCAATGAATAAAGCTTTATTCCCTGAAAACGGTGATGATCTGTCTTATGGTCAATTGTTTATTTACGATCCTGATGATGCAATTGAATACAGGTTGAATAAAAATGATAGATTAGATAGAGATATTGTAGGAGGAATTGAGAATTTTATGAGAAAACATAATACATTCAGTCAATCATTTAGAATGATGAAAGAAGTTATAGAAATAGAAACAGCGTTAGCGACAAAAAATGATGAAGAAATTCCAGAATTAAAATTATTATTTACTTTAAAAAAAGGAAAAGATCCACGGCGATTTAATTTTCAAAGAGTTAATGAAGTAGCTGCTATTTTTAATACAAATTCAGAAGGTGAAATACCTAATTCTTATCTTACTGTGTACAACAAAATAAGTAAAGAATTGCAATTTGTTAGTAGTTTGGATCCTTGTGTAGAACCTTTTATATATCCTCTATTTTATCCTTTTGGAGAAAAAGGTTATTGTATTGATATGCTTCGAAATGATACAGATAAAAGATTGAAAAAACATAGAATTTCGAGGGCATCTTATGTAAAGTATAAAATGGCAATTAGAGATGATATATTTAATCAGTTTCTATACGGTGGAAGACTATTTCAACAGTGGCTGGTCGACAATTATGTTAAAATGGAAAAAGATCGGCTTCAATATTGCGCAAATTATCAAACAGAATTGCGAAGTGAAAGTTACAGAGGATTAATAGATCACATGAAGGATGTAGCACACCTCTAGGAAAATTAGTTGTCTTACCATCAACATTTATTGGTTCACCTCGTAATATGATGGAATTATATCAAGATTCAATGGCTATTGTGGCAAAACATGGTAAACCAGATTTATTTATAACAATGACATGTAATCCACAGTGGAAAGAAATAACAGAAAATTTATTACCTCATCAAACAGTAGCTGATAGACCTGACATTGTCGCGAGAGTCTTTTCTTTAAAAGTAAAACATTTGATAGATTGTATTGTTAAGAATAAATGCTTTAGAGATGTCAAGTCCTACGTTTATGTTATAGAATTTCAAAAAAGGGGATTACCACATATCCATTTGTTGGTTATATTAACGTCCAATTCAAAAATATTAACACCAGAGAGTGTTGATGGACATATTTCAGCTGAAATACCAGATGAATTGGTTAATCCTAGATTACATGAAATTATTATGGCAAATAATATACACGGTCCTTGTGGAGATTGGTGTTTCGTTGATGGAAAATGCTCAAAAAATTTTCCTAAACCTTTACAAGAAGACACTACTGTTGAAGAAAATTGTTATGTGGTATATAGAAGAAGAAACACAGGTAAAACTTATACACGACCTAATGAATATGTTGTTGATAATCGTTTTGTTGTACCTTATTCTCCTAAACTTTCACAAAAACATTCAATTGTCATATTAATGTTGAAGTTGAATCCAGTATTAAGTCCGTCAAATATTTGTATAAATATATTTATAAGGGTCATGATGCTGCATCAATTATCATTACAAATAGTAATGGAGAAGCTACTATTAATCATAATGAAATCAATCATTATGAAGAAAACAGATATGTTGGTCTAGTAGAAGCAGCATGGAGAATTTTAAGTAAAACTTTATCCAAAAAAAGTCACAGTATAAATCGTTTACCAATACATTTACAAAATGAGCAAAATATTCTTATTCGGCAAGTAGATACAGAGGAAGAAATATCATTTAATTTAAATAAAAATACAAAATTATTAGACTACTTCCTTTTAAATGAACGTGATGTAAATGCTCGTCAGTATTTTTATACTGAGATTCCCGAATATTATTCATGGGATAAAACAAAATGTAAATGGAACAAGAGACTCCGTAAAGAGAAGGCAATAGGCAGAATTTATTCTGTTAATCCCTGCCACACAGAATTATTTCACCTTCGATTATTATTACTTACAACTAAAGGTGCGATTTCATACGAATCATTGAAGACTGTTAATGGCATATTACATGAGACATTTACGTCAGCTTGTTTAGCATTAGGACTAATAGAGGATGATCATGAATGGAAGGCAACGTTACAAGAGTCTACTTTATGGATGATGCCTTAATCACTTCGACGATTATTTGTAAGAATTTTAATTCCCTGTCGTCCTATAAATGCTGGTGAACTTTGGGAACAATTCAAAATTTATATGTCCGAAGATTATGCTAGAAACGTTGATAACATTGCTGCTGAAAAAATGGCATACATACATGTCAAAAATATGTTATCTGATGAAGGTTATAAGTTGATTGATTTTCTTGGATTGATGGATGTAGAAGATGAAACTGATAATTTTGCAGTTACCCACTCTATAAATATTGAAGAGGAAAAGGAATTAGGAAAAGAAAGGTATGATAAACTGAACGTCAAACAAAAAGATATAGTCGATTTTATATTAAATGCAGTAAATGATAATATCGATAATACTTGTCGGTGTGTATATGTCGATGGTCCTGGAGGATCAGGAAAAACATTTATGTATATTACATTGTGGCATTTATTGAGGAGTCTCGGTAAAACTGTTTGCAATATGGCTTTTACAGGGATAGCTGCAACCTTACTTCCCATGGGTCGAACAGTTCATAAAATATTGGGTTTACCCGTGCCATTATATAATGATTCATCTTCAAATATAAAAGTGCAATCTAAAGAGGGGTTGTATTTGAAAAATGTTGATGTCTTCATTTGGGATGAGGCTCCAATGTCACCGAAGTATGCCTTAGAGATTATGGACAGAACATTAAGAGATATTATGCAAGTAGATGTTCCTTTTGGTGGTAAAACGATTATTTTAGGAGGTGATTTTAGACAAGTATTACCTATAAAACAAAATGGTACAAGATCTGAAATTATAAATTTGTCAATTAAAAACAGCAAATTATGGAAGATATTTGCAAAATTTACATTATCTGAAAACATGCGAGCTTTACCGGAAGAAACACAATTTGTTAATTTTTTACTTGACATAGGAAATGGCACTTTTAACGATGTAAAAGATTGTGTTCAATTACCAGACAACATTCTGGAAGAAGGAAATATTGATATCAGTACAGATGTATATGGAGAGTTGATTAAACAAAAAAGGTTTGAAGATTTGGCATTATGTGCTATTTTAGCTCCGAGAAATATTGATGTAGATGAAATTAATAATAATGTTGTCCAGTTATTAGATAAGAGCGAAGAAAAAGTTTATAGAAGTATTGACAGTGTAGATAATCGTGATAATAATAATGATCATGAAGTCATTTTACCTGATTACTTAAACACTCTATCACCACCTGGTTTACCACCACATGTTTTGCATTTACGAATAAATTCTGTAGTCATGTTTATAAGAAATCTTAGTATTAACGAAGGTTTATGTAATGGAACAAGATTATTGGTTTTAGCTTTATCTAATCATGTTATAAAATGCAAAATATTAACGGGAGATAAATGTGGAAATATTGTGTTCATACATCGAATACTATTGTACTGTGAAAATGTTTATCCCTTTACATTTAAAAGAACACAATTTCCAATTAAACTAGCATTTGCTATGACTATAAACAAATCTCAAGGACAGACATTTCATAAAAATGCAATTGATTTAAGAAAATATGTTTTTAATCATGGTCAATTATATGTTGCATTATCAAGAGTTCGTTCATTTAATTCAATCAAAGTTTATTTAGGAAATCAAAGAAGTAGAAAATGTATTAAACATTATGTGTACAAAGAAATTTTTGAATAATTCTTCTTGTAAAAATAGAATATATATTCTTAACATATAATATTATTATAGAAGGTACTTTGTAGCACAGTTGCAAATAGTTCATGAAAATGAACCCATTAAGGTTCATGCTTAGGGAAAAATTTTTATCAAAAAAGTGACTACGGGAAAGAGGACCGTTTACCAAACAATTATTTTCTATATTAAAAATTGTTTATAAAAAAATTTGTTTCAACAATTTGTTATAAACAAATAGAGAAATAATAAAATGTATATTTAAATAATAGAATGTATCTCTTTCTATAACAGAGATAAGAAAGGATAAAAAGTGATAAGATTTCTATCTCTTTATTTCCAGTATGGATCTTTAAAAATATAAATACCATGTGGGATAGAAAAAGATAAAAGAGGTTAATGCGCACGAGGTTAGGGGATCGCTCCATCATACCAAACGATTTTTCAGTATTATACGCGTTAAATATCAGATTAATTTCAGTATATATAGATATATATAATACCATATAAAATAACTAAAGCAATTGGGTATTTAAAATGGTAGATAAACTAAAAGATAGGGAATAGAAAGAGATTCATTTCTTTTAGCAAAGTAAAAAAGAAGGGGATAGAAAAGGGATATAGAAAGAGTGTTACGTCTCGGGGCGGATCCCGAGATTTCTAAAAAAGGCTGGTTTTAGTCGTCCGTCGGGCGTGTAAACTTACAAAAAAAATTTTATATTTAGAAATTTTAAATATAACAAATTTCGAGTGATTTAAAAGAAAATTAAAATTCCGAATTTAAAACTAGAGGGCAGCGCAGTCACCACTTTCCTGAATTTTTAGTCGGAGGAAAGACCGGCTTATACTACTAGTTACTTCTTTTACGCGAGATAAGAAAACGTTATAAAGGGGTTTCCGATAATATTTGAACCTTCACTTACTTTTGATTGTTGGCCTTGATTTCTCGTAAAACAGGTAATCCTTGTAAATGTTAGTTGTCTGGATATATTCGACGTTCGAAATTATCCTTTCAGCATTCTTCTTTTGTTGGATATTCTTTACTCTTTCTTTTGTTCAAAATTATATATATTTCTTTTCGATTTAATTCAATGTTCTTTTGAAGTTTTATGGAATAAAATTTAAAGATCTTAAAACAGTTCTTTCTTTGAAAATTTTAGAGACTTGAAAACTTTTCTTTTATCACTTAATTAAAGAGTTCTTATAATAGTCTTAAGAATAAAGATTCTTCGGTTAGAGTAAGTCCGTAGAATCGGAAGGAAGAGGCTTTTGAGATGTAAAATTCACCACACAAACATTTTACACTTTCAAATTCAATGTTTATTAATTACAAAATTTAAACGAAAACTATCAGTTTCAATAGTCACTTTACAAATACCAAAATTATAACACTTTCGTAATATTTAAAATTTTCTAGTAAATTGTTTACAAATTCAAGACACTAATTATTCTTTAATAATTTTCACTTTAACGCAGGTTCCTAATTTCTGTTATTCGCGAACAGAAAATAAGAAAGTTATAATTTAATCTTAAAGATAAGAGCGGCGAGACGAGACTTAAACCTAATGATAACAGCTATGAGCGTGAACTGAACTATACCTAATCGCTATCATACAGGGAAGCTCCTGAGTTTCCCCCTCTTTCATACTCATTCAGGTGGGACTAGTTCCCTTTCCATTCTTCTACTTTCCTACTTCTTTTACAATTATAAAATTTTTCTTCAGAGTCAAGAGTATACAATTAAAATTTGATATTTAACAATGAAATAATAATAATAATAAATCGAACATTCAATTATTATTTAATTATAATTGGTGTAATATTCAGATTATTTCATTAATATTAGTGAAATAATAAGATCGAGAATGATTGTGAAAAGTAGTTTTATCAAATTTTTATTTGTTCCTAAAATAAATTTTCAAAGTTAATTATTTGTTTACTAAAGCAACAATGATAATGTGCTTATTGTATTCTATAAATCAATTTTAAATGTTGACGGTGATAGTGATCTTTGGGAAATTTTCAAAAGTGAAAGGAATTCATCTGATTTAGTTTGTTTAATAAAACGAATATTTGAAATCTTTAGTTTATTTATGTGTGTTTAGTTTTGTTTCAACTAATTTATCTTTATTTTATTTATTTATTATTTAAAAAAAATTATTTTATATATTTTTGTTTTTATTTAATTTTTTTTTCTTTTTATTTGTATTAAAATACAAATTTTTATGTGGTACCCTGAACCCCTTAACCATTATCTTTATTTTTGTCCTTAGACGCTCGTGCAGTCGTTTTCGACTCCTTGTGCCCGAAAAACCAAAATAAAGTTTAGTTACGTTTAAATTCATAAAACAAGCTGTTTTGAACTATTAATTTGTTTATTAATAATTATTATCAATTTATAGAGTGTTAAATAATAATAAATTTGTTTATTATTTAATAGTTTATTTATGTTTAATTATAATATGCATTTGATTTTAATTATTGAACAAGAATAAAAGAGTAGTTGATTCAAAATTTTAAATATTTATAATTTAATAATAAATAATAAATAATAATCAATAATTTTAATAATTTATTTATTTGTTATTATTGACTTTATTATATTATTGATCTTGGAATTTTCTTATTAAAGTTTATGTAAAATGTTAAATATTGAGATAATTAGTTAATTAATTTTTTATTAATTAATTGTTAATAATTAATAGTTATTATATTTTATTAACATTAATATAAATGTTTAAGATTTAGTTTTGTATTAAAAGATTTTGTCTATTGAAATGGAATTATATGTTGCTTGGTTTATTCAGTGACAGACCGGCAGTCTCTATCTCAGGAATGTGTTAACTGAGACGACATCCGGTGGAATTGCATTGCTTTCGAGACAATAAGGTCTTTTACTTCATTTCAAATCGAGAAATAATATTTCATGCAAATTGACGAACTGAAATATTCCAACTTTTTATTTTATTTATAATTAATTATTATTAATTTATGAAATGTTAATTAATATTGAGTTTGTTTATTATTTAATAATTTATTTAAAGCAAATTTAAATATGCATTTGATTTTATTAATTACACAAGAATAAAGAATAGTAGATTTAAAAATTTAAATATTTATAATTTAATAATAAATAATAAGTATTAATTTTAATAATTTTGTTTATTTGTTATTATTGATTTTATTATATTATTGATTTTAGTATTGGTATGCGCGGAATCATTTTCTTCTTTTTACCCTCTTTGAGCAAGGGAAAACCCTTGCTCAAGCTTTTCGGCGCTTATTGGGTTAAATTTCATTTTATTCCTCATAACATTCCTTACTTAATTTTCCAAGGATTTGTTCTCTATATTTAAATCCGTGCCAATACAATCATTTTGAAAATGTTCTTATTAAAGTTTATGTAAAATGTTTAATATTGAAATAATTAGTTAAATAATTTTATTAATTAATTATTAATAATTAACAATTATTATATTTTATTAACATTAATATAAATGTTTAAGATTTTGTTTTGTATTAGAAGATTTTGTATTTCGAAATAGAATTATATTTTACTTGGATTATTCAGTGACCGACAGGCAGTCGATGTCTCAGGAATGTTTTATCTAAGACGACTTCCTGTGCGATTGCACTGAACTGAGAGACAATTAAAGTCTTTTACTTCATTTTGAATCGAGAAATAATATTTCATTTAGATTGACAATTTAAATATTCTAACCTTTTAATTTATTTATAATTAATTATTATTTATTTATTAAATGTTAATTAATATAGAATTTGTTTATTATTCAATAACCTATTTATATTTAATTCAAATATGCATTTGATTTTATTTATTAAACGAGAATAAAAGAATGGTTGATTTAAAATTTCAAATGTTTATAATTTAGTAATAAAAATAAATAATGAATAATAAATAATAATTTTAATAGTTTGTTTATTTGTTATTATTGACTTTTTTATATTGTTAATTTTAACAACTCAATTATAGACCTTAATGTAGATATGCATTATAGCAATTTAAGAGAAACAATTAATATTTTTATATTTAATAAATATTTATAAATGAACATCATTATTTTCGTTAGCAGTTCCAAACCAGTTTACGTTACCTTTATATTTTGTTACAAACAAATATATGCATATATATATATATATATATACAATGTTATACATACACAATACATGCACATATAACATATTTTAATTTAAAGCGTGAGAATTTATTGTAGGATTCGTTGTAATCTATGATCTATTTGACAAAAATAAAATGGCACGCGACTCGAGTATGTAATACAATATTAATCAGTTGGGAGTATAAGGAAATAAACATAGCTCGAGCTTTTATCTTGTACTTGTTGTTGATATGGTGGCACGCGACTCGAGTCTAAGAATGTAATTATAGTTGGTCGTTTGTGCGAGAGTAACGCATGTATAGAATTTTATCTTATCGGCTTAGCGACCTTGCGGCACGCGACATGGATCTCAGATTAAAACTTCGTTTATCTTACTTGCACTTGTTGGAATTTACTTCCTTATTCTTGACTCGATTTATTTTTATACTATTTCTTTGAAGTTAGTAATTTTCTCATTCATAAATCATTCGTACTTTCTTACTTTATAGGTTTTGAATTCTTAATAACAGATTAATTATAAAATAGTTTTTTCTACAATTGACAATATATAATCTACTAAAACTCTAATTTACTTTACATATTAAAAAATGCATAAATACATACTAAATTTGATTAACTGTTGTGATCTTAATTCTTTAAATTGAATGAATTATTTCTAACAAGATTTCCTTTTGTTCAACTTACCAAAATTTACTTGAATTATTTATTATATAGGATAAGGATATTTATTGAAATGACTTCGTCATTTATTGAGTTTCGAAACGCGTGTTAAAAATTTTAGTTTGGCAGAAATTTTTAAGGAAAAATTTTTGCCAGACGTAACAATTGTTTTTAACAAATTCTCCTTTTGTCGAGCTTACTAAAATTCATTTGTATTACGATTATATAGGGTAAGGATATTTTTACTTCGCCATTTATTGAATTTCAATTCGCGTGTTAAAAAATTTTAGTTTGACAGAAATTTTTTTGGGAAAAATTTTTGTCAGACGTAACAAGAGATAAAAATAGTTAATGCACGAAGAGATAGGAAGAGATTTATTTATTTTAGTAGAAACAGATACATATTCAAAGCGAATAAAGAAAAGATATAAAGAGGCAGAAGTTTAGAGATAGAAAGATATTGTGTTTTTGGAATGCAAAGTAGATATATGGAAGGGACAGGAAAAGTGTAATCACTTTCTATCCTCATATTTCTTTCCCTTTTTATCTTTTTACTCTTAGCAGGGTTATTACATTTAAATACATATCGGTTTCAATTGTGGGTTTGCGCATAATTTATTTTGACTATATAACTAGAAAATTATTGTATGAGGTTGGTCACATAATCTTTTTAATTAATTTAAAACACATGAAGATTTGCATGGTATTAATTGTATTTAAAAGATTGTAATATAGTAAATGCATAATTATGCACAAGTATTCATTTTTATCAACATTTATTATTTAAAAGTGCGTTCATGAAATACATCTGTAGGTCTTATGATCAAGGAAAACAGTTGAATAGAGTTTCATCAATTATAAATGTAATGGTTAAAACAATGTAAATATTGAAAGTAAGGTTATGAATGTATACACAAATATATTTGTGTTTGCTATTACGTACAAAATCACTGAATAAAGTATTTCTTGATTGCAACTGTACTTTATCTGTTATTAAAAACATTGTTTTTAATTATTTATTCGGTAGAAAATCAGTGAATAAAATATTTCTTGAATGCAAATGTACTTTATCTGTTATTAAAAACATTGTTTTTATTTACAATTTTATTTTTTAATTTCAACCGTACATACAATTTTATATTTAAATATTTAACAGTAATTACTTGAAAGTACCAGTTAGGTTACTTTAGTTACTACTTGGGGCAAACAGCACAAGCGCGTCACTATCCAGATAACAGCCATTTTGAATTTATCCCCATCCAACTTAAACATCCTTAGGGTGAAATCCTGTGTTAGCAGGAAGCGTAAAACCGAAGGCATGAATTATGAGAGTGAGAGAGGTAGGTACATATTATTGTCTCTCTCACTTTCATGATTTTATGCATTTGCGCTTTCTGATCACATGGGATTTTAAGCTCTAAACAGATTGAATACGCGTACGAGATTAAAGCATGAGACAGAGAAAAACAGAAACAGTCTCTGTCCTTTTTTATCTCATGCCTAGCTTCCGTAACCGTATTCATTATGTTTTGGGCTTTACCCTTATAAGGATATTCAAGTTGGATGGGGAGAAATTCAAAATGGCGGCTACCTGGATGACAGGTTTGCATTGCAGTCAATGGGACGAAATCAGTTTTTGTACAATAAATCTACATTAGTCACAATTTTAGAACAACCAAATTTGCATTTTTCCGACATTTGAAATCACAGAACTAACGTTTATCTTTATTTTGAAATCTCCGAATTTGCATTTGGACTAATTTTGAAATTTTCAACATTGAAATGACCAAACTTGCACTTCTTATATATTACATCGATCTATCGTCAATACATTTCTTTTCATTTTTACTTTTTTTTAATAAAATTTTCTTTCTTCCCATATTTGCTTACAATTTATTTTTGACAATTTTCGAAAAAAAGGAAACTCAAAAATTCATATTTAGTCAATATTTAAGGAACATCACGTTTAACAGACCTTTCTATTTTTGTTTCAGGTACTTCTAACGATTTTCATGACAAAATATAAATTAAAATTTTAGGAAAATAGTGTTATAATCATTACAACCTTATTCCCGTTACATCATACTCTATAAGCTGGCCTTTATTTATTCATATGTTAAAATGACACCATGACAAGGCGCGCGTAGCGCGCAGTTTTTGTTCTGGTATTTAAAATAAAATATATGGAAATTGATTGAAATTTATTTAGATTACATTTTTGAATAAAAATTAAAGTATCTTGTGAGTTAGTTTTTTGTTTTTTAGTGGCAAAATATTTGATTTAATGTTTTTTAATTTTTTACACTTGTCGTTTTTTTTGGTGGAAATTAAAAAAAAATTATAAAAAACTTAAAAAAAATATTATTTCAGAAAAACACCTATTTATAAAAATTTACGAAATTTTTAAAATATTCAAGAATTTTAATTCTTAATTTCACATAATATGACGAAAATTGGATATTATTTTGTACAGCTTGAAATAAATATTTTAAATCAAAAATATGAAAATTGATTAAAATTTAGTAAGGTAACATTTTTGAAGAAAAATTGAAGAATCTTGTAAATCAGGTTATTTTTTGGTGAGCAAAATATTTTTTTAAGAATTTTTTAGTTTTGTAAATTTGTTGTTTTTATTCAAGCAAATTACAAGAAATTCAAAAGAAACTTGAAGAAAATAATGAAATCAAAAAGCACCTGTTTATAAAAATCTCGAAATTTTTAAAAGTTTCGAGATTTTCGATCTTTTAAATTCCTATAATATAATGATGATTTGATATTATTTTGAAGAATTTAAAATCAATAGTAAAAATGTAATTTGGCATTCTATGACACACAAAAGATGTTTTTAAAAACATTCTTTTTCACTTCTTTCCTAAAAAGTTTAAATACTTATAATTTGATTTGTAAATGGTTTTTGGTTTAAATCGGAAAGACGCATATTACCTAATTTTACATGAAAAATAATAATTTGTTAATATAAACCTCTCTTTATGTTATGGAGAAATATATTAGATTGTGACACATTGAGGTTATATCAAATGTATATTTTTATCGAATTTATCTTGAAGTGAGAATAAAGGATAAGATTTAAAGCAAAAGTAGGTAAATGTTTTATAAATAATTAACTATCTAACTAACTACAAAAAAAGGTTTAGAAAATAACATTATTTGTCTTTAGGGAAAATAAAAAAGTAAGGAATGTTTGTCTGAAAATTGGTACTTTAACGAATTTTATCTCAAACATGATACGTACATTTTTTAGAACTATTTATTTTTATGTTAATATTATTCATTAAAAACATATTTAATTTCTTTTTCTTAAAAAAAAGAAATTAATACAAATAAACATTCTCACCTGTCACTTTTTCCTGTAAAACTATAACAAGTGGGTACCATGCGGAGCCATCTATCGGATTTCTTGATTATGAAAAATCTAGTAACTTTTAGCGAACACATTTATCGATCCATAGTTAAAGTTTCAAATAACGAAATGATTAGTTAATTGACTTTCCATAAAAACTAAACACGTACAAACTTGCATTAGGACGTAATTAAGAAATCCCAAAAACACTTTTTACTTTATTTATGTTTTTCTATGCGAATTTCATGATAGGGTCAAACAGGGTCAAACTTTGAACCTTTTGATCCTCGCAAAGTCTCCAGGGAATGTCGAATGAGAGAATTAAATGGGTTGACTGGTATAATAATAATGTTAAGCAAATTATTTTACAAAAGATTGAAAAATTTCAGGAAAAAGATTCCAATTGAAAACTTGATTCTATTAACAGATGAGAGGTAAACATCAACAAGTACAACCCCATGCGCGCAAGTTCTTTTATAGATTTACCACTTTCTATTAAAAATAAACAAGCATGTATTAATGTCCTGAATATTAGGGATAATGAATGTTTCAAGTTTTATCTGCTTTACACTCATTTCAAGTTCATACAGAACGAGTCACAAAGTATTTACCATTAAAAGATTAACTTAATTTTACAGGAATTGATTTCCCTGTTGCACTTAAAGATATTGTAAAATTTGAATCTATAAATAATAATATTTCAGTTAATGCTTATGGTCTTCCAAAACAAAATGGTAATTTAACTGTATACCCTTTGCATCTTACATCACAAAAGAAGTTTGATCATGTAAATCTTTTACGCATTGAAGATCACTACATTGATGAAAATCTTGTTGGTGATGAAGATGATCTACAAATCATGTCTTTTAATTATCACTATGTATATATAAAAGACTTATGAAAACATGTATGCTCACAATTGTCAAAAAATAATGGTAGAAAGTATATTTGTTATCGTCGCCTCCATTATTTTAACAGTAATTTAAAACTCTTTGAACACGAAGAAACTTGTCGAACAATGAATGAGACAAAATTTAAACTTCCGCAACCAGGTCAACACACTGTTGAATTTAAAAATTTTCAAAACAAGGAGCGTGTACCATTTATTATTTATGCTGATTGTGAAAGCCTTTTGTTTCCTGACGAAACACCACAAGAGGAAAGCAATACTAATGTTTTTCAAGACCATAAATTGTTTAGCATTGGCTATTATTTAAAGTGGGGCTTTGATGACTCTTTACCTGTTAACAAAGCATCTCCAAAAGATGAAAACAATCCATTCAAATGGTTTTCAAATGAGTTGAAGCATATAGTTGAAACTTTAGAGCCTATTTTTAAAAACTTTAAACCGATGAATGTGTTAAGTTCACAGCAATTGAATGATTTCAGAAATGCAAATATTTGTCATATTTGTCAAAAGACTTTCGCGCATGGGGATGTAAAAGTAAGAGACCATAATCATCTAACAGGAGAATACAAGGGTGCCGCACATCAAGATTGCAATATTAATTATCATGAATCGCCAACCATACCTGTTGTTTTCCATAACCTCAGTGACTACGGCGCGCATTTTATTATCAAAGCTATTGCAACAGAATTTGACGGTAGAGTTGATTTGCTACCAACAAACAAAGAAAAGTACATTAGCTTTACTAAAAATGTAAAGGGTAGTTTTGTAAAGTTTAGATTTATCGATTCATTTAAATTTATGTCATAATCATTGGACAAGTTAGCATCTTATCTTGATAAGTATAAGACTGTAAAATCAGTTTTTTTCGGCATAAGTAACGACAAAATTCAATTGTTAACGCGCAAAGGTGTCTTTCCTTATGAGTATTTTGACTCTAAGGAAAAACTTGATGAAACACAATTACCACCTAAAGATAAATTTTATAGCACTTTGAATGATTCTAATATCTCTGATGAAGATTATTTGCATGTGCAAAAAGTGTGGAATGGATTTAATTGCCAAAACCTTGGTGATTATGTGTACTTGTATATGAAAACTGATGTATTATTGCTTGCTGATGTAATTGCAAATTTTAGAAATTGCATATAAACTTGATCCAGCGCATTACTATACTACACCCGTATTAACTTAAGGTGCGATGCTCAAGTATACAAATGTAAGATTAGAACTCCTCACTGACATTGACATAACTATGTTTATTAAACGTGGAATAAGAGGAGTGAGTCAATGTACAAATCGATACGCGAAAGCTAATAATCCATATATGGAGAAATTCAATGAAAGTGAGGAGATATCTCACATCGTATATTTAGATGCGAATAATTTGTATGGATGGGCAATGGTGCAAGCGCTTCCTGCTGGTGGTTTAGAGTGGGAAGAAAATGTCGACAATAATTTTAATTTTATTGTAGAAGATAATTCACCAATTGGTTACATCTTAGAAGTCGATTTAGATTATCCGAATGAGCTGCATGAAAAACATAATGATTTCCCGTTTTGCCCTGAAGACTCGAAGCCGCCAGGGTCTAAGGAAGAGAAGCTCCTAACTACTCTTCTACCGAAACGAAAGCACGTTCTCCTTACCGTGCTTTAAAACAAGCTCTGGCAAATGGTCTTGGTCTAGTAAAAATACATCGCGCTTTGAAATTTAAACAGTCTGCATGGCTTAAAGATTATATAGATTTTAATATACGTCAAAGAACTAATGTCAGTAATGAACTTGTTGTATGTCGCACATATAACAAATTCGCCGCGAATGAACCGAAAAGAGAACCTCTGTACGGATCCTCCGAATGAGAGTCCTTTTCGAAGATGACCTTCAAGTGCCATTCGCCCGTCTTAGATTTTCGGCCAGCCTGGGCGACAAGACCGGTTCTCACCGAGGCCCCCTGCACACCGACACCCCGCAAAGGCCACCGAACAATCCTTGACCTACGCCGCTCGATCGCAAACATTGTTTTTACTACAAACGCCGTTATATCCAAATTTCAAAGAAGCGATTTCTCGCGATTAGAACCTTTTTCATTCCTGTCAATATCATCATGTTTTTTCATCTTCATGTCTTGTTTTAAACATCATTTCCGTATTATTATTATTATTTTTTTACAAAAGAAGTTTAGGAGAGGAAAAAATGCATTTACGCACTTGTTCGTGTGGGACTTGACCACGTGCTGTGGTAATACCTCACTAGAACAACCTCTCTCATTCTTGCTTTACTTACTCTAATCCGCTATTGCTCCATCCGTCCTGGAGAGTAAGCAAAAGCGTGATACATTTGCTAGAGACATTATGCCTACTTCTTGCCACTTAATCTCACCTATAGCCGCCTATGTTCTTAAGTGGTGGTCGAGAACGTTGTTGGATGCTTTTCTAGAGCTACCAAATAAGATCTTATAATAAACAGTGCTGCTGAACCAGATTGAGAAAGTTCAGAAGAACAGCCTTTTGCATGCGAACCGCGAATGCATCGGCTCGATGCTCGCAGCTAGGTATCTTCTTTAGTTGGCTGACAAATGAAGCCAAACAAACGGAGGCTCCCAAACAACCGAGTACAAGAACAAATAGTCGGACCTAATAACCAAATAGCCTGCATACATTCTACTCAATTCAAACAGATGGTCTTGATATTTTGTTTGTTTCTCATCCTCCTTTTGAATGATGTTGCTCTGAGCAGGAGCCAAAAACTCGATCACACAAATGATCTGACTTTTATGATCCTGGAGTAGAATATCAGGCTTTTGTAGCACTGATACGACGAGTGGTTGAAAAAGAAAAATTCCAGTAGATCTTACACTGATCATTTTCCACAACGGACTCCTGATCCCCTCAACATAAGGCAAGATGGGTTCCTTATCTATACTATATTGGTGTCGAAGGTGATAATACAACACCTTAAGCGCAGCATTGTGTCTTTCTATATATCTGCAACATGCATACTTCGGACACGCACTTAGAATATGACTAAGTGTCTTCGCATATGTTAACATGAACGACAGATAATTAATGTTTACTAAACAAAATATAGCAGAGGAACATAAACCATGTCTAATTATTATTATTAAACTTCCTAATATTCTTAATTGTAAATAAATTATTAAAGTTGATAATATTATTCTTATATGAACAATTGAAGAGTACGCTACGAGTATTTTTATATCAATTTGTTTTATACAGATTAAACTGGGTAAAATTGCTCATACTATTCTAAATGTAAAATTAATTAAATTAAATTTTATGTTTTTATCTATAAATATTAAGGATCGTAAAATGCCGTATGATTAAGTGTTTCCGGATATTGTTTGCACTCAAGACAGTTGGTATTATTGACAAATATATGCATCACTCGACTGCGGTACGCCAAAGTATTTATTACTCCATCCTGACAAGCAAACAAAAATCCTTCAGTCTCCGATTTCAAACCACCAGATTTGAGGAAAGAAAATGACAAACCATCAGACAATCCCATTTCTTTTATGAGACTAAAGAATTGTCCATGCACAGGTTTGCCAATATGTTTCTTAACAGAAGCGAATGTTTTGCTTCCTTGACACGCTTGTTAATAATCAATGGTGTTAACGATGCTATGCCGTGTTCTATATCACTGGTTTCAAATGGGAGACTAAGTTCATTTGCAGCTCTTTCTGACGCTCGATATAAAACGCCCCAACATTTGCAATTTCATGCAGATGTACAAATTGCATAAGCCAATATCTACTGTTCATGATTAAGCATGCTACAGACAAAACAATTTTGCGATGAAGACACTTTAAATTTAATAGACCTGTTCTTCCTCGATCTCGTGGAAGGTAAATTTTTTGTACAGAAAACCTTGGATGATGACTTCGATGTACTGTCATCATCCTGCGAGTTTCTCTATCGAGATCCTTTAACTCATTCACATTCCACTTAACTGCTCTAAATGTATAGGGTAGTAAAGGAATGGCTAATGTATTTGTAGCCTGAATCTTATTTTTCCCAGATAATCCCATCCGCATTATTATTATTATTATTTTTTTTTTTTTTACAAAACAAGTTTAGGAGAGGAAAAAGTGCATTTACGCACTTGTTCGTGTGGGACTCGACCACATCCTGTGGCAATACCGCACTAAAACAACCTCTCCCAATTCTTGCTTTACATACTCTTATCAACCTTTGCTCCTTCCGTCCTGGAAGGTGAGCAAAAGCATCATTTTTATTTACTCTGTACAGTTTCAGCATTCTGTTCTTTGGGTCTTCATGCGATTATTATTGTGAGTATTGTTAGTTTAATTGTAACTCTCATTATTATTATTATTATTATTATTAATACTATTAATTTTAGTACTATTTTTCTATTATTATTATTGTAAAAAGAACTGACGCTCCGTAAAGGATCCGGAAATTACTAAAAATTTACGAAGACTTGAGGGCAGGAGAAAGGGAAAAGCTTTGTGGCTTTTTTTTGCATATAGTTTTTCCCTATATAAGCTGCCCTTCTGGAGATGTCAGGCAGTCGTCACCCGCACTTCATCCTGGTCAGATCGTTCTCAAAGTAAAGAGTTGTTCTCCTAGAAGAACCGTTTCTTATTAAAAGTAAGTACTTATCCTTATCCTTTCCACCTCTTCCCACTTCACCCTATCCCGCTCAAAAGCAGCCACTGTGCCCACAGTAGATAGCACTGGCACACCCACGTTCCGCTCTCTCACTCCTACGCTAGGCGGCAGCCTCTGCTTTGCAGGGGAAAGCACCGGCACCAGTTTCTTCCTTTCTCTCGCTCCCACGCTTAGTAGCAGCCTGTGCTTTGCAGGGGAAAGCACCGGCACCAGTTCCTTCCTCTCTCTCGCTGCCTCGCATGGTAGACTGCCTCTGCTTTGCAGGGAAAAGCCCCGGCATCTATCCCTTCTCTCTCTCACTCCTAAGCTTGGCGGTAGCCTCTGCTTTGCAGGGGAACGCACCGGCCTCCCTCGCTTCCCGTTGTGAAACTGCCTTAACTTCGGTCGAGTGAAGTTACCAAGTAACTAATAGTAATAATAATAATAAGTAATAATAATGGCGTTTGTTTTAGATAAATCCTCCTGTGTTCCGCTTGACCCAAGCCCAACTCATCGCCTAGGGCTTCCTTACGGTTTCTGCATTTCCCCCGAAGCCTCTTAGGCTACTTGTGCTGGTTGCCCCATTCTGAGGGGCTCACTTTTCTCCTCTGCGTCGTCCCCTGGCGGCTTCCACCCGCAACGAAAAGCACTCCACTGCGGAATACGTTCCGACCTCTCGTGTCGAACTCCGCGAGAGAGCTTATGACAAAACCTTGAAGCTGATTTAGTCCCTCTAGAAAGAGCTCGAGTACGAAGCGCCTTTCCAACCGCTACGACTGACATCTCCACCAGTCAACCCTCTGACCCCGAAAGCCCTCTGGCTTCACAATTCGGTGACCTTGCAGCACCTCATTGACGAGGACTCCGACTTCGACAGTGACGTATCCTCTCCCGGTTTCCCTCCACATTGCGCCTGTTCGTCTGGCTCTCCTTCGCCGGGGATGTCCTCGACTCTAAAAGAAGACTTAGCCCTCTCGGAGGACGAAATTTCCCTGCACCCGGATTCTTTCGTGGAGGACCTCGAGGACAAGGCTCCAAACCGCCCTCCAACTCCGGTTTCCGCTGCTCCTATAGCCGGACTGCCGGTTCCTTCTCCACTCCAACGCCGGGGCAATAGTCGGATCTAGCATTTCCCGGTCTTCATCCTCACTCCGGGGCTCGCCGTACCGGATCTACCGGGCTACGAGCGAAAACCTACCCGACTCTCCAGGGCCACAACGGTTCCTCGTAGGGGCTCCAGCTGCCCCTCGCCATCTGGTGGACTTCTCGGAGTCTATGCAGACTCATGTCTATGCAGACATGAAAATTGATATTCATAAATTCGACACCTCAGATTATCCCGCTAATAACGTCTACAGTATTCCGCAAGCCAACAAAAATGTTTTAAAATTAATATAAGATAAATGCAACGGTAAAATAATAACTAAATTTGTTGGCTTGCAGAGCAAACTGTATAGCTTGCGCGTAGAAAATAAAAATTTTATCAAAAAATCTAAAGGCGATTAAACGATCGTTATAAATAACAGTATTACATTTGACGACTATGTAATGGGGGGAAGTCGGGGAAAAAAAGGTTAATGGGAAATAATTAAATTAGTGATACTTAATATACAAATTATTACTTAACTTCTAGACGGTACCCAAGTGATCCAACGGTATCTAGGTCGATTGTTCTCAACATTTTCTGGGAAGTTAACCTTAAATTTTACACATCGACTTCTAGACGGTACTCAAGTGCCCCAACGATGTCTAGGTCGGTTGATCACAACATTTTCGGGAAAGTTAACATCAGATTTTACAAATCGACTTCTGGACGGTACCCAAATGATCCAACGGTGTCTAGGACGGTTGCTCTCAACATTTTCAGGGAAGGTAACCTCAAATTTTAGAAATCTACTTCTAGACGGTACCCCAGTGCTCCTTCAATGTTTAGGTCTGTTGCTCATAACATATTTGGGGAAGTTAACCTCAAATTTTACAAATCGACTTCTAGATGGTACCCAACTGCCCAAACGATGTCTAGGTCGGTTGCTTACCAAATTTTCGGGGAAGTTAACATCAAATTTTACAAATCGACTTCTATACGGTACCCAAGTGCCCCAACGATATCTAGGTAGGTTGCTCAAAACATTTTTGGGAAAGTTAACATCAAATTTCAGAAATCGACTTTTAGACGGTATCCAAGTGCCCCAACGATGTGTAGGTCGGTTGCTCACAACATTTTCGGGGAAGGTTTCTTAAAATTTTACAAATCGACTTCTGGACGGTACCCAAGTGCCCCAAGGATGTCTAGGTCGGTTGATGACAACATTTCCGGGGAAGTTAACATCAGATTTTACAAATCGACTTCTGGACGGTACCCAAGTGCCCCAACGATGTCTAGGTCGGTTGCTTACCACATTTTCGGAAAAGTTATCATCAAATTTCAGAAATCGACTTCTAGACGGTATCCAAGTGCCCCAACGATGTCTAGGTCGGTTGCTCACAACATTTTCGGGGAAGGTTTCTTTAAATTTTACAAATCGACTTCTGGACGGTACCCCAGTTCCCCAAAGATGTCTAGGTCGGTTGATCACAACATTTTCGGGGAAGTTAACATCAGATTTTACAAATCGACTTCTGGACGGTACCCAAGTGATCCAACGGTGTCTAGGACGGTTGCTCACCACATTTTCGGGGAAGTTAACCTCAAATTTAACAAATCGACTTCCAGACGATACCCAAATGCCTAAACGATGTCTAGGTCGGTTGCTCACAACATTTTAGGGGAAGGTTTCTTTAAATTTTACAAATCGACTTCTGGACGGTACCCAAGTTCCCCAACGATCTCTAAGTCGGTTGCTTACCACATTTTCGGGAAAGTTAACATCAAATTTCACAAATCGACTTCTAGACGGTACCCAAATGCCCCAACGATGTCTAGGTCGGTTGCTTACCACATTTTCGGAAAAGTTAACATAAGATTTTACAAATCGACTTCTGGACGGTACTTAAGTGATCCAACGGAGTCTAGGACGGTTGCTCTCAACATTTTTAGGGAAGTTAACCTCAAATTTTAGAAATCTACTTCTAGACAGTACCCCAGTGCTCCTTCAATGTCTAGGTCTGTTGCTCATAACATATTTGGAGATGTTAACCTCAAATTTTACATATCGACTTCTAGATGGTACCCAAATGAACCAACGATGTCTAGGTCGGTTGCTTACCACATTTTCGGGAAAGCTAACATCAGATTTTACAAATCGACTTCTGGACGGTACCCAAGTGATCCAACGGTGTCTATGACGGTTGCTCACCACAATTTCGGGGAAGTTAACCTCAAATTTAACAAATCGACTTCCAGACGGTACCCAAATGCCCAAACGATGTCTAGGTCGGTTGCTTACCACATTTTCGGAAAAGTTAACATCAAATTTCAGAAATCGACTTCTAAATGGTACCCAAGTGCCCCAAGGATGTCTAGGTCGGTTGTTCACAACATTTCCGGGGAAGTTAACATCAGATTTTACAAATCGACTTCTGGACGGTACCCAAGTGATCCAACGGAATCTAGGACGGTTGCTCTCAACATTTTCAGGGACGTTAACCTCAAATTTTAGAAATCTACTTCTAGACGGTACCCCAGTGCTCCTTCAATGTCTAGGTCTGTTGCTCATAACATATTTGGGGAAGTTAACCTCAAATTTTACATATCGACTTCTAGATGGTACCCAAATGCCCCAACGATGTCTAGGTCGGTTGCTTACCACATTTTCGGGAAAGTTAACATCAGATTTTACAAATCGACTTCTGGACGGTACCCAAGTGATCCAACGGTGTCTAGGACGGTTGCTCTCAACATTTTTAGGGAAGTTAACCTTAAATTTCAGAAATCTACTTTTAGACGGTACCCCAGTGCTCCTTCAATGTCTAGGTCTGTTGCTCATAACATATTTGGGGAAGTTAACCTCAAATTTCACATATCGACTTGTAGATGGTACCCAAATGCCCCAACGATGTCTAGGTCGGTTGCTTACCACATTTTCGAGAAAGTTAACATCAAATTTTACAAATCGACTTTTATACGGTACCCAAGTGCCCAACGATATCTAGGTAGGTTGCTCACAACATTTTCGGCAAAGTTATCTTCAAATTTTACAAATCGACTTCTGGACGGATCCCAAGTGCCCCAACGATGTCTAGGTCGGTTGCTTACCACATTTTCGGAAAAGTTATCATCAAATTTCAGAAATCGACTTCTAGACGGTATCCAAGTGCCCCAACGATGTCTAGGTCGGTTGCTCACAACATTTTCGGGGAAGGTTTCTTTAAATTTTACAAATCGACTTCTGGACGGTACCCAAGTTCCCCAACGATGTCTAAGTCGGTTGCTTACCACATTTTCGGGAAAGTTAACATCAAATTTCACAAATCGACTTCTAGACGGTACCCAAATGCCCCAACGATGTCTAGGTCGGTTGCTTACCACATTTTCGGAAAAGTTAACATAAGATTTTACAAATCGACTTCTGGACGGTACTTAAGTGATCCAACGGAGTCTAGGACGGTTGCTCTCAACATTTTTAGGGAAGTTAACCTTAAATTTTAGAAATCTACTTCTAGACAGTACCCCAGTGCTCCTTCAATGTCTAGGTCTGTTGCTCATAACATATTTGGGGATGTTAACCTCAAATTTTACATATCGACTTCTAGATGGTACCCAAATGAACCAACGATGTCTAGGTCGGTTGTTCACAACATTTCCGGGGAAGTTAACATTAGATTTTACAAATCGACTTCTGGACGGTACCCAAGTGATCCAACGATATCTAGGTAGGTTGCTCACAACATTTTCGGGAAAGTTAACATCAAATTTCAGAAATCGACTTCTAGACGGCATCCAAGAGCCCCAACGATGTCTAGGTCGGTTGCTCACAACATTTTCGGGGAAGGTTTTTTTAAATTTTACAAATCGACTTCTGGACGGTACCCAAGTGCCCCAAGGATGTCTTGGTCGGTTGATCACAACATTTTCGGGAAAGTTAACATCAAATTTTACAAATAGACTTCTGGACGGTATCCAAGTGATCCAACAGTGTCTAGGACGGTTGCTCTCAACATTTTCAGGGCAGTTAACCTCAAATTTTAGAAATCTACTTCTAGGCGGTACCCCAGTGCTCCTACAATATCTAGGTCTGTTGCTCATAACATATTTGCGGAAGTTAACCTCAAATTTCAGATATCGACTTCTAGATGGTACCCAAATGCCCCAACGGTGTCTAGGTCGGTTGATCTCAACATTTTCGGGGAAGTTATCCTCAAATATTACAAATCGACTTCTAGACTGTACCCAAGTGCCCCAACGATGTCTAGGTCGGTTGCTTACCACATTTTCGGGGAAGTTAACATCAAATTTTACAAATCGACTTCTGGACGGTACCCAAGTGATCCAACGGTGTCTAGGTCGGTTGATCTCAACATTTTCGGGGAAGTTATCCTCAAATATTACAAATCGACTTCTAGACTGTACCCAAGTGCCCCAACGATGTCTAGGTCGGTTGCTTACCACATTTTCGGGGAAGTTAACATCAAATTTTACAAATCGACTTCTATACGGTATCCAAGTACCCCAACGATGTCTAGGTCTGTCGCTCACAACATTTTCGGGGAAGGTAACTTTAACTTTCACAAATCGACTTCTAGACGGTACCCAAGTGCCCCAACGACGTCTATGTCGGTAGCTTATCACATTTTCGGGAAAGTTAACATCAGATTTTACAAATCGACTTCTATACGGTACCCAAGTGCCCCACCAATATCTAGGTAGGTTGCTCACAACGTTTTCGGGAAAGTTAACTTTAAATTTTACAAATCCACTTCTGGACGGTACCCAAGTGCCCCAACGATGTCTAGGTTGGTTGCTCACAACATTTTCGGGAAAGTTAACATGAAATTTCAGAAATCGACTTCTAGACGGTATCCAAGTGCCCCAACGATGTCTAGGTCGGTTGCTCACAACATTTTCGGGGAAAGTTTTTTTAAATTTTACAAATCGACTTCTGGACGGTTCCCAAGTGCCCCAAGGATGTCTAGGTCGGTTGATCACAACATTTTCGAAGAAGTTAACCTCAAATTTTAGAAATCTAATTCTAGACGGTACCCCAGTGCTCTTTCAATGTGTAGGTCTGTTGCTCATAACATACTTGGGGAAGTTAACCTCAAATTTCACATATCGACTTCTAGATGGTACCCAAATGCCCCAACGATGTCTAGGTCGGTTGCTTACCACATTTTCGAGAAAGTTAACATCAAATTTTACAAATCGACTTTTATACGGTACCCAAGTGCCCCAACGATATCTAGGTAGGTTGCTCACAACATTTTCGGCAAAGTTAACTTCAAATTTTACAAATCGACTTCTATACGGTATCCAAGTACCCCAACGATATCTAGGTCTGTCGCTCACAACATTTTCGGGGAAGGTAACTCTAACTTTCACAAATCGACTTCTAGACGGTACCCAAGTGCCCCAACGACGTCTATGTCGGTTGCTTATCACATTTTCGGGAAAGTTAACATCAGATTTTACAAATCGACTTCTATACGGTACCCAAGTGCCCCAACAATATCTAGGTAGGTTGCTCACAACGTTTTCGGGAAAGTTAACTTTAAATTTTACAAATCCACTTCTGGACGGTACCCAAGTGCCCCAACGATGTCTAGGTTGGTTGATCACAACATTTTCGGGAAAGTTAACATCAAATTTCAGAAATCGACTTCTAGACGGTATCCAAGTGCCCCAAAGATGTCTAGGTCGGTTGCTCACAACATTTTCGGGAAAAGTTTTTTTAAATTTTACAAATCGACTTCTAGATGGTACCCAAATGCCCCAACGATGTCTAGGTCGGTTGCTTATCACATTTTCGGGGAAGGTTTCTTTAAATTTTACAAATCGACTTTTAGATGGTACCCAAATGACCCAACGATGTTTTAGTCGGTTACTCACAACATATTCGGGGAAGTTAACATCAGATTTTTTAAATCGACTTCTGGACGGTACCCAAGTGCTCCTTCAATGTTTAGGTCTGTTGCTCATAACATATTTGGGGAAGTTAACCTCAAATTTTACAAATCCACTTCTAGTTGGTACCCAAATGCCCCAACGATGTCTAGGTCGGTTGCTCACAACATTTTCGGCAAAGTTCACTTCAAATTTTACAAATCGACTTCTGGACGGTACCCAAATGCCCCAAGGATGTCTAGGTCGGTTGCTCACAACATTTTTGGGAAAGTTAACATCAAATTTCAGAAATCGACTTTTAGACGGTATCCAAGTGCCCCAACGATGTCTAGGTCGGTTGCTCACAACATTTTCGGGGAAGGTTTCTTAAAATTTTACAAATCGACTTCTGGACGGTACCCAAGTGCCCCAACGATGTCTAGGTCAGTTGCTCACAACATTTTCGGGGAAGTTAACCTCAAATTTAACAAATCGACTTCCAGACGGTACCCAAATGCCCAAACGATGTCTAGGTCGGTTGATCACAACATTTTCGGGGAAGTTAACATCAAATTTTAGAAATCTAATTCTAGACGGTACCACAGTGCTCCTTCAATGTGTAGGTCAGTTGCTCATAACATACTTGGGGAAGTTAACTTTAACTTTCACAAATCGACTTCTAGACGGTACCCAAGTGCCCCAACAATATCTAGGTAGGTTGCTCACAATGTTTTCGGGAAAGTTAACTTCAAATTTTACAAATCCACTTCTGGACGGTACTTAAGTGCCCAAACGATGTCTAGGTCGGTTGCTCACAACATTTTCGGGGAAGGTTTCTTTAAATTTTACAAATCTACTTCTGGACGGTACCCAAGTGCCCTAAGGATGTCTAGGTCGGTTGATCACAACATTTTCGGGGTAGTTAACATCAGATTTTTTAAATCGACTTCTGGACGGTACCCAAATGCCCCAACGATGTCTAGGTCGGTTGCTTACCACATTTTCGGGAAAGTTAACATCAAATTTCACAAATCGAATTCTGGATGGTACTCAAGTGCCCCAACGATGTCTAGGTCGGTTGCTCACAACATTTTCGAGGAAGGTTTCTTTAAATTTTACAAATCGACTTCTGGACGGTACCCAAGTGCCCCAAGGATGTCTAGGTCGGTTGATCACAACATTTTCGGGGAAGTTAACATCAGATTTTTTAAATCGACTTCTGGACGGTACCCAAGTGATCCAACGGTGTCTAGAACGGTTGCTCTCAACATTTTCAGGGAAGTTAACCTCAAATTTTAGAAATCTACTTCTAGACGGTACCCCAGTGCTCCTTCAATGTTTAGGTCTGTTGCTCATAACATTTTCGGGGAAGTTAACCTCAAATTTAACAAATCGATTTCCAGACGGTACTTAAATGCCCAAACGATGTCTAGGTCGGTTGCTTACCACATTTTCGGGGAAGTTAACATCAAATTTTACAAATCGACTTTTATACGGTACGCAAGTGCCCCAACGATGTCTAGGTCAGTTGCTCACAACATTTTCGGGGAAGTTAACCTCAAATTCAACAAATCGACTTCCAGACGGTACCCAAATGCCCAAACGATGTCTAGGTCGGTTGATCACAACATTTTCGGGGAAGTTAACATCAAATTTTAGAAATCTAATTCTAGACGGTACCACAGTGCTCCTTCAATGTGTAGGTCTGTTGCTCATAACATACTTGGGGAAGTTAACTTTATCTTTCACAAATCGACTTCTAGACGGTACCCAAGTGCCCCAACAATATCTAGGTAGGTTGCTCACAACGTTTTCGGGAAAGTTAACTTCAAATTTTACAAATCCACTTCTGGACGGTACTTAAGTGCCCAAACGATGTCTAGGTTGGTTGCTCACAACATTTTCGGGAAAGTTAACATGAAATTTCAGAAATCGACTTCTAGACGGTATCCAAGTGCCCCAACGATGTCTAGGTCGGTTGCTCACAACATTTTCGGGGAAAGTTTTTTTAAATTTTACAAATCGACTTCTGGACGGTTCCCAAGTGCCCCAAGGATGTCTAGGTCGGTTGATCACAACATTTTCGAAGAAGTTAACCTCAAATTTTAGAAATCTAATTCTAGACGGTACCCCAGTGCTCTTTCAATGTGTAGGTCTGTTGCTCATAACATACTTGGGGAAGTTAACCTCAAATTTCACATATCAACTTCTAGAAGGTACCCAAATGCCCCAACGATGTCTAGGTCGGTTGCTTACCACATTTTCGAGAAAGTTAACATCAAATTTTACAAATCGACTTTTATACGGTACCCAAGTGCCCCAACGATATCTAGGTAGGTTGCTCACAACATTTTCGGCAAAGTTAACTTCAAATTTTACAAATCGACTTCTATACGGTATCCAAGTACCCCAACGATATCTAGGTCTGTCGCTCACAACATTTTCGGGGAAGGTAACTCTAACTTTCACAAATCGACTTCTAGACGGTACCCAAGTGCCCCAACGACGTCTATGTCGGTTGCTTATCACATTTTCGGGAAAGTTAACATCAGATTTTACAAATCGACTTCTATACGGTACCCAAGTGCCCCAACAATATCTAGGTAGGTTGCTCACAACGTTTTCGGGAAAGTTAACTTTAAATTTTACAAATCCACTTCTGGACGGTACCCAAGTGCCCCAACGATGTCTAGGTTGGTTGATCACAACATTTTCGGGAAAGTTAACATCAAATTTCAGAAATCGACTTCTAGACGGTATCCAAGTGCCCCAAAGATGTCTAGGTCGGTTGCTCACAACATTTTCGGGAAAAGTTTTTTTAAATTTTACAAATCGACTTCTAGATGGTACCCAAATGCCCCAACGATGTCTAGGTCGGTTGCTTATCACATTTTCGGGGAAGGTTTCTTTAAATTTTACAAATCGACTTTTAGATGGTACCCAAATGACCCAACGATGTTTTAGTCGGTTACTCACAACATATTCGGGGAAGTTAACATCAGATTTTTTAAATCGACTTCTGGACGGTACCCAAGTGCTCCTTCAATGTTTAGGTCTGTTGCTCATAACATATTTGGGGAAGTTAACCTCAAATTTTACAAATCCACTTCTAGTTGGTACCCAAATGCCCCAACGATGTCTAGGTCGGTTGCTCACAACATTTTCGGCAAAGTTCACTTCAAATTTTACAAATCGACTTCTGGACGGTACCCAAATGCCCCAAGGATGTCTAGGTCGGTTGCTCACAACATTTTTGGGAAAGTTAACATCAAATTTCAGAAATCGACTTTTAGACGGTATCCAAGTGCCCCAACGATGTCTAGGTCGGTTGCTCACAACATTTTCGGGGAAGGTTTCTTAAAATTTTACAAATCGACTTCTGGACGGTACCCAAGTGCCCCAACGATGTCTAGGTCAGTTGCTCACAACATTTTCGGGGAAGTTAACCTCAAATTTAACAAATCGACTTCCAGACGGTACCCAAATGCCCAAACGATGTCTAGGTCGGTTGATCACAACATTTTCGGGGAAGTTAACATCAAATTTTAGAAATCTAATTCTAGACGGTACCACAGTGCTCCTTCAATGTGTAGGTCAGTTGCTCATAACATACTTGGGGAAGTTAACTTTAACTTTCACAAATCGACTTCTAGACGGTACCCAAGTGCCCCAACAATATCTAGGTAGGTTGCTCACAATGTTTTCGGGAAAGTTAACTTCAAATTTTACAAATCCACTTCTGGACGGTACTTAAGTGCCCAAACGATGTCTAGGTCGGTTGCTCACAACATTTTCGGGGAAGGTTTCTTTAAATTTTACAAATCTACTTCTGGACGGTACCCAAGTGCCCTAAGGATGTCTAGGTCGGTTGATCACAACATTTTCGGGGTAGTTAACATCAGATTTTTTAAATCGACTTCTGGACGGTACCCAAATGCCCCAACGATGTCTAGGTCGGTTGCTTACCACATTTTCGGGAAAGTTAACATCAAATTTCACAAATCGAATTCTGGATGGTACTCAAGTGCCCCAACGATGTCTAGGTCGGTTGCTCACAACATTTTCGAGGAAGGTTTCTTTAAATTTTACAAATCGACTTCTGGACGGTACCCAAGTGCCCCAAGGATGTCTAGGTCGGTTGATCACAACATTTTCGGGGAAGTTAACATCAGATTTTTTAAATCGACTTCTGGACGGTACCCAAGTGATCCAACGGTGTCTAGAACGGTTGCTCTCAACATTTTCAGGGAAGTTAACCTCAAATTTTAGAAATCTACTTCTAGACGGTACCCCAGTGCTCCTTCAATGTTTAGGTCTGTTGCTCATAACATTTTCGGGGAAGTTAACCTCAAATTTAACAAATCGATTTCCAGACGGTACTTAAATGCCCAAACGATGTCTAGGTCGGTTGCTTACCACATTTTCGGGGAAGTTAACATCAAATTTTACAAATCGACTTTTATACGGTACGCAAGTGCCCCAACGATGTCTAGGTCAGTTGCTCACAACATTTTCGGGGAAGTTAACCTCAAATTCAACAAATCGACTTCCAGACGGTACCCAAATGCCCAAACGATGTCTAGGTCGGTTGATCACAACATTTTCGGGGAAGTTAACATCAAATTTTAGAAATCTAATTCTAGACGGTACCACAGTGCTCCTTCAATGTGTAGGTCTGTTGCTCATAACATACTTGGGGAAGTTAACTTTATCTTTCACAAATCGACTTCTAGACGGTACCCAAGTGCCCCAACAATATCTAGGTAGGTTGCTCACAACGTTTTCGGGAAAGTTAACTTCAAATTTTACAAATCCACTTCTGGACGGTACTTAAGTGCCCAAACGATGTCTAGGTCGGTTGCTCACAACATTTTCGGGGAAGGTTTCTTTAAATTTTACAAATCTACTTCTGGACGGTACCCAAGTGCCCAAGGATGTCTAGGTCGGTTGATCACAATATTTTCGGGAAAGTTAACATCAGATTTTTTAAATCGACTTCTGGACGGTACCCAAGTGCTCCTACAATGTCTAGGTCTGTTGCTCATAACATATTTGCGGAAGTTAACCTCAAATTTCACATATCAACTTCTAGATGGTACCCAAATGCCCCAACGATGTCTAGGTCGGTTGCTTACCACATTTTCGGGAAAGTTAACATCAAATTTTACAAATCGACTTCTAGACGGTACCCAAGTGCCCCAACGATGTCTAGGTCGGTTGCTCACAACATTTTCGGGGAAGGTTTCTTTAAATTTTACAAATCGACTTCTAGATGGTACCCAAATGACCGAACGATGTTTTAGTCGGTTACTCACAACATATTCGGGGAAGTTAACATCAGATTTTACAAATCGACTTCTAGACGGTACTCAAGTGCCCCAACGATGTCTAGGTCGGTTGCTCACAACATATTATGGGAAGTAACCTAAAAATGCACAAATCGACTTCCAGACGGTACCCAAATGCCCCAACGATGTCTAGGTCGGTTGCTTACCACATTTTCGGGAAAGTTAACATCAAATTTCACAAATCGACTTCTAGACGGTACCAAAGTGCCCCAACGATTTCTAGGTCGGTTGCTCACAACATTTTCGGGGAAGGTTTCTTTAAATTTTACAAATCGACTTCTAGATGGTACCCAAATGACCCAACGATGTTTTAGTCGGTTACTCACAACATATTCGGGGAAGTTATCATCAGATTTTACAAATCGACTTCTATACGGTACCTAAGTGATCCAACAGTATCTAGGTCGGTTGCTGTCAACATTTTCCGGGAAGTTAACCTTAAATTTTACAAATCGACTTCTAGACGGTACCCAAGTGCCCCAACGATGTCTAGGTCGGTTGCTCACAACATTTTCGGCAAAGTTTACTTCAAATTTTACAAATCGACTTCTGGACGGTACCCAAATGCCCCAAGGATGTCTAGGTCGGTTGCTCACAACATTTTCGGGAAGGTTTTTTTAAATTTTACAAATCGACTTCTATACGGTACCTAAGTGATCCAACGGTATCTAGGTCGGTTGCTCTTAACATTTTCCGGGAAGTTAACCTTAAATTTTACACATCGACTTCTAGACGGTACTTAAGTGCCCCAACGATGTCTAGTTCGGTTGCTCACAACATATTATGGGAAGTAACCTAAAAATGCACAAATCGACTTCCAGACGGTAGCCAATTTCCCCAACGATGTCTAGGTCGGTTGCTTACCACATTTTCGGGAAAGTTAACATCAAATTTCACAAATCGACTTCTAGACGGTACCCAAATGCCCCAACGATGTCTAGGTTGGTTGCTTACCACATTTTCGGGAAAGTTAACATCAGATTTTACAAATCGACTTCTGGACGGTACCCAAGTGATCCAACGGAATCTAGGACGGTTGCTCTCAACATTTTCAGGGACGTTAACCTCAAATTTTAGAAATCTACTTCTAGACGGTACCCCAGTGCTCCTTCAATGTCTAGGTCTGTTGCTCATAACATATTTGGGGAAGTTAACCTCAAATTTTACATATCGACTTCTAGATGGTACCCAAATGCCCTAACGATGTCTAGGTCGGTTGCTTACCACATTTTCGGGAAAGTTAACATCAGATTTTACAAATCGACTTCTGGACGGTACCCAAGTGATCGAACGGTGTCTAGGACGGTTGGTCACCACATTTTCGGGGAAGTTAACCTCAAATTTAACAAATCGACTTCCAGACGGTACCCAAATGCCCAAACGATGTCTAGGTCGGTTGCTTACCACATTTTCGGAAAAGTTAACATCAAATTTCAGAAATCGACTTCTAAATGGTACCCAAATGCCCCAACGATGTCTAGGTCGGTTGCTTACCACATTTTCCGGAAAGTTAACATCAAATTCCACAAATCGACTTCTAGACGGTACCCAAGTGCCCCAACGATGTCTAGGTCGGTTGCTCACAACATTTTCGGAAAAGTTAACATAAGATTTTACAAATCGACTTCTGGACGGTACCCAAGTTCCCCAACGATGTCTAAGTCGGTTGCTTACCACATTTTCGGGAAAGTTAACATCAAATTTCACAAATCGACTTCTAGACGGTACCCAAATGCCCCAACGATGTCTAGGTCGGTTGCTTACCACATTTTCGGAAAAGTTAACATAAGATTTTACAAATCGACTTCTGGACGGTACTTAAGTGATATAACGGAGTCTAGGACGGTTGCTCTCAACATTTTTAGGGAAGTTAACCTCAAATTTTAGAAATCTACTTCTAGACGGTACCCCAGTGCTCCTTCAATGTCTAGGTCTGTTGCTCATAACATATTTGCGGAAGTTAACCTCAAATTTTACAAATCCACTTCTAGTTGGTACCCAAATGCCCCACCGATGTCTAGGTCGGTTGCTCACAACATTTTCGGCAAAGTTCACTTCAAATTTTACAAATCGACTTCTGGACGGTATCCAAGTGATCCAACAGTGTCTAGCACGGTTGCTCTCAACATTTTCAGGGAATTTAACCTCAAATTTTAGAAATCTACTTCTAGGCGGTACCCCAGTGCTCCTACAATATCTAGGTCTGTTGCTCATAACATATTTGCGGAAGTTAACCTCAAATTTCAGATATCGACTTCTAGATGGTACCCAAATGCCCCAACGATGTCTAGGTCGGTTGCTTACCACATTTTCGTGAAAGTTAACATCAGATTTTACAAATCGACTTCTGGACGGTACCCAAGTAATCCAACGGTGTCTAGGTCGGTTGATCTCAACATTTTCGGGGAAGTTATCCTCAAATATTACAAATCGACTTTTAGACTCTACCCAAGTGCCCCAACGATGTCCATGTCGGTTGCTCACCACATTTTCGGGGAAGTTAACCTCAAATTTAACAAATCGACTTCCAGACGGTACCCGAGTGTTCAAACAATGTCTAGGTCGGTTGCTCACAAAATTTTGGAGGAAGTTAACCTCAAAGTTCACAAATCGACTTTTGGATGGTACTCGAGTGCACCAACGATGTCTAGGTCGGTTGTTCACCACATTTTCGGGAAAGTTAACTTCAAATTTTACAAATCCACTTCTGGACGGTACCCAAGTGCCCCAACGATGTCTAGGTCGGTTGCTCACAACATTTTCGGGGAAGGTCTCTTTAAATTTTACAAATCGACTTCTAGATGGTACCCAAATGACCCAACGATGTTTTAGTCGGTTACTCACAACATATTCGGGGAAGTTATCATCAGATTTTACAAACCGACTTCTATACGGTACCTAAGTGATCCAACAGTATCTAGGTCGGTTGCTCTCAACATTTTCCGGGAAGTTAACCTTAAATTTTACAAATCGACTTCTAGACGGTACCCAAGTGCCCCAACGATGTCTAGGTCGGTTGCTCACAACATTTTCGGCAAAGTTCACTTCAAATTTTACAAATCGACTTCTGGACGGTACCCAAATGCCCCAAGGATGTCTAGGTCGGTTGCTCACAACATTTTCGGGAAGGTTTCTTTAAATTTTACAAATCGACTTCTAGATGATACCCAAATAACCCAACGATGTTTTAGTCGGTTACTCACAACATATTCGGGGAAGTTAACATCAGATTTTACAAATCGACTTCTATACGGTACCTAAGTGATCCAAGGGTATCTAGGTCGGTTGCTCTCAACATTTTCCTGTAAGTTAACCTTAAATTTTACACATCGACTTCTAGACGGTACTCAAGTGCCCCAACGATGTCTAGTTCGGTTGCTCACAACATATTATGGGAAGTAACCTAAAAATGCACAAATCGACTTCCAGACGGTAGCCAAATGCCCCAACGATGTCTAGGTCGGTTGCTTACCACATTTTCGGGAAAGTTAACATCAAATTTCACAAATCGACTTCTAGACGGTACCCAAGTGCCCCAACGATGTCTAGGTCGGTTGCTCACAACATTTTCGGGGAAGGTCTCTTTAAATTTTACAAATCGACTTCTAGATGGTACCCAAATGACCCAACGATGTTTTAGTCGGTTACTCACAACATATTCGGGGAAGTTATCATCAGATTTTACAAATCGACTTCTATACGGTACCTAAGTGATCCAACAGTATCTAGGTCGGTTGCTCTCAACATTTTCCGGGAAGTTAACCTTAAATTTTACAAATCGATTTCTAGACGGTACCCAAGTGCCCCAACGATGTCTAGGTCGGTTGCTCACAACATTTTCGGGGAAGGTTTCTTTAAATTTTACAAATCGACTTCTGGACGTACCCAAGTTCCCCAACGATGTCTAGGTCGGTTGCTTACCACATTTTTGGGAAAGTTAACATCAAATTTCACAAATCGACTTCTAGACGGTACCCAAATGCCCTAACGATGTCTAGGTCGGTTGCTTACCACATTTTCGGGAAAGTTAACATCAGATTTCACAAATCGACTTCTGGACGGTACCCAAATGCCCCAACGATGTTTAGGTCGGTTGCTTACCACATTTTCGGAAAAGTTAACATAAGATTTTACAAATCGACTTCTGGACGGTACTTAAGTGATCCAACGGAGTCTAGGACGGTTGCTCTCAACATTTTTAGGGAAGTTAACCTCAAATTTTAGAAATCTACTTCTAGACGGTACCCCAGTGCTCCTTCAATGTCTAGGTCTGTTGCTCATAACATATTTGGGGAAGTTAACATCAAATTTAACAAATCGACATCCAGTCGGTACCTAAATGCCCAAACGATGTCTAGGTCGGTTGCTTACCACATTTTGGAGGAAGTTAACATCAAATTTTACAAATGGACTTCTATACGGTACCCAAGTGCCCCAACGATATCTAGGTAGGTTGCTCACAACATTTTCGGGAAAGTTAACATCAAATTTCAGAAATCGACTTCTAGACGGCATCCAAGAGCCCCAACGATGTCTAGGTCGGTTGCTCACAACATTTTCGGGGAAGGTTTCTTTAAATTTTACAAATCGACTTCTGGACGGTACCCAAGTGCCCCAAGGATGTCTTGGTCGGTTAATCACAACATTTTCGGGGAAGTTAACATCAGATTTTACAAATCGACTTCTGGACGGTATCCAAGTGATCCAACAGTGTCTAGGACGGTTGCTCTCAACATTTTCAGGGAATTTAACCTCAAATTTTAGAAATCTACTTCTAGGCGGTACCCCAGTGCTCCTACAATATCTAGGTCTGTTGCTCATAACATATTTGCGGAAGTTAACCTCAAATTTCAGATATCGACTTCTAGATGGTACCCAAATGCCCCAACGATGTCTAGGTCGGTTGCTTACCACATTTTCGTGAAAGTTAACATCAGATTTTACAAATCGACTTCTGGACGGTACCCAAGTGATCCAACGGTGTCTAGGTCGGTTGATCTCAACATTTTCGGGGAAGTTATCCTCAAATATTACAAATCGACTTCTAGACTCTACCCAAGTGCCCCAACGATGTCCATGTCGGTTGCTCACAACAATTTAAAGAAAGTTAACTTTTAATTTTACAAATCGACTTCTGGATAATACTCAAGTGCCCCAACGATGTCTAGGTCGTTTGCTCACCACATTTTCGGGGAAGTTAACCTCAAATTTAACAAATCGACTTCCAGACGGTACCCGAGTGTTCAAACAATGTCTAGGTCGGTTGCTCACAAAATTTTGGAGCAAGTTAACCTCAAAGTTTACAAATCGACTTTTGGATGGTACTCGAGTGCCCCAACGATGTCTAGGTCAGTTGTTCACCACATTTTCGGGGAAGTTAATCTTAAATTTAACAAATCGAATTCCAGACGGTACCCAAATGCCCAAACGATGTCTAGGTCGGTTGCTTACCACATTTTCGCGGTAGTTAACATCAAATTTTAGAAAACGAATTCTATACGGTACCCAAGTGCCCCAACGATATCTAGGTAGGTTGCTCACAACGTTTTCGGGAAACTTAACTTCAAATTTTACAAATCCACTTCTGGACGGTACCCAAGTGCCCCAACGATGTCTAGGTCGGTTGCTCACAACATTTTCGGGGAAGGTTTCTTTAAATTTTACAAATCGACTTCTGGACGGTCCCCAAGTGCCCCAACGATGTCTAAGTCGGTTGCTTACCACATTTTCGGGGAAGTTAACATCAGATTTTACAAATCGACTTCTGGACGGTATCCAAGTGATCCAACAGTGTCTAGGACGGTTGCTCTCAACATTTTCAGTGAATTTAACCTCAAATTTTAGAAATCTACTTCTAGGCGGTACCCCAGTGCTCCTACAATATCTAGGTCTGTTGCTCATAACATATTTGCGGAAGTTAACCTCAAATTTCAGATATCGACTTCTAGATGGTACCCAAATGCCCCAACGATGTCTAGGTCGGTTGCTTACCACATTTTCGTGAAAGTTAACATCAGATTTTACAAATCGACTTCTGGAAGGTACCCAAGTAATCCAACGGTGTCTAGGTCGGTTGATCTCAACATTTTCGGGGAAGTTATCCTCAAATATTACTAATCGACTTCTAGACTCTACCCAAGTGCCCCAACGATGTCCATGTCGGTTGCTCACAACAATTTGGAGGAAGTTAACTTTTAATTTTACAAATCGACTTCTGGATAATACTCAAGTGCCCCAACGATGTCTAGGTCGGTTGCTCACCACATTTTCGGGGAAGTTAACCTCAAATTTAACAAATCGACTTCCAGACGGTACCCGAGTGTTCAAACAATGTCTAGGTCGGTTGCTCACAAAATTTTGGAGGAAGTTAACCTCAAAGTTTACAAATCGACTTTTGGATGGTACTCGAGTGCACCAACGATGTCTAGGTCGGTTGTTCACCACATTTTCGGGAAAGTTAACTTCAAATTTTACAAATCCACTTCTGGACGGTACCCAAGTGCCCCAACGATGTCTAGGTCGGTTGCTCACAACATTTTCGGGGAAGGTCTCTTTAAATTTTACAAATCGACTTCTAGATGGTACCTAAATGACCCAACGATGTTTTAGTCGGTTACTCACAACATATTCGGGGAAGTTATCATCAGATTTTACAAACCGACTTCTATACGGTACCTAAGTGATCCAACAGTATCTAGGTCGGTTGCTCTCAACATTTTCCGGGAAGTTAACCTTAAATTTTACAAATCGACTTCTAGACGGTACCCAAGTGCCCCAACGATGTCTAGGTCGGTTGCTCACAACATTTTCGGCAAAGTTCACTTCAAATTTTACAAATCGACTTCTGGACGGTACCCAAATGCCCCAAGGATGTCTAGGTCGGTTGCTCACAACATTTTCGGGAAGGTTTCTTTAAATTTTACAAATCGACTTCTAGATGATACCCAAATAACCCAACGATGTTTTAGTCGGTTACTCACAACATATTCGGGGAAGTTAACATCAGATTTTACAAATCGACTTCTATACGGTACCTAAGTGATCCAAGGGTATCTAGGTCGGTTGCTCTCAACATTTTCCGGGAAGTTAACCTTAAATTTTACACATCGACTTCTAGACGGTACTCAAGTGCCCCAACGATGTCTAGTTCGGTTGCTCACAACATATTATGGGAAGTAACCTAAAAATGCACAAATCGACTTCCAGACGGTAGCCAAATGCCCCAACGATGTCTAGGTCGGTTGCTTACCACATTTTCGGGAAAGTTAACATCAAATTTCACAAATCGACTTCTAGACGGTACCCAAGTGCCCCAACGATGTCTAGGTCGGTTGCTCACAACATTTTCGGGGAAGATCTCTTTAAATTTTACAAATCGACTTCTAGATGGTACCCAAATGACCCAACGATGTTTTAGTCGGTTACTCACAACATATTCGGGGAAGTTATCATCAGATTTTACAAATCGACTTCTATACGGTACCTAAGTGATCCAACAGTATCTAGGTCGGTTGCTCTCAACATTTTCCGGGAAGTTAACCTTAAATTTTACAAATCGATTTCTAGACGGTACCCAAGTGCCCCAACGATGTCTAGGTCGGTTGCTCACAACATTTTCGGGGAAGGTTTCTTTAAATTTTACAAATCGAATTCTGGACGTACCCAAGTTCCCCAACGATGTCTAGGTCGGTTGCTTACCACATTTTTGGGAAAGTTAACATCAAATTTCACAAATCGACTTCTAGACGGTACCCAAATGCCCTAACGATGTCTAGGTCGGTTGCTTACCACATTTTCGGGAAAGTTAACATCAGATTTCACAAATCGACTTCTGGACGGTACCCAAGTGATCCAACGGAATCTAGGACGGTTGCTCTCAACATTTTCAGGGACGTTTACCTCAAATTTTAGAAATCTACTTCTAGACGGTACCCCAGTGCTCCTTCAATGTCTAGGTCTGTTGCTCATAACATATTTGGGGAAGTTAACCTCAAATTTTACATATCGACTTCTAAATGGTACCCAAATGCCCCAACGATGTCTAGGTCGGTTGCTTACCACATTTTCGGGAAAGTTAACATTAAATTCCACAAATCGACTTCTAGACGGTACCCAAGTGCCCCAACGATGTCTAGGTCGGTTGCTCACAACATTTTCGGGGAAGGTCTCTTTAAATTTTACAAATCGACTTCTAGATGGTACCCAAATGATCCAACGATGTTTTAGTCGGTTACTCACAACATATTCGGGGAAGTTATCATCAGATTTTACAAATCGACTTCTATACGGTACCTAAGTGATCCAACAGTATCTAGGTCGGTTGCTCTCAACATTTTCCGGGAAGTTAACATCAAATTTTAGAAAACGAATTCTATACGGTACCCAAGTGCCCCAACGATATCTAGGTAGGTTGCTCACAACGTTTTCGGGAAACTTAACTTCAAATTTTACAAATCCACTTCTGGACGGTACCCAAGTGCCCCAACGATGTCTAGGTCGGTTGCTCACAACATTTTCGGGGAAGGTTTCTTTAAATTTTACAAATCGACTTCTGGACGGTACCCAAGTGCCCCAAGGATGTCTAGGTCGGTTGATCACAACATTTTCGGGGAAGTTAACATCAGATTTTACAAATCGACTTCTGGATAATACTCAAGTGCCCCAACGATGTCTAGGTCGTTTGCTCACCACATTTTCGGGGAAGTTAACCTCAAATTTAACAAATCGACTTCCAGACGGTACCCGAGTGTTCAAACAATGTCTAGGTCGGTTGCTCACAAAATTTTGGAGCAAGTTAACCTCAAAGTTTACAAATCGACTTCTGGACGGTACCCAAGTGCCCCAACGATGTCTAGATCGGTTGCTCACAACATTTTCGGGGAAGGTTTCTTTAAATTTTACAAATCGACTTCTGGACGGTACCCAAGTGCCCCAAGGATGTCTAGGTCGGTTGATCACAACATTTTCGGGGAAGTTAACATCAGATTTTACAAATCTACTTCTATACGGTACCTAAGTGCCCCAACGATGTCTAGGTTGGTTGCTCACAACATTTTCGGGAAAGTTAACATCAAATTTCTGAAATCGACTTATAGACGGTATCCAAGTGCCCCAACGATGTCTAGGTCGGTTGCTTACAACATTTTCGGGGAAGGTTTCTTTAAATTTTACAAATCGACTTCTGGACAGTACCCAAGTGCCCCAAGGATGTCTAGGTCGGTTGCTCACAACATTTTCGGCAAAGTTCACTTCAAATTTTACAAATCGACTTCTGGACGGTACCCAAATGCCCCAAGGATGTCTAGGTCGGTTGCTCACAACATTTTCGGGGAAGGTTTCTTTAAATTTTACAAATCGACTTCTAGATGGTACCCAAATAACCCAACGATGTTTTAGTCGGTTACTCACAACATATTCGGGGAAGTTAACATCAGATTTTACAAATCGACTTCTATACGGTACCTAAGTGATCCAACGGTATCTAGGTCGGTTGCTCTCAACATTTTCCGGGAAGTTAACCTTAAATTTTACACATCGACTTCTAGACGGTACTCAAGTGCCCCAACGATGTCTAGTTCGGTTGCTCACAACATATTATGGGAAGTAACCTAAAAATGCACAAATCGACTTCCAGACGGTACCCAAATGCCCCAACGATGTCTAGGTCGGTTGCTTACCACATTTTCGGGAAAGTTAACATCAAATTTCACAAATCGACTTCTTGACGGTACCCAAGTGCCCCAACGATGTCTAGGTCGGTTGCTCACAACATTTTCGGGGAAGGTTTCTTTAAATTTTACAAATCGACTTCTGGACGTACCCAAGTTCCCCAACGATGTCTAGGTCGGTTGCTTACCACATTTTCGGGAAAGTTAACATCAAATTTCACAAATCGACTTCTAGACGGTACCCAAATGCCCCAACGATGTCTAGGTCGGTTGCTTACCACATTTTCGGGAAATTAACATCAGATTTTACAAATCGACTTCTGGACGGTACCCAAGTGATCCAACGGAATCTAGGACGGTTGCTCTCAACATTTTCAGGGAATTTAACCTCAAATTTTAGAAATCTACTTCTAGGCGGTACCCCAGTGCTCCTACAATATCTAGGTCTGTTGCTCATAACATATTTGCGGAAGTTAACCTCAAATTTCAGATATCGACTTCTAGGTGGTACCCAAATGCCCCAACGATGTCTAGGTCGGTTGCTTACCACATTTTCGTGAAAGTTAACATCAGATTTTACAAATCGACTTCTGGACGGTACCCAAGTGATCCAACGGTGTCTAGGTCGGTTGATCTCAACATTTTCGGGGAAGTTATCCTCAAATATTACAAATCGACTTCTAGACTCTACCCAAGTGCCCCAACGATGTCCATGTCGGTTGCTCACAACAATTTGGAGGAAGTTAACTTTTAATTTTACAAATCGACTTCTGGATAATACTCAAGTGCCCCAACGATGTCTAGGTCGGTTGCTCACCACATTTTCGGGGAAGTTAACCTCAAATTTAACAAATCGACTTCCAGACGGTACCCGAGTGTTCAAACAATGTCTAGGTCGGTTGCTCACAAAATTTTGGAGGAAGTTAACCTCAAAGTTTACAAATCGACTTTTGGATTGTACTCGAGTGCCTCAACGATGTCTAGGTCGGTTGTTCACCACATTTTCGGGGAAGGTTTCTTTAAATTTTACAAATCGACTTCTGGACGGTACCCAAGTGCCCCAAGGATGTCTAGGTCGGTTGATCACAACATTTCCAGGGCAGTTAACATCAGATTTTACAAATCGACTTCTGGACGGTACCCAAGCGATCCAACGGAGTCTAGGACGGTTGCTCTCAACATTTTCGGGGAAGTTAACCTCAAATTTAACAAATCGACTTCCAGACGGTACCCAAATGCCCAAACGATGTATAGGTGGGTTGCTTACCACATTTTCGGGGAAGTTAACCTCAAATTTAACAAATCGACTTCCAGACGGTACCCAAATGCCCAAACGATGTCTAGGTCGTTTGCTTACCACATTTTTGGGGAAGTTAACATCAAATTTTACAAATCGACTTCTATACGGTATCCAAGTGCCCCAACGATGTCTAGGTCGGTTGCTTACAACATTTTCGGGGAAGGTTTCTTTAAATTTTACAAATCGACTTCTGGATGGTACCCAAGTGCCCCAAGGATGTCTAGGTCGGTTGATCACAACATTTTCCGGGAAGTTAACCTCAAATTTTAGAAATCTACTTCTAGACGGTACCCCAGTGCTCCTTCAATGTGTAGGTCTGTTGCTCATAACATACTTGGGGAAGTTAACCTCAAATTTCTCATATCGACTTCTAGATGGTACCCAAATGCCCCAACGATGTCTAGGTCGGTTGCTTATCACATTTTCGGGAAAGTTAACATCAGATTTTACAAATCGACTTCTGGACGGTACCCAAGTGATCCAACGGTGTCTAGGTCGGTTGATCTCAACATTTTCAGGGAAGTTATCCTTAAATTTTACACATCGACTTCTAGACGGTACTCAAGTGCACCAACGATGTCTAGTTCGGTTGCTCACAACATATTATGGGAAGTAACCTAAAAATGCACAAATCGACTTCCAGACGGTACCCAAATGCCCCAACGATGTCTAGGTCGGTTGCTTACCACATTTTCGGGAAAGTTAACATCAAATTTCACAAATCGACTTCTTGACGGTACCCAAGTGCCCCAACGATGTCTAGGTCGGTTGCTCACAACATTTTCGGGGAAGGTTTCTTTAAATTTTACAAATCGACATCTAGATGGTACCCAAGTGCCCCAACGATGTCTAGGTCGGTTGCTCACAACATTTTCGGGGAAGGTTTCTTTAAATTTTACAAATCGACTTCTGGACGTACCCAAGTTCCCCAACGATGTCTAGGTCGGTTGCTTACCACATTTTCGGGAAAGTTAACATCAAATTTCACAAATCGACTTCTAGACGGTACCCAAATGCCCCAACGATGTCTAGGTCGGTTGCTTACCACATTTTCGGGAAATTAACATCAGATTTTACAAATCGACTTCTGGACGGTACCTAAGTGATCCAACGGAATCTAGGACGGTTGCTCTCAACATTTTCAGGGAATTTAACCTCAAATTTTAGAAATCTACTTCTAGGCGGTACCCCAGTGCTCCTACAATATCTAGGTCTGTTGCTTATAACATATTTGCGGAAGTTAACCTCAAATTTCAGATATCGACTTCTAGATGGTACCCAAATGCCCCAACGATGTCTAGGTCGGTTGCTTACCACATTTTCGTGAAAGTTAACATCAGATTTTACAAATCGACTTCTGGACGGTACCCAAGTGATCCAACGGTGTCTAGGTCGGTTGATCTCAACATTTTCGGGGAAGTTATCCTCAAATATTACAAATCGACTTCTAGACTCTACCCAAGTGCCCCAACGATGTCCATGTCGGTTGCTCACAACAATTTGGAGGAAGTTAACTTTTAATTTTACAAATCGACTTCTGGATAATACTCAAGTGCCCCAACGATGTCTAGGTTGGTTGCTCACCACATTTTCGGGGAAGTTAACCTCAAATTTAACAAATCGACTTCCAGACGGTACCCGAGTGTTCAAACAATGTCTAGGTCGGTTGCTCACAAAATTTTGGAGGAAGTTAACCTCAAAGTTTACAAATCGACTTTTGGATTGTACTCGAGTGCCCCAACGATGTCTAGGTCGGTTGTTCACCACATGTTCGGGGAAGGTTTCTTTAAATTTTACAAATCGACTTCTGGACGGTACCCAAGTGCCCCAAGGATGTCTAGGTCGGTTGATCACAACATTTCCAGGGCAGTTAACATCAGATTTTACAAATCGACTTCTGGACGGTACCCAAGCGATCCAACGGAGTCTAGGACGGTTGCTCTCAACATTTTCGGGGAAGTTAACCTCAAATTTAACAAATCGACTTCCAGACGGTACCCAAATGCCCAAACGATGTATAGGTGGGTTGCTTACCACATTTTCGGGGAAGTTAACCTCAAATTTAACAAATCGACTTCCAGACGGTACCCAAATGCCCAAACGATGTCTAGGTCGGTTGCTTACCACATTTTTGGGGAAGTTAACATCAAATTTTACAAATCGACTTCTATACGGTATCCAAGTGCCCCAACGATGTCTAGGTCGGTTGCTCACAACATTTTCGGGGAAGGTTTCTTTAAATTTTACAAATCGACTTCTGGATGGTACCCAAGTGCCCCAAGGATGTCTAGGTCGGTTGATCACAACATTTTCGGGGAAGTTAACCTCAAATTTTAGAAATCTACTTCTAGACGGTACCCCAGTGCTCCTTCAATGTGTAGGTCTGTTGCTCATAACATACTTGGGGAAGTTAACCTCAAATTTCTCATATCGACTTCTAGATGGTACCCAAATGCCCCAACGATGTCTAGGTCGGTTGCTTATCACATTTTCGGGAAAGTTAACATTAGATTTTACAAATCGACTTCTGGACGGTACCCAAGTGATCCAACGGTGTCTAGGTCGGTTGATCTCAACATTTTCAGGGAAGTTATCCTCAAATATTACAAATCGACTTCTTGATAACACTCAAGTGCCCCAACGATGTCTAGGTCGGTTGTTCACCACATTTTCGTGGAAGTTAACCTCAAATTTAACAAATCGACTTCTATACGGTACCCAAGTGCCCCAACGATGTCTAGGTTGGTTGCTCACAACATTTTCGGGAAAGTTAACATTAAATTTCAGAAATCGACTTCTAGACGGTATCCAAGTGCCCCAACGATGTCTAGGTCGGTTGCTCACAACATTTTCGGGGAAAGTTTTTTTAAATTTTACAAATCGACTTCTGGACAGTACCCAAGTGCCCCAAGGATGTCTAGGTCGTTTGCTTTCTACGTTTTCCGGAAAGTTAACCTCAAATGTTACAAATCGACTTCTGGACGGTACCCAAGTGCCCCAAGGATGTCTAGGTCGGTTGCTCACAACATTTTCGGTGAAGGTTTCTTTAAATTTTACAAATCGACTTCTAGATGGTACCCAAATGACCCAACGATGTTTTAGTCGGTTACTCACAACATATTCGGGGAAGTTAACATCAGATTTTACAAATCGACTTCTAGACGATACCCAAGTGATCCAACGGTATCTAGGACGGTTGATCTCAACATTTTCCGGGAAGTTAACCTTAAATTTTACACATCGACTTCTAGACGATACTCAAGTGCCCCAACGATTTCTAGGTCGGTTGCTTACCACATTTTCGGGAAAGTTAACATCAGATTTTAGAAAACGAATTCTATACGGTACCCAAGTGCCCCAACGATATCTAGGTAGGTTGCTCACAACGTTTTCGGGAAAGTTAACTTCAAATTTTACAAATCAACTTCTGGACGGTACCCAAGTGCCCCAACGAATTCTAGGTCGGTTGCTCACAACATTTTCGGGGAAGGTTTCTTTAAATTTTACAAATCGACTTTTGGACGGTACCCAAGTGCCCCAAGGATGTCTAGGTCGGTTGATCACAACATTTTCGGGGAAGTTAACATCAGATTTTACAAATCTACTTCTATACGGTACCTAAGTTCCCCAACGATGTCTAGGTTGGTTGCTCACAACATTTTCGGGAAAGTTAACATCAAATTTCTGAAATCGACTTATAGACGGTATCCAAGTGCCCCAACGATGTCTAGGTCGGTTGCTTACAACATTTTCGGGGAAGGTTTCTTTAAATTTTACAAATCGACTTCTGGACGGTACCCAAGTGCCCCAAGCATGTCTAGGTCGGTTGATCACAACATTTCCAGGGCAGTAAACATCAGATTTTACAAATCGACTTCTGGACGGTACCCAAGCGATCCAACGGAGTCTAGGACGGTTGCTCTCAACATTTTCGGGGAAGTTAACCTCAAATTTAACAAATCGACTTCCAGACGGTACCCAAATGCCCAAACGATGTATAGGTGGGTTGCTTACCACATTTTCGGGGAAGTTAACCTCAAATTTAACAAATCGACTTCCAGACGGTACCCAAATGCCCAAACGATGTCTAGGTCGGTTGCTTACCACATTTTCGGAAAAGTTTACATCAAATTTCAAAAATCGACTTCTAAATGGTACCCAAATGCCCCAACGATGTCTAGTCGGTTGCTTACCACATTTTCGGGAAAGTTAACATCAAATTTCACAAATCGACTTCTAGACGGTACCCAAGTGCCCCAACGATGTCTAGGTCAGTTGCTCACAACATTTTCGGAAAAGTTAACATAAGATTTTACAAATCGACTTCTGGACGGTACCCAAGTTCCCCAACGATGTCTAAGTCGGTTGCTTACCACATTTTCGGGGAAGTTAACATCAGATTTTACAAATCGACTTCTGGACGGTATCCAAGTGATCCAACAGTGTCTAGGACGGTTGCTCTCAACATTTTCAGGGAATTTAACCTCAAATTTTAGAAATCTACTTCTAGGCGGTACCCCAGTGCTCCTACAATATCTAGGTCTGTTGCTCATAACATATTTGCGGAAGTTAACCTCAAATTTCAGATATCGACTTCTAGATGGTACCCAAATGCCCCAACGATGTCTAGGTCGGTTGCTTACCACATTTTCGTGAAAGTTAACATCAGATTTTACAAATCGACTTCTGGACGGTACCCAAGTGATCCAACGGTGTCTAGGTCGGTTGATCTCAACATTTTCGGTTAAGTTATCCTCAAATATTACAAATCGACTTCTAGACTCTACCCAAGTGCCCCAACGATGTCCATGTCGGTTGCTCACAACAATTTGGAGAAAGTTAACTTTTAATTTTACAAATCGACTTCTGGATAATACTCAAGTGCCCCAACGATGTCTAGGTCGTTTGCTCACCACATTTTCGGGGAAGTTAACCTCAAATTTAACAAATCGACTTCCAGACGGTACCCGAGTGTTCAAACAATGTCTAGATCGGTTGCTCACAAAATTTTGGAGCAAGTTAACCTCAAAGTTTACAAATCGACTTTTGGATGGTACTCGAGTGCCCCAACGATGTCTAGGTCGGTTGTTCACCACATTTTCGGGGAAGTTAATCTTAAATTTAACAAATCGAATTCCAGACGGTACCCAAATGCCCAAACGATGTCTAGGTCGGTTGCTTACCACATTTTCGCGGAAGTTAACATCAAATTTTAGAAAACGAATTCTATACGGTACCCAAGTGCCCCAACGATATATAGGTAGGTTGCTCACAACGTTTTCGGGAAACTTAACTTCAAATTTTACAAATCCACTTCTGGACGGTACCCAAGTGCCCCAACGATGTCTAGGTCGGTTGCTCACAACATTTTCGGGGAAGGTTTCTTTAAATTTTACAAATCGACTTCTGGACGGTACCCAAGTGCCCCAAGGATGTCTAGGTCGGTTGATCACAACGTTTTCGGAAAAGTTAACTTCAAATTTTACAAATCCACTTCTGGACGGTACCCAAGTGCCCCAACGATGTCTAGGTTGGTTGCTCACAACATTTTCGGGAAAGTTATCATCAAATTTCAGAAATCGACTTCTAGACGGTATCCAAGTGCCCCAACGATGTCTAGGTCGGTTGCTCACAACATTTTCGGGGAAAGTTTTTTTAAATTTTACAAATCGACTTCTGGACAGTACCCAAGTGCCCCAAGGATGTCTAGGTCGGTTGATCACAACATTTTCGGGGAAGTTAACCTCAAATTTTAGAAATCTAATTCTAGACGGTACCCCAGTGCTCTTTCAATGTGTAGGTCTGTTGCTCATAACATACTTGGGGAAGTTAACCTCAAATATCACATATCGACTTCTAGATGGTACCCAAATGCCCCAACGATGTCTAGGTCGGTTGCTTATCACATTTTCGGGAAAGCTAACATCAGATGTTACAAATCGACTTCTGGACGGTAGCCAAGTGAGCCAACGGTATCTAGGTCGGTTGATCTCAACATTTTCCGGGAAGTTAACCTTAAATTTTACACATCGACTTCTAGACGGCACTCAAGTGCCCCAACGATGTCTAGGTCGGTTGCTTACCACATTTTCGGGAAAGTTAACATCAGATTTTACAAATCGACTTCTGGACGGTACCCAAGTGATCCAACGGAATCTAGGACGGTTGCTCTCAACATTTTCAGGGACGTTAACCTCAAATTTTAGAAATCTACTTCTAGACGGTACCCCAGTGCTCCTTCAATGTCTAGGTCTGTTGCTCATAACATATTTGGGGAAGTTAACCTCAAATTTTACATATCGACTTCTAGATGGTACCCAAATGCCCCAACGATGTCTAGGTCGGTTGCTTACCACATTTTCTGGAAAGTTAACATCAGATTTTACAAATCGACTTCTGGACGGTACCCAAGTGATCCAACGGTGTCTAGGACGGTTGGTCACCACATTTTCGGGGAAGTTAACCTCAAATTTAACAAATCGACTTCCAGACGGTACCCAAATGCCCAAACGATGTCTAGGCCGGTTGCTTATCACATTTTCGGGAAAGTTAACATCAGATGTTACAAATCGACTTCTGGACGGTACCCAAGTGATCCAACGGTGTCTATGTCGGTTGCTCACAACATTTTCGGGGAAGTTAACCTTAAATTTAACAAATCGACTTCCAGACGGTACCCAAGTGTTCAAACGATGTCTAGGTCGGTTGCTCACAAAATTTTGGAGGAAGTTAACCTCAAATTTTACAAATCGACTTCTGGACGGTACCCAAGTGATCCAACGGTGTCTAGGACGGTTGCTCTCAATATTTTCAGGTAAGTTAACCTTAAATTTTAGAAATCTACTTCTAGACGGTACCCCAGTGCTCCTTCAATGTCTAGGTCTGTTGCTCATAACATATTTGGGGAAGTTAACCTCAAATTTTACATATCGACTTCTAGATGGTACCCAAATGCCCAAACGATGTCTAGGTCGGTTGCTTACCACATTTTCGCGGAAGTTAACATCAAATTTTAGAAAACGAATTCTATACGGTACCCAAGTGCCCCAACGATATATAGGTAGGTTGCTCACAACGTTTTCGGGAAACTTAACTTCAAATTTTACAAATCCACTTCTGGACGGTACCCAAGTGCCCCAACGATGTCTAGGTCGGTTGCTCACAACATTTTCGGGGAAGGTTTCTTTAAATTTTACAAATCGACTTCTGGACGGTACCCAAGTGCCCCAAGGATGTCTAGGTCGGTTGATCACAACATTTTCGGGGAAGTTAACATCAGATTTTACAAATCTACTTCTATACGGTACCTAAGTGCCCCAACGATGTCTAGGTTGGTTGCTCACAACATTTTCGGGAAAGTTAACATCAAATTTCTGAAATCGACTTATAGACGGTATCCAAGTGCCCCAACGATGTCTAGGTCGGTTGCTTACAACATTTTCGGGGAAGGTTTCTTTAAATTTTACAAATCGACTTCTGGACGGTACCCAAGTGCCCCAAGGATGTCTAGGTCGGTTGCTCACAACATTTTCGGCAAAGTTCACTTCAAATTTTACAAATCGACTTCTGGACGGAACCCAAATGCCCCAAGGATGTCTAGGTCGGTTGCTCACAACATTTTCGGGGAAGGTTTCTTTAAATTTTACAAATCGACTTCTAGATGGTACCCAAATAACCCAACGATGTTTTAGTCGGTTACTCACAACATATTCGGGGAAGTTAACATCAGATTTTACAAATCGACTTCTAGACGGTACTCAAGTGCCCCAACGATGTCTAGTTCGGTTGCTCACAACATATTATGGGAAGTAACCTAAAAATGCACAAATGGACTTCCAGACGGTACCCAAATGCCCCAACGATGTCTAGGTCGGTTGCTTACCACATTTTCGGGAAAGTTAACATCAAATTTCACAAATCGACTTCTTGACGGTACCCAAGTGCCCCAACGATGTCTAGGTCGGTTGCTCACAACATTTTCGGGGAAGGTTTCTTTAAATTTTACAAATCGACTTCTAGATGGTACCCAAGTGCCCCAACGATGTCTAGGTCGGTTGCTCACAACATTTTCGGGGAAGGTTTCTTTAAATTTTACAAATCGACTTCTGGACGTACCCAAGTTCCCCAACGATGTCTAGGTCGGTTGATCACAACATTTCCAGGGCAGTTAACATCAGATTTTACAAATCGACTTCTGGACGGTACCCAAGCGATCCAACGGAGTCTAGGACGGTTGCTCTCAACATTTTCGGGGAAGTTAACCTCAAATTTAACAAATCGACTTCCAGACGGTACCCAAATGCCCAAACGATTTATAGGTGGGTTGCTTACCACATTTTCGGGGAAGTTAACCTCAAATTTAACAAATCGACTTCCAGACGGTACCCAAATGCCCAAACGATGTCTAGGTCGGTTGCTTACCACATTTTCGGGGAAGTTAACATCAAATTTTACAAATCGACTTCTATACGGTATCCAAGTGCCCCAACGATGTCTAGGTCGGTTGCTCACAACATTTTCGGGGAAGGTTTCTTTAAATTTTACAAATCGACTTCTGGATGGTACCCAAGTGCCCCAAGGATGTCTAGGTCGGTTGATCACAACATTTTCCGGGAAGTTAACCTCAAATTTTAGAAATCTACTTCTAGACGGTACCCCAGTGCTCCTTCAATGTGTAGGTCTGTTGCTCATAACATACTTGGGGAAGTTAACCTCAAATTTTTCATATCGACTTCTAGATGGTACCCAAATGCCCCAACGATGTCTAGGTCGGTTGCTTATCACATTTTCGGGAAAGTTAACATCAGATTTTACAAATCGACTTCTGGACGGTACCCAAGTGATCCAACGGTGTCTAGGTCGGTTGATCTCAACATTTTCAGGGAAGTTATCCTCAAATATTACAAATCGACTTCTTGATAACACTCAAGTGCCCCAACGATGTCTAGGTCGGTTGTTCACCACATTTTCGTGGAAGTTAACCTCAAATTTAACAAATCGACTTCTATACGGTACCCAAGTGCCCCAACGATGTCTATGTCGGTTGCTTATCACATTTTCGGGAAAGTTAACATCAGATTTTACAAATCGACTTCTATACGGTACCCAAGTGCCCCAACAATATCTAGGTAGGTTGCTCACAACGTTTTCGGAAAAGTTAACTTCAAATTTTACAAATCCACTTCTGGACGGTACCCAAGTGCCCCAACGATGTCTAGGTTGGTTGCTCACAACATTTTCGGGAAAGTTATCATCAAATTTCAGAAATCGACTTCTAGACGGTATCCAAGTGCCCCAACGATGTCTAGGTCGGTTGCTCACAACATTTTCGGGGAAAGTTTTTTTAAATTTTACAAATCGACTTCTGGACAGTACCCAAGTGCCCCAAGGATGTCTAGGTCGGTTGATCACAACATTTTCGGGGAAGTTAACCTCAAATTTTAGAAATCTAATTCTAGACGGTACCCCAGTGCTCTTTCAATGTGTAGGTCTGTTGCTCATAACATACTTGGGGAAGTTAACCTCAAATATCACATATCGACTTCTAGATGGTACCCAAATGCCCCAACGATGTCTAGGTCGGTTGCTTATCACATTTTCGGGAAAGCTAACATCAGATGTTACAAATCGACTTCTGGACGGTAGCCAAGTGAGCCAACGGTATCTAGGTCGGTTGATCTCAACATTTTCCGGGAAGTTAACCTTAAATTTTACACATCGACTTCTAGACGGCACTCAAGTGCCCCAACGATGTCTAGGTCGGTTGCTTACCACATTTTCGGGAAAGTTAACATCAGATTTTACAAATCGACTTCTGGACGGTACCCAAGTGATCCAACGGAATCTAGGACGGTTGCTCTCAACATTTTCAGGGACGTTAACCTCAAATTTTAGAAATCTACTTCTAGACGGTACCCCAGTGCTCCTTCAATGTCTAGGTCTGTTGCTCATAACATATTTGGGGAAGTTAACCTCAAATTTTACATATCGACTTCTAGATGGTACCCAAATGCCCCAACGATGTCTAGGTCGGTTGCTTACCACATTTTCGGGAAAGTTAACATCAGATTTTACAAATCGACTTCTGGACGGTACCCAAGTGATCCAACGGTGTCTAGGACGGTTGGTCACCACATTTTCGGGGAAGTTAACCTCAAATTTAACAAATCGACTTCCAGACGGTACCCAAATGCCCAAACGATGTCTAGGCCGGTTGCTTATCACATTTTCGGGAAAGTTAACATCAGATGTTACAAATCGACTTCTGGACGGTACCCAAGTGATCCAACGGTGTCTATGTCGGTTGCTCACAACATTTTCGGGGAAGTTAACCTTAAATTTAACAAATCGACTTCCAGACGGTACCCAAGTGTTCAAACGATGTCTAGGTCGGTTGCTCACAAAATTTTGGAGGAAGTTAACCTCAAATTTTACAAATCGACTTCTGGACGGTACCCAAGTGATCCAACGGTGTCTAGGACGGTTGCTCTCAATATTTTCAGGTAAGTTAACCTTAAATTTTATAAATCTACTTCTAGACGGTACCCCAGTGCTCCTTCAATGTCTAGGTCTGTTGCTCATAACATATTTGGGGAAGTTAACCTCAAATTTTACATATCGACTTCTAGATGGTACCCAAATGCCCCAACGATGTCTAGGTCGGTTGCTTATCACATTTTCGGGAAAGATAACATTAGATTTTACAAATCGACTTCTGGACGGTACCCAAGTGATCCAACGGTGTCTAGGACGGTTGCTCTCAACATTTTCAGGGAAGTTAACCTCAAATTTTATAAATCTACTTCTAGGCGGTACCCCAGTGCCCCTACAATGTCTAGGTCTGTTGCTCATAACATATTTGGGGAAGTTAACCTCAAATTTCACATATCGACTTCTAGATGGTACCCAAATGCCCTAACGATGTCTAGGTCGGTTGCTCACAACATTTTCGGGAAAGGTTTCTTTAAATTTTACAAATCGACTTCTGAACGGTACCCAAGTGCCCCAAGGATGTCTAGGTCGGTTGCTTATCACATATTCGGGGAAGTTAACATCAGATTTTACAAATCGACTTCTAGACGGTACCCAAGTGATCCAACGGTATCTAGGTCGGTTGCTCTCAACATTTTCCGGGAAGTTAACCTTGAATTTTACACATCGACTTCTAGACGGTACCCAAGTGATCCAACGGTGTCTAGGACGGTTGCTCTCAACATTTTCAGGGAAGTTAACCTCAAATTTTATAAATCTACTTCTAGGCGGTACCCCAGTGCCCCTACAATGTCTAGGTCTGTTGCTCATAACATATTTGGGGAAGTTAACCTCAAATTTCACATATCGACTTCTGGACGGTACCCAAGTGCCCCAACGATGTCTAGGTCGGTTGCTCACAACATTTTCTGGGATGGTTTCTTTAAATTTTACAAATCGACTTCTGGACGGTACCCAAGTGCCCCAACGATGTCTAGGTTGGTTGCTCACAACATTTTCGGGAAAGTTAATATCAAATTTCAGAAATCGACTTCTAGACGGTATTCAAGTGCCCCAACGATGTCTAGGTCGGTTGCTCACAACATTTTCGGGGAAGGTTTCTTTAAATTTTACAAATCGACTTCTGGACGGTACCCAAGTGCCCCAACGATGTCTAGGTTGGTTGCTCACAACATTTTCGGGAAAGTTAATATCAAATTTCAGAAATCGACTTCTAGACGGTATTCAAGTGCCCCAACGATGTCTAGGTCGGTTGCTCACAACATTTTCGGGGAAGGTTTCTTTAAATTTTACAAATCGACTTCTGGACGGTACCCAAGTGCCCCAAGGATGTCTAGGTCGGTTGATCATAACATTTTCGGGGAAGGTAACCTCAAATTTCACAAAACGACTTCTAGACGGTACCCAAGTGTTCCAACGATGTCTAGGTCGGTTGCTCACGAAATTTTGGAGGAAGTTAACCTCAAATTTTACAAATCGACTTCTGGATGGTACTCAAGTGCCCCAACGATGTCAATGTCGGTTGCTCACAACATAGTCGAGCAAGTTAACCTCAAATTTCACAAATCGACTTCTATACGGTACCCAAGTGCCCCAACGATGTCTAGGTCGTTTGCTAACTACATTTTCGGGGAAGTTAACTTCAAATTTTACAAATCGACTTTTAGATTGTACCCAAATGCTCTAACGATATCTAGGTCGATAGCTCTCAACATTTTCGGGGAAGTTATCCTCAAATTTAACAAATCGACTTCCAGACGGTACCCAAAAGCCCAAACGATGTCTAGGTCGGTTGCTTACCAAATTTTCGGGAAAGTTAACATCAAATTTTACAAATCGACTTCTATACGGTACCCAAGTGCCCCAACGATGTCCAGGTAGGTTGCTCACAACATTTTCGGGAAAGGTAACTTTAACTTTCACAAATCGACATTTAGACGGTACCCAAGTGCCCCAACGACGTCTATGTCGGTTGCTTATTACATTTTCGGGAAAGTTAACATCAGATTTTACAAATCGACTTCTATACGGTACCCAAGTGATCCAACGGTGTCTATGTCGGTTGCTCACAACATTTTCGGGGAAGTTAACCTTAAATTTAACAAATCGACTTCCAGACGGTACCCAAGTGTTCAAACGATGTTTAGGTCGGTTGCTCACAAAATTTTGGAGGAAGTTAACCTCAAATTTTACAAATCGACTTCTAGACGGTACCCAAGTGATCCAACGGTGTCTAGGACGGTTGCTCTCAACATTTTCAGGTAAGTTAACCTCAAATTTTAGAAATCTACTTCTAGACGGTACCCCAGTGCCCCTTCAATGTCTAGGTCTGTTGCTCATAACATATTTGGGGAAGTTAACCTCAAATTTCACATATCGACTTCTAGATGGTACCCAAATGCCCCAACGATGTTTAGGTCAGTTGCTTATCACATTTTCGGGAAAGATAACATCAGATTTTACAAATCGACTTCTGGACGGTACCCAAGTGCCCCAACGATGTCTAGGTCGGTTGCTCACAACATTTTCGGGGATGGTTTCTTTCAATTTTACAAATCGACTTCTGGACGGTACCCAAGTGCCCCAACGATGTCTAGGTTGGTTGCTCACAACATTTTCGGGAAAGTTAACATCAAATTTCAGAAATCGACTTCTAGACGGTATCCAAGTGCCCCAACGATGTCTAGGTCGGTTGCTCACAACATTTTCGGGGAAGGTTTCTTTAAATTTTACAAATCGACTTCCGGACGGTACCCAAGTGCCCCAACAATATCTATGTCGGTTGATCACAACATTTTCGGGAAAGTTAACCTTAACTTTCACAAATCGACTTCTAGACGGTACCCAAGTGTTCCAACGATGTCTAGGTAAGTTGCTCTCGACATTTTCGAAGAAGTTAACATTAAATTTCACAAAACGACTTCTAGACGGTACCCAAGTGTTCCAACGATGTCTAGGTCGGTTGCTTATCACATTTTCGGGAAAGTTAACATCAGATGTTACAAATCGACTTCTGGACGGTACCCAAGTGCCCCAACAATATTTAGGTAGTTTGCTCACATCGTTTTCGGGAAAGTTAACATCAAATTTCAGAAATCGACTTCTAGACGGTATCCAAGTGCCCCAACGATGTCTAGGTCGGTTGCTCACAACATTTTCGGGAAAGGTTTCTTTAAATTTTACAAATCGACTTCTGGACGGTACCCAAGTGCCCCAAGGATGTCTAGGTTGGTTGATCATAACATTTTCGGGGAAGGTAACCTCAAATTTTACAAATCGACTTCTAGATTGTACTTAAATGCTCTAACGATATCTAAGTCGGTTGCTCTCGACATTTTCGGGGAAGTTAACATTAAATTTCACAAAACGACTTCTAGACGGTACCCAAGTGTTCCAACGATGTCTAGGTCGGTTGCTTATCACATTTTCGGGAAAGTTAACATCAGATGTTACAAATCGACTTCTGGACGGTACCCAAGTGCCCCAACAATATTTAGGTAGTTTGCTCACAACTTTTTTGGGAAAGTTAACATCAAATTTCAGAAATCGACTTCTAGACGGTATCCAAGTGCCCCAACGATGTCTAGGTCGGTTGCTCACAACATTTTCGGGAAAGGTTTCTTTAAATTTTACAAATCGACTTCTGGACGGTACCCAAGTGCCCCAAGGATGTCTAGGTCGGTTGATCACAACATTTTAGGGGAAGTTAACCTCAAATTTTAGAAATCTTATTCTAGTCGGTACCCAGTGCTCCTTCAATGTGTAGGTCTGTTGCTCATAACATACTTGGGGAAGTTAACCTCAAATTTCACATATCGACTTCTAGATGGTACCCAAATGCCCCAACGATGTCTAGGTTGGTTGCTCACAACATTTTCGGGAAAGTTAACATCAAATTTCAGAAATCGACTTCTAGACGGTATCCAAGTGCCCCAACGATGTCTAGGTCGGTTGCTTATCACATTTTCGGGAAAGTTAACATCAGATGTTACAAATCGACTTCTGGACGGTACCCAAGTATCAAACGGTGTCTATGTCGGTTGCTCACAACATTTTGGAGGAAGTTAACCTCAAATTTAACAAATCGACTTCCAGACGGTACCCAAGTGTTCAAACGATGTATAGGTCGGTTGCTCATAACATTTTCGGGGAAGGTTTCTTTAAATTATACAAATCGACTTCTGGACGGTACCCAAGTGATCCAACGGAGTCTAGGACGGTTGCTCTCAACATTTTCAGGGAAGTTAACCTCAAATTTTAGAAATCTACTTCTAGACGGTACGCAATGCTCCTTCAATGTGTAGGTCTGTTGCCCATAACATACTTGGGGAAGTTAACCTCAAATTTCACATATCGACTTCTAGATGGTACCCAAATGCCCCAACGATGTCTAGGTCGGTTGCTTACCACATTTTCGAGAAAGTTAACATCTGATTTTACAAATCGACTGCTGGACGGTACCCAAGTGATCCAACGGTGTCTAGGTCGCTTGATCTCAACATTTTCAGGGAAGTTATCCTCAAATATTACAAATCGCCTTCTAGACGGTACCCAAGTGCCCCAACGACGTCTATGTCAGTTGCTCACTACATTGTCGAGAAAGTTCACATCAAATTTCACAAATCGACTTCTAGACGGTACCCAAGTGCCCCAACGATGTCTAGGTCGGTTGCTCACAACATTTTCGGGGAAGGTTCCTTTAAATTATACAAATCGACTTCTGGACGGTACCCAAGTGCCCCAAGGATGTCTAGATCGGTTGATCACAACATTTCCGGGGAAGTTAACATCAGATTTTACAAATCGACTTCTGGACGGTACCCAAGTGATCCAACGGAGTCTAGGACGGTTGCTCTCAACATTTTCAGGGAAGTTAACCTCAAATTTTAGAAATCTACTTCTAGACGGTACCCCAGTGCTCCTTCAATGTCTAGGTCTGTTGCTCATAACATATTTGGGGAAGTTAACCTCAAATTTCACATATCGACTTCTAGATGGTACCTAAATGCCCCAACGATGTCTAGGTCGGTTGCTTACTACATTTTCGGGAAAGATAACGTCAGATTTTACAAATCGACTTCTGGACGGTACCCAAGTGATCCAACGGTGTCTAGGTCGGTTGATCTCAACATTTTCAGGGAAGTTAACATCAAATTTAACAAATCGACTTCTATACGGTACCCAAGTGCCCCAACGATGTCTAGGTCGGTTGCTTACCACATTTTCGGGAAAGTTAACATCAGAGTTTACAAATCGACTTCTAGACGGTACCCAAGTACCCCAACGATGTCTATGTCGGTTGCTCACAACATTGTCGAGAAAGTTAACCTCAAATTTCACAAATCGAGTTCTATACGGTACCCAAGTGCCCCAACGATGTCAAGGTCGTTTGCTTACTACATTTTCCGAGAAGTTAACCTCAAATGTTGCAAATCGACTTTTGGACGGTACCCAAGTGCCCCAACGATGTCTAGGTCGGTTGCTCACAACATTTTCGGGGAAGGTTTCTTTAAATTATACAAATCGAATTCTGGACGGTACCCAAGTGCCCAAACGATGTCTAGGTCGGTTGCTTACCACATTTTCGGGAAAGTTAACATCAAATTTAACAAATCGACTTCTATACGGTACCCAAGTGCCCCAACGATGTCTAGGTAGGTTGCTCACAACATTTTCGGAAAAGTTATCCTTAACTCACACAAATCGACTTCTAGACGGTACCCAAGTGCCCCACCGATGTCTATGTCGGTTGCTCACAACATTTTCGGGAAAGTTAACCTCAAATTTTACAAATCGACTTCTAGACGGTACCCAAGTGCCCCAACAATGTCTATGTCGGTTGCTCACAACATTGTCGAGAAAGTTAACCTCAAATTTCACAAATCGATTTCCAGACGGTACCCAAGTGCCCCAACGATGTCTATGTCGGTTACTCACAACATTTTCCGGGAAGTTAACCTCAAATGTTGCAAATCGACTTCTGGAGGGTACTCAAGTGCCCCAAAGATGTCTAGGTCGGTTGCTCACAAAATTTTGGAGGAAGTTAACCTCAAATTTTACAAATCGACTTCTGGATCGTACCCAACTGCCCCAACGATGTCTGGGTCGTTTGCTTACTACGTTTTCCGGAAAGTTAACCTCAAATGTTACAAATCGACTTCTGGAGGGTACCCAAGTGCCCCAACGCTGTCTATGTCGGTTGCTCACAACATTGTCGAGAATGTCAACCTCAAATTTCACGAATCGATTTCTAGACGGTACCCAAGTGCCCCAACGATGTCTATGTCGGTTGCTCACAACATTTTCGGGAAAGTTATCCTTAACTCACACAAATCGACTTCTAGACGGTACCCAAGTGTTCCAACGATGTCTAGGTAAGTTGCTCACAAAATTTTGGAGGAAGTTAACCTCAAATTTTACAAATCGACTTTTGGATCGTACCCAACTGCCCCAACGATGTCTAGGTCGTTTGCTTTCTACGTTTTCCGGAAAGTTAACCTCAAATGTTACAAATCGACTTCTGGAGGGTACCCAAGTGCCCCAACGCTGTCTATGTCGGTTGATCACAACATTTTCGGTAAAGTTAACCTTACCTTTCACAAATCGACTTCTAGACGGTACCCAAGTGCCCCAACGAAGTCTAGGTCGTTTGCTCACTACATTTTCGGGGAAGTTAACCTCAAATTTTACAAATCGACTTCTAGATTGTACTCAAATGGTCTAACGATATCTAAGTCGGTTGCTCTCGACATTGTCGAGAAAGGTGACCTTAAATTTCACAATACGATTTCTAGACGGTACCCAAGTGCCCCAACGATGTCTATGTCGGTTGCTCACAACATTGTCGAGAAAGTTAACCTCAGATTTCACAAATCGATTTCTAGACGGTACCCAAGTGCCCCAACGATGTCTATGCCGGTTGCTCACAAAATTTTGGTGGAAGTTAACCTCAAATTTTACAAATCGACTTCTGGATGGTACTCAAGTGCCCCAACGATGTCTATGTCGGTTGCTCACAACATTGTCGAGAATGTTAACCTCCAATTTCACAAATTGATTTCTAGACGGTACCCAAGTGCCCCAACGATGTCTATGTCGGTTGATCACAACATTTTCGGGAAAGTTAACCTTAACTTTCACAAATTGACTTCTAGACGGTACCCAAGTGTTCCAACGATGTCTAGTTTGGTTGCTCACGAAATTTTGGAGGAAGTTAACCTCAAATTTTACAAATCGACTTCTGGATGGTACTCAAGTGCCCCAACGGAATCTATGTCGGTTGCTCACAACATTGTCGAGAAATTTAACCTTAAATTTCACAATACGACTTCTAGACGGTACTCAAGTGCCCCAACCATGTCTATGTCGGTTGCTCACAACATTGTCGAGAAAGTTAACCTCAAATTTCACAAATCGACTTCTATACGGTACCCAAGTGCCCCAACGATGTCTAGGTCGTTTGCTAACTACATTTTCGGGGAAGTTAACCTCAAATTTTACAAATCGACTTTTAGATTGTACCCAAATGCTCTAACGAAATCTAGGTCGATAGCTCTCAACATTTTCGGGGAAGTTAACCTCAAATTTAACAAATCGACTTCCAGACGGTACCCAAAAGCCCAAACGATGTCTAGGTCGCTTGCTTACTACGTTTTCCGGAAAGTTAACCTCAAATGTTACAAATCGACTTCTGGAGGGTACCCAAGTGTTCCAACGATGTCTAGGTAAGTTGCTCACAAAATTTTGGAGGAAGTTAACCTCAAATTTTACAAATCGACTTCTAGACGGTACCCAAAAGCCCAAACGATGTCTAGGTCGGTTGCCTACCACATTTTCGGGGAAGTTAACCTCAAATTTTACAAATCGACTTTTAGATTGTACCCAAATGCTCTAACGAAATCTAGGTCGATAGCTCTCAACATTTTCGGGGAAGTTAACCTCAAATTTTAAAAATCTACTTCTAGACGGTACCCCAGTGCCCCTACAATGTCTAGGTCGGTTGCTGACGAAAATTTGGAGGAAGTTAACCTCAAATTTTAGAAATCGACTTCTGGATCGTACTCAAGTGCCCCAAAGATGTCTATGTCGGTTGCTGACAACATTGTCGAGAAACTTAACATCAAATTTCACAAATCGACTTCTAGACGGTACCCAAGTGCCCCACCGATGTCTATGTCGGTTGCTCACAACATTGTCGAGAAAGTTAACCTCAAATTTCACAAGTCGATTTCCAGACGGTACCCAAGTGCCCCAACGATGTCTATGTCGGTTACTCACAACAGTTTCCGGGAAGTTAACCTCAAATGTTGCAAATCGACTTCTGGAGGGTACCCAAGTGCCCCAAAGATGTCTAGGTAGGTTGCTCACAAAATTTTGGAGGATGTTAACCTCAAATTTTACAAATCGACTTCTGGATCGTACCCAACTGCCCCAACGATGTCTAGGTCGCTTGCTTACTACGTTTTCCGGAAAGTTAACCTCAAATGTTACAAATCGACTTCTGGAGGGTACCCAAGTGCCCCAACGCTGTCTATGTCGGTTGCTCACAACATTGTCGAGAATGTTAACCTCAAATTTCACAAATTGATTTCCAGACGGTACCCAAGTGCCCCAACGATGTCTAGGTCGGTTGCTTACCACATTTTCGGGAAAGTTAACATCAGAGTTTACAAATCGACTTCTAGACGGTACCCAAGTGCCCCAACGATGTCTATGTCGGTTGCTCACAACATTGTCGAGAAAGTTAACCTCAAATTTCACAAATCGAGTTCTATACGGTACCCAAGTGCCCCAACGATGTCAAGGTCGTTTGCTTACTACATTTTCCGAGAAGTTAACCTCAAATGTTGCAAATCGACTTTTGGACGGTACCCAAGTGCCCCAACGATGTCTAGGTCGGTTGCTCACAACATTTTCGGGGAAGGTTTCTTTAAATTATATAAATCGAATTCAGGACGGTACCCAAGTGCCCAAACGATGTCTAGGTCGGTTGCTTACCACATTTTCGGGAAAGTTAACATCAAATTTAACAAATCGACTTCTATACGGTACCCAAGTGCCCCAACGATGTCTAGGTAGGTTGCTCACAACATTTTCGGAAACGTTATCCTTAACTCACACAAATCGACTTCTAGACGGTACCCAAGTGCCCCACCGATGTCTATGTCGGTTGCTCACAACATTTTCGGGAAAGTTATCCTTAACTCACACAAATCGACTTCTAGACGGTATTCAAGTGTTCCAACGATGTCTAGGTAAGTTGCTCACAAAATTTTGGAGGAAGTTAACCTCAAATTTTACAAATCGACTTCTAGACGGTACCCAAGTGCCCCAACAATGTCTATGTCGGTTGCTCACAACATTGTCGAGAAAGTTAACCTCAAATTTCACAAATCGATTTCCAGACGGTACCCAAGTGCCCCAACGATGTCTATGTCGGTTACTCACAACATTTTCCGGGAAGTTAACCTCAAATGTTGCAAATCGACTTCTGGAGGGTACTCAAGTGCCCCAAAGATGTCTAGGTCGGTTGCTCACAAAATTTTGGAGGAAGTTAACCTCAAATTTTACAAATCGACTTCTGGATCGTACCCAACTGCCCCAACGATGTCTGGGTCGTTTGCTTACTACGTTTTCCGGAAAGTTAACCTCAAATGTTACAAATCGACTTCTGGAGGGTACCCAAGTGCCCCAACGCTGTCTATGTCGGTTGCTCACAACATTGTCGAGAATGTCAACCTCAAATTTCACAAATCGATTTCTAGACGGTACCCAAGTGCCCCAACGATGTCTATGTCGGTTGCTCACAACATTTTCGGGAAAGTTATCCTTAACTCACACAAATCGACTTCTAGACGGTACCCAAGTGTTCCAACGATGTCTAGGTAAGTTGCTCACAAAATTTTGGAGGAAGTTAACCTCAAATTTTACAAATCGACTTTTGGATCGTACCCAACTGCCCCAACGATGTCTAGGTCGTTTGCTTTCTACGTTTTCCGGAAAGTTAACCTCAAATGTTACAAATCGACTTCTGGAGGGTACCCAAGTGCCCCAACGCTGTCTATGTCGGTTGATCACAACATTTTCGGTAAAGTTAACCTTACCTTTCACAAATCGACTTCTAGACGGTACCCAAGTGCCCCAACGAAGTCTAGGTCGTTTGCTCACTACATTTTCGGGGAAGTTAACCTCAAATTTTACAAATCGACTTCTAGATTGTACTCAAATGGTCTAACGATATCTAAGTCGGTTGCTCTCGACATTGTCGAGAAAGGTGACCTTAAATTTCACAATACGATTTCTAGACGGTACCCAAGTGCCCCAACGATGTCTATGTCGGTTGCTCACAACATTGTCGAGAAAGTTAACCTCAAATGTTACAAATCGACTTCTGGAGGGTACCCAAGTGTTCCAACGATGTCTAGGTAAGTTGCTCACAAAATTTTGGAGGAAGTTAACCTCAAATTTTACAAATCGACTTCTAGACGGTACCCAAAAGCCCAAACGATGTCTAGGTCGGTTGCCTACCACATTTTCGGGGAAGTTAACCTCAAATTTTACAAATCGACTTTTAGATTGTACCCAAATGCTCTAACGAAATCTAGGTCGATAGCTCTCAACATTTTCGGGGAAGTTAACCTCAAATTTTAAAAATCTACTTCTAGACGGTACCCCAGTGCCCCTACAATGTCTAGGTCGGTTGCTGACGAAAATTTGGAGGAAGTTAACCTCAAATTTTAGAAATCGACTTCTGGATCGTACTCAAGTGCCCCAAAGATGTCTATGTCGGTTGCTGACAACATTGTCGAGAAACTTAACATCAAATTTCACAAATCGACTTCTAGACGGTACCCAAGTGCCCCACCGATGTCTATGTCGGTTGCTCACAACATTGTCGAGAAAGTTAACCTCAAATTTCACAAGTCGATTTCCAGACGGTACCCAAGTGCCCCAACGATGTCTATGTCGGTTACTCACAACAGTTTCCGGGAAGTTAACCTCAAATGTTGCAAATCGACTTCTGGAGGGTACCCAAGTGCCCCAAAGATGTCTAGGTAGGTTGCTCACAAAATTTTGGAGGAAGTTAACCTCAAATTTTACAAATCGACTTCTGGATCGTACCCAACTGCCCCAACGATGTCTAGGTCGCTTGCTTACTACGTTTTCCGGAAAGTTAACCTCAAATGTTACAAATCGACTTCTGGAGGGTACCCAAGTGCCCCAACGCTGTCTATGTCGGTTGCTCACAACATTGTCGAGAATGTTAACCTCAAATTTCACAAATTGATTTCCAGACGGTACCTAAGTGCCCCAACGATGTCTATGTCGGTTACTCACAACATTTTCCGGGAAGTTAACCTCAAATGTTGCAAATCGACTTCTGGAGGGTACCCAAGTGCCCCAAAGATGTGTAGGTCGGTTGCTCAGAACATTTTCGGGGAAGGTAACTTCAATTTTTACAAATCGACTTTTGGACGGTACCCAAGTGCCCCAAGGATATCTAGGTCGGTCGATCACAACATTTTCGGGAAAGTTAACTTTACCTTTCACAAATCGACTTCTAGACGGTACCCAAGTGCCCCAACGAAGTCTAGGTCGTTTGCTCACTACATTTTCGGGGAAGTTAACCTCAAATTTTACAAATCGACTTCTAGATTGTACTCAAATGGTCTAACGATATCTAAGTCGGTTGCTCTCGACATTTTCGGGGAAGTTAACATCAAATTTCACAAAACGACTTCTAGACGGTACACAAGTGTTCCAACGATGTCTAGGTCGGTTGCTCACGAAAATTTGGAGGAAGTTAACCTCAAATTTTACAAATCGAATTTTGGATGGCACTCAAGTGCCCCAACGATGTCTATGTCGGTTGCTTACAACATTGTCGAGAAAGGTAACCTCAAATTTTACAAATCGACTTCTGGATGGTACTCAAGTGCCCCAACGATGTCTATGTCGGTTGCTCACAACATTGTCGAGAATGTTAACCTCAAATTTCACAAATCGATTTCTAGACAGTACCCAAGTGCCCCAACGATGTCTAGGTAGGTTGCTCACAACATTTTCGGAAAAGTTAACATCAAATTTTAAAAATCGACTTCCAGACGGTACCCAAATGCCCAAACGATGTCTATTTCGGTTGCTTACCACATTTTCGGGGAAGTTAACCTCAAATTTTAAAAATCTACTTCTAGACGGTACCCCAGTGCTCCTACAATGTCTAGGTCTGTTGCTCATAACATATTTGCGGAAGTTAACCTCAAATTTCACAAATCGACTTCTAGACGGTACCCAAGTGCCACAACGATGTCTAGGTCGGTTGCTCACAACATTTTCGGAAAAGTTAACATCAAATTTCAGAACTCGACTTCTGGACGGTACCCAAGTGCACCAACGATGTCTAGGTTGGTTGCTTACCACATTTTCGGGGATGTTAACATTAAATTTTACAAATCGACTTCTAGACGGTACCCAATTGCCCCAACGATGGCTAGGTAGGTTGCTCACAACATTTTCGGAAAAGTTAACATCAAATTTTAGAACTCGACTTCCAGACGGTACCCAAATGCCCAAACGATGTCTAGGTCTGTTGCTTACCACATTTTCTGGCAAGTTAACCTCAAATTTAAGAAATATACTTCTAGACGGTACCCCATTGCTCCTACAATGTCTAAGTCGTTTGCTCTCGACATTTTCGGGGAAGTTAACATCAAATTTTACAAAACGACTTCTAGACGGTACCCAAGTGTTCCAACAATGTCTAGGTCGGTTGCTCACGAAAATTTGGAGGAAGTTAACCTCAAATTTTACAAATCGACTTCTGGATGGTACTCAAGTGCCCCAAAGATGTCTATGTCGGTTGCTCACAACATTGTCGAGAAACTTAACATCAAATTTCACAAATCGACTTCTAGACGGTACCCAAGTGCCCCACCGATGTCTATGTCGCTTGCTCACAACATTTTCGGGAAAGTTATCCTTAACTCACACAAATCGACTTCTAGACGGTACCCAAGTGTTCCAACGATGTCTAGGTAAGTTGCTCACAAAATTTTGGAGGAAGTTAACCTCAAATTTTACAAATCGACTTCTAGACGGTACCCAAGTGCCCCAACAATGTCTATGTCGGTTGCTCACAACATTGTCGAGAAAGTTAACCTCAAATTTCACAAGTCGATTTCCAGACGGTACCCAAGTGCCCCAACGATGTCTATGTCGGTTACTCACAACAGTTTCCGGGAAGTTAACCTCAAATGTTGCAAATCGACTTCTGGAGGGTACCCAAGTGCCCCAAAGATGTCTAGGTAGGTTGCTCACAAAATTTTGGAGGAAGTTAACCACAAATTTTACAAATCGACTTCTGGATCGTACCCAACTGCCCCAACGATGTCTAGGTCGCTTGCTTACTACGTTTTCCGGAAAGTTAACCTCAAATGTTACAAATCGACTTCTGGAGGGTACCCAAGTGCCCCAACGCTGTCTATGTCGGTTGCTCACAACATTGTCGAGAATGTTAACCTCAAATTTCACAAATCGATTTCTAGACGGTACCCAAGTGCCCCACCGATGTCTATGTCGGTTGCTCACAACATTTTCGGGAAAGTTATCCTTAACTCACACAAATCGACTTTTAGACGGTACCCAAGTGTTCCAACGATGTCTAGGTAAGTTGCTCACAAAATTTTGGAGGAAGTTAACCTCAAATTTTACAAATCGACTTCTAGACGGTACCCAAAAGCCCAAACGATGTCTAGGTCGGTTGCCTACCACATTTTCGGGGAAGTTAACCTCAAATTTTACAAATCGACTTTTAGATTGTACCCAAATGCTCTAACGAAATCTAGGTCGATAGCTCTCAACATTTTCGGGGAAGTTAACCTCAAATTTTAAAAATCTACTTCTAGACGGTACCCCAGTGCCCCTACAATGTCTAGGTCGGTTGCTGACGAAAATTTGGAGGAAGTTAACCTCAAATTTTAGAAATCGACTTCTGGATCGTACTCAAGTGCCCCAAAGATGTCTATGTCGGTTGCTGACAACATTGTCGAGAAACTTAACATTAAATTTCACAAATCGACTTCTAGACGGTACCCAAGTGCCCCACCGATGTCTATGTCGGTTGCTCACAACATTGTCGAGAAAGTTAACCTCAAATTTCACAAGTCGATTTCCAGACGGTACCCAAGTGCCCCAACGATGTCTAGGTCGCTTGCTTACTACGTTTTCCGGAAAGTTAACCTCAAATGTTACAAATCGACTTCTGGAGGGTACCCAAGTGCCCCAACGCTGTCTATGTCGGTTGCTCACAACATTGTCGAGAATGTTAACCTCAAATTTCACAAATCGATTTCTAGACGGTACCCAAGTGCCCCACCGATGTCTATGTCGGTTGCTCACAACATTTTCGGGAAAGTTATCCTTAACTCACACAAATCGACTTCTAGACGGTACCCAAGTGTTCCAACGATGTCTAGGTAAGTTGCTCACAAAATTTTGGAGGAAGTTAACCTCAAATTTTACAAATCGACTTCTAGACGGTACCCAAGTGCCCCAACGATGTCTATGTCGGTTACTCACAACATTTTCCGGGAAGTTAACCTCAAATGTTGCAAATCGACTTCTGGAGGGTACCCAAGTGCCCCAAAGATGTCTAGGTCGGTTGCTCAGAACATTTTCGGGGAAGGTAACTTCAATTTTTACAAATCGACTTTTGGACGGTACCCAAGTGCCCCAAGGATATCTAGGTCGGTCGATCACAACATTTTCGGGAAAGTTAACTTTACCTTTCACAAATCGACTTCTAGACGGTACCCAAGTGCCCCAACGAAGTCTAGGTCGTTTGCTCACTACATTTTCGGGGAAGTTAACCTCAAATTTTACAAATCGACTTCTAGATTGTACTCAAATGGTCTAACGATATCTAAGTCGGTTGCTCTCGACATTTTCGGGGAAGTTAACATCAAATTTCACAAATCGACTTCTAGACGGTACACAAGTGTTCCAACGATGTCTAGGTCGGTTGCTCACGAAAATTTGGAGGAAGTTAACCTCAAATTTTACAAATCGAATTTTGGATGGCACTCAAGTGCCCCAACGATGTCTATGTCGGTTGCTTACAACATTGTCGAGAAAGGTAACCTCAAATTTTACAAATCGACTTCTGGATGGTACTCAAGTGCCCCAACGATGTCTATGTCGGTTGCTCACAACATTGTCGAGAATGTTAACCTCAAATTTCACAAATCGATTTCTAGACAGTACCCAAGTGCCCCAACGATGTCTAGGTAGGTTGCTCACAACATTTTCGGAAAAGTTAACATCAAATTTTAAAAATCGACTTCCAGACGGTACCCAAATGCCCAAACGATGTCTATTTCGGTTGCTTACCACATTTTCGGGGAAGTTAACCTCAAATTTTAAAAATCTACTTCTAGACGGTACCCCAGTGCTCCTACAATGTCTAGGTCTGTTGCTCATAACATATTTGCGGAAGTTAACCTCAAATTTCACAAATCGACTTCTAGACGGTACCCAAGTGCCACAACGATGTCTAGGTCGGTTGCTCACAACATTTTCGGAAAAGTTAACATCAAATTTCAGAACTCGACTTCTGGACGGTACCCAAGTGCACCAACGATGTCTAGGTTGGTTGCTTACCACATTTTCGGGGATGTTAACATTAAATTTTACAAATCGACTTCTAGACGGTACTCAATTGCCCCAACGATGGCTAGGTAGGTTGCTCACAACATTTTCGGAAAAGTTAACATCAAATTTTAGAACTCGACTTCCAGACGGTACCCAAATGCCCAAACGATGTCTAGGTCTGTTGCTTACCACATTTTCTGGCAAGTTAACCTCAAATTTAAGAAATATACTTCTAGACGGTACCCCATTGCTCCTACAATGTCTAAGTCGTTTGCTCTCGACATTTTCGGGGAAGTTAACATCAAATTTTACAAAACGACTTCTAGACGGTACCCAAGTGTTCCAACAATGTCTAGGTCGGTTGCTCACGAAAATTTGGAGGAAGTTAACCTCAAATTTTACAAATCGACTTCTGGATGGTACTCAAGTGCCCCAAAGATGTCTATGTCGGTTGCTCACAACATTGTCGAGAAACTTAACATCAAATTTCACAAATCGACTTCTAGACGGTACCCAAGTGCCCCACCGATGTCTATGTCGCTTGCTCACAACATTTTCGGGAAAGTTATCCTTAACTCACACAAATCGACTTCTAGACGGTACCCAAGTGTTCCAACGATGTCTAGGTAAGTTGCTCACAAAATTTTGGAGGAAGTTAACCTCAAATTTTACAAATCGACTTCTAGACGGTACCCAAGTGCCCCAACAATGTCTATGTCGGTTGCTCACAACATTGTCGAGAAAGTTAACCTCAAATTTCACAAATCGATTTCCAGACGGTACCCAAGTGCCCCAACGATGTCTATGTCGGTTACTCACAACATTTTCCGGGAAGTTAACCTCAAACGTTGCAAATTGACTTCTGGAGGGTACCCAAGTGCCCCAAAGATGTCTAGGTCGGTTGCTCACAAAATTTTGGAGGAAGTTAACCTCAAATTTTACAAATCGACTTCTAGATCGTACCCAACTACCCCAACGATGTCTGGGTCGTTTGCTTACTACGTTTTCCGGAAAGTTAACCTCAAATGTTACAAATCGACTTCTGGAGGGTACCCAAGTGCCCCAACGCTGTCTATGTCGGTTGCTCACAACATTGTCGAGAATGTCAACCTCAAATTTCACAAATCGATTTCTAGACGGTACCCAAGTGCCCCAACGATGTCTATGTCGGTTGCTCACAACATTTTCGGAAAGTTATCCTTAACTCACACAAATCGACTTCTAGACTGTACCCAAGTGTTCCAACGATGTCTAGGTAAGTTGCTCACAAAATTTTGGAGGAAGTTAACCTCAAATTTTACAAATCGACTTCTGGATCGTACCCAACTGCCCCAACGATGTCTAGGTCGTTTGCTTACTACGTTTTCCGGAAAGTTAACCTCAAATGTTACAAATCGACTTCTGGAGGGTACCCAAGTGCCCCAACGCTGTCTATGTCGGTTGATCACAACATTTTCGGTAAAGTTAACCTTACCTTTCACAAATCGACTTCTAGACGGTACCCAAGTGCCCCAACGAAGTCTAGGTCGTTTGCTCACTACATTTTCGGGGAAGTTAACCTCAAATTTTACAAATCGACTTCTAGATTGTACTCAAATGGTCTAACGATATCTAAGTCGGTTGCTCTCGACATTGTCCAGAAAGGTGACCTCAAATTTCACAATACGATTTCTAGACGGTACCCAAGTGCCCCAACGATGTCTATGTCGAATGCTCACAACATTGTCGAGAAAGTTAACCTCAGATTTCACAAATCGATTTCTAGACGGTACCCAAGTGCCCCAACGATGTCTATGTCGGTTGCTCACAAAATTTTGGTGGAAGTTAACCTCAAATTTTCCAAATCGACTTCTGGATGGTACTCAAGTGCCCCAACGATATCTATGTCGGTTGCTCACAACATTGTCGAGAAATTTAACTTTAAATTTCACAATACGACTTCTAGACGGTACTCTAGTGCCCCAACCATGTCTATGTCGGTTGCTCACAACATTGTCGAGAAAGTTAACCTCAAATTTCACAAATCGACTTCTATACGGTACCCAAGTGCCCCAACGATGTCTTGGTCGTTTGCTAACTACATTTTCGGGGAAGTTAACCTCAAATTTTACAAATCGACTTTTAGATTGTACCCAAATGCTCTAACGAAATCTAGGTCGATAGCTCTCAACATTTTCGGGGAAGTTAACCTCAAATTTAACAAATCGACTTCCAGACGGTACCCAAAAGCCCAAACGATGTCTAGGTCGGTTGCCTACCACATTTTCGGGGAAGTTAACCTCAAATTTTACAAATCGACTTTTAGATTGTACCCAAATGCTCTAACGAAATCTAGGTCGATAGCTCTCAACATTTTCGGGGAAGTTAACCTCAAATTTTAAAAATCTACTTCTAGACGGTACCCCAGTGCCCCTACAATGTCTAGGTCGGTTGCTGACAAAATTTGGAGGAAGTTAACCTCAAATTTTAGAAATCGACTTCTGGATCGTACTCAAGTGCCCCAAAGATGTCTATGTCGGTTGCTGACAACATTGTCGAGAAACTTAACATCAAATTTCACAAATCGACTTCTAGACGGTACCCAAGTGCCCCACCGATGTCTATGTCGGTTGCTCACAACATTGTCGAGAAAGTTAACCTCAAATTTCACAAGTCGATTTCCAGACGGTACCCAAGTGCCCCAACGATGTCTATGTCGGTTACTCACAACAGTTTCCGGGAAGTTAACCTCAAATGTTGCAAATCGACTTCTGGAGGGTACCCAAGTGCCCCAAAGATGTCTAGGTAGGTTGCTCACAAAATTTTGGAGGAAGTTAACCTCAAATTTTACAAATCGACTTCTGGATCGTACCCAACTGCCCCAACGATGTCTAGGTCGCTTGCTTACTACGTTTTCCGGAAAGTTAACCTCAAATGTTACAAATCGACTTCTGGAGGGTACCCAAGTGCCCCAACGCTGTCTATGTCGGTTGCTCACAACATTGTCGAGAATGTTAACCTCAAATTTCACAAATCGATTTCTAGACGGTACCCAAGTGCCCCACAGATGTCTATGTCGGTTGCTCACAACATTTTCGGGAAAGTTATCCTTAACTCACACAAATCGACTTCTAGACGGTACCCAAGTGTTCTAACGATGTCTAGGTAAGTTGCTCACAAAATTTTGGAGGAAGTTAACCTCAAATTTTACAAATCGACTTCTAGACGGTACCCAAGTGCCCCAACAATGTCTATGTCGGTTGCTCACAACATTGTCGAGAAAGTTAACCTCAAATTTCACAAATTGATTTCCAGACGGTACCCAAGTGCCCCAACGATGTCTATGTCGGTTACTCACAACATTTTCCGGAAAGTTGACCTTAAATGTTGCAAATCGACTTCTGGAGGGTACCCAAGTGCCCCAAAGATGTCTAGGTCGGTTGCTCAGAACATTTTCGGGGAAGGTAACTTCAATTTTTACAAATCGACTTTTGGACGGTACCCAAGTGCCCCAAGGATATCTAGGTCGGTCGATCACAACATTTTCGGGAAGTTAACCTTACCTTTCACAAATCGACTTCTAGACGGTACCCAAGTGCCCCACAGATGTCTATGTCGGTTGCTCACAACATTTTCGGGAAAGTTATCCTTAACTCACACAAATCGACTTCTAGACGGTACCCAAGTGTTCTAACGATGTCTAGGTAAGTTGCTCACAAAATTTTGGAGGAAGTTAACCTCAAATTTTACAAATCGACTTCTAGACGGTACCCAAGTGCCCCAACAATGTCTATGTCGGTTGCTCACAACATTGTCGAGAAAGTTAACCTCAAATTTCACAAATTGATTTCCAGACGGTACCCAAGTGCCCCAACGATGTCTATGTCGGTTACTCACAACATTTTCCGGAAAGTTGACCTTAAATGTTGCAAATCGACTTCTGGAGGGTACCCAAGTGCCCCAACGATGGCTAGGTAGGTTGCTCACAACATTTTCGGAAAAGTTAACATCAAATTTTAGAACTCGACTTCCAGACGGTACCCAAATGCCCAAACGATGTCTAGGTCTGTTGCTTACCACATTTTCTGGCAAGTTAACCTCAAATTTAAGAAATATACTTCTAGACGGTACCCCATTGCTCCTACAATGTCTAAGTCGTTTGCTCTCGACATTTTCGGGGAAGTTAACATCAAATTTTACAAAACGACTTCTAGACGGTACCCAAGTGTTCCAACAATGTCTAGGTCGGTTGCTCACGAAAATTTGGAGGAAGTTAACCTCAAATTTTACAAATCGACTTCTGGATGGTACTCAAGTGCCCCAAAGATGTCTATGTCGGTTGCTCACAACATTGTCGAGAAACTTAACATCAAATTTCACAAATCGACTTCTAGACGGTACCCAAGTGCCCCACCGATGTCTATGTCGCTTGCTCACAACATTTTCGGGAAAGTTATCCTTAACTCACACAAATCGACTTCTAGACGGTACCCAAGTGTTCCAACGATGTCTAGGTAAGTTGCTCACAAAATTTTGGAGGAAGTTAACCTCAAATTTTACAAATCGACTTCTAGACGGTACCCAAGTGCCCCAACAATGTCTATGTCGGTTGCTCACAACATTGTCGAGAAAGTTAACCTCAAATTTCACAAATCGATTTCCAGACGGTACCCAAGTGCCCCAACGATGTCTATGTCGGTTACTCACAACATTTTCCGGGAAGTTAACCTCAAACGTTGCAAATTGACTTCTGGAGGGTACCCAAGTGCCCCAAAGATGTCTAGGTCGGTTGCTCACAAAATTTTGGAGGAAGTTAACCTCAAATTTTACAAATCGACTTCTAGATCGTACCCAACTACCCCAACGATGTCTGGGTCGTTTGCTTACTACGTTTTCCGGAAAGTTAACCTCAAATGTTACAAATCGACTTCTGGAGGGTACCCAAGTGCCCCAACGCTGTCTATGTCGGTTGCTCACAACATTGTCGAGAATGTCAACCTCAAATTTCACAAATCGATTTCTAGACGGTACCCAAGTGCCCCAACGATGTCTATGTCGGTTGCTCACAACATTTTCGGAAAGTTATCCTTAACTCACACAAATCGACTTCTAGACTGTACCCAAGTGTTCCAACGATGTCTAGGTAAGTTGCTCACAAAATTTTGGAGGAAGTTAACCTCAAATTTTACAAATCGACTTCTGGATCGTACCCAACTGCCCCAACGATGTCTAGGTCGTTTGCTTACTACGTTTTCCGGAAAGTTAACCTCAAATGTTACAAATCGACTTCTGGAGGGTACCCAAGTGCCCCAACGCTGTCTATGTCGGTTGATCACAACATTTTCGGTAAAGTTAACCTTACCTTTCACAAATCGACTTCTAGACGGTACCCAAGTGCCCCAACGAAGTCTAGGTCGTTTGCTCACTACATTTTCGGGGAAGTTAACCTCAAATTTTACAAATCGACTTCTAGATTGTACTCAAATGGTCTAACGATATCTAAGTCGGTTGCTCTCGACATTGTCCAGAAAGGTGACCTCAAATTTCACAATACGATTTCTAGACGGTACCCAAGTGCCCCAACGATGTCTATGTCGAATGCTCACAACATTGTCGAGAAAGTTAACCTCAGATTTCACAAATCGATTTCTAGACGGTACCCAAGTGCCCCAACGATGTCTATGTCGGTTGCTCACAAAATTTTGGTGGAAGTTAACCTCAAATTTTCCAAATCGACTTCTGGATGGTACTCAAGTGCCCCAACGATATCTATGTCGGTTGCTCACAACATTGTCGAGAAATTTAACTTTAAATTTCACAATACGACTTCTAGACGGTACTCTAGTGCCCCAACCATGTCTATGTCGGTTGCTCACAACATTGTCGAGAAAGTTAACCTCAAATTTCACAAATCGACTTCTATACGGTACCCAAGTGCCCCAACGATGTCTAGGTCGTTTGCTAACTACATTTTCGGGGAAGTTAACCTCAAATTTTACAAATCGACTTTTAGATTGTACCCAAATGCTCTAACGAAATCTAGGTCGATAGCTCTCAACATTTTCGGGGAAGTTAACCTCAAATTTTAAAAATCTACTTCTAGACGGTACCCCAGTGCCCCTACAATGTCTAGGTCGGTTGCTGACAAAATTTGGAGGAAGTTAACCTCAAATTTTAGAAATCGACTTCTGGATCGTACTCAAGTGCCCCAAAGATGTCTATGTCGGTTGCTGACAACATTGTCGAGAAACTTAACATCAAATTTCACAAATCGACTTCTAGACGGTACCCAAGTGCCCCACCGATGTCTATGTCGGTTGCTCACAACATTGTCGAGAAAGTTAACCTCAAATTTCACAAGTCGATTTCCAGACGGTACCCAAGTGCCCCAACGATGTCTATGTCGGTTACTCACAACAGTTTCCGGGAAGTTAACCTCAAATGTTGCAAATCGACTTCTGGAGGGTACCCAAGTGCCCCAAAGATGTCTAGGTAGGTTGCTCACAAAATTTTGGAGGAAGTTAACCTCAAATTTTACAAATCGACTTCTGGATCGTACCCAACTGCCCCAACGATGTCTAGGTCGCTTGCTTACTACGTTTTCCGGAAAGTTAACCTCAAATGTTACAAATCGACTTCTGGAGGGTACCCAAGTGCCCCAACGCTGTCTATGTCGGTTGCTCACAACATTGTCGAGAATGTTAACCTCAAATTTCACAAATCGATTTCTAGACGGTACCCAAGTGCCCCACAGATGTCTATGTCGGTTGCTCACAACATTTTCGGGAAAGTTATCCTTAACTCACACAAATCGACTTCTAGACGGTACCCAAGTGTTCTAACGATGTCTAGGTAAGTTGCTCACAAAATTTTGGAGGAAGTTAACCTCAAATTTTACAAATCGACTTCTAGACGGTACCCAAGTGCCCCAACAATGTCTATGTCGGTTGCTCACAACATTGTCGAGAAAGTTAACCTCAAATTTCACAAATTGATTTCCAGACGGTACCCAAGTGCCCCAACGATGTCTATGTCGGTTACTCACAACATTTTCCGGAAAGTTGACCTTAAATGTTGCAAATCGACTTCTGGAGGGTACCCAAGTGCCCCAAAGATGTCTAGGTCGGTTGCTCAGAACATTTTCGGGGAAGGTAACTTCAATTTTTACAAATCGACTTTTGGACGGTACCCAAGTGCCCCAAGGATATCTAGGTCGGTCGATCACAACATTTTCGGGAAGTTAACCTTACCTTTCACAAATCGACTTCTAGACGGTACCCAAGTGCCCCAACGAAGTCTAGGTCGTTTGCTCACTACATTTTCGGGGAAGTTAACCTCAAATTTTACAAATCGACTTCTAGATTGTACTCAAATGGTCTAACGATATCTAAGTCGGTTGCTCTCGACATTTTCGGGGAAGTTAACATCAAATTTCACAAAACGACTTCTAGACGGTACACAAGTGTTCCAACGATGTCTAGGTCGGTTGCTCACGAAAATTTGGAGGAAGTTAACCTCAAATTTTACAAATCGAATTTTGGATGGCACTCAAGTGCCCCAACGATGTCTATGTCGGTTGCTTACAACATTGTCGAGAAAGGTAACCTCAAATTTTACAAATCGACTTCTGGATGGTACTCAAGTGCCCCAACGATGTCTATGTCGGTTGCTCACAACATTGTCGAGAAAGTTAACCTCAAATTTCACAAATCGACTTCTATACGGTACCCAAGTGCCCCAACGATGTCTAGGTCGTTTGCTAACTACATTTTCGGGGAAGTTAACCTCAAATTTTACAAATCGACTTTTAGATTGTACCCAAATGCTCTAACGAAATCTAGGTCGATAGCTCTCAACATTTTCGGGGAAGTTAACCTCAAATTTAACAAATCGACTTCCAGACGGTACCCAAAAGCCCAAACAATGTCTAGGTCGGTTGCTTACCACATTTTCGGGGAAGTTAACATCAAATTTTACAAATCGACTTCTTTACGGTACTTAAGTGCCCCAACGATGTCTAGGTAGGTTGCTCACAACATTTTCGGAAAAGTTAACATCAAATTTCAAAAATCGACTTCCAGACGGTACCCAAATGCCCACACGATGTCTATTTCGGTTGCTTACCACATTTTCGGGGAAGTTAACCTCAAATTTTAAAAATCTACTTATAGACGGTACCCCAGTGCTCCTACAATGTCTAGGTTGGTTGCTCACGAAAATTTGGAGGAAGTTAACCTCAAATTTTTAGAAATCGACTTCTGGATCGTACTCAAGTGCCCCAAAGATGTCTATGTCGGTTGCTGACAACATTGTCGAGAAACTTAACATCAAATTTCACAAATCGACTTCTAGACGGTACCCAAGTGCCCCACCGATGTCTATGTCGGTTGCTCACAACATTTTCGGGAAAGTTATCCTTAACTCACACAAATCGACTTCTAGACGGTACCCAAGTGTTCCAACGATGTCTAGGTAAGTTGCTCACAAAATTTTGGAGGAAGTTAACCTCAAATTTTACAAATCGACTTCTAGACGGTACCCAAGTGCCCCAACAATGTCTATGTCGGTTGCTCACAACATTGTCGAGAAAGTTAACCTCAAATTTCACAAATCGATTTCCAGACGGTACCCAAGTGCCCCAACGATGTCTATGTCGGTTACTCACAACATTTTCCGGGAAGTTAACCTCAAATGTTGCAAATCGACTTCTGGAGGGTACCCAAGTGCCCCAAAGATGTCTAGGTCGGTTGCTCACAAAATTTTGGAGGAAGTTAACCTCAAATTTTACAAATCGACTTCTGGATCGTACTCAACTGCCCCAACGATGTCTAGGTCGTTTGCTTACTACGTTTTCCGGAAAGTTAACCTCAAATGTTACAAATCGACTTCTGGAGGGTACCCAAGTGCCCCAACGCTGTCTATGTCGGTTGCTCACAACATTGTCGAGAATGTTAACCTCAAATTTCACAAATCGATTTCTAGACGGTACCCAAGTGCCCCACCGATGTCTATGTCGGTTGCTCACAACATTTTCGGGAAAGTTATCCTTAACTCACACAAATCGACTTCTAGACGGTACCCAAGTGTTCCAACGATGTCTAGGTAAGTTGCTCACAAAATTTTGGAGGAAGTTAACCTCAAATTTTACAAATCGACTTCTAGACGGTACCCAAGTGCCCCAACAATGTCTATGTCGGTTGCTCACAACATTGTCGAGAAAGTTAACCTCAAATTTCACAAATTGATTTCCAGACGGTACCCAAGTGCCCCAACGATGTCTATGTCGGTTACTCACAATATTTTCCGGGAAGTTAACCTTAAATGTTGCAAATCGACTTCTGGAGGGTACGCAAGTGCCCTAAAGATGTCTAGGTCGGTTGCTCAGAACATTTTCGGGGAAGGTAACTTCAAATTTTACAAATCGACTTTTGGACGGTACCCAAGTGCCCCAAGGATATCCAGGTCGGTTGATCACAACATTTTCGGGAAAGTTAACCTTACCTTTCACAAATCGACTTCTATACGGTACCCAAGTGCCCCAACGATGTCTAGGTCGTTTGCTAACTACATTTTCGGGGAAGTTAACCTCAAGTTTTACAAATCGACTTTTAGATTGTACCCAAATGCTCTAACGAAATCTAAGTCGATAGCTCTCAACATTTTCGGGGAAGTTAACCTCAAATTTAACAAATCGACTTCCAGACGGTACCCAAAAGCCCAAACGATGTCTAGATCGGTTGCCTACCACATTTTCGGGGAAGTTAACATCAAATTTTACAAATCGACTTCTTTACGGTACTTAAGTGCCCCAACGATGTCTAGGTAGGTTGCTCACAACATTTTCGGAAAAGTTAACATCAAATTTCAAAAATCGACTTCCAGACGGTACCCAAATGCCCACACGATGTCTATTTCGGTTGCTTACCACATTTTCGGGGAAGTTAACCTCAAATTTTAAAAATCTACTTCTAGACGGTACCCCAGTGCTCCTACAATGTCTAGGTCGGTTGCTGACGAAAATTTGGAGGAAGTTAACCTCAAATTTTAGAAATCGACTTCTGGATCGTACTCAAGTGCCCCAAAGATGTCTATGTCGGTTGCTGACAACATTGTCGAGAAACTTAACATCAAATTTCACAAATCGACTTCCAGACGGTACCCAAGTGCCCCAACGATGTCTATGTCGGTTACTCACAACAGTTTCCGGGAAGTTAACCTCAAATGTTGCAAATCGACTTCTGGAGGGTACCCAAGTGCCCCAAAGATGTCTAGGTAGGTTGCTCACAAAATTTTGGAGGAAGTTAACCTCAAATTTTACAAATCGACTTCTGGATCGTACCCAACTGCCCCAACGATGTCTAGGTCGCTTGCTTACTACGTTTTCCGGAAAGTTAACCTCAAATGTTACAAATCGACTTCTGGAGGGTACCCAAGTGCCCCAACGCTGTCTATGTCGGTTGCTCACAACATTGTCGAGAATGTTAACCTCAAATTTCACAAATCGATTTCTAGACGGTACCCAAGTGCCCCACCGATGTCTATGTCGGTTGTTCACAACATTTTCGGGAAAGTTATCCTTAACTCACACAAATCGACTTCTAGACGGTACCCAAGTGTTCCAACGATGTCTAGGTAAGTTGCTCACAAAATTTTGGAGGAAGTTAACCTCAAATTTTACAAATCGACTTCTAGACGGTACCCAAGTGCCCCAACAATGTCTATGTCGGTTGCTCACAACATTGTCGAGAAAGTTAACCTCAAATTTCACAAATTGATTTCCAGACGGTACCCAAGTGCCCCAACGATGTCTATGTCGGTTACTCACAACATTTTCGGGGAAGTTAACCTCAAATGTTGCAAATCGACTTCTGGAGGGTACCCAAGTGCCCCAAAGATGTCTAGGTCGGTTGTGTAGAACATTTTCGGGGAAGGTAACTTCAATTTTTACAAATCGACTTTTGGACGGTACCCAAGTGCCCCAAGGATATCTAGGTCGGTCGATCACAACATTTTCGGGAAGTTAACCTTAAATTTCACAAATCGACTTCTAGACGGTACCCAAGTGCCCCAACGAAGTCTAGGTCGTTTGCTCACTACATTTTCGGGGAAGTTAACCTCAAATTTTACAAATCGACTTCTAGATTGTACTCAAATCGTCTAACGATATCTAAGTCGGTTGCTCTCGACATTTTCGGGGAAGTTAACATCAAATTTCACAAAACGACTTCTAGACGGTACACAAGTGTTCCAACGATGTCTAGGTCGGTTGCTCACGAAAATTTGGAGGAAGTTAACCTCAAATTTTACAAATCGAATTTTGGATGGCACTCAAGTGCCCCAACGATGTCTATGTCGGTTGCTTACAACATTGTCGAGAAAGGTAACCTCAAATTTTACAAATCGACTTCTGGATGGTACTCAAGTGCCCCAACGATGTCTATGTCGGTTGATCACAACATTGTCGAGAATGTTAACCTCAAATTTCACAAATCGATTTCTAGACAGTACCCAAGTGCCCCAACGATGTCTAGGTAGGTTGCTCACAACATTTTCGGAAAAGTTAACATCAAATTTTAAAAATCGACTTCCAGACGGTACCCAAATGCCCAAACGATGTCTATTTCGGTTGCTTACCACATTTTCGGGGAAGTTAACCTCAAATTTTAAAAATCTACTTCTAGACGGTACCCCAGTGCTCCTACAATGTCTAGGTCTGTTGCTCATAACATATTTGCGGAAGTTAACCTCAAATTTCACAAATCGACTTCTAGACGGTACCCAAGTGCCACAACGATGTCTAGGTCGGTTGCTCACAACATTTTCGGAAAAGTTAACATCAAATTTCAGAACTCGACTTCTGGACGGTACCCAAGTGCACCAACGATGTCTAGGTTGGTTGCTTACCACATTTTCGGGGATGTTAACATTAAATTTTACAAATCGACTTCTAGACGGTACCCAATTGCCCCAACGATGGCTAGGTAGGTTGCTCACAACATTTTCGGAAAAGTTAACATCAAATTTTAGAACTCGACTTCCAGACGGTACCCAAATGCCCAAACGATGTCTAGGTCTGTTGCTTACCACATTTTCTGGCAAGTTAACCTCAAATTTAAGAAATATACTTCTAGACGGTACCCCATTGCTCCTACAATGTCTAAGTCGTTTGCTCTCGACATTTTCGGGGAAGTTAACATCAAATTTTACAAAACGACTTCTAGACGGTACCCAAGTGTTCCAACAATGTCTAGGTCGGTTGCTCACGAAAATTTGGAGGAAGTTAACCTCAAATTTTACAAATCGACTTCTGGATGGTACTCAAGTGCCCCAAAGATGTCTATGTCGGTTGCTCACAACATTGTCGAGAAACTTAACATCAAATTTCACAAATCGACTTCTAGACGGTACCCAAGTGCCCCACCGATGTCTATGTCGCTTGCTCACAACATTTTCGGGAAAGTTATCCTTAACTCACACAAATCGACTTCTAGACGGTACCCAAGTGTTCCAACGATGTCTAGGTAAGTTGCTCACAAAATTTTGGAGGAAGTTAACCTCAAATTTTACAAATCGACTTCTAGACGGTACCCAAGTGCTCCAACAATGTCTATGTCGGTTGCTCACAACATTGTCGAGAAAGTTAACCTCAAATTTCACAAATCGATTTCCAGACGGTACCCAAGTGCCCCAACGATGTCTATGTCGGTTACTCACAACATTTTCCGGGAAGTTAACCTCAAATGTTGCAAATTGACTTCTGGAGGGTACCCAAGTGCCCCAAAGATGTCTAGGTCGGTTGCTCACAAAATTTTGGAGGAAGTTAACCTCAAATTTTACAAATCGACTTCTGGATCGTACCCAACTGCCCCAACGATGTCTGGGTCGTTTGCTTACAACGTTTTCCGGAAAGTTAACCTCAAATGTTACAAATCGACTTCTGGAGGGTACCCAAGTGCCCCAACGCTGTCTATGTCGGTTGCTCACAACATTGTCGAGAATGTCAACCTCAAATTTCACAAATCGATTTCTAGACGGTACCCAAGTGCCCCAACGATGTCTATGTCGGTTGCTCACAACATTTTCGGAAAGTTATCCTTAACTCACACAAATCGACTTCTAGACTGTACCCAAGTGTTCCAACGATGTCTAGGTAAGTTGCTCACAAAATTTTGGACGAAGTTAACCTCAAATTTTACAAATCTACTTCTGGATCGTACCCAACTGCCCCAACGATGTCTAGGTCGTTTGCTTACTACGTTTTCCGGAAAGTTAACCTCAAATGTTACAAATCGACTTCTGGAGGGTACCCAAGTGCCCCAACGCTGTCTATGTCGGTTGATCACAACATTTTCGGTAAAGTTAACCTTACCTTTCACAAATCGACTTCTAGACGGTACCCAAGTGCCCCAACGAAGTCTAGGTTGTTTGCTCACTACATTTTCGGGGAAGTTAACCTCAAATTTTACAAATCGACTTCTAGATTGTACTCAAATGGTCTAACGATATCTAAGTCGGTTGCTCTCGACATTGTCCAGAAAGGTGACCTCAAATTTCACAATACGATTTCTAGACGGTACCCAAGTGCCCCAACAATGTCTATGTCGGTTGCTCACAACATTGTCGAGAAAGTTAACCTCAAATTTCACAAATCGATTTCCAGACGGTACCCAAGTGCCCCAACGATGTCTATGTCGGTTACTCACAACATTTTCCGGGAAGTTAACCTCAAATGTTGCAAATCGACTTCTGGAGGGTACTCAAGTGCCCCAAAGATGTCTAGGTCGGTTGCTCACAAAATTTTGGAGGAAGTTAACCTCAAATTTTACAAATCGACTTCTGGATCGTACCCAACTGCCCCAACGATGTCTGGGTCGTTTGCTTACTACGTTTTCCGGAAAGTTAACCTCAAATGTTACAAATCGACTTCTGGAGGGTACCCAAGTGCCCCAACGCTGTCTATGTCGGTTGCTCACAACATTGTCGAGAATGTCAACCTCAAATTTCACAAATCGATTTCTAGACGGTACCCAAGTGCCCCAACGATGTCTATGTCGGTTGCTCACAACATTTTCGGGAAAGTTATCCTTAACTCACACAAATCGACTTCTAGATGGTACCCAAGTGTTCCAACGATGTCTAGGTAAGTTGCTCACAAAATTTTGGAGGAAGTTAACCTCAAATTTTACAAATCGACTTTTGGATCGTACCCAACTGCCCCAACGATGTCTAGGTCGTTTGCTTTCTACGTTTTCCGGAAAGTTAACCTCAAATGTTACAAATCGACTTCTGGAGGGTACCCAAGTGCCCCAACGCTGTCTATGTCGGTTGATCACAACATTTTCGGTAAAGTTAACCTTACCTTTCACAAATCGACTTCTAGACGGTACCCAAGTGCCCCAACGAAGTCTAGGTCGTTTGCTCACTACATTTTCGGGGAAGTTAACCTCAAATTTTACAAATCGACTTCTAGATTGTACTCAAATGGTCTAACGATATCTAAGTCGGTTGCTCTCGACATTGTCGAGAAAGGTGACCTTAAATTTCACAATACGATTTCTAGACGGTACCCAAGTGCCCCAACGATGTCTATGTCGGTTGCTCACAACATTGTCGAGAAAGTTAACCTCAGATTTCACAAATCGATTTCTAGACGGTACCCAAGTGCCCCAACGATGTCTATGCCGGTTGCTCACAAAATTTTGGTGGAAGTTAACCTCAAATTTTACAAATCGACTTCTGGATGGTACTCAAGTGCCCCAACGATGTCTATGTCGGTTGCTCACAACATTGTCGAGAATGTTAACCTCCAATTTCACAAATTGATTTCTAGACGGTACCCAAGTGCCCCAACGATGTCTATGTCGGTTGATCACAACATTTTCGGGAAAGTTAACCTTAACTTTCACAAATTGACTTCTAGACGGTACCCAAGTGTTCCAACGATGTCTAGTTTGGTTGCTCACGAAATTTTGGAGGAAGTTAACCTCAAATTTTACAAATCGACTTCTGGATGGTACTCAAGTGCCCCAACGGAATCTATGTCGGTTGCTCACAACATTGTCGAGAAATTTAACCTTAAATTTCACAATACGACTTCTAGACGGTACTCAAGTGCCCCAACCATGTCTATGTCGGTTGCTCACAACATTGTCGAGAAAGTTAACCTCAAATTTCACAAATCGACTTCTATACGGTACCCAAGTGCCCCAACGATGTCTAGGTCGTTTGCTAACTACATTTTCGGGGAAGTTAACCTCAAATTTTACAAATCGACTTTTAGATTGTACCCAAATGCTCTAACGAAATCTAGGTCGATAGCTCTCAACATTTTCGGGGAAGTTAACCTCAAATTTAACAAATCGACTTCCAGACGGTACCCAAAAGCCCAAACGATGTCTAGGTCGCTTGCTTACTACGTTTTCCGGAAAGTTAACCTCAAATGTTACAAATCGACTTCTGGAGGGTACCCAAGTGTTCCAACGATGTCTAGGTAAGTTGCTCACAAAATTTTGGAGGAAGTTAACCTCAAATTTTACAAATCGACTTCTAGACGGTACCCAAAAGCCCAAACGATGTCTAGGTCGGTTGCCTACCACATTTTCGGGGAAGTTAACCTCAAATTTTACAAATCGACTTTTAGATTGTACCCAAATGCTCTAACGAAATCTAGGTCGATAGCTCTCAACATTTTCGGGGAAGTTAACCTCAAATTTTAAAAATCTACTTCTAGACGGTACCCCAGTGCCCCTACAATGTCTAGGTCGGTTGCTGACGAAAATTTGGAGGAAGTTAACCTCAAATTTTAGAAATCGACTTCTGGATCGTACTCAAGTGCCCCAAAGATGTCTATGTCGGTTGCTGACAACATTGTCGAGAAACTTAACATCAAATTTCACAAATCGACTTCTAGACGGTACCCAAGTGCCCCACCGATGTCTATGTCGGTTGCTCACAACATTGTCGAGAAAGTTAACCTCAAATTTCACAAGTCGATTTCCAGACGGTACCCAAGTGCCCCAACGATGTCTATGTCGGTTACTCACAACAGTTTCCGGGAAGTTAACCTCAAATGTTGCAAATCGACTTCTGGAGGGTACCCAAGTGCCCCAAAGATGTCTAGGTAGGTTGCTCACAAAATTTTGGAGGAAGTTAACCTCAAATTTTACAAATCGACTTCTGGATCGTACCCAACTGCCCCAACGATGTCTAGGTCGCTTGCTTACTACGTTTTCCGGAAAGTTAACCTCAAATGTTACAAATCGACTTCTGGAGGGTACCCAAGTGCCCCAACGCTGTCTATGTCGGTTGCTCACAACATTGTCGAGAATGTTAACCTCAAATTTCACAAATTGATTTCCAGACGGTACCTAAGTGCCCCAACGATGTCTATGTCGGTTACTCACAACATTTTCCGGGAAGTTAACCTCAAATGTTGCAAATCGACTTCTGGAGGGTACCCAAGTGCCCCAAAGATGTCTAGGTCGGTTGCTCAGAACATTTTCGGGGAAGGTAACTTCAATTTTTACAAATCGACTTTTGGACGGTACCCAAGTGCCCCAAGGATATCTAGGTCGGTCGATCACAACATTTTCGGGAAAGTTAACTTTACCTTTCACAAATCGACTTCTAGACGGTACCCAAGTGCCCCAACGAAGTCTAGGTCGTTTGCTCACTACATTTTCGGGGAAGTTAACCTCAAATTTTACAAATCGACTTCTAGATTGTACTCAAATGGTCTAACGATATCTAAGTCGGTTGCTCTCGACATTTTCGGGGAAGTTAACATCAAATTTCACAAAACGACTTCTAGACGGTACACAAGTGTTCCAACGATGTCTAGGTCGGTTGCTCACGAAAATTTGGAGGAAGTTAACCTCAAATTTTACAAATCGAATTTTGGATGGCACTCAAGTGCCCCAACGATGTCTATGTCGGTTGCTTACAACATTGTCGAGAAAGGTAACCTCAAATTTTACAAATCGACTTCTGGATGGTACTCAAGTGCCCCAACGATGTCTATGTCGGTTGCTCACAACATTGTCGAGAATGTTAACCTCAAATTTCACAAATCGATTTCTAGACAGTACCCAAGTGCCCCAACGATGTCTAGGTAGGTTGCTCACAACATTTTCGGAAAAGTTAACATCAAATTTTAAAAATCGACTTCCAGACGGTACCCAAATGCCCAAACGATGTCTATTTCGGTTGCTTACCACATTTTCGGGGAAGTTAACCTCAAATTTTAAAAATCTACTTCTAGACGGTACCCCAGTGCTCCTACAATGTCTAGGTCTGTTGCTCATAACATATTTGCGGAAGTTAACCTCAAATTTCACAAATCGACTTCTAGACGGTACCCAAGTGCCACAACGATGTCTAGGTCGGTTGCTCACAACATTTTCGGAAAAGTTAACATCAAATTTCAGAACTCGACTTCTGGACGGTACCCAAGTGCACCAACGATGTCTAGGTTGGTTGCTTACCACATTTTCGGGGATGTTAACATTAAATTTTACAAATCGACTTCTAGACGGTACCCAATTGCCCCAACGATGGCTAGGTAGGTTGCTCACAACATTTTCGGAAAAGTTAACATCAAATTTTAGAACTCGACTTCCAGACGGTACCCAAATGCCCAAACGATGTCTAGGTCTGTTGCTTACCACATTTTCTGGCAAGTTAACCTCAAATTTAAGAAATATACTTCTAGACGGTACCCCATTGCTCCTACAATGTCTAAGTCGTTTGCTCTCGACATTTTCGGGGAAGTTAACATCAAATTTTACAAAACGACTTCTAGACGGTACCCAAGTGTTCCAACAATGTCTAGGTCGGTTGCTCACGAAAATTTGGAGGAAGTTAACCTCAAATTTTACAAATCGACTTCTGGATGGTACTCAAGTGCCCCAAAGATGTCTATGTCGGTTGCTCACAACATTGTCGAGAAACTTAACATCAAATTTCACAAATCGACTTCTAGACGGTACCCAAGTGCCCCACCGATGTCTATGTCGCTTGCTCACAACATTTTCGGGAAAGTTATCCTTAACTCACACAAATCGACTTCTAGACGGTACCCAAGTGTTCCAACGATATCTAGGTAAGTTGCTCACAAAATTTTGGAGGAAGTTAACCTCAAATTTTACAAATCGACTTCTAGACGGTACCCAAGTGCCCCAACAATGTCTATGTCGGTTGCTCACAACATTGTCGAGAAAGTTAACCTCAAATTTCACAAGTCGATTTCCAGACGGTACCCAAGTGCCCCAACGATGTCTATGTCGGTTACTCACAACAGTTTCCGGGAAGTTACCCTCAAATGTTGCAAATCGACTTCTGGAGGGTACCCAAGTGCCCCAAAGATGTCTAGGTAGGTTGCTCACAAAATTTTGGAGGAAGTTAACCACAAATTTTACAAATCGACTTCTGGATCGTACCCAACTGCCCCAACGATGTCTCGGTCGCTTGCTTACTACGTTTTCCGGAAAGTTAACCTCAAATGTTACAAATCGACTTCTGGAGGGTACCCAAGTGCCCCAACGCTGTCTATGTCGGTTGCTCACAACATTGTCGAGAATGTTAACCTCAAATTTCACAAATCGATTTCTAGACGGTACCCAAGTGCCCCACCGATGTCTATGTCGGTTGCTCACAACATTTTCGGGAAAGTTATCCTTAACTCACACAAATCGACTTTTAGACGGTACCCAAGTGTTCCAACGATGTCTAGGTAAGTTGCTCACAAAATTTTGGAGGAAGTTAACCTCAAATTTTACAAATCGACTTCTAGACGGTACCCAAAAGCCCAAACGATGTCTAGGTCGGTTGCCTACCACATTTTCGGGGAAGTTATCCTCAAATTTTACAAATCGACTTTTAGATTGTACCCAAATGCTCTAACGAAATCTAGGTCGATAGCTCTCAACATTTTCGGGGAAGTTAACCTCAAATTTTAAAAATCTACTTCTAGACGGTACCCCAGTGCCCCTACAATGTCTAGGTCGGTTGCTGACGAAAATTTGGAGGAAGTTAACCTCAAATTTTAGAAATCGACTTCTGGATCGTACTCAAGTGCCCCAAAGATGTCTATGTCGGTTGCTGACAACATTGTCGAGAAACTTAACATTAAATTTCACAAATCGACTTCTAGACGGTACCCAAGTGCCCCACCGATGTCTATGTCGGTTGCTCACAACATTGTCGAGAAAGTTAACCTCAAATTTCACAAGTCGATTTCCAGACGGTACCCAAGTGCCCCAACGATGTCTAGGTCGCTTGCTTACTACGTTTTCCGGAAAGTTAACCTCAAATGTTACAAATCGACTTCTGGAGGGTACCCAAGTGCCCCAACGCTGTCTATGTCGGTTGCTCACAACATTGTCGAGAATGTTAACCTCAAATTTCACAAATCGATTTCTAGACGGTACCCAAGTGCCCCACCGATGTCTATGTCGGTTGCTCACAACATTTTCGGGAAAGTTATCCTTAACTCACACAAATCGACTTCTAGACGGTACCCAAGTGTTCCAACGATGTCTAGGTAAGTTGCTCACAAAATTTTGGAGGAAGTTAACCTCAAATTTTACAAATCGACTTCTAGACGGTACCCAAGTGCCCCAACGATGTCTATGTCGGTTACTCACAACATTTTCTGGGAAGTTAACATCAAATGTTGCAAATCGACTTCTGGAGGGTACCCAAGTGCCCCAAAGATGTCTAGGTCGGTTGCTCAGAACATTTTCGGGGAAGGTAACTTCAATTTTTACAAATCGACTTTTGGACGGTACCCAAGTGCCCCAAGGATATCTAGGTCGGTCGATCACAACATTTTCGGGAAAGTTAACTTTACCTTTCACAAATCGACTTCTAGACGGTACCCAAGTGCCCCAACGAAGTCTAGGTCGTTTGCTCACTACATTTTCGGGGAAGTTAACCTCAAATTTTACAAATCGACTTCTAGATTGTACTCAAATGGTCTAACGATATCTAAGTCGGTTGCTCTCGACATTTTCGGGGAAGTTAACATCAAATTTCACAAAACGACTTCTAGACGGTACACAAGTGTTCCAACGATGTCTAGGTCGGTTGCTCACGAAAATTTGGAGGAAGTTAACCTCAAATTTTACAAATCGAATTTTGGATGGCACTCAAGTGCCCCAACGATGTCTATGTCGGTTGCTTACAACATTGTCGAGAAAGGTAACCTCAAATTTTACAAATCGACTTCTGGATGGTACTCAAGTGCCCCAACGATGTCTATGTCGGTTGCTCACAACATTGTCGAGAATGTTAACCTCAAATTTCACAAATCGATTTCTAGACAGTACCCAAGTGCCCCAACGATGTCTAGGTAGGTTGCTCACAACATTTTCGGAAAAGTTAACATCAAATTTTAAAAATCGACTTCCAGACGGTACCCAAATGCCCAAACGATGTCTATTTCGGTTGCTTACCACATTTTCGGGGAAGTTAACCTCAAATTTTAAAAATCTACTTCTAGACGGTACCCCAGTGCTCCTACAATGTCTAGGTCTGTTGCTCATAACATATTTGCGGAAGTTAACCTCAAATTTCACAAATCAACTTCTAGACGGTACCCAAGTGCCACAACGATGTCTAGGTCGGTTGCTCACAACATTTTCGGAAAAGTTAACATCAAATTTCAGAACTCGACTTCTGGACGGTACCCAAGTGCACCAACGATGTCTAGGTTGGTTGCTTACCACATTTTCGGGGATGTTAACATTAAATTTTACAAATCGACTTCTAGACGGTACTCAATTGCCCCAACGATGGCTAGGTAGGTTGCTCACAACATTTTCGGAAAAGTTAACATCAAATTTTAGAACTCGACTTCCAGACGGTACCCAAATGCCCAAACGATGTCTAGGTCTGTTGCTTACCACATTTTCTGGCAAGTTAACCTCAAATTTAAGAAATATACTTCTAGACGGTACCCCATTGCTCCTACAATGTCTAAGTCGTTTGCTCTCGACATTTTCGGGGAAGTTAACATCAAATTTTACAAAACGACTTCTAGACGGTACCCAAGTGTTCCAACAATGTCTAGGTCGGTTGCTCACGAAAATTTGGAGGAAGTTAACCTCAAATTTTACAAATCGACTTCTGGATGGTACTCAAGTGCCCCAAAGATGTCTATGTCGGTTGCTCACAACATTGTCGAGAAACTTAACATCAAATTTCACAAATCGACTTCTAGACGGTACCCAAGTGCCCCACCGATGTCTATGTCGCTTGCTCACAACATTTTCGGGAAAGTTATCCTTAACTCACACAAATCGACTTCTAGACGGTACCCAAGTGTTCCAACGATGTCTAGGTAAGTTGCTCACAAAATTTTGGAGGAAGTTAACCTCAAATTTTACAAATCGACTTCTAGACGGTACCCAAGTGCCCCAACAATGTCTATGTCGGTTGCTCACAACATTGTCGAGAAAGTTAACCTCAAATTTCACAAATCGATTTCCAGACGGTACCCAAGTGCCCCAACGATGTCTATGTCGGTTACTCACAACATTTTCCGGGAAGTTAACCTCAAACGTTGCAAATTGACTTCTGGAGGGTACCCAAGTGCCCCAAAGATGTCTAGGTCGGTTGCTCACAAAATTTTGGAGGAAGTTAACCTCAAATTTTACAAATCGACTTCTAGATCGTACCCAACTACCCCAACGATGTCTGGGTCGTTTGCTTACTACGTTTTCCGGAAAGTTAACCTCAAATGTTACAAATCGACTTCTGGAGGGTACCCAAGTGCCCCAACGCTGTCTATGTCGGTTGCTCACAACATTGTCGAGAATGTCAACCTCAAATTTCACAAATCGATTTCTAGACGGTACCCAAGTGCCCCAACGATGTCTATGTCGGTTGCTCACAACATTTTCGGAAAGTTATCCTTAACTCACACAAATCGACTTCTAGACTGTACCCAAGTGTTCCAACGATGTCTAGGTAAGTTGCTCACAAAATTTTGGAGGAAGTTAACCTCAAATTTTACAAATCGACTTCTGGATCGTACCCAACTGCCCCAACGATGTCTAGGTCGTTTGCTTACTACGTTTTCCGGAAAGTTAACCTCAAATGTTACAAATCGACTTCTGGAGGGTACCCAAGTGCCCCAACGCTGTCTATGTCGGTTGATCACAACATTTTCGGTAAAGTTAACCTTACCCAAGTGCCCCAACGAAGTCTAGGTCGTTTGCTCACTACATTTTCGGGGAAGTTAACCTCAAATTTTACAAATCGACTTCTAGATTGTACTCAAATGGTCTAACGATATCTAAGTCGGTTGCTCTCGACATTGTCCAGAAAGGTGACCTCAAATTTCACAATACGATTTCTAGACGGTACCCAAGTGCCCCAACGATGTCTATGTCGAATGCTCACAACATTGTCGAGAAAGTTAACCTCAGATTTCACAAATCGATTTCTAGACGGTACCCAAGTGCCCCAACGATGTCTATGTCGGTTGCTCACAAAATTTTGGTGGAAGTTAACCTCAAATTTTCCAAATCGACTTCTGGATGGTACTCAAGTGCCCCAACCATGTCTATGTCGGTTGCTCACAACATTGTCGAGAAATTTAACCTCAAATTTCACAAATCGACTTCTATACGGTACCCAAGTGCCCCAACGATGTCTAGGTCGTTTGCTAACTACATTTTCGGGGAAGTTAACCTCAAATTTTACAAATCGACTTTTAGATTGTACCCAAATGCTCTAACGAAATCTAGGTCGATAGCTCTCAACATTTTCGGGGAAGTTAACCTCAAATTTAACAAATCGACTTCCAGACGGTACCCAAAAGCCCAAACGATGTCTAGGTCGGTTGCCTACCACATTTTCGGGGAAGTTAACCTCAAATTTTACAAATCGACTTTTAGATTGTACCCAAATGCTCTAACGAAATCTAGGTCGATAGCTCTCAACATTTTCGGGGAAGTTAACCTCAAATTTTAAAAATCTACTTCTAGACGGTACCCCAGTGCCCCTACAATGTCTAGGTCGGTTGCTGACAAAATTTGGAGGAAGTTAACCTCAAATTTTAGAAATCGACTTCTGGATCGTACTCAAGTGCCCCAAAGATGTCTATGTCGGTTGCTGACAACATTGTCGAGAAACTTAACATCAAATTTCACAAATCGACTTCTAGACGGTACCCAAGTGCCCCACCGATGTCTATGTCGGTTGCTCACAACATTGTCGAGAAAGTTAACCTCAAATTTCACAAGTCGATTTCCAGACGGTACCCAAGTGCCCCAACGATGTCTATGTCGGTTACTCACAACAGTTTCCGGGAAGTTAACCTCAAATGTTGCAAATCGACTTCTGGAGGGTACCCAAGTGCCCCAAAGATGTCTAGGTAGGTTGCTCACAAAATTTTGGAGGAAGTTAACCTCAAATTTTACAAATCGACTTCTGGATCGTACCCAACTGCCCCAACGATGTCTAGGTCGCTTGCTTACTACGTTTTCCGGAAAGTTAACCTCAAATGTTACAAATCGACTTCTGGAGGGTACCCAAGTGCCCCAACGCTGTCTATGTCGGTTGCTCACAACATTGTCGAGAATGTTAACCTCAAATTTCACAAATCGATTTCTAGACGGTACCCAAGTGCCCCACAGATGTCTATGTCGGTTGCTCACAACATTTTCGGGAAAGTTATCCTTAACTCACACAAATCGACTTCTAGACGGTACCCAAGTGTTCTAACGATGTCTAGGTAAGTTGCTCACAAAATTTTGGAGGAAGTTAACCTCAAATTTTACAAATCGACTTCTAGACGGTACCCAAGTGCCCCAACAATGTCTATGTCGGTTGCTCACAACATTGTCGAGAAAGTTAACCTCAAATTTCACAAATTGATTTCCAGACGGTACCCAAGTGCCCCAACGATGTCTATGTCGGTTACTCACAACATTTTCCGGAAAGTTGACCTTAAATGTTGCAAATCGACTTCTGGAGGGTACCCAAGTGCCCCAAAGATGTCTAGGTCGGTTGCTCAGAACATTTTCGGGGAAGGTAACTTCAATTTTTACAAATCGACTTTTGGACGGTACCCAAGTGCCCCAAGGATATCTAGGTCGGTCGATCACAACATTTTCGGGAAGTTAACCTTACCTTTCACAAATCGACTTCTAGACGGTACCCAAGTGCCCCAACGAAGTCTAGGTCGTTCGCTCACTACATTTTCGGGGAAGTTAACCTCAAATTTTACAAATCGACTTCTAGATTGTACTCAAATGGTCTAACGATATCTAAGTCGGTTGCTCTCGACATTTTCGGGGAAGTTAACATCAAATTTCACAAAACGACTTCTAGACGGTACACAAGTGTTCCAACGATGTCTAGGTCGGTTGCTCACGAAAATTTGGAGGAAGTTAACCTCAAATTTTACAAATCGAATTTTGGATGGCACTCAAGTGCCCCAACGATGTCTATGTCGGTTGCTTACAACATTGTCGAGAAAGGTAACCTCAAATTTTACAAATCGACTTCTGGATGGTACTCAAGTGCCCCAACGATGTCTATGTCGGTTGCTCACAACATTGTCGAGAAAGTTAACCTCAAATTTCACAAATCGACTTCTATACGGTACCCAAGTGCCCCAACGATGTCTAGGTCGTTTGCTAACTACATTTTCGGGGAAGTTAACCTCAAATTTTACAAATCGACTTTTAGATTGTACCCAAATGCTCTAACGAAATCTAGGTCGATAGCTCTCAACATTTTCGGGGAAGTTAACCTCAAATTTAACAAATCGACTTCCAGACGGTACCCAAAAGCCCAAACAATGTCTAGGTCGGTTGCTTACCACATTTTCGGGGAAGTTAACATCAAATTTTACAAATCGACTTCTTTACGGTACTTAAGTGCCCCAACGATGTCTAGGTAGGTTGCTCACAACATTTTCGGAAAAGTTAACATCAAATTTCAAAAATCGACTTCCAGACGGTACCCAAATGCCCACACGATGTCTATTTCGGTTGCTTACCACATTTTCGGGGAAGTTAACCTCAAATTTTAAAAATCTACTTATAGACGGTACCCCAGTGCTCCTACAATGTCTAGGTTGGTTGCTCACGAAAATTTGGAGGAAGTTAACCTCAAATTTTTAGAAATCGACTTCTGGATCGTACTCAAGTGCCCCAAAGATGTCTATGTCGGTTGCTGACAACATTGTCGAGAAACTTAACATCAAATTTCACAAATCGACTTCTAGACGGTACCCAAGTGCCCCACCGATGTCTAGGTAAGTTGCTCACAAAATTTTGGAGGAAGTTAACCTCAAATTTTACAAATCGACTTCTAGACGGTACCCAAGTGCCCCAACAATGTCTATGTCGGTTGCTCACAACATTGTCGAGAAAGTTAACCTCAAATTTCACAAATCGATTTCCAGACGGTACCCAAGTGCCCCAACGATGTCTATGTCGGTTACTCACAACATTTTCCGGGAAGTTAACCTCAAACGTTGCAAATTGACTTCTGGAGGGTACCCAAGTGCCCCAAAGATGTCTAGGTCGGTTGCTCACAAAATTTTGGAGGAAGTTAACCTCAAATTTTACAAATCGACTTCTAGATCGTACCCAACTACCCCAACGATGTCTGGGTCGTTTGCTTACTACGTTTTCCGGAAAGTTAACCTCAAATGTTACAAATCGACTTCTGGAGGGTACCCAAGTGCCCCAACGCTGTCTATGTCGGTTGCTCACAACATTGTCGAGAATGTCAACCTCAAATTTCACAAATCGATTTCTAGACGGTACCCAAGTGCCCCAACGATGTCTATGTCGGTTGCTCACAACATTTTCGGAAAGTTATCCTTAACTCACACAAATCGACTTCTAGACTGTACCCAAGTGTTCCAACGATGTCTAGGTAAGTTGCTCACAAAATTTTGGAGGAAGTTAACCTCAAATTTTACAAATCGACTTCTGGATCGTACCCAACTGCCCCAACGATGTCTAGGTCGTTTGCTTACTACGTTTTCCGGAAAGTTAACCTCAAATGTTACAAATCGACTTCTGGAGGGTACCCAAGTGCCCCAACGCTGTCTATGTCGGTTGATCACAACATTTTCGGTAAAGTTAACCTTACCCAAGTGCCCCAACGAAGTCTAGGTCGTTTGCTCACTACATTTTCGGGGAAGTTAACCTCAAATTTTACAAATCGACTTCTAGATTGTACTCAAATGGTCTAACGATATCTAAGTCGGTTGCTCTCGACATTGTCCAGAAAGGTGACCTCAAATTTCACAATACGATTTCTAGACGGTACCCAAGTGCCCCAACGATGTCTATGTCGAATGCTCACAACATTGTCGAGAAAGTTAACCTCAGATTTCACAAATCGATTTCTAGACGGTACCCAAGTGCCCCAACGATGTCTATGTCGGTTGCTCACAAAATTTTGGTGGAAGTTAACCTCAAATTTTCCAAATCGACTTCTGGATGGTACTCAAGTGCCCCAACCATGTCTATGTCGGTTGCTCACAACATTGTCGAGAAAGTTAACCTCAAATTTCACAAATCGACTTCTATACGGTACCCAAGTGCCCCAACGATGTCTAGGTCGTTTGCTAACTACATTTTCGGGGAAGTTAACCTCAAATTTTACAAATCGACTTTTAGATTGTACCCAAATGCTCTAACGAAATCTAGGTCGATAGCTCTCAACATTTTCGGGGAAGTTAACCTCAAATTTAACAAATCGACTTCCAGACGGTACCCAAAAGCCCAAACGATGTCTAGGTCGGTTGCCTACCACATTTTCGGGGAAGTTAACCTCAAATTTTACAAATCGACTTTTAGATTGTACCCAAATGCTCTAACGAAATCTAGGTCGATAGCTCTCAACATTTTCGGGGAAGTTAACCTCAAATTTTAAAAATCTACTTCTAGACGGTACCCCAGTGCCCCTACAATGTCTAGGTCGGTTGCTGACAAAATTTGGAGGAAGTTAACCTCAAATTTTAGAAATCGACTTCTGGATCGTACTCAAGTGCCCCAAAGATGTCTATGTCGGTTGCTGACAACATTGTCGAGAAACTTAACATCAAATTTCACAAATCGACTTCTAGACGGTACCCAAGTGCCCCACCGATGTCTATGTCGGTTGCTCACAACATTGTCGAGAAAGTTAACCTCAAATTTCACAAGTCGATTTCCAGACGGTACCCAAGTGCCCCAACGATGTCTATGTCGGTTACTCACAACAGTTTCCGGGAAGTTAACCTCAAATGTTGCAAATCGACTTCTGGAGGGTACCCAAGTGCCCCAAAGATGTCTAGGTAGGTTGCTCACAAAATTTTGGAGGAAGTTAACCTCAAATTTTACAAATCGACTTCTGGATCGTACCCAACTGCCCCAACGATGTCTAGGTCGCTTGCTTACTACGTTTTCCGGAAAGTTAACCTCAAATGTTACAAATCGACTTCTGGAGGGTACCCAAGTGCCCCAACGCTGTCTATGTCGGTTGCTCACAACATTGTCGAGAATGTTAACCTCAAATTTCACAAATCGATTTCTAGACGGTACCCAAGTGCCCCACAGATGTCTATGTCGGTTGCTCACAACATTTTCGGGAAAGTTATCCTTAACTCACACAAATCGACTTCTAGACGGTACCCAAGTGTTCTAACGATGTCTAGGTAAGTTGCTCACAAAATTTTGGAGGAAGTTAACCTCAAATTTTACAAATCGACTTCTAGACGGTACCCAAGTGCCCCAACAATGTCTATGTCGGTTGCTCACAACATTGTCGAGAAAGTTAACCTCAAATTTCACAAATTGATTTCCAGACGGTACCCAAGTGCCCCAACGATGTCTATGTCGGTTACTCACAACATTTTCCGGAAAGTTGACCTTAAATGTTGCAAATCGACTTCTGGAGGGTACCCAAGTGCCCCAAAGATGTCTAGGTCGGTTGCTCAGAACATTTTCGGGGAAGGTAACTTCAATTTTTACAAATCGACTTTTGGACGGTACCCAAGTGCCCCAAGGATATCTAGGTCGGTCGATCACAACATTTTCGGGAAGTTAACCTTACCTTTCACAAATCGACTTCTAGACGGTACCCAAGTGCCCCAACGAAGTCTAGGTCGTTTGCTCACTACATTTTCGGGGAAGTTAACCTCAAATTTTACAAATCGACTTCTAGATTGTACTCAAATGGTCTAACGATATCTAAGTCGGTTGCTCTCGACATTTTCGGGGAAGTTAACATCAAATTTCACAAAACGACTTCTAGACGGTACACAAGTGTTCCAACGATGTCTAGGTCGGTTGCTCACGAAAATTTGGAGGAAGTTAACCTCAAATTTTACAAATCGAATTTTGGATGGCACTCAAGTGCCCCAACGATGTCTATGTCGGTTGCTTACAACATTGTCGAGAAAGGTAACCTCAAATTTTACAAATCGACTTCTGGATGGTACTCAAGTGCCCCAACGATGTCTATGTCGGTTGCTCACAACATTGTCGAGAAAGTTAACCTCAAATTTCACAAATCGACTTCTATACGGTACCCAAGTGCCCCAACGATGTCTAGGTCGTTTGCTAACTACATTTTCGGGGAAGTTAACCTCAAATTTTACAAATCGACTTTTAGATTGTACCCAAATGCTCTAACGAAATCTAGGTCGATAGCTCTCAACATTTTCGGGGAAGTTAACCTCAAATTTAACAAATCGACTTCCAGACGGTACCCAAAAGCCCAAACAATGTCTAGGTCGGTTGCTTACCACATTTTCGGGGAAGTTAACATCAAATTTTAAAAATCTACTTATAGACGGTACCCCAGTGCTCCTACAATGTCTAGGTTGGTTGCTCACGAAAATTTGGAGGAAGTTAACCTCAAATTTTTAGAAATCGACTTCTGGATCGTACTCAAGTGCCCCAAAGATGTCTATGTCGGTTGCTGACAACATTGTCGAGAAACTTAACATCAAATTTCACAAATCGACTTCTAGACGGTACCCAAGTGCCCCACCGATGTCTATGTCGGTTGCTCACAACATTTTCGGGAAAGTTATCCTTAACTCACACAAATCGACTTCTAGACGGTACCCAAGTGTTCCAACGATGTCTAGGTAAGTTGCTCACAAAATTTTGGAGGAAGTTAACCTCAAATTTTACAAATCGACTTCTAGACGGTACCCAAGTGCCCCAACAATGTCTATGTCGGTTGCTCACAACATTGTCGAGAAAGTTAACCTCAAATTTCACAAATCGATTTCCAGACGGTACCCAAGTGCCCCAACGATGTCTATGTCGGTTACTCACAACATTTTCCGGGAAGTTAACCTCAAATGTTGCAAATCGACTTCTGGAGGGTACCCAAGTGCCCCAAAGATGTCTAGGTCGGTTGCTCACAAAATTTTGGAGGAAGTTAACCTCAAATTTTACAAATCGACTTCTGGATCGTACTCAACTGCCCCAACGATGTCTAGGTCGTTTGCTTACTACGTTTTCCGGAAAGTTAACCTCAAATGTTACAAATCGACTTCTGGAGGGTACCCAAGTGCCCCAACGCTGTCTATGTCGGTTGCTCACAACATTGTCGAGAATGTTAACCTCAAATTTCACAAATCGATTTCTAGACGGTACCCAAGTGCCCCACCGATGTCTATGTCGGTTGCTCACAACATTTTCGGGAAAGTTATCCTTAACTCACACAAATCGACTTCTAGACGGTACCCAAGTGTTCCAACGATGTCTAGGTAAGTTGCTCACAAAATTTTGGAGGAAGTTAACCTCAAATTTTACAAATCGACTTCTAGACGGTACCCAAGTGCCCCAACAATGTCTATGTCGGTTGCTCACAACATTGTCGAGAAAGTTAACCTCAAATTTCACAAATTGATTTCCAGACGGTACCCAAGTGCCCCAACGATGTCTATGTCGGTTACTCACAATATTTTCCGGGAAGTTAACCTTAAATGTTGCAAATCGACTTCTGGAGGGTACGCAAGTGCCCTAAAGATGTCTAGGTCGGTTGCTCAGAACATTTTCGGGGAAGGTAACTTCAAATTTTACAAATCGACTTTTGGACGGTACCCAAGTGCCCCAAGGATATCCAGGTCGGTTGATCACAACATTTTCGGGAAAGTTAACCTTACCTTTCACAAATCGACTTCTATACGGTACCCAAGTGCCCCAACGATGTCTAGGTCGTTTGCTAACTACATTTTCGGGGAAGTTAACCTCAAGTTTTACAAATCGACTTTTAGATTGTACCCAAATGCTCTAACGAAATCTAGGTCGATAGCTCTCAACATTTTCGGGGAAGTTAACCTCAAATTTAACAAATCGACTTCCAGACGGTACCCAAAAGCCCAAACGATGTCTAGATCGGTTGCCTACCACATTTTCGGGGAAGTTAACATCAAATTTTACAAATCGACTTCTTTACGGTACTTAAGTGCCCCAACGATGTCTAGATAGGTTGCTCACAACATTTTCGGAAAAGTTAACATCAAATTTCAAAAATCGACTTCCAGACGGTACCCAAATGCCCACACGATGTCTATTTCGGTTGCTTACCACATTTTCGGGGAAGTTAACCTCAAATTTTAAAAATCTACTTCTAGACGGTACCCCAGTGCTCCTACAATGTCTAGGTCGGTTGCTGACGAAAATTTGGAGGAAGTTAACCTCAAATTTTAGAAATCGACTTCTGGATCGTACTCAAGTGCCCCAAAGATGTCTATGTCGGTTGCTGACAACATTGTCGAGAAACTTAACATCAAATTTCACAAATCGACTTCCAGACGGTACCCAAGTGCCCCAACGATGTCTATGTCGGTTACTCACAACAGTTTCCGGGAAGTTAACCTCAAATGTTGCAAATCGACTTCTGGAGGGTACCCAAGTGCCCCAAAGATGTCTAGGTAGGTTGCTCACAAAATTTTGGAGGAAGTTAACCTCAAATTTTACAAATCGACTTCTGGATCGTACCCAACTGCCCCAACGATGTCTAGGTCGCTTGCTTACTACGTTTTCCGGAAAGTTAACCTCAAATGTTACAAATCGACTTCTGGAGGGTACCCAAGTGCCCCAACGCTGTCTATGTCGGTTGCTCACAACATTGTCGAGAATGTTAACCTCAAATTTCACAAATCGATTTCTAGACGGTACCCAAGTGCCCCACCGATGTCTATGTCGGTTGTTCACAACATTTTCGGGAAAGTTATCCTTAACTCACACAAATCGACTTCTAGACGGTACCCAAGTGTTCCAACGATGTCTAGGTAAGTTGCTCACAAAATTTTGGAGGAAGTTAACCTCAAATTTTACAAATCGACTTCTAGACGGTACCCAAGTGCCCCAACAATGTCTATGTCGGTTGCTCACAACATTGTCGAGAAAGTTAACCTCAAATTTCACAAATTGATTTCCAGACGGTACCCAAGTGCCCCAACGATGTCTATGTCGGTTACTCACAACATTTTCGGGGAAGTTAACCTCAAATGTTGCAAATCGACTTCTGGAGGGTACCCAAGTGCCCCAAAGATGTCTAGGTCGGTTGTGTAGAACATTTTCGGGGAAGGTAACTTCAATTTTTACAAATCGACTTTTGGACGGTACCCAAGTGCCCCAAGGATATCTAGGTCGGTCGATCACAACATTTTCGGGAAGTTAACCTTAAATTTCACAAAGCGACTTCTAGACGGTACCCAAGTGCCCCAACGAAGTCTAGGTCGTTTGCTCACTACATTTTCGGGGAAGTTAACCTCAAATTTTACAAATCGACTTCTAGATTGTACTCAAATCGTCTAACGATATCTAAGTCGGTTGCTCTCGACATTTTCGGGGAAGTTAACATCAAATTTCACAAAACGACTTCTAGACGGTACACAAGTGTTCCAACGATGTCTAGGTCGGTTGCTCACGAAAATTTGGAGGAAGTTAACCTCAAATTTTACAAATCGAATTTTGGATGGCACTCAAGTGCCCCAACGATGTCTATGTCGGTTGCTTACAACATTGTCGAGAAAGGTAACCTCAAATTTTACAAATCGACTTCTGGATGGTACTCAAGTGCCCCAACGTTGTCTATGTCGGTTGATCACAACATTGTCGAGAATGTTAACCTCAAATTTCACAAATCGATTTCTAGACAGTACCCAAGTGCCCCAACGATGTCTAGGTAGGTTGCTCACAACATTTTCGGAAAAGTTAACATCAAATTTTAAAAATCGACTTCCAGACGGTACCCAAATGCCCAAACGATGTCTATTTCGGTTGCTTACCACATTTTCGGGGAAGTTAACCTCAAATTTTAAAAATCTACTTCTAGACGGTACCCCAGTGCTCCTACAATGTCTAGGTCTGTTGCTCATAACATATTTGCGGAAGTTAACCTCAAATTTCACAAATCGACTTCTAGACGGTACCCAAGTGCCACAACGATGTCTAGGTCGGTTGCTCACAACATTTTCGGAAAAGTTAACATCAAATTTCAGAACTCGACTTCTGGACGGTACCCAAGTGCACCAACGATGTCTAGGTTGGTTGCTTACCACATTTTCGGGGATGTTAACATTAAATTTTACAAATCGACTTCTAGACGGTACCCAATTGCCCCAACGATGGCTAGGTAGGTTGCTCACAACATTTTCGGAAAAGTTAACATCAAATTTTAGAACTCGACTTCCAGACGGTACCCAAATGCCCAAACGATGTCTAGGTCTGTTGCTTACCACATTTTCTGGCAAGTTAACCTCAAATTTAAGAAATATACTTCTAGACGGTACCCCATTGCTCCTACAATGTCTAAGTCGTTTGCTCTCGACATTTTCGGGGAAGTTAACATCAAATTTTACAAAACGACTTCTAGACGGTACCCAAGTGTTCCAACAATGTCTAGGTCGGTTGCTCACAAAAATTTGGAGGAAGTTAACCTCAAATTTTACAAATCGACTTCTGGATGGTACTCAAGTGCCCCAAAGATGTCTATGTCGGTTGCTCACAACATTGTCGAGAAACTTAACATCAAATTTCACAAATCGACTTCTAGACGGTACCCAAGTGCCCCACCGATGTCTATGTCGCTTGCTCACAACATTTTCGGGAAAGTTATCCTTAACTCACACAAATCGACTTCTAGACGGTACCCAAGTGTTCCAACGATGTCTAGGTAAGTTGCTCACAAAATTTTGGAGGAAGTTAACCTCAAATTTTACAAATCGACTTCTAGACGGTACCCAAGTGCTCCAACAATGTCTATGTCGGTTGCTCACAACATTGTCGAGAAAGTTAACCTCAAATTTCACAAATCGATTTCCAGACGGTACCCAAGTGCCCCAACGATGTCTATGTCGGTTACTCACAACATTTTCCGGGAAGTTAACCTCAAATGTTGCAAATTGACTTCTGGAGGGTACCCAAGTGCCCCAAAGATGTCTAGGTCGGTTGCTCACAAAATTTTGGAGGAAGTTAACCTCAAATTTTACAAATCGACTTCTGGATCGTACCCAACTGCCCCAACGATGTCTGGGTCGTTTGCTTACTACGTTTTCCGGAAAGTTAACCTCAAATGTTACAAATCGACTTCTGGAGGGTACCCAAGTGCCCCAACGCTGTCTATGTCGGTTGCTCACAACATTGTCGAGAATGTCAACCTCAAATTTCACAAATCGATTTCTAGACGGTACCCAAGTGCCCCAACGATGTCTATGTCGGTTGCTCACAACATTTTCGGAAAGTTATCCTTAACTCACACAAATCGACTTCTAGACTGTACCCAAGTGTTCCAACGATGTCTAGGTAAGTTGCTCACAAAATTTTGGACGAAGTTAACCTCAAATTTTACAAATCTACTTCTGGATCGTACCCAACTGCCCCAACGATGTCTAGGTCGTTTGCTTACTACGTTTTCCGGAAAGTTAACCTCAAATGTTACAAATCGACTTCTGGAGGGTACCCAAGTGCCCCAACGCTGTCTATGTCGGTTGATCACAACATTTTCGGTAAAGTTAACCTTACCTTTCACAAATCGACTTCTAGACGGTACCCAAGTGCCCCAACGAAGTCTAGGTTGTTTGCTCACTACATTTTCGGGGAAGTTAACCTCAAATTTTACAAATCGACTTCTAGATTGTACTCAAATGGTCTAACGATATCTAAGTCGGTTGCTCTCGACATTGTCCAGAAAGGTGACCTCAAATTTCACAATACGATTTCTAGACGGTACCCAAGTGCCCCAACGATGTCTATGTCGGTTGCTCACAACATTGTCGAGAAAGTTAACCTCAGATTTCACAAATCGATTTCTAGACGGTACCCAAGTGCCCCAACGATGTCTATGTCGGTTGCTCACAAAATTTTGGTGGAAGTTAACCTCAAATTTTCCAAATCGACTTCTGGATGGTACTCAAGTGCCCCAACGATATCTATGTCGGTTGCTCACAACATTGTCGAGAAATTTGACTTTAAATTTCACAATACGACTTCTAGACGGTACTCAAGTGCCCCAACCATGTCTATGTCGGTTGCTCACAACATTGTCGAGAAAGTTAACCTCAAACTTCACAATACGACTTCTAGACGGTACTCAAGTGCCCCAACCATGTCTATGTCGGTTGCTCACAACATTGTCGAGAAAGTTAACCTCAAATTTCACAAATCGACTTCTATACTGTACCCAAGTGCCCCAACGATGTCCAGGTCGTTTGCTAACTACATTTTCGGGGAAGTTAACCTCAAATTTTACAAATCGACTTTTAGATTGTACCCAAATGCTCTAACGAAATCTAGGTCGATAGCTCTCAACATTTTCGGGGAAGTTAACCTCAAATTTAACAAATCGACTTCCAGACGGTACCCAAAAGCCCAAACAATGTCTAGGTCGGTTGCTTACCACATTTTCGGGGAAGTTAACATCAAATTTTACAAATCGACTTCTTTACGGTACTTAAGTGCCCCAACGATGTCTAGGTAGGTTGCTCACAACATTTTCGGAAAAGTTAACATCAAATTTCAAAAATCGACTTCCAGACGGTACCCAAATGCCCACACGATGTCTATTTCGGTTGCTTACCACATTTTCGGGGAAGTTAACCTCAAATTTTAAAAATCGACTTCTAGACGGTACCCAAGTGTTCCAACGATGTCTATGTCGGTTGCTCACAACATTGTCGAGAAAGTTAACCTCAAATTTCACAAATCGATTTCCAGACGGTACCCAAGTGCCCCAACGATGTCTATGTCGGTTACTCACAACATTTTCCGGGAAGTTAACCTCAAATGTTGCAAATCGACTTCTGGAGGGTACCCAAGTGCCCCAAAGATGTCTAGGTCGGTTGCTCACAAAATTTTGGAGGAAGTTAACCTCAAATTTTACAAATCGACTTCTGGATCGTAATCAACTGCCCCAACGATGTCTAGGTCGTTTGCTTACTACGTTTTCCGGAAAGTTAACCTCAAATGTTACAAATCGACTTCTGGAGGGTACCCAAGTGCCCCAACGCTGTCTATGTCGGTTGCTCACAACATTGTCGAGAATGTTAACCTCAAATTTCACAAATCGATTTCTAGACGGTACCCAAGTGCCCCACCGATGTCTATGTCGGTTGCTCACAACATTTTCGGGATCGTTATCCTTAACTCACACAAATCGACTTCTAGACGGTACCCAAGTGTTCCAACGATGTCTAGGTAAGTTGCTCACAAAATTTTGGAGGAAGTTAACCTCAAATGTTACAAATCGACTTCTAGACGGTACCCAAGTGCCCCAACAATGTCTATGTCGGTTGCTCACAACATTGTCGAGAAAGTTAACCTCAAATTTCACAAATTGATTTCCAGACGGTACCCAAGTGCCCCAACGATGTCTATGACGGTTACTCACAACATTTTCCGGGAAGTTAACCTTAAATGTTGCAAATCGACTTCTGGAGGGTACCCAAGTGCCCTAAAGATGTCTAGGTCGGTTGCTCAGAACATTTTCGGGGAAGGTAACTTCAAATTTTACAAATCGACTTTTGGACGGTACCCAAGTGCCCCAAGGATATCCAGGTCGGTTGATCACAACATTTTCGGGAAAGTTAACCTTACCTTTCACAAATCGACTTCTAGACGGTACCCAAGTGCCCCAACGAAGTCTAGGTCGTTTGCTCACTACATTTTCGGGGAAGTTAACCTCAAATTTTACAAATCGACTTCTAGATTGTAGTTAAATGCTCTAACGATATCTAAGTCGGTTGCTCTCGACATTTTCGGGGAAGTTAACATCAAATTACACAAAACGACTTCTAGACGGTACCCAAGTGTTCCAACGATGTCTAGGTCGGTTGCTCACAAAATTTTGGAGGAAGTTAACCTCAAATTTTACAAATCGACTTCTGGTTGATACTCAAGTGCCATAACGATGTCTATGTCGGTTGCTCACAACATTGTCGAGAAAGTTAACCTTAAATTTCACAATACGATTTCTAGACGGTACCCAAGTGCCCCAACGATGTCTAGGTCGGTTGCTCAGAACATTTTCGGGGAAGGTAACTTCAAATTTTACAAATCGACTTTTGGACGGTACCCAAGTGCCCCAACGATGTCTATGTAGGTTGATAACAACATTGTCGAGAAAGTTAACCTCAAATTTCACAATACGATTTCTACACGGTACCCAAGTGCCCCAACGATGTCTATGTCGGTTGCGCACAAAATTTTGGTGGAAGTTAACCTCAAATTTTACAAATCGACTTCTGGATGGTACTCAAGTGCCCCAACGATGTCTATGTCGGTTGCTCACAACATTGTCGAGAAAGTTAACCTCAAATTTTACAAATCGACTTCTATACGGTACCCAAGTGCCCCAACGATGTCTAGGTCGTTTGCTTACTACATTTTCCGGGAAGTTAACCTCAAATGTTGCAAATCGATTCTGGAGGGTACCCAAGTGCCCCAAAGGTGTCTAGGTAGGTTGCTCACAAAATTTTGGAGGAAGTTAACCTCAAGTGTTGCAAATCGATTCTGGAGGGTACCCAAGTGCCCTAACGATGTCTATGTCGGTTGATCACAACATTGTCGAGAATGTTAACCTCAAATTTCACAAATCGATTTCTAGACGGTACCCAAGTGCCCCAACGGTGTCTATGTCGGTTGCTCACAACATTTTGGAGGAAGTTAACCTCAAATTTTACAAATCGACTTCTGGATGGTACTCAAGTGCCCCAACGATGTCTAGGTCGGTTGCTCACCACATTTTCGGGAAAGTTAACATCAGATTTTACAAATCGACTTCTGGACGGTACCCAAGTGATCTAACGGTGTCTAGGTCGGTTGATCTCAACATTTTCGGGGAAGTTATCCTTAAATATTACAAATCGACTTCTAGACGGTACCCAAGTGTTCCAACGATGTCTAGGTAAGTTGCTCACAAAATTTTGGAGGAAGTTAACCTTAAATTTTACAAATCGACTTCTGGATCGTACCCAACTGCCCCAACGATGTCTAGGTCGTTTGCTTACTACGTTTTCCGGAGAGTTAACCTCAAATGTTACAAATCGACTTCTGGAGGGTACCCAAGTGCCCCAACGCTGTCTATGTCGGTTGATCACAACATTTTCGGTAAAGTTAACCTTACCTTTCACAAATCGACTTCTAGACGGTACCCAAGTGCCCCAACGAAGTCTAGGTCGTTTGCTCACTACATTTTCGGGGAAGTTAACCTCAAATTTTACAAATCGACTTCTAGATTGTACTCAAATGGTCTAACGATATCTAAGTCGGTTGCTCTCAACATTGTCGAGAAAGGTGACCTCAAATTTCACAATACGATTTCTAGACGGTACCCAAGTGCCCCAACGATGTCTATGTCGGTTGCTCACAACATTGTCGAGAAAGTTAACCTCAAATTTCACAAATCGATTTCCAGACGGTACCCAAGTGCCCCAACGATGTCTATGTCGGTTACTCACAACATTTTCCGGGAAGTTAACCTCAAATGTTGCAAATCGACTTCTGGAGGGTACCCAAATGCCCCAAAGATGTCTAGGTCGGTTGCTCACAAAATTTTGGAGGAAGTTAACCTCAAATTTTACAAATCGACTTCTGGATCGTACCCAACTGCCCCAACGATGTCTAGGTCGTTTGCTTACTACGTTTTCCGGAAAGTTAACCTCAAATGTTACAAATCGACTTCTGGAGGGTACCCAAGTGCCCCAACGCTGTCTATGTCGGTTGCTCACAACATTGTCGAGAATGTTAACCTCAAATTTCACAAATCGATTTCTAGACGGTACCCAAGTGCCCCACCGATGTCTATGTCGGTTGCTCACAACATTTTCGGGAAAGTTATCCTTAACTCACACAAATCGACTTCTAGACGGTACCCAAGTGTTCCAACGATGTCTAGGTAAGTTGCTCACAAAATTTTGGAGGAAGTTAACCTCAAATTTTACAAATCGACTTCTAGACGGTACCCAAGTGCCCCAACAATGTCTATGTCGGTTGCTCACAACATTGTCGAGAAAGTTAACCTCAAATTTTACAAATTGATTTCCAGACGGTACCCAAGTGCCCCAACGATGTCTATGTCGGTTACTCACAACATTGTCGAGAATGTTAACCTCAAATTTCACAAATCGATTTCTAGACGGTACCCAAGTGCCCCACCGATGTCTATGTCGGTTGCTCACAACATTTTCGGGAAAGTTATCCTTAACTCACACAAATCGACTTCTAGACGGTACCCAAGTGTTCCAACGATGTCTAGGTAAGTTGCTCACAAAATTTTGGAGGAAGTTAACCTCAAATTTTACAAATCGACTTCTAGACGGTACTCAAGTGCCCCAACAATGTCTATGTCGGTTGCTCACAACATTGTCGAGAAAGTTAACCTCAAATTTCACAAATCGACTTCTAGACGGTACCCAAGTGCCCCAACGAAGTCTAGGTCGTTTGCTCACTACATTTTCGGGCAAGTTAACCTCAAATTTTACAAATTGACTTCTAGATTGTACTCAAATGGTCTAACCATATCTAAGTCGGTTGCTCTCGACATTTTCGGGGAAGTTAACATCAAATTTCACAAAACGACTTCTAGACGGTACCCAAGTGTTCCAACGATGTCTAGGCCGGTTGCTCACGAAAATTTGGAGGAAGTTAACCTCAAATTTTACAAATCGAATTCTGGATGGCACTCAAGTGCCCCAACGATGTCTATGTCGGTTGCTTACAACATTGTCGAGAAAGGTAACCTCAAATTTCACAATACGATTTCTAGACGGTACCCAAGTGCCCCAACGATGTCTAGGTCGGTTGCTCACAACATTGTCGAGAATGTTAACCTCAAATTTTACAAATCGATTTCTAGACAGTACCCAAGTGCCCCAACGATGTCTATGTCGGTTGATCACAAAATTTTCGGAAAGTTAACCTTAACTTTCACAAATCGACTTCTAGACGGTACCCAAGTGCCCCAACGAAGTCTAACTCGTTTGCTTACTACATTTTCGGGGAAGTTAACCTTAAATTTTACAAATCGACTTCTAGATTGTAGTGAAATGCTCTAACGATATCTAAGTCGGTTGCTCTCGACATTTTCGGGGAAGTTAACATCAAATTACACAAAACGACTTCTAGACGGTACCCAAGTGTTCCAACGATGTCTAGGTCGGTTGCTCACAAAATTTTGGAGGAAGTTAACCTCAAATTTTACAAATCGACTTCTGGTTGGTACACAAGTGCCCCAACGATGTCTATGTCGGTTGCTCACAACATTGTCGAGAAAGTTAACCTTAAATTTCACAATACGATTTCTAGACGGTACCCAAGTGCCCCAACGATGTCTAGGTCGGTTGCTCAGAACATTTTGGTGGAAGTTAACCTCAAATTTTACAAATCGACTTCTGGATGGTACTCAAGTGCCCCAACGATGTCTATGTCGGTTGATAACAACATTGTCGAGAAAGTTAACCTCAAATTTTACAAATCGACTTCTATACGGTACCCAAGTGCCCCAACGATGTCTAGGTCGTTTGCTTACTACATTTTCCGGGAAATTAACCTCAAATGTTGCAAATCGATTCTGGAGGGTACCCAAGTGCCCCAAAGGTGTCTAGGTCGGTTGCTCACAAAATTTTGGAGGAAGTTAACCTCAAGTGTTGCAAATCGATTCTGGAGGGTACCCAAGTGCCCCAACGATGTCTATGTCGGTTGATCACAACATTGTCGAGAATGTTAACCTCAAATTTCACAAATCGATTTCTAGACGGTACCCAAGTGCCCCAACGGTGTCTATGTCGGTTGCTCACAACATTTTCGAGGAAGTTAACCTCAAATTTTACAAATCGACTTCTGGATGGTACTCAAGTGCCCCAACGATGTCTAGGTCGGTTGCTCACCACATTTTCGGGAAAGTTAACATCAGATTTTACAAATCGACTTCTGGACGGTACCCAAGTGATCTAACGGTGTCTAGGTCGGTTGATCTCAACATTTTCGGGGAAGTTATCCTTAAATATTACAAATCGACTTCTAGACTGTACCCAAGTGCCCCAACGATGTCTATGTCGGTTTCTCACAACATTTTGGAGGAAGTTAACCTCAAATTTTACAAATCGACTTCTAGACTGTACCCAAGTGCCCCAACGATGTCTAGTTCGGTTGCTCACAACATTTTCGGGGAAGGTTTCTTTAAATTATACAAATCGACTTCTGGACGGTACCCAAGTGCCCCAAGGATGTCTAGGTCGGTTGATCACAACATTTCCGGGGAAGTTAACATCAGATTTTACAAATCGACTTCTGGACGGTACCCAAGTGATCTAACGGTGTCTAGGTCGGTTGATCTCAACATTTTCGGGGAAGTTATCCTTAAATATTACAAATCGACTTCTAGACTGTACCCAAGTGCCCCAACGATGTCTATGTCGGTTTCTCACAACATTTTGGAGGAAGTTAACCTCAAATTTTACAAATTGACTTCTAGACTGTACCCAAGTGCCCCAACGATGTCTAGTTCGGTTGCTCACAACATTTTCGGGGAAGGTTTCTTTAAATTATACAAATCGACTTCTGGACGGTACCCAAGTGCCCCAAGGATGTCTAGGTCGGTTGATCACAACATTTCCGGGGAAGTTAACATCAGATTTTACAAATCGACTTCTGGACGGTACCCAAGTGCCCCAAGGATGTCTAGGTCGGTTGATCACAACATTTTCGGGAAAGTTAACCTTACCTTTCACAAATCGACTTCTAGACGGTACCCAAGTGCCCCAACGAAGTCTAGGTCGTTTGCTCACTACATTTTCGGGAAAGTTAACCTCAGATTTTACAAATCGACTTCTGGACGGTACCCAAGTGATCTAACGGTGTCTAGGTCGGTTGATCTCAACATTTTCGGGGAAGTTATCCTTAAATATTACAAATCGACTTCTAGACTGTACCCAAGTGCCCCAACGATGTCTATGTCGGTTTCTCACAACATTTTGGAGGAAGTTAACCTCAAATTTTACAAATCGACTTCTAGACTGTACCCAAGTGCCACAACGATATCTATGTCGGTTGCTCACAACATTGTCGAGAATGTTAACCTCAAATTTCACAAATCGATTTCTAGACAGTACCCAAGTGCCCCAACGGTGTCTATGTCAGTTGCTCACAACATTGTCGAGAAAGTTAACCTCAAATTTCACAATACGATTTCTAGACGGTACCCAAGTGCCCCAACGATGTCTAGGTCGGTTGCTCAGAACATTTTCGGGGAAGGTAACTTCAAATTTTACAAATCGACTTTTGGACGGTACCCAAGTGCCCCAAGGATGTCTAGGTCGGTTGATCACAACATTTTCGGGAAAGTTAACCTTACCTTTCACAAATCGACTTCTAGACGGTACCCAAGTGCCCCAACGAAGTCTAGGTCGTTTGCTCACTACATTTTCGGGAAAGTTAACCTCAGATTTTACAAATCGACTTCTGGACGGTACCCAAGTGATCTAACGGTGTCTAGGTCGGTTGATCTCAACATTTTCGGGGAAGTTATCCTTAAATATTACAAATCGACTTCTAGACTGTACCCAAGTGCCCCAACGATGTCTATGTCGGTTTCTCACAACATTTTGGAGGAAGTTAACCTCAAATTTTACAAATCGACTTCTAGACTGTACCCAAGTGCCACAACGATGTCTATGTCGGTTGCTCACAACATTGTCGAGAAAGTTAACCTCAAATTTTACAAATCGACTTCTATACGGTACCCAAGTGCCCCAACGATGTCTAGGTCATTTGCTTACTACATTTTCCGGGAAGTTAACCTCAAATGTTGCAAATCGATTCTGGAGGGTACCCAAGTGCCCCAAAGGTGTCTAGGTCGGTTGCTCACAAAATTTTGGAGGAAGTTAACCTCAAGTGTTGCAAATCGATTCTGGAGGGTACCCAAGTGCCCCAACGATGTCTATGTCAGTTGATCACAACATTGTCGAGAATGTTAACCTCAAATTTCACAAATCGATTTCTAGACGGTACCCAAGTACCCCAACGGTGTCTATGTCGGTTGCTCACAACATTTTGGAGGAAGTTAACCTCAAATTTTACAAATCGACTTCTGGATGGTACTCAAGTGCCCCAACGATGTCTAGGTCGGTTGCTCACCACATTTTCGGGAAAGCTAACATCAGATTTTACAAATCGACTTCTAGACTGTACCCAAGTGCCCCAACGATGTCTATGTCGGTTTCTCACAACATTTTGGAGGAAGTTAACCTCAAATTTCACAAATCGACTTCTAGACGGTACCCAAGTGCCCCAACGAAGTCTAGGTCGTTTGCTCACTACATTTTCGGGAAAGTTAACCTCAGATTTCACAAATCGATTTCTAGACGGTACCCAAGTGCCCCAACGATGTCTATGTCGGTTGCTCACAACATTTTCGGAAAAGTTATCGTCAACTCACACAAATCGACTTCTACACGGTACCCAAGTTTTCCAACGATGTCTAGGTCGGTTGCAAACAAAATTTTGGTGGAAGTTAACCTCAAATTTCACAAATCGACTTCTAGACGGTACCCAAGTGCCCCAACGAAGTCTAACGCGTTTGCTTACTACATTTTCGGGGAAGGTAACCTCAAATTTTACAAATCGACTTCTAGATTGTAGTTAAATGCTCTAACGATATCTAAGTCGGTTGCTCTCGTCCTTGTCGAGAAAGTTAACCTCAAATTTTACAAATCGACTTCTATACGGTACCCAAGTGCCCCAACGATGTCTAGGTTGTTTGCTTACTACATTTTCCGGGAAGTTAACCTTAAATGTTGCAAATCGATTCTGGAGGGTACCCAAGTGCCCCAAAGGTGTCTAGGTCGGTTGCTCACAAATATTTGGAGGAAGTTAACCTCAAGTGTTGCAAATCGATTCTGGAGGGTACCCAAGTGCCCCAACGATGTCTATGTCGGTTGATCACAACATTGTCGAGAATGTTAACCTTAAATTTCACAAATCGATTTCTAGACGGTACCCAAGTGCCCCAACGGTGTCTATGTCGGTTGCTCACAACATTTTGGAGGAAGTTAACCTCAAATTTTACAAATCGACTTCTGGATGGTACTCAAGTGCCCCAACGATGTCTAGGTCGGTTGCTCACCACATTTTCGGGAAAGTTAACATCAGATTTTACAAATCGACTTCTGGACGGTACCCAAGTGATCTAACGGTGTCTAGGTCGGTTGATCTCAACATTTTCGGGGAAGTTATCCTTAAATATTACAAATCGACTTCTAGACGGTACCCAAGTGTTCCAACGATGTCTAGGTAAGTTGCTCACAAATTTTTGGAGGAAGTTAACCTTAAATTTTACAAATCGACTTCTGGATCGTACCCAACTGCCCCAACGATGTCTAGGTCGTTTGCTTACTACGTTTTCCGGAAAGTTAACCTCAAATGTTACAAATCGACTTCTGGAGGGTACCCAAGTGCCCCAACGCTGTCTATGTCGGTTGCTCACAACATTGTCGAGAATGTTAACCTCAAATTTCACAAATCGATTTCTAGACGGTACCCAAGTGCCCCACCGATGTCTATGTCGGTTGCTCACAACATTTTCGGGAAAGTTATCCTTAACTCACACAAATCGACTTCTAGACGGTACCCAAGTGTTCCAACGATGTCTAGGTAAGTTGCTCACAAAATTTTGGAGGAAGTTAACCTCAAATTTTACAAATCGACTTCTAGACGGTACCCAAGTGCCCCAACAATGTCTATGTCGGTTGCTCACAACATTGTCGAGAACGTTAACCTCAAATTTTACAAATTGATTTCCAGACGGTACCCAAGTGCCCCAACGATGTCTATGTCGGTTACTCACAACATTGTCGAGAATGTTAACCTCAAATTTCACAAATCGATTTCTAGACGGTACCCAAGTGCCCCACCGATGTCTATGTCGGTTGCTCACAACATTTTCGGGAAAGTTATCCTTAACTCACACAAATCGACTTCTAGACGGTACCCAAGTGTTCCAACGATGTCTAGGTAAGTTGCTCACAAAATTTTGGAGGAAGTTAACCTCAAATTTTACAAATCGACTTCTAGACGGTACCCAAGTGCCCCAACAATGTCTATGTCGGTTGCTCACAACATTGTCGAGAAAGTTAACCTCAAATTTCACAAATCGACTTCTAGACGGTACCCAAGTGCCCCAACGAAGTCTAGGTCGTTTGCTCACTACATTTTCGGGCAAGTTAACCTCAAATTTTACAAATTGACTTCTAGATTGTACTCAAATGGTCTAACCATATCTAAGTCGGTTGCTCTCGACATTTTCGGGGAAGTTAACATCAAATTTCACAAAACGACTTCTAGACGGTACCCAAGTGTTCCAACGATGTCTAGGCCGGTTGCTCACGAAAATTTGGAGGAAGTTAACCTCAAATTTTACAAATCGAATTCTGGATGGCACTCAAGTGCCCCAACGATGTCTATGTCGGTTGCTTACAACATTGTCGAGAAAGGTAACCTCAAATTTCACAATACGATTTCTAGACGGTACCCAAGTGCCCCAACGATGTCTAGGTCGGTTGCTCAGAACATTTTGGTGGAAGTTAACCTCAATTTTTACAAATCGACTTCTGGATGGTACTCAAGTGCCCCAACGATGTCTATGTCGGTTGATAACAACATTGTCGAGAAAGTTAACCTTAAATTTTACAAATCGACTTCTATACGGTACCCAAGTGCCCCAACGATGTCTATGTCGGTTGCTCACAACATTGTCGAGAATGTTAACCTCAAATTTTACAAATCGATTTCTAGACAGTACCCAAGTGCCCCAACGATGTCTAGGTCGGTTGCTCACAAAATTTTGGAGGAAGTTAACCTCAAATTTTACAAATCGACTTCTGGTTGGTACACAAGTGCCCCAACGATGTCTATGTCGGTTGCTCACAACATTGTCGAGAAAGTTAACCTTAAATTTCACAATACGATTTCTAGACGGTACCCAAGTGCCCCAACGATGTCTAGGTCGGTTGCTCAGAACATTTTGGTGGAAGTTAACCTCAAATTTTACAAATCGACTTCTGGATGGTACTCAAGTGCCCCAACGATGTCTATGTCGGTAGATAACAACATTGTCGAGAAAGTTAACCTCAAATTTTACAAATCGACTTCTATACGGTACCCAAGTGCCCCAACGATGTCTAGGTCGTTTGCTTACTACATTTTCCGGGAAATTAACCTCAAATGTTGCAAATCGATTCTGGAGGGTACCCAAGTGCCCCAAAGGTGTCTAGGTCGGTTGCTCACAAAATTTTGGAGGAAGTTAACCTCAAGTGTTGCAAATCGATTCTGGAGGGTACCCAAGTGCCCCAACGATGTCTATGTCGGTTGATCACAACATTGTCGAGAATGTTAACCTCAAATTTCACAAATCGATTTCTAGACGGTACCCAAGTGCCCCAACGGTGTCTATGTCGGTTGCTCACAACATTTTGGAGGAAGTTAACCTCAAATTTTACAAATCGACTTCTGGATGGTACTCAAGTGCCCCAACGATGTCTAGGTCGGTTGCCCACCACATTTTCGGGAAAGTTAACATCAGATTTTACAAATCGACTTCTGGACGGTACCCAAGTGATCTAACGGTGTCTAGGTCGGTTGATCTCAACATTTTCGGGGAAGTTATCCTTAAATATTACAAATCGACTTCTAGACTGTACCCAAGTGCCCCAACGATGTCTATGTCGGTTTCTCACAACATTTTGGAGGAAGTTAACCTCAAATTTTACAAATCGACTTCTAGACTGTACCCAAGTGCCCCAACGATGTCTAGTTCGGTTGCTCACAACATTTTCGGGGAAGGTTTCTTTAAATTATACAAATCGACTTCTGGACGGTACCCAAGTGCCCCAAGGATGTCTAGGTCGGTTGATCACAACATTTCCGGGGAAGTTAACATCAGATTTTACAAATCGACTTCTGGACGGTACCCAAGTGATCTAACGGTGTCTAGGTCGGTTGATCTCAACATTTTCGGGGAAGTTATCCTTAAATATTACAAATCGACTTCTAGACTGTACCCAAGTGCCCCAACGATGTCTATGTCGGTTTCTCACAACATTTTGGAGGAAGTTAACCTCAAATTTTACAAATTGACTTCTAGACTGTACCCAAGTGCCCCAACGATGTCTAGTTCGGTTGCTCACAACATTTTCGGGGAAGGTTTCTTTAAATTATACAAATCGACTTCTGGACGGTACCCAAGTGCCCCAAGGATGTCTAGGTCGGTTGATCACAACATTTCCGGGGAAGTTAACATCAGATTTTACAAATCGACTTCTGGACGGTACCCAAGTGCCCCAAGGATGTCTAGGTCGGTTGCTTACCACATTTTCGGGAAAGTTAACATCAGATTTTACAAATCGACTTTTGGACGGTACCCAAGTGCCCCAAGGATGTCTAGGTCGGTTGATCACAACATTTTCGGGAAAGTTAACCTTACCTTTCACAAATCGACTTCTAGACGGTACCCAAGTGCCCCAACGAAGTCTAGGTCGTTTGCTCACTACATTTTCGGGAAAGTTAACCTCAGATTTTACAAATCGACTTCTGGACGGTACCCAAGTGATCTAACGGTGTCTAGGTCGGTTGATCTCAACATTTTCGGGGAAGTTATCCTTAAATATTACAAATCGACTTCTAGACTGTACCCAAGTGCCCCAACGATGTCTATGTCGGTTTCTCACAACATTTTGGAGGAAGTTAACCTCAAATTTTACAAATCGACTTCTAGACTGTACCCAAGTGCCCCAACGATGTCTAGTTCGGTTGCTCACAACATTTTCGGGGAAGGTTTCTTTAAATTATACAAATCGACTTCTGGACAGTACCCAAGTGCCCCAAGGATGTCTAGGTCGGTTGATCACAACATTTCCGGGGAAGTTAACATCAGATTTTACAAATCGACTTCTGGACGGTACCCAAGTGCCCCAACGATGTCTATGTCGGTTGCTCACAACATTTTGGAGGAATATAACCTCAAATTTTACAAATCGACCTTTGGATGGTACTCAAGTGCCCCAACGATGTCTATGTCGGTTGCTCACAACATTGTCGAGGAAGTTAACCTTAGATTTCACAAATCGATTTCTAGACGGTACCCAAGTGCCCCAACGATGTCTATGTCGGTTGCTCACAACATTGTCGAGAAAGTTAACCTCAAATTTCACAATACGATTTCTAGACGGTACCCAAATGCCCCAACGATGTCTAAGTCGGTTGCTCACAACATTGTCGAGAAAGTTAACCTCAGATTTCACAAATCGATTTCTAGACGGTACCTAAGTGCCCCAACGATGTCTATGTCGGTTGCTCACAACATTTTCGGAAAAGTTATCGTCAACTCACACAAATCGACTTCTACACGGTACCCAAGTTTTCCAACGATGTCTAGGTCGGTTGCACACAAAATTTTGGTGGAAGTTAACCTCAAATTTTACAAATTGACTTCTATACGGTACCCAAGTGCCCCAACGATGTCTAGGTCGTTTGCTTACTACATTTTCCAGGAAGTTAACCTCAAATGTTGCAAATCGATTCTGGAGGGTACCCAAGTGCCCCAAAGGTGTCTAGGTCGGTTGCTCACAAAATTTTGGAGGATGTTAACCTCAAATGTTGCAAATCGATTCTGGAGGGTACTCAAGTGCCCCAACGAAGTCTAGGTCGGTTGCTCACCACATTTTCGGGGAAGTTAACCTCAAATTTAACAAATCGACTTCCAGACGGTACCCAAGTGTTCAAACGATGTATAGGTCGGTTGCTCACAACATTTTCGGGGAAGGTTTCTTTAAATTATACAAATCGACTTCTGGACGGTACCCAAGTGCCCCAAGGATGTCTAGGTCGGTTGGTCACAACATTTTCGGGAAAGTTAACCTTACCTTTCACAAATCGACTTCTAGACGGTACCCAAGTGCCCCAACGAAGTCTAGGTCGTTTGCTCACTACATTTTCGGGAAAGTTAACCTCAGATTTCACAAATCGATTTCTAGACGGTACCCAAGTGCCCCAACGATGTCTATGTCGGTTGCTCACAACATTTTCGGAAAAGTTATCGTCAACTCACACAAATCGACTTCTACACGGTACCCAAGTGCCCCAAGGATGTCTAGGTCGGTTGCTTACCACATTTTCGGGAAAGTTAACATCAGATTTTACAAATCGACTTCTGGACGGTACCCAAGTGATCCAACGGTGTCTATGTCAGTTGCTCACTACATTGTCGAGAAAGTTAACCTCAAATTTAACAAATCGACTTCCAGACGGTACCCAAGTGCCCCAACGATGTCTAGGTCGGTTGCTCAGAACATTTTCGGGGAAGGTAACTTCAAATTTTACAAATCGACTTTTGGACGGTACCCAAGTGCCCCAAGGATGTCTAGGTCGGTTGATCACAACATTTTCGGGAAAGTTAACCTTACCTTTCACAAATCGACTTCTAGACGGTACCCAAGTGCCCCAACGAAGTCTAGGTCGTTTGCTCACTACATTTTCGGGAAAGTTAACCTCAAATTTTACAAATCGACTTCTAGATTGTACTCAAATGGTCTAACGATATCTAAGTCGGTTGCTCTCGACATTTTCGGGGAAGTTAAAATCAAATTTTACAAAACGACTTCTAGACGGTACCCAAGTGTTCCAACGATGTCTAGGTAGGTTGCTCACGAAAATTTGAAGGAAGTTAACCTCAAATTTTACAAATCGACTTCTGGATGTTACTCAAGTGCCCCAACGATGTCTATGTCGGTTGCTCACAACATTGTCGAGAATGTTAACCTCAAATTTCACAAATCGATTTCTAGACAGTACCCAAGTGCCCCAACGGTGTCTATGTCAGTTGCTCACAACATTGTCGAGAAAGTTAACCTCAAATTTCACAATACGATTTCTAGACGGTACCCAAGTGCCCCAACGATGTCTAGGTCGGTTGCTCAGAACATTTTCGGGGAAGGTAACTTCAAATTTTACAAATCGACTTTTGGACGGTACCCAAGTGCCCCAACGATGTCTATGTCGGTTGATAACAACATTGTCGAGAAAGTTAACCTCAAATTTCACAATACGATTTCTACACGGTACCCGAGTGCCCCAACGATGTCTATGTCGGTTGCGCACAAAATTTTGGTGGAAGTTAACCTCAAATTTTACAAATCGACTTCTGGATGGTACTCAAGTGCCCCAACGATGTCTATGTCGGTTGCTCACAACATTGTCGAGAAAGTTAACCTCAAATTTTACAAATCGACTTCTATACGGTACCCAAGTACCCCAACGGTGTCTATGTCGGTTGCTCACAACATTTTGGAGGAAGTTAACCTCAAATTTTACGAATCGACTTCTGGATGGTACTCAAGTGCCCCAACGATGTCTAGGTCGGTTGCTCACCACATTTTCGGGAAAGCTAACATCAGATTTTACAAATCGACTTCTAGACTGTACCCAAGTGCCCCAACGATGTCTATGTCGGTTTCTCACAACATTTTGGAGGAAGTTAACCTCAAATTTTACAAATCGACTTCTAGACTTTACCCAAGTGCCCCAACGATGTCTAGGTCGGTTTCTCACAACATTTTCGGGGAAGGTTTCTTTAAATTATACAAATCGACTTTTGGACGGTACCCAAGTGCCCCAAGGATGTCTAGGTCGGTTGATCACAACATTTTCGGGAAAGTTAACCTTACCTTTCACAAATCGACTTCTAGACGGTACCCAAGTGCCCCAACGAAGTCTAGGTCGTTTGCTCACTACATTTTCGGGAAAGTTAACCTCAGATTTCACAAATCGATTTCTAGACGGTACCCAAGTGCCCCAACGATGTCTATGTCGGTTGCTCACAACATTTTCGGAAAAGTTATCGTCAACTCACACAAATCGACTTCTACACGGTACCCAAGTTTTCCAACGATGTCTAGGTCGGTTGCAAACAAAATTTTGGTGGAAGTTAACCTCAAATTTCACAAATCGACTTCTAGACGGTACCCAAGTGCCCCAACGAAGTCTAACGCGTTTGCTTACTACATTTTCGGGGAAGGTAACCTCAAATTTTACAAATCGACTTCTAGATTGTAGTTAAATGCTCTAACGATATCTAAGTCGGTTGCTCTCGTCATTGTCGAGAAAGTTAACCTCAAATTTTACAAATCGACTTCTATACGGTACCCAAGTGCCCCAACGATGTCTAGGTTGTTTGCTTACTACATTTTCCGGGAAGTTAACCTTAAATGTTGCAAATCGATTCTGGAGGGTACCCAAGTGCCCCAAAGGTGTCTAGGTCGGTTGCTCACAAATATTTGGAGGAAGTTAACCTCAAGTGTTGCAAATCGATTCTGGAGGGTACCCAAGTGCCCCAACGATGTCTATGTCGGTTGATCACAACATTGTCGAGAATGTTAACCTTAAATTTCACAAATCGATTTCTAGACGGTACCCAAGTGCCCCAACGGTGTCTATGTCGGTTGCTCACAACATTTTGGAGGAAGTTAACCTCAAATTTTACAAATCGACTTCTGGATGGTACTCAAGTGCCCCAACGATGTCTAGGTCGGTTGCTCACCACATTTTCGGGAAAGTTAACATCAGATTTTACAAATCGACTTCTGGACGGTACCCAAGTGATCTAACGGTGTCTAGGTCGGTTGATCTCAACATTTTCGGGGAAGTTATCCTTAAATATTACAAATCGACTTCTAGACTGTACCCAAGTGCCCCAACGGTGTCTATGTCGGTTTCTCACAACATTTTGGAGGAAGTTAACCTCAAATTTTACAAATCGACTTCTGGATGGTACTCAAGTGCCCCAACGATGTCTAGGTCGGTTGCTCACCACATTTTCGGGAAAGTTAACATCAGATTTTACAAATCGACTTCTGGACGGTACCCAAGTGATCTAACGGTGTCTAGGTCGGTTGATCTCAACATTTTCGGGGAAGTTATCCTTAAATATTACAAATCGACTTCTAGACTGTACCCAAGTGCCCCAACGATGTCTAGGTCGTTTGCTTACTACATTTTCCAGGAAGTTAACCTCAAATGTTGCAAATCGATTCTGGAGGGTACCCAAGTGCCCCAAAGGTGTCTAGGTCGGTTGCTCACAAAATTTTGGAGGAAGTTAACCTTAAATGTTGCAAATCGATTCTGGAGGGTACCCAAGTGCCCCAACGATGTCTATGTCGGTTGATCACAACATTGTCGAGAATGTTAACCTCAAATTTCACAAATCGATTTCTAGACGGTACCAAAGTGCCCCAACGGTGTCTATGTCGGTTGCTCACAACATTTTGGAGGAAGTTAACCTCAAATTTTACAAATCGACTTCTGGATGGTACTCAAGTGCCCCAACGAAGTCTAGGTCGGTTGCTCACCACATTTTCGGGGAAGTTAACCTCAAATTTAACAAATCGACTTCCAGACGGTACCCAAGTGTTCAAACGATGTATAGGTCGGTTGCTCACAACATTTTCGGGGAAGGTTTCTTTAAATTATACAAATCGACTTCTGGACGGTACCCAAGTGCCCCAAGGATGTCTAGGTCGGTTGATCACAACATTTTCGGGAAAGTTAACCTTACCTTTCACAAATCGACTTCTAGACGGTACCCAAATGCGCCAACGAAGTCTAGGTCGTTTGCTCACTACATTTTCGGGAAAGTTAACCTCAAATTTTACAAATCGACTTCTAGATTGTACTCAAATGGTCTAACGATATCTAAGTCGGTTGCTCTCGACATTTTCGGGGAAGTTAAAATCAAATTTCACAAATCGACTTCTAGACTGTACCCAAGTGCCCCAACGATGTCTATGTCGGTTTCTCACAACATTTTGGAGGAAGTTAACCTCAAATTTTACAAATCGACTTCTAGACTGTACCCAAGTGCCCCAACGATGTCTAGGTCGGTTTCTCACAACATTTTCGGGGAAGGTTTCTTTAAATTATACAAATCGACTTTTGGACGGTACCCAAGTGCCCCAAGGATGTCTAGGTCGGTTGATCACAACATTTTCGGGAAAGTTAACCTTACCTTTCACAAATCGACTTCTAGACGGTACCCAAATGCGCCAACGAAGTCTAGGTCGTTTGCTCACTACATTTTCGGGAAAGTTAACCTCAAATTTTACAAATCGACTTCTAGATTGTACTCAAATGGTCTAACGATATCTAAGTCGGTTGCTCTCGACATTTTCGGGGAAGTTAAAATCAAATTTCACAAATCGACTTCTAGACTGTACCCAAGTGCCCCAACGATGTCTATGTCGGTTTCTCACAACATTTTGGAGGAAGTTAACCTCAAATTTTACAAATCGACTTCTAGACTGTACCCAAGTGCCCCAACGATGTCTAGGTCGGTTTCTCACAACATTTTCGGGGAAGGTTTCTTTAAATTATACAAATCGACTTTTGGACGGTACCCAAGTGCCCCAAGGATGTCTAGGTCGGTTGATCACAACATTTTCGGGAAAGTTAACCTTACCTTTCACAAATCGACTTCTGGACGGTACCCAAGTGATCTAACGGTGTCTAGGTCGGTTGATCTCAACATTTTCGGGGAAGTTATCCTTAAATATTACAAATCGACTTCTAGACTGTACCTAAGTGCCCCAACGATGTCTAGGTCGTTTGCTTACTACATTTTCCAGGAAGTTAACCTCAAATGTTGCAAATCGATTCTGGAGGGTACCCAAGTGCCCCAAAGGTGTCTAGGTCGGTTGCTCACAAAATTTTGGAGAAAGTTAACCTTAAATGTTGCAAATCGATTCTGGAGGGTACCCAAGTGCCCCAACGATGTCTATGTCGGTTGATCACAACATTGTCGAGAATGTTAACCTCAAATTTCACAAATCGATTTCTAGACGGTACCAAAGTGCCCCAACGGTGTCTATGTCGGTTGCTCACAACATTTTGGAGGAAGTTAACCTCAAATTTTACAAATCGACTTCTGGATGGTACTCAAGTGCCCCAACGAAGTCTAGGTCGGTTGCTCACCACATTTTCGGGGAAGTTAACCTCAAATTTAACAAATCGACTTCCAGACGGTACCCAAGTGTTCAAACGATGTATAGGTCGGTTGCTCACAACATTTTCGGGGAAGGTTTCTTTAAATTATACAAATCGACTTCTGGACGGTACCCAAGTGCCCCAAGGATGTCTAGGTCGGTTGATCACAACATTTTCGGGAAAGTTAACCTTACCTTTCACAAATCGACTTCTAGACGGTACCCAAATGCGCCAACGAAGTCTAGGTCGTTTGCTCACTACATTTTCGGGAAAGTTAACCTCAAATTTTACAAATCGACTTCTAGATTGTACTCAAATGGTCTAACGATATCTAAGTCGGTTGCTCTCGACATTTTCGGGGAAGTTAAAATCAAATTTCACAAATCGACTTCTAGACTGTACCCAAGTGCCCCAACGATGTCTATGTCGGTTTCTCACAACATTTTGGAGGAAGTTAACCTCAAATTTTACAAATCGACTTCTAGACTGTACCCAAGTGCCCCAACGATGTCTAGGTCGGTTTCTCACAACATTTTCGGGGAAGGTTTCTTTAAATTATACAAATCGACTTTTGGACGGTACCCAAGTGCCCCAAGGATGTCTAGGTCGGTTGATCACAACATTTTCGGGAAAGTTAACCTTACCTTTCACAAATCGACTTCTAGACGGTACCTAAGTGCCCCAACGAAGTCTAGGTCGTTTGCTCACTACATTTTCGGGAAAGTTAACCTCAGATTTCACAAATCGATTTCTAGACGGTACCCAAGTGCCCCAACGATGTCTATGTCGGTTGCTCACAACATTTTCGAAAAAGTTATCGTCAACTCACACAAATCGACTTCTACACGGTACCCAAGTTTTCCAACGATGTCTAGGTCGGTTGCAAACAAAATTTTGGTGGAAGTTAACCTCAAATTTCACAAATCGACTTCTAGACGGTACCCAAGTGCCCCAACGAAGTCTAACGCGTTTGCTTACTACATTTTCGGGGAAGGTAACCTCAAATTTTACAAATCGACTTCTAGATTGTAGTTAAATGCTCTAACGATATCTAAGTCGGTTGCTCTCGTCATTGTCGAGAAAGTTAACCTCAAATTTTACAAATCGACTTCTATACGGTACCCAAGTGCCCCAACGATGTCTAGGTTGTTTGCTTACTACATTTTCCGGGAAGTTAACCTTAAATGTTGCAAATCGATTCTGGAGGGTACCCAAGTGCCCCAAAGGTGTCTAGGTCGGTTGCTCACAAAATTTTGGAGGAAGTTAACCTCAAGTGTTGCAAATCGATTCTGGAGGGTACCCAAGTGCCCCAACGATGTCTATGTCGGTTGATCACAACATTGTCGAGAATGTTAACCTTAAATTTCACAAATCGATTTCTAGACGGTACCCAAGTGCCCCAACGGTGTCTATGTCGGTTGCTCACAACATTTTGGAGGAAGTTAACCTCAAATTTTACAAATCGACTTCTGGATGGTACTCAAGTGCCCCAACGATGTCTAGGTCGGTTGCTCACCACATTTTCGGGAAAGTTAACATCAGATTTTACAAATCGACTTCTGGACGGTACCCAAGTGATCTAACGGTGTCTAGGTCGGTTGATCTCAACATTTTCGGGGAAGTTATCCTTAAATATTACTTATCGACTTCTAGACTGTACCCAAGTGCCCCAACGGTGTCTATGTCGGTTTCTCACAACATTTTGGAGGAAGTTAACCTCAAATTTTACAAATCGACTTCTGGATGGTACTCAAGTGCCCCAACGATGTCTAGGTCAGTTGCTCACCACATTTTCGGGAAAGTTAACATCAGATTTTACAAATCGACTTCTGGACGGTACCCAAGTGATCTAACGGTGTCTAGGTCGGTTGATCTCAACATTTTCGGGGAAGTTATCCTTGAATATTACAAATCGACTTCTAGAATGTACCCAAGTGCCCCAACGATGTCTATGTCGGTTTCTCACAACATTTTTGAGGAAGTTAACCTCAAATTTTACAAATCGACTTCTGGATGGTACTCAAGTGCCCCACCGATGTCTAGGTCGGTTGCTCACCACATTTTCGGGAAAGTTAACATCAGATTTTACAAATCGACTTCTGGACGGTGCCCAAGTGATCTAACGGTGTCTAGGTCGGTTGATCTCAACATTTTCGGGGAAGTTATCCTTAAATATTACAAATCGACTTCTAGACTGTACCCAAGTGCCCCAACGATGTCTATGTCGGTTGATAACAACATTGTCGAGAAAGTTAACCTCAAATTTCACAATACGATTTCTACACGGTACCCAAGTGCCCCAACGATGTCTATGTCGGTTGCGCACAAAATTTTGGTGGAAGTTAACCTCAAATTTTACAAATCGACTTCTGGATGGTACTCAAGTGCCCCAACGATGTCTAGGTCGGTTGCTCACCACATTTTCGGGAAAGTTAACATCAGATTTTACAAATCGACTTCTGGACGGTACCCAAGTGATCTAACGGTGTCTAGGTCGGTTGATCTCAACATTTTCGGGGAAGTTATCCTTGAATATTACAAATCGACTTCTAGAATGTACCCAAGTGCCCCAACGAAGTCTAACTCGTTTGCTTACTACATTTTCGGGGAAGTTAACCTCAAATTTTACAAATCGACTTCTAGATTGTAGTTAAATGCTCTAACGATATCTAAGTCGGTTGCTCTCGACATTTTCGGGGAAGTTAACATCAAATTACACAAAACGACTTCTAGACGGTACCCAAGTGTTCCAACGATGTCTAGGTCGGTTGCTCACGAAATTTTGGAGGAAGTTAACCTCAAATTTTACAAATCGACTTCTGGATGGTACTCAAGTGCCCCAACGATGTCTATGTCGGTTGCTCACAACATTGTCGAGAAAGTTAACCTTAAATTTTACAAATCGACTTCTATACGGTACCCAAGTGCCCCAACGATGTCTAGGTCGTTTGCTTACTACATTTTCCGGGAAGTTAACCCTAAATGTTGCAAATCGATTCTGGAGGGTACCCAAGTGCCCCAAAGGTGTCTAGGTTGGTTGCTCACAAAATTTTGGAGGAAGTTAACCTCAAGTGTTGCAAATCGATTCTGGAGGGTACCCAAGTGCCCCAACGGTGTCTATGTCGGTTGCTCACAACATTTTGGAGGAAGTTAACCTCAAATTTTACAAATCGACTTCTGGATGGTACTCAAGTGCCCCAACGATGTCTAGGTCAGTTGCTCACCACATTTTCGGGAAAGTTAACATCATATTTTACAAATCGACTTCTGGACGGTACCCAAGTGATCTAACGGTGTCTAGGTCGGTTGATCTCAACATTTTCGGGGAAGTTATCCTTAAATATTACAAATCGACTTCTAGACTGTACCCAAGTGCCCCAACGATGTCTATGTCGGTTTCTCACAACATTTTGGAGGAAGTTAACCTCAAATTTTACAAATCGACTTCTAGACTGTACCCAAGTGCCCCAACGATGTCTAGGTCGGTTGCTCACAACATTTTCGGGGAAGGTTTCTTTAAATTATACAAATCGACTTCTGGACGGTACCCAAGTGCCCCAAGGATGTCTAGGTCGGTTGATCACAACATTTCCGGGGAAGTTAACATTTGATTTTAAAAATCGACTTCTGGACGGTACCCAAGTGCCTCAACGATGTCTATGTCGGTTGCTCACAACATTGTCGAGAAAGTTAACCTCAAATTTCACAATACGATTTCTATACGGTACCCAAGTGCCCCAATGATGTCTATGTCGGTTGCTCACAACATTGTTGAGAAAGTTAACCTCAGATTTCACAAATCGATTTCTAGACGGTACCCAAGTACCCCAACGATGTCTAGGTCGTTTGCTTACTACATTTTCCAGGAAGTTAACCTCAAATGTTGCAAATCGATTCTGGAGGGTACCCAAGTGCCCCAAAGGTGTCTAGTGTCGGTTGCTCACAAAATTTTGGAGGAAGTTAACCTTAAATGTTGCAAATCGATTCTGGAGGGTACCCAAGTGCCCCAACGATGTCTATGTCGGTTGATCACAACATTGTCGAGAATGTTAACCTCAAATTTCACAAATCGATTTCTAGACGGTACCAAAGTGCCCCAACGGTGTCTATGTCGGTTGCTCACAACATTTTGGAGGAAGTTAACCTCAAATTTTACAAATCGATTTCTGGATGGAACTCAAGTGCCCCAACGAAGTCTAGGTCGGTTGCTCACCACATTTTCGGGGAAGTTAACCTCAAATTTAACAAATCGACTTCCAGACGGTACCCAAGTGTTCAAACGATGTATAGGTCGGTTGCTCACAACATTTTCGGGGAAGGTTTCTTTAAATTATACAAATCGACTTCTGGACGGTACCCAAGTGCCCCAAGGATGTCTAGGTCGGTTGCTTACCACATTTTCGGGAAAGTTAACATCAGATTTTACAAATCGACTTCTGAATGGTACTCAAGTTCCCCAACGATGTCTAGGTCAGTTGCTCACCACATTTTCGGGAAAGTTAACATCAGATTTTACAAATCGACTTCTGGACGGTACCCAAGTGATCTAACGGTGTCTAGGTCGGTTGATCTCAACATTTTCAGGGAAGTTATCCTTAAATATTACAAATCGACTTCTAGACTGTACCCAAGTGCCCCAACGATGTCTATGTCGGTTTCTCACAACATTTTGGAGGAAGTTAACCTCAAATTTTACAAATCGACTTCTAGACTGTACCCAAGTGCCCCAACGATGTCTAGGTCGGTTGCTCACAACATTTTCGGGGAAGGTTTCTTTAAATTATACAAATCGACTTCTGGACGGTACCCAAGTGCCCCAAGGATGTCTAGGTCGGTTGCTTACAACATTTTCGGGAAAGTTAACCTCAACTTTCACAAATCAACTTCTTGATGGTACCCAATTGCCCCAACGATGTCTAGGTCGGTTGCTTACAACATTTTCGGAGAAGTTAACATCAGATTTTACAAATCGACTTCTAGACGGTACCCAAGTGATCCAACGGTATCTAGGTCGGTTGCTCTCAACATTTTCCGGGAAGTTAACCTTGAATTTTACACATCGTCTTCTAGACGGTACTCAAGTGCCCCAACGATGTCTAGGTTGGTTGCTCACAACATTTTCGAGAAAGTTAACCTCAACTTTCACAAATCGACTTCTAGATTGTACCCAAATGCTCTAACGATATCTAGGTCGGTTGCTCACAAAATTTTGGAGGAAGTTATTCTCAAATTTTACATATCGACTTCCAGATAGTACCCAAATGCCCCAACGATGTCTAGGTCGGTTGCTTACCATATTTTCGGGGAAGTTAACATCAAATTTTAAAAATCGACTTTTATACGGTACCCAAGTGTTCCAACGATGTCTAGGTCGGTTGCTTACCACATTTTCGGGGAAGTTAACATCAAATTTCAGAAATCGACTTCTATACGGTACCCAAGTGCCCCAACGATGTCTATGTCGGTTGCTCACAACATTGTCGAGAAAGTTAACCTCAGATTTCACAATACGATTTCTAGACGGTACCCAAGTGCCCCAACGATGTCTATGTCGGTTGCTCACAACATTTTTGAGAAAGTTAACCTCAAATTTGACAAGTCGACTTCTATACGGTACCCATGTGCCCCAACGATGTCTGGGTCGGTTGCTCAAACATTTTCGGGGAAGGTTTCTTTAAATTTTACAAATCGACTTCTAGACGGTATACGAGTGTTCCAACGATGTCTAGGTCGGTTGCTCACAAAATTTTGGAGGAAGTTAACCTCAAATTTTACAAATCAACTTCTGGATGGTACTCAAGTGCCCCAACAATGTCTATGTCGGTTGCTCACAACATTGTCGAGAAAGTTAACCTCAAATTTTACAAATCGACTTCTAGACGGTACCCAAGTGCCCCAACGATGTCTATGTCGGTTGCTTACAACATTTTCGGGAAAGTTAACCTCAACTTTCACAAATCAACTTCTTGATGGTACCCAATTGCCCCAACGATGTCTAGGTCGGTTGCTTACAACATTTTCGGAGAAGTTAACATCAGATTTTACAAATCGACTTCTAGACGGTACCCAAGTGATCCAACGGTATCTAGGTCGGTTGCTCTCAACATTTTCCGGGAAGTTAAACTTGAATTTTACACATCGACTTCTAGACGGTACTCAAATGCCCCAACGATGTCTAGGTTGGTTGCTCACAACATTTTCGAGAAAGTTAACCTCAACTTTCACAAATCGACTTCTAGATTGTACCCAAATGCTCTAACGATATCTAGGTCGGTTGCTCACAAAATTTTGGAGGAAGTTATTCTCAAATTTTACAAATCGACTTCTGGATGGTACTAAAGTGCCCCAACGATGTCTAGATCGGTTGCTCACCACATTTTCGAGAAAGTTAACATCAAATTTCACAAAACGACTTCTAGACGGTACTTAAGTGCCCCAACGATGTCTAGGTCGGTTGCTCACAACATTGTCGAGAAAGTTAACCTCAAATTTTACAAATCAACTTCTAGACGGTACCCAAGTGCCCCAACGATGTCTAGGTCGGTTGCTCACAACATTTTCGGGGAAGGTTTCTTTAAATTTTACAAATCGACTTCTGGACGGTACCCAAGTTCCCCAAGGATGTCTAGGTCGGTTGATCACAACATTTCCGGAAAGTTAACCTTAAATGTTGCAAATCGACTTCTGGATAGTACTCAAGTGCCCCAACGATGTCTAGGTCGTTTGCTTACTACATTCTCCGGGAAGTTAACCTCAAATGTTACAAATCGACTTCTGGAGGGTACCCAAGTGCCCCAACGATGTCTAGGTCGTTTGCTTACTACGTTTTCCGGGAAGTTAACCTCAAATGTTACAAATCGACTTCTGGAGGGTACCCAAGTGCCCTAACGATGTCTAGGTCGGTTGCTCACAACATTGTCGAGAAAGTTAACCTCAGATTTCACAAATCAATTTCTAGACGGTACCCAAGTGCCCCAACGATGTCTAGGTCGTTTGCTTACTACATTTTCCGGGAAGTTAACCTCAAATGTTACAAATCGACTTCTGGATGGTACTCAAGTGCCCCAACGATGTCTAGGTCGGTTGCTTACCACATTTTCGGGGAAGTTAACATCAAATTTCAGAAATCGACTTCTAGACGGTATCCAAGTGCCCCAACGATGTCTAGGTCGGTTGCTTACCACATTTCCGGGAAAGTTAACATCAGATTTTACAAATCGACTTCTGAACGGTACCCAAGTGATCCAACGGTGTCTAGGACGGTTGCTCTCAACATTTTCAGGGAAGTTAACCTTAAATTTCAGAAATCTACTTCTAGACGGTACCCCAGTGCTCCTTCAATGTCTAGGTCTGTTGCTCATAACATATTTGGGGAAGTTAACCTCAAATTTCACATATCGTTTTCCAGATAGTACTCAAATGCCCCAACGATGTCTAGGTTGGTTGCTCACAACATTTTCGAGAAAGTTAACCTCAACTTTCACAAATCGACTTCTAGATTGTACCCAAATGCTCTAACGATATCTAGGTCGGTTGCTCACAAAATTTTGGAGGAAGTTATTCTCAAATTTTACAAATCGACTTCTGGATGGTACTAAAGTGCCCCAACGATGTCTAGATCGGTTGCTCACCACATTTTCGAGAAAGTTAACATCAAATTTCACAAAACGACTTCTAGACGGTACTTAAGTGCCCCAACGATGTCTAGGTCGGTTGCTCACAACATTTTCGGGGAAGGTTTCTTTAAATTTTACAAATCGACTTCTGGACGGTACCCAAGTTCCCCAAGGATGTCTAGGTCGGTTGATCACAACATTTCCGGAAAGTTAACCTCAAATGTTGCAAATCGACTTCTGGATAGTACTCAAGTGCCCCAACGATGTCTAGGTCGTTTGCTTACTACATTCTCCGGGAAGTTAACCTCAAATGTTACAAATCGACTTCTGGAGGGTACCCAAGTGCCCCAACGATGTCTAGGTCGTTTGCTTACTACGTTTTCCGGGAAGTTAACCTCAAATGTTACAAATCGACTTCTGGAGGGTACCCAAGTGCCCTAACGATGTCTAGGTCGGTTGCTCACAACATTGTCGAGAAAGTTAACCTCAGATTTCACAAATCAATTTCTAGACGGTACCCAAGTGCCCCAACGATGTCTAGGTCGTTTGCTTACTACATTTTCCGGGAAGTTAACCTCAAATGTTACAAATCGACTTCTGGATGGTACTCAAGTGCCCCAACGATGTCTAGGTCGGTTGCTTACCACATTTTCGGGGAAGTTAACATCAAATTTCAGAAATCGACTTCTAGACGGTATCCAAGTGCTCCAACGATGTCTAGGTCGGTTGCTTACCACATTTCCGGGAAAGTTAACATCAGATTTTACAAATCGACTTCTGGACGGTACCCAAGTGATCCAACGGTGTCTAGGACGGTTGCTCTCAACATTTTCAGGGAAGTTAACCTTAAATTTCAGAAATCTACTTCTAGACGGTACCTCAGTGCTCCTTCAATGTCTAGGTCTGTTGCTCATAACATATTTGGGGAAGTTAACCTCAAATTTCACATATCGACTTCTAGATGGTACCCAAGTGTTCCAACGATGTCTAGGTCGGTTGCTTACCACATTTTCGGGGAAGTTAACATCAAATTTCAGAAATCGACTTCTAGACGGAATCCAAGTGCCCCAACGATGTCTAGGTCGTTTGCTTACCACATTTCCGGGAAAGTTAACATCAGATTTTACAAATCGACTTCTGGACGGTACCCAAGTGATCCAACGGTGTCTAGGACGGTTGCTCTCAACATTTTCAGGGAAGTTAACCTTAAATTTCAGAAATCTACTTCTAGACGGTACCCCAGTGCTCCTTCAATGTCTAGGTCTGTTGCTCATAACATATTTGGGGAAGTTAACCTCAAATTTCACATATCGACTTCCAGATAGTACCCAAATGCCCCAACGATGTCTAGGTCGGTTGCTTACCACATTTTCGGGGAAGTTAACATCAAATTTTAAAAATCTACTTTTATACGGTACCCAAGTGTTCCAACGATGTCTTGGTCGGTTGCTCACAAAATTTTGGAGGAAGTTAAACTCAAATTTTACAAATCGACTTCTGGATGGTACTCAAGTGCCCCAACGATGTCTATGTCGGTTGCTTAGAACATTGTCGAGAAAGTTAACTTTAAATTTCACAAATCGACTTCTAGACGGTACCCAAGTGCCCCAACGATGTCTATTTCGGTTGCTCACAACATTTTTGAGAAAGTTAACCTCAAATTTCAAAAATCAACTTCTATACGGTACCCAAGTGCCCCAACGATGTCTATGTCGGTTGCTCACAACATTGTCGAGAATGTTAACCTCAAATTTCACAATACGATTTCTAGACGGTACCCAAGTGCCCCAACGATGTCTAGGTCGTTTGCTTACTACGTTTTCCGGGAAGTTAACCTCAAATGTTACAAATCGACTTCTGGCGGGTACCCAAGTGCCCCAACGATGTCTAAGTAGGTTGCTCACAACATTGTCGAGAAAGTTAACCTCAAATTTCACAAATCAACTTCTAGACGGTACCCAAGTGCCCCAACGATGTCTAGGTCGTTTGCTTACTACATTTTCCGGGAATTTAACTTCAAATGTTGCAAATCGACTTCTAGACGGTACCCAAGTGCCCCAACGATGTCTTTGTCGGTTGCACACAACATTTTCGAGAAAGTTAACCTCAACTTTCACAAATCGACTTCTAGATTGTACCCAAATGCTCTAACGATATCTAGGTCGGTTGCTCACCACATTTTTGAAAAAGTTAACATCAAATTTCACAAAACGACTTCTAGACGTTACCCAAGTGTTCCAACGATGTCTTGGTCGGTTGCTCACAAAATTTTCGGGAAAGTTAACATCAAATTTTACAAATCTACTTCTGGATGGTATTCAAGTGCCCCAACGATGTCTGGGTCGGTAGCTCAAACATTTTCGGGGAAGGTTTCTTTAAATTTTACAAATCGACTTCTAGACGGTATACAAGTTTTCCAACGATGTCTAGGTCGGTTGCTCACAAAATTTTGGAGGAAGTTAACCTCAAATTTTACAAATCAACTTCTGGATGGTACTCAAGTGCCCCAACAATGTCTATGTCGGTTGCTCACAACATTGTCGAGAAAGTTAACCTCAAATTTAACAAATCGACTTCTAGACGGTACCCAAGTGCCCCAACGATGTCTATGTCGGTAGCTCACAACATTGTCGAGAAAGTTAACCTCAAATTTTACAATACGATTTCTAGACGGTATCCAAGTGCCCCAACGATGTCTATGTCGGTTGCTCACATTATTTTCGGGAAAGTTATCCTCAACTTACACAAATTGACTTCTAGACGGTACCCAAGTGTTCCAACGATGTCTAGGTCGTTTGCTTACTACATTCTCCGGGAAGTTAACCTCAAATGTTACAAATCGACTTCTGGAGGGTACCCAAGTGCCCCAAAGATGTCTATGTCGGTTGCTCACAAACTTTTGGAGGAAGTTAACCTCAACTTTCACAAATCGACTTCTAGATTGTACCCAAATGCTCTAACGATATCTAGGTCGGTTGCTCACAAAATTTTGGAGGAAGTTATTCTCAAATTTTACAAATCGACTTCTGGATGGTACTCAAGTGCCCCAACGATGTCTAGATCGGTTGCTCACAACATTGTCGAGAAAGTTAACCTCAGATTTCACAAATCAACTTCTAGACGGTACCCAAGTGCCCCAACGATGTCTAGGTCGTTTGCTTACTACATTTTCCGGGAAGTTAACCTCAAATGTTACAAATCGACTGCTGGATGGTACTCAAGTGCCCCAACGATGTCTAGGTCGTTTGCTTACTACATTTTCCGGGAAGTTAACCTCAAATGTTACAAATCGACTTCTGGATGGTACTCAAGTGCCCCAACGATGTCTAGGTCGGTTGCTTACCACATTTTCGGGGAAGTTAACATCAAATTTCAGAAATCGACTTCTATACGGTACCCAAGTGCCCCAACGATGTCTAGGTCGTTTGCTTACTACATTTTCCGGGAAGTTAACTTCAAATGTTGCAAATCGACTTCTGGAGGGTACCCAAGAGCCCCAAAGATGTATAGGTCGGTTGCTCACAAAATTTTGGAGGAAGTTAACCTCAAATTTTACAAATCGACTTCTGGATCGTACCCAAGTGCCCGAACGATGTCTAGGTCGTTTGCTTACTACGTTTTCCGGGAAGTTAACCTCAAATGTTACAAATCGACTTCTGGAGGGTACCCAAGTGCCCCAACGATGTCTAGGTCGGTTGCTCACAACATTGTCGAGAAAGTTAACCTCAAATTTCACAAATCAACTTCTAGACGGTACCCAAGTGCCCCAACGATGTCTAGGTCGTTTGCTTAATACATTTTCCGGGAATTTAACTTCAAATGTTGCAAATCGACTTCTAGACGGTACCCAAGTGCCCCAACGATGTCTTTGTCGGTTGCACACAACATTTTCGAGAAAGTTAACCTCAACTTTCACAAATCGACTTCTAGATTGTACCCAAATGCTCTAACGATATCTAGGTCTGTTGCTCACAAAATTTTGAACGAAGTTATTCTCAAATTTAACAAATCGACTTTTGGATGGTACTCAAGTGCCCCAACGATGTCTAGGTCGGTTGCTCACCACATTTTTGAGAAAGTTAACATCAAATTTCACAAAACGACTTCTAGACGTTACCCAAGTGTTCCAACGATGTCTTGGTTGGTTGCTCGCAAAATTTTCGGGAAAGTTAACATCAAATTTTACAAATCTACTTCTGGATGGTACTCAAGTGCCCCAACGATGTCTAGGTCGTTTGCTTACTACATTTTCCGGGAAGTTAACCTCAAATGTTACAAATCGACTTCTGGATGGTACTCAAGTGCCCCAACGATGTCTAGGTCGGTTGCTTACCACATTTTCGGGGAAGTTAACATCAAATTTCAGAAATCGACTTCTATACGGTACCCAAGTGCCCCAACGATGTCTAGGTCGTTTGCTTACTACATTTTCCGGGAAGTTAACTTCAAATGTTGCAAATCGACTTCTGGAGGGTACCCAAGAGCCCCAAAGATGTATAGGTCGGTTGCTCACAAAATTTTGGAGGAAGTTAACCTCAAATTTTACAAATCGACTTCTGGATCGTACCCAAGTGCCCGAACGATGTCTAGGTCGTTTGCTTACTACGTTTTCCGGGAAGTTAACCTCAAATGTTACAAATCGACTTCTGGAGGGTACCCAAGTGCCCCCACGATGTCTATGTCGGTTGCTCACAACATTGTCGAGAAAGTTAACCTCAAATTTCACAAATCAACTTCTAGACGGTACCCAAGTGCCCCAACGATGTCTGGGTCGGTAGCTCAAACATTTTCGGGGAAGGTTTCTTTAAATTTTACAAATCGACTTCTAGACGGTATACAAGTTTTCCAATGATGTCTAGGTCGGTTGCTCACAAAATTTTGGAGGAAGTTAACCTCAAATTTTACAAATCAACTTCTGGATGGTACTCAAGTGCCCCAACAATGTCTCTGTCGGTTGCATACAACATTTTCGAGAAAGTTAACCTGGACTTTAACAAATCGACTTCTATACGGTATCCAAGTGTTCCAACGATGTCTAGGTCGGTTGCTCACAAAATTTTGGAGGAAGTTAACCTTAAATTTTACAAATCGACTTCTGGATGGTATTCAAGTGCCCCAACGATGTCTATGTTGGTTGCTTACAACATTGTCGAGAAAGTTAACCTCAAATTTCACAAATCGACTTCTAGACGGTACCCAAGTGCCCCAACGATGTCTATGTCGGTTGCTCACAACATTGTCGAGAAAGTTAACCTCAGATTTCACAAATCAACCTCTAGACGGTACCCAAGTGCCCCAACGATGTCTAGGTCGTTTGCTTACTACATTCTCCGGGAAGGTAACCTCAAATGTTACAAATCGATTTCTGGAGGGTACCCAAGTGCCCCAAAGATGTCTATGTCGGTTGCTCACAAACTTTTGGAGGAAGTTAACCTCAACTTTCACAAATCGACTTCTAGATTGTACCCAAATGCTCTAACGATATCTAGGTCGGTTGCTCACAAAATTTTGGAGGAAGTTATTCTCAAATTTTACAAATCGACTTCTGGATGGTACTCAAGTGCCCCAACGATGTCTAGATCGGTTGCTCACAACATTGTCGAGAAAGTTAACCTCAGATTTCACAAATCAACTTCTAGACGGTACCCAAGTGCCCCAACAATGTCTAGGTCGTTTGCTTACTCTATTTTTCGGGAAGTTAACCTCAAATGTTACAAATCGACTTCTGGATGGTACTCAAGTGCCCCAACGATGTCTAGGTCGGTTGCTTACCACATTTTCGGGGAAGTTAACATCAAATTTCAGAAATCGACTTCTAGACGGTATGCAAGTGCCCCAACGATGTCTAGGTCGTTTGCTTACCACATTTTCGGGAAAGTTAACATCAGATTTTACAAATCGACTTCTGGACGGTACCCAAGTGATCCAACGGTGTCTAGGACGGTTGCTCTCAACATTTTCAGGGAAGTTAACTTTAAAGTTCAGAAATCTACTTCTAGACGGTACCCCAGTGCTCCTTCAATGTCTAGGTTTGTTGCTCACAACATTGTCGAGAAAGTTAACCTCAAATTTCACAATACGATTTCTAGACGGTACCCAAGTGCCCCAACGATGTCTAGGTCGTTTGCTTACTACGTTTTCCGGGAATTTAACTTCAAATGTTGCAAATCGACTTCTAGACGGTACCCAAGTGCCCTAACGATGTCTTTGTCGGTTGCACACAACATTTTCGAGAAAGTTAACCTGAACTTTAACAAATCGACTTCTATACGGTATCCAAGTGTTCCAACGATGTCTAGGTCGGTTGCTCACAAAATTTTGGAGGAAGTTAACCTTAAATTTTACAAATCGACTTCTGGATGGTATTCAAGTGCCCCAACGATGTCTATGTTGGTTGCTTACAACATTGTCGAGAAAGTTAACCTCAAATTTCACAAATCGACTTCTAGACGGTACCCAAGTGCCCCAACGATGTATATGTCGGTTGCTAACAACATTGTCGAGAAAGTTAACCTCAGATTTCACAAATCAACCTCTAGACGGTACCCAAGTGCCCCAACGATGTCTAGGTCGTTTGCTTACTACATTCTCCGGGAAGTTAACCTCAAATGTTACAAATCGACTTCTGGAGGGTACCCAAGTGCCCCAAAGATGTCTATGTCGGTTGCTCACAAACTTTTGGAGGAAGTTAACCTCAACTTTCACAAATCGACTTCTAGATTGTACCCAAATGCTCTAACGATATCTAGGTCGGTTGCTCACAAAATTTTGGAGGAAGTTATTCTCAAATTTTACAAATCGACTTCTGGATGGTACTCAAGTGCCCCAACGATGTCTAGATCGGTTGCTCACAACATTGTCGAGAAAGTTAACCTCAGATTTCACAAATCAACTTCTAGACGGTACCCCAGTGCTCCTTCAATGTCTAGGTCTGTTGCTCATAACATATTTGGGGAAGTTAACCTCAAATTTCACATATCGACTTCCAGATAGTACCCAAATGCCCCAACGATGTCTAGGTCGGTTGCTTACCACATTTTCGGGGAAGTTAACATCAAATTTTAAAAATCTACTTTTATACGGTACCCAAGTGTTCCAAAGATGTCTTGGTCGGTTGCTCACAAAATTTTGGAGGAAGTTAAACTCAAATTTTACAAATCCACTTCTGGATGGTACTTAAGTGCCCCAACGATGTCTATGTCGGTTGCTTAGAACATTGTCGAGAAAGTTAACTTTAAATTTCACAAATCGACTTCTAGACGGTACCCAAGTGCCCCAACGATGTCTATTTCGGTTGCTCACAACATTTTTGAGAAAGTTAACCTCAAATTTCAAAAATCAACTTCTATACGGTACCCAAGTGCCCCAACGATGTCTATGTCGGTTGCTCACAACATTGTCGAGAAAGTTAACCTCAAATTTCACAAATCGACTTCTAGACGGTACCCAAGTGCCCCAACGATGTATATGTCGGTTGCTCACAACATTGTCGAGAAAGTTAACCTCAGATTTCACAAATCAACCTCTAGACGGTACCCAAGTGCCCCAACGATGTCTAGGTCGTTTGCTTACTACATTCTCCGGGAAGTTAACCTCAAATGTTACAAATCGACTTCTGGAGGGTACCCAAGTGCCCCAAAGATGTCTATGTCGGTTGCTCACAAACTTTTGGAGGAAGTCAACCTCAACTTTCACAAATCGACTTCTAGATTGTACCCAAATGCTCTAACGATATCTAGGTCGGTTGCTCACAAAATTTTGGAGGAAGTTATTCTAAAATTTTACAAATCGACTTCTGGATGGTACTCAAGTGCCCCAACGATGTCTAGATCGGTTGCTCACAACATTGTCGAGAAAGTTAACCTCAGATTTCACAAATCAACTTCTAGACGGTACCCAAGTGCCCCAACGATGTCTAGGTCGTTTGCTTACTACATTTTCCGGGAAGTTAACCTCAAATGTTACAAATCGACTTCTGGATGGTACTCAAGTGCCCCAACGATGTCTAGGTCGGTTGCTTACCACATTTTCGGGGAAGTTAACATCAAATTTCAGAAATCGACTTCTAGACGGTATCCAAGTGCCCCAACGATGTCTAGGTTGTTTGCTTACCACATTTTCGGGACAGTTAACATCAGATTTTACAAATCGACTTCTGGACGGTACCCAAGTGATCCAACGGTGTCTAGGACGGTTGCTCTCAACATTTTCAGGGAAGTTAACCTTAAATTTCAGAAATCTACTTCTAGACGGTACCCCAGTGCTCCTTCAATGTCTAGGTCTGTTGCTCATAACATATTTGGGGAAGTTAACCTCAAATTTCACATATCGACTTCTAGACGGTACCCAAGTGTTCCAACGATGTCTAGTTCGGTTGCTTACCACATTTTCGGGGAAGTTAACATCAAATTTCAGAAATCGACTTCTAGACGAAATCCAAGTGCCCTAACGATGTCTAGGTCGTTTGCTTACCACATTTTCGGGACAGTTAACATCAGATTTTACAAATCGACTTCTGGACGGTACCCAAGTGATCCAACGGTGTCTAGGACGGTTGCTCTCAACATTTTCAGGGAAGTTAACCTTAAATTTCAGAAATCTACTTCTAGACGGTACCCCAGTGCTCCTTCAATGTCTAGGTCTGTTGCTCATAACATATTTGGGGAAGTTAACCTCAAATTTCACATATCGACTTCCAGATAGTACCCAAATGCTCTAACGATATCTAGGTCGGTTGCTCACAAAATTTTGGAGGAAGTTATTCTCAAATTTTACAAATCGACTTCTGGATGGTACTCAAGTGCCCCAACGATGTCTAGATCGGTTGCTCACAACATTGTCGAGAAAGTTAACCTCAGATTTCACAAATCAACTTCTAGACGGTACCCAAGTGCCCCAACGATGTCTAGGTCGTTTGCTTACTACATTTGCCGGGAAGTTGACCTCAAATGTTACAAATCGACTTCTGGATGGTACTCAAGTGCCCCAACGATGTCTAGGTCGGTTGCTTACCACATTTTCGGGGAAGTTAACATCAAATTTCAGAAATCGACTTCTAGACGGTATCCAAGTGCCCCAACGATGTCTAGGTCGTTTGCTTACCACATTTTCGGGACAGTTAACATCAGATTTTACAAATCGACTTCTGGACGGTACCCAAGTGATCCAACGGTGTCTAGGTCTGTTGCTCATAACATATTTGGGGAAGTTAACCTCAAATTTCACATATCGACTTCCAGATAGTACCCAAATGCCCCAACGATGTCTAGGTCGGTTGCTTACCACATCTTCGGGGAAGTTAACATCAAATTTTAAAAATCTACTTTTATACGGTACCCAAGTGTTCCAAAGATGTCTTGGTCGGTTGCTCACAAAATTTTGGAGGAAGTTATACTCAAATTTTACAAATCGACTTCTGGATGGTACGTAAGTGCCCCAACGATGTCTATGTCGGTTGCTTAGAACATTGTCGAGAAAGTTAACTTTAAATTTCACAAATCGACTTCTAGACGGTACCCAAGTGCCCCAACGATGTCTATTTCGGTTGCTCACAACATTTTTGAGAAAGTTAACCTTAAATTTTAAAAATCAACTTCTATACGGTACCCAAGTGCCCCAACGATGTCTATGTCGGTTGCTCACAACATTGTCGAGAAAGTTAACCTCAAATTTCACAATACGATTTCTAGACGGTACCCAAGTGCCCCAACGATGTCTAGGTCGTTTGCTTACTACGTTTTCCGGGAAGTTAACCTCAAATGTTACAAATCGACTTCTGGAGGGTACCCAAGTGCCCCAACGATGTCTAAGTCGGTTGCTCACAACATTGTCGAGAAAGTTAACCTCAGATTTCACAAATCAACTTCTAGACGGTACCCAAGTGCCCCAACGATGTCTAGGTCGTTTGCTTACTACATTTTCCGGGAAGTTAACCTCAAATGTTACAAATTGACTTCTGGATGGTACTCAAGTGCCCCAACGATGTCTAGGTCGGTTGCTTACCACATTTTCGGGGAAGTTAACATCAAATTTCAGAAATCGACTTCTAGACGGTATCCAAGTGCCCCAACGATGTCTAGGTCGTTTGCTTACCACATTTTCGGGAAAGTTAACATCAGATTTTACAAATCGACTTCTGGACGGTACCCAAGTGATCCAACGGTGTCTAGGACGGTTGCTCTCAACATTTTCAGGGAAGTTAACCTTAAAGTTCAGAAATCTACTTCTAGACGGTACCCCAGTGCTCCTTTAATGTCTAGGTCTGTTGCTCATAACATATTTGGGGAAGTTAACCTCAAATTTCACATATCGACTTCTAGACGGTACCCAAGTGTTCCAACGATGTCTAGGTCGGTTGCTTACCACATTTTCGGGGAAGTTAACATCAAATTTCAGAAATCGACTTCTAGACGAAATCCAAGTGCCCCAACGATGTCTAGGTCGTTTGCTTACCACATTTTCGGGACAGTTAACATCAGATTTTACAAATCGACTTCTGGACGGTACCCAAGTGATCCAACGGTGTCTAGGACGGTTGCTCTCAACATTTTCAGGGAAGTTAACCTTAAATTTCTGAAATCTACTTCTAGACGGTACCCCAGTGCTCCTTCAATGTCTAGGTCTGTTGCTCATAACATATTTGGGGAAGTTAACCTCAAATTTCACATATCGACTTCCAGATAGTACCCAAATGCCCCAACGATGTCTATGTCGGTTGCTTAGAACATTGTCGAGAAAGTTAACTTTAAATTTCACAAATCGACTTCTAGACGGTACCCAAGTGCCCCAACGATGTATATGTCGGTTGCTCACAACATTGTCGAGAAAGTTAACCTCAGATTTCACAAATCAACCTCTAGACGGTACCCAAGTGCCCCAACGATGTCTAGGTCGTTTGCTTACTACATTCTCCGGGAAGTTAACCTCAAATGTTACAAATCGACTTCTGGAGGGTACCCAAGTGCCCCAAAGATGTCTATGTCGGTTGCTCACAAACTTTTGGAGGAAGTTAACCTCAACTTTTACAAATCGACTTCTAGATTGTACCCAAATGCTCTAACGATATCTAGGTCGGTTGCTCACAAAATTTTGGAGGAAGTTATTCTCAAATTTTACAAATCGACTTCTGGATGGTACTCAAGTGCCCCAACGATGTCTAGATCGGTTGCTCACAACATTGTCGAGAAAGTTAACCTCAGATTTCACAAATCAACTTCTAGACGGTACCCAAGTGCCCCAACGATGTCTAGGTCGTTTGCTTACTACATTTTCCGGGAAGTTAACCTCAAATGTTACAAATCGACTTCTGGATGGTACTCAAGTGCCCCAACGATGTCTAGGTCGGTTGCTTACCACATTTTCGGGGAAGTTAACATCAAATTTCAGAAATCGACTTCTAGACGGTATCCAAGTGCCCCAACGATGTCTAGGTCGTTTGCTTACCACATTTTCGGGACAGTTAACATCAGATTCTACAAATCGACTTCTGGACGGTACCCAAGTGATCCAACGGTGTCTAGGACGGTTGCTCTCAACATTTTCAGGGAAGTTAACCTTAAATTTCAGAAATCTACTTCTAGACGGTACCCCAGTGCTCCTTCAATGTCTAGGTCTGTTGCTCATAACATATTTGGGGAAGTTAACCTCAAATTTCACATATCGACTTCTAGACGGTACCCAAGTGTTCCAACGATGTCTAGGTCGGTTGCTTACCACATTTTCGGGGAAGTTAACATCAAATTTCAGAAATCGACTTCTAGACGAAATCCAAGTGCCCCAACGATGTCTAGGTCGTTTGCTTACCACATTTTCGGGACAGTTAACATCAGATTTTACAAATCGACTTCTGGACGGTACCCAAGTGATCCAACGGTGTCTAGGACGGTTGCTCTCTGAAGCATGTCTTGGTTCTGAAATTTAAGGTTAACTTCCCTGAAAATGTTGACATTTTCAGGGAAGTTAACCTTAAATTTCAGAAATCTACTTCTAGACGGTACCCCAGTGCTCCTTCAATGTCTAGGTCTGTTGCTCATAACATATTTGGGGAAGTTAACCTCAAATTTCACATATCGACTTCCAGATAGTACCCAAATGCCCCAACGATGTCTAGGTCGGTTGCTTACCACATCTTCGGGGAAGTTAACATCAAATTTTAAAAATCTACTTTTATACGGTACCCAAGTGTTCCAAAGATGTCTTGGTCGGTTGCTCACAAAATTTTGGAGGAAGTTATACTCAAATTTTACAAATCGACTTCTGGATGGTACGTAAGTGCCCCAACGATGTCTATGTCGGTTGCTCACAACATTGTCGAGAAAGTTAACCTCAAATTTCACAATACGATTTCTAGACGGTACCCAAGTGCCCCAACGATGTCTAGGTCGTTTGCTTACTACGTTTTCCGGGAAGTTAACCTCAAATGTTACAAATCGACTTCTGGAGGGTACCCAAGTGCCCCAACGATGTCTAAGTCGGTTGCTCACAACATTGTCGAGAAAGTTAACCTCAGATTTCACAAATCAACTTCTAGACGGTACCCAAGTGCCCCAACGATGTCTAGCTCGTTTGCTTACTACATTTTCCGGGAAGTTAACCTCAAATGTTACAAATCGACTTCTGGATGGTACTCAAGTGCCCCAACGATGTCTAGGTCGGTTGCTTACCACATTTTCGGGGAAGTTAACATCAAATTTCAGAAATCGACTTCTAGACGGTATCCAAGTGCCCCAACGATGTCTAGGTCGTTTGCTTACCACATTTTCGGGAAAGTTAACATCAGATTTTACAAGTCGACTTCTGGACGGTACCCAAGTGATCCAACGGTGTCTAGGACGGTTGCTCTCAACATTTTCAGGGAAGTTAACCTTAAAGTTCAGAAATCTACTTCTAGACGGTACCCCAGTGCTCCTTCAATGTCTAGGTCTGTTGCTCATAACATATTTGGGGAAGTTAACCTCAAATTTCACATATCGACTTCTAGACGGTACCCAAGTGTTCCAACGATGTCTAGGTCGGTTGCTTACCACATTTTCGGGGAAGTTAACATCAAATTTCAGAAATCGACTTCTAGACGAAATCCAAGTGCCCCAACGATGTCTAGGTCGTTTGCTTACCACATTTTCGGGACAGTTAACATCAGATTTTACAAATCGACTTCTGGACGGTACCCAAGTGATCCAACGGTGTCTAGGACGGTTGCTCTCAACATTTTTGAGAAAGTTAACCTCAAATTTCAAAAATCAACTTCTATACGGTACCCAAGTGCCCCAACGATGTCTATGTCGGTTGCTCACAACATTGTCGAGAAAGTTAACCTCAAATTTCACAATACGATTTCTAGACGGTACCCAAGTTCCCCAAGGATGTCTAGGTCGGTTGATCACAACATTTCCGGAAAGTTAACCTCAAATGTTGCAAATCGACTTCTGGAGGGTACCCAAGTGCCCCAACGATGTCTACGTCGGTTGCTCACAACATTTTCGGGAAAGTTAACCTGAACTTTAACAAATCGACTTCTATACGGTATCCAAGTGTTCCAACGATGTCTAGGTCGGTTGCTCACAAAATTTTGGAGAAAGTTAACCTTAAATTTTACAAATCGACTTCTGGATGGTATTCAAGTGCCCCAACGATGTCTAGGTCGTTTGCTTACTACGTTTTCCGGGAAGTTAACCTCAAATGTTACAAATCGAATTTTGGAGGGTACCCAAGTGCCCCAACGATGTCTATGTCGGTTGCTCACAACATTGTCGAGAAAGTTAACCTCAAATTTCACAAATCGACTTCTAGACGGTACCCAAGTGCCCCAACGATGTATATGTCGGTTGCTCACAACATTGTCGAGAAAGTTAACCTCAGATTTCACAAATCAACCTCTAGACGGTACCCAAGTGCCCCAACGATGTCTAGGTCGTTTGCTTACTACATTCTCCGGGAAGTTAACCTCAAATGTTACAAATCGACTTCTGGAGGGTACCCAAGTGCCCCAAAGATGTCTATGTCGGTTGCTCACAAACTTTTGGAGGAAGTCAACCTCAACTTTCACAAATCGACTTCTAGATTGTACCCAAATGCTCTAACGATATCTAGGTCGGTTGCTCACAAAATTTTGGAGGAAGTTATTCTAAAATTTTACAAATCGACTTCTGGATGGTACTCAAGTGCCCCAACGATGTCTAGATCGGTTGCTCACAACATTGTCGAGAAAGTTAACCTCAGATTTCACAAATCAACTTCTAGACGGTACCCAAGTGCCCCAACGATGTCTAGGTCGTTTGCTTACTACATTTTCCGGGAAGTTAACCTCAAATGTTACAAATCGACTTCTGGATGGTACTCAAGTGCCCCAACGATGTCTAGGTCGGTTGCTTACCACATTTTCGGGGAAGTTAACATCAAATTTCAGAAATCGACTTCTAGACGGTATCCAAGTGCCCCAACGATGTCTAGGTTGTTTGCTTACCACATTTTCGGGACAGTTAACATCAGATTTTACAAATCGACTTCTGGACGGTACCCAAGTGATCCAACGGTGTCTAGGACGGTTGCTCTCAACATTTTCAGGGAAGTTAACCTTAAATTTCAGAAATCTACTTCTAGACGGTACCCCAGTGCTCCTTCAATGTCTAGGTCTGTTGCTCATAACATATTTGGGGAAGTTAACCTCAAATTTCACATATCGACTTCTAGACGGTACCCAAGTGTTCCAACGATGTCTAGTTCGGTTGCTTACCACATTTTCGGGGAAGTTAACATCAAATTTCAGAAATCGACTTCTAGACGAAATCCAAGTGCCCTAACGATGTCTAGGTCGTTTGCTTACCACATTTTCGGGACAGTTAACATCAGATTTTACAAATCGACTTCTGGACGGTACCCAAGTGATCCAACGGTGTCTAGGACGGTTGCTCTCAACATTTTCAGGGAAGTTAACCTTAAATTTCAGAAATCTACTTCTAGACGGTACCCCAGTGCTCCTTCAATGTCTAGGTCTGTTGCTCATAACATATTTGGGGAAGTTAACCTCAAATTTCACATATCGACTTCCAGATAGTACCCAAATGCTCTAACGATATCTAGGTCGGTTGCTCACAAAATTTTGGAGGAAGTTATTCTCAAATTTTACAAATCGACTTCTGGATGGTACTCAAGTGCCCCAACGATGTCTAGATCGGTTGCTCACAACATTGTCGAGAAAGTTAACCTCAGATTTCACAAATCAACTTCTAGACGGTACCCAAGTGCCCCAACGATGTCTAGGTCGTTTGCTTACTACATTTGCCGGGAAGTTGACCTCAAATGTTACAAATCGACTTCTGGATGGTACTCAAGTGCCCCAACGATGTCTAGGTCGGTTGCTTACCACATTTTCGGGGAAGTTAACATCAAATTTCAGAAATCGACTTCTAGACGGTATCCAAGTGCCCCAACGATGTCTAGGTCGTTTGCTTACCACATTTTCGGGACAGTTAACATCAGATTTTACAAATCGACTTCTGGACGGTACCCAAGTGATCCAACGGTGTCTAGGTCTGTTGCTCATAACATATTTGGGGAAGTTAACCTCAAATTTCACATATCGACTTCCAGATAGTACCCAAATGCCCCAACGATGTCTAGGTCGGTTGCTTACCACATCTTCGGGGAAGTTAACATCAAATTTTAAAAATCTACTTTTATACGGTACCCAAGTGTTCCAAAGATGTCTTGGTCGGTTGCTCACAAAATTTTGGAGGAAGTTATACTCAAATTTTACAAATCGACTTCTGGATGGTACGTAAGTGCCCCAACGATGTCTATGTCGGTTGCTTAGAACATTGTCGAGAAAGTTAACTTTAAATTTCACAAATCGACTTCTAGACGGTACCCAAGTGCCCCAACGATGTCTATTTCGGTTGCTCACAACATTTTTGAGAAAGTTAACCTTAAATTTTAAAAATCAACTTCTATACGGTACCCAAGTGCCCCAACGATGTCTATGTCGGTTGCTCACAACATTGTCGAGAAAGTTAACCTCAAATTTCACAATACGATTTCTAGACGGTACCCAAGTGCCCCAACGATGTCTAGGTCGTTTGCTTACTACGTTTTCCGGGAAGTTAACCTCAAATGTTACAAATCGACTTCTGGAGGGTACCCAAGTGCCCCAACGATGTCTAAGTCGGTTGCTCACAACATTGTCGAGAAAGTTAACCTCAGATTTCACAAATCAACTTCTAGACGGTACCCAAGTGCCCCAACGATGTCTAGGTCGTTTGCTTACTACATTTTCCGGGAAGTTAACCTCAAATGTTACAAATTGACTTCTGGATGGTACTCAAGTGCCCCAACGATGTCTAGGTCGGTTGCTTACCACATTTTCGGGGAAGTTAACATCAAATTTCAGAAATCGACTTCTAGACGGTATCCAAGTGCCCCAACGATGTCTAGGTCGTTTGCTTACCACATTTTCGGGAAAGTTAACATCAGATTTTACAAATCGACTTCTGGACGGTACCCAAGTGATCCAACGGTGTCTAGGACGGTTGCTCTCAACATTTTCAGGGAAGTTAACCTTAAAGTTCAGAAATCTACTTCTAGACGGTACCCCAGTGCTCCTTTAATGTCTAGGTCTGTTGCTCATAACATATTTGGGGAAGTTAACCTCAAATTTCACATATCGACTTCTAGACGGTACCCAAGTGTTCCAACGATGTCTAGGTCGGTTGCTTACCACATTTTCGGGGAAGTTAACATCAAATTTCAGAAATCGACTTCTAGACGAAATCCAAGTGCCCCAACGATGTCTAGGTCGTTTGCTTACCACATTTTCGGGACAGTTAACATCAGATTTTACAAATCGACTTCTGGACGGTACCCAAGTGATCCAACGGTGTCTAGGTCTGTTGCTCATAACATATTTGGGGAAGTTAACCTCAAATTTCACATATCGACTTCCAGATAGTACCCAAATGCCCCAACGATGTCTAGGTCGGTTGCTTACCACATCTTCGGGGAAGTTAACATCAAATTTTAAAAATCTACTTTTATACGGTACCCAAGTGTTCCAAAGATGTCTTGGTCGGTTGCTCACAAAATTTTGGAGGAAGTTATACTCAAATTTTACAAATCGACTTCTGGATGGTACGTAAGTGCCCCAACGATGTCTATGTCGGTTGCTTAGAACATTGTCGAGAAAGTTAACTTTAAATTTCACAAATCGACTTCTAGACGGTACCCAAGTGCCCCAACGATGTCTATTTCGGTTGCTCACAACATTTTTGAGAAAGTTAACCTTAAATTTTAAAAATCAACTTCTATACGGTACCCAAGTGCCCCAACGATGTCTATGTCGGTTGCTCACAACATTGTCGAGAAAGTTAACCTCAAATTTCACAATACGATTTCTAGACGGTACCCAAGTGCCCCAACGATGTCTAGGTCGTTTGCTTACTACGTTTTCCGGGAAGTTAACCTCAAATGTTACAAATCGACTTCTGGAGGGTACCCAAGTGCCCCAACGATGTCTAAGTCGGTTGCTCACAACATTGTCGAGAAAGTTAACCTCAGATTTCACAAATCAACTTCTAGACGGTACCCAAGTGCCCCAACGATGTCTAGGTCGTTTGCTTACTACATTTTCCGGGAAGTTAACCTCAAATGTTACAAATTGACTTCTGGATGGTACTCAAGTGCCCCAACGATGTCTAGGTCGGTTGCTTACCACATTTTCGGGGAAGTTAACATCAAATTTCAGAAATCGACTTCTAGACGGTATCCAAGTGCCCCAACGATGTCTAGGTCGTTTGCTTACCACATTTTCGGGAAAGTTAACATCAGATTTTACAAATCGACTTCTGGACGGTACCCAAGTGATCCAACGGTGTCTAGGACGGTTGCTCTCAACATTTTCAGGGAAGTTAACCTTAAAGTTCAGAAATCTACTTCTAGACGGTACCCCAGTGCTCCTTTAATGTCTAGGTCTGTTGCTCATAACATATTTGGGGAAGTTAACCTCAAATTTCACATATCGACTTCTAGACGGTACCCAAGTGTTCCAACGATGTCTAGGTCGGTTGCTTACCACATTTTCGGGGAAGTTAACATCAAATTTCAGAAATCGACTTCTAGACGAAATCCAAGTGCCCCAACGATGTCTAGGTCGTTTGCTTACCACATTTTCGGGACAGTTAACATCAGATTTTACAAATCGACTTCTGGACGGTACCCAAGTGATCCAACGGTGTCTAGGACGGTTGCTCTCAACATTTTCAGGGAAGTTAACCTTAAATTTCTGAAATCTACTTCTAGACGGTACCCCAGTGCTCCTTCAATGTCTAGGTCTGTTGCTCATAACATATTTGGGGAAGTTAACCTCAAATTTCACATATCGACTTCCAGATAGTACCCAAATGCCCCAACGATGTCTATGTCGGTTGCTTAGAACATTGTCGAGAAAGTTAACTTTAAATTTCACAAATCGACTTCTAGACGGTACCCAAGTGCCCCAACGATGTATATGTCGGTTGCTCACAACATTGTCGAGAAAGTTAACCTCAGATTTCACAAATCAACCTCTAGACGGTACCCAAGTGCCCCAACGATGTCTAGGTCGTTTGCTTACTACATTCTCCGGGAAGTTAACCTCAAATGTTACAAATCGACTTCTGGAGGGTACCCAAGTGCCCCAAAGATGTCTATGTCGGTTGCTCACAAACTTTTGGAGGAAGTTAACCTCAACTTTTACAAATCGACTTCTAGATTGTACCCAAATGCTCTAACGATATCTAGGTCGGTTGCTCACAAAATTTTGGAGGAAGTTATTCTCAAATTTTACAAATCGACTTCTGGATGGTACTCAAGTGCCCCAACGATGTCTAGATCGGTTGCTCACAACATTGTCGAGAAAGTTAACCTCAGATTTCACAAATCAACTTCTAGACGGTACCCAAGTGCCCCAACGATGTCTAGGTCGTTTGCTTACTACATTTTCCGGGAAGTTAACCTCAAATGTTACAAATCGACTTCTGGATGGTACTCAAGTGCCCCAACGATGTCTAGGTCGGTTGCTTACCACATTTTCGGGGAAGTTAACATCAAATTTCAGAAATCGACTTCTAGACGGTATCCAAGTGCCCCAACGATGTCTAGGTCGTTTGCTTACCACATTTTCGGGACAGTTAACATCAGATTCTACAAATCGACTTCTGGACGGTACCCAAGTGATCCAACGGTGTCTAGGACGGTTGCTCTCAACATTTTCAGGGAAGTTAACCTTAAATTTCAGAAATCTACTTCTAGACGGTACCCCAGTGCTCCTTCAATGTCTAGGTCTGTTGCTCATAACATATTTGGGGAAGTTAACCTCAAATTTCACATATCGACTTCTAGACGGTACCCAAGTGTTCCAACGATGTCTAGGTCGGTTGCTTACCACATTTTCGGGGAAGTTAACATCAAATTTCAGAAATCGACTTCTAGACGAAATCCAAGTGCCCCAACGATGTCTAGGTCGTTTGCTTACCACATTTTCGGGACAGTTAACATCAGATTTTACAAATCGACTTCTGGACGGTACCCAAGTGATCCAACGGTGTCTAGGACGGTTGCTCTCTGAAGCATGTCTTGGTTCTGAAATTTAAGGTTAACTTCCCTGAAAATGTTGACATTTTCAGGGAAGTTAACCTTAAATTTCAGAAATCTACTTCTAGACGGTACCCCAGTGCTCCTTCAATGTCTAGGTCTGTTGCTCATAACATATTTGGGGAAGTTAACCTCAAATTTCACATATCGACTTCCAGATAGTACCCAAATGCCCCAACGATGTCTAGGTCGGTTGCTTACCACATCTTCGGGGAAGTTAACATCAAATTTTAAAAATCTACTTTTATACGGTACCCAAGTGTTCCAAAGATGTCTTGGTCGGTTGCTCACAAAATTTTGGAGGAAGTTATACTCAAATTTTACAAATCGACTTCTGGATGGTACGTAAGTGCCCCAACGATGTCTATGTCGGTTGCTCACAACATTGTCGAGAAAGTTAACCTCAAATTTCACAATACGATTTCTAGACGGTACCCAAGTGCCCCAACGATGTCTAGGTCGTTTGCTTACTACGTTTTCCGGGAAGTTAACCTCAAATGTTACAAATCGACTTCTGGAGGGTACCCAAGTGCCCCAACGATGTCTAAGTCGGTTGCTCACAACATTGTCGAGAAAGTTAACCTCAGATTTCACAAATCAACTTCTAGACGGTACCCAAGTGCCCCAACGATGTCTAGCTCGTTTGCTTACTACATTTTCCGGGAAGTTAACCTCAAATGTTACAAATCGACTTCTGGATGGTACTCAAGTGCCCCAACGATGTCTAGGTCGGTTGCTTACCACATTTTCGGGGAAGTTAACATCAAATTTCAGAAATCGACTTCTAGACGGTATCCAAGTGCCCCAACGATGTCTAGGTCGTTTGCTTACCACATTTTCGGGAAAGTTAACATCAGATTTTACAAGTCGACTTCTGGACGGTACCCAAGTGATCCAACGGTGTCTAGGACGGTTGCTCTCAACATTTTCAGGGAAGTTAACCTTAAAGTTCAGAAATCTACTTCTAGACGGTACCCCAGTGCTCCTTCAATGTCTAGGTCTGTTGCTCATAACATATTTGGGGAAGTTAACCTCAAATTTCACATATCGACTTCTAGACGGTACCCAAGTGTTCCAACGATGTCTAGGTCGGTTGCTTACCACATTTTCGGGGAAGTTAACATCAAATTTCAGAAATCGACTTCTAGACGAAATCCAAGTGCCCCAACGATGTCTAGGTCGTTTGCTTACCACATTTTCGGGACAGTTAACATCAGATTTTACAAATCGACTTCTGGACGGTACCCAAGTGATCCAACGGTGTCTAGGACGGTTGCTCTCAACATTTTTGAGAAAGTTAACCTCAAATTTCAAAAATCAACTTCTATACGGTACCCAAGTGCCCCAACGATGTCTATGTCGGTTGCTCACAACATTGTCGAGAAAGTTAACCTCAAATTTCACAATACGATTTCTAGACGGTACCCAAGTGCCCCAACGATGTCTAGGTCGTTTGCTTACTACGTTTTCCGGGAAGTTAACCTCAAATGTTACAAATCGACTTCTGGAGGGTACCCAAGTGCCCCAACGATGTCTAAGTCGGTTGCTCACAACATTGTCGAGAAAGTTAACCTCAGATTTCACAAATCAACCTCTAGACGGTACCCAAGTGCCCCAACGATGTCTAGGTCGGTTGCTCACAAAATTATGGAGGAAGTTAACCTCAAATTTTACAAATCGACTTCTGGATGGTACTCAAGTGCCCCAACGATGTCTATGTCGGTTGCTCACAACATTGTCGAGAAAGTTAACCTCAAATTTCACAATACGATTTCTAGACGGTACTCAAGTGCCCTAACGATATCTAGGTCGGTTGCTCACAAAATTTTGGAGAAAGTTATTCTCAAATTTTACAAATCGACTTCTGGATGCTACTCAAGTGCCCCAACGATGTCTAGATCGGTTGCTCACAACATTGTCGAGAAAGTTAACCTCAAATTTCACAAATCAACTTCTAGACGGTACCCAAGTGCCCCAACGATGTCTAGGTCGGTTGCTCACAACATTTTCGGGGAAGGTTTCTTTAAATTTTACAAATCGACTTCTGGACGGTACCCAAGTTCCCCAAGGATGTCTAGGTCGGTTGATCACAACATTTCCGGAAAGTTAACCTCAAATGTTGCAAATCGACTTCTGGAGGGTACCCAAGTGCCCCAACGATGTCTACGTCGGTTGCTCACAACATTTTCGGGAAAGTTAACCTGAACTTTAACAAATCGACTTCTATACGGTATCCAAGTGTTCCAACGATGTCTAGGTCGGTTGCTCACAAAATTTTGGAGAAAGTTAACCTTAAATTTTACAAATCGACTTCTGGATGGTATTCAAGTGCCCCAACGATGTCTAGGTCGTTTGCTTACTACGTTTTCCGGGAAGTTAACCTCAAATGTTACAAATCGAATTTTGGAGGGTACCCAAGTGCCCCAACGATGTCTAGGTCGGTTGCTCACAACATTGTCGAGAAAGTTAACCTCAGATTTCAAAAATCAACTTCTAGACGGTACCCAAGTGCCCCAACGATGTCTAGGTCGGTTGCTCACAACATTTTCGGGGAAGGTTTCTTTAAATTTTACAAATCGACTTCTGGACGGTACCCATGTTCCCCAAGGATGTCTAGGTCGGTTGATCACAACATTTCCGGAAAGTTAACCTCAAATGTTGCAAATCGACTTCTGGAGGGTACCCAAGTGCCCCAACGATGTCTACGTCGGTTGCTCACAACATTTTCGGGAAAGGTAACCTGAACTTTAACAAATCGACTTCTATACGGTATCCAAGTGCCCCAACGATGTCTAGGTCGTTTGCTTACTACGTTTTCCGGGAAGTTAACCTCAAATGTTACAAATCGACTTCTGGAGGGTACCCAAGTGCCCCAGCGATGTCTAGGTCGGTTGCTCACAACATTGTCGAGAAAGTTAACCTCAGATTTCAAAAATCAACCTCTAGACGGTACCCAAGTGCCCCAACGATGTCTAGGTCGTTTGCTTACAACATTGTCGAGAAAGTTAACCTCAAATTTCACAAATCGACTTCTAGACGGTACCCAAGTGCCCCAACGATGTCTATGTCAGTTGCTTACAACATTGTCGAGAAAGTTAACCTCAACTTTCACAAATCGACTTCTAGACGGTACCCAAGTACCCCAACGATGTCTATGTCGGTTGCTCACAACATTGTCGAGAAAGTTAACCTCAGATTTCACAAATCAACTTCTAGACGGTACCCAAGTGCCCCAACGATGTCTAGGTCGTTTGCTTACTACATTTTCGGGGAAGTTAACATCAAATTTCAGAAATCGACTTCTAGACGGTATCCAAGTGCCCCAACGATGTCTAGGTCGGTTGCTTACTACATTTTCGGGACAGTTAACATCAGATTTTACAAATCGACTTCTGGACGGTACCCAAGTGATCCAACGGTGTCTAGGACGGTTGCTCTCAACATTTTCAGGGAAGTTAACCTTAAATTTCAGAAATCTACTTCTAGTCGGTACCCCAGTGCTCCTTCAATGTCTAGGTCTGCTGCTCATAACATGTTTGGGGAAGTTAACCTCAAATTTCACATATCGACTTCTAGATAGTACCCAAATGCCTCAACGATGTCTAGGTCGGTTGCTTACCACATTTTCGGGGAAGTTAACATCAAATTTTAGAAATCGACTTCTAGACGGTATCCAAGTGCCCCAACGATGTCTATGTCGGTTGCTCACAACATTGTCGAGAAAGTTAACCTCAAATTTTACAATACGATTTCTAGACGGTACCCAAGTGCCCCAACGATGTCTACGTCGATTGCTCACAACATTTTCGGGAAAGTTAACCTAAACTTTCACAAATCGACTTCTAGACGGTATCCAAGTGTTCCAACGATGTCTAGGTCGGTTGCTCACAACATTGTCGAGAAAGTTAACCTTAAATTTCACAAATCGACTTCTAGACGGTACCCAAGTGCCCCAACGATGTCTATGTCGGTTGCTCACAACATTGTCGAGAAAGTTAACCTCAAATTTTACAATACGATTTCTAGACGGTACCCAAGTGCCCCAACGATGTCTATGTCGGTTGCTCACAACATTTTTGAGAAAGTTAACCTCAAATTTCACAAATCAACTTCTAGACGGTACCCAAGTGCCCCAACGATGTCTAGGTCGTTTGCTTACTACGTTTTCCGGGAAGTTAACCTCAAATGTTACAAATCGACTTCTGGAGGGTACCCAAGTGCCCTAACGATGTCTAGGTCGGTTGATCACAACATTGTCGAGAAAGTTAACCTCAGATTTCACAAATCAACCTCTAGACGGTACCCAAGTGCCCCAACGATGTCTAGATCGGTTGCTCACAACATTGTCGGGGAAGTTAACATCAAATTTCAGAAATCGACTTCTAGACGGTATCCAAGTGCCCCAACGATGTCTAGGTCGGTTGCTTACCACATTTTCGGGAAAGTTAACATCAGATTTTACAAATCGACTTCTGGACGGTACCCAAGTGATCCAACGGTGTCTAGGACGGTTGCTCTCAAAATTTTCAGGGAAGTTAACCTTTAATTTCAGAAATCTACTTCTAGACGGTACCCCAGTGCTCCTTCAATGTCTAGGTATGTTGCTCATAACATATTTGGGGAAGTTAACCTCAAATTTCACATATCGACTTCCAGATAGTACCCAAATGCCCCAACGATGTCTAGGTCGGTTGCTTTTATATTTTCGGGGAAGTTAACATCAAATTTTAAAAATCGACTTTTATACGGTACCCAAGTGTTCCAACGATGTCTTGGTCGGTTGCTCACAAAATTTTGGAGGAAGTTAAACTCAAATTTTACAAATCGACTTCTGGATGGTACTTAAGTGCCCCAACGATGTCTATGTCGGTTGCTTAGAACATTGTCGAGAAAGTTAACCTTAAATTTCACAAATCGACTTCTAGACGGTACCCAAGTGCCCCAACGATGTCTATTTCGGTTGCTCAGAACACTTTTGAGAAAGTTAACCTCAAATTTCAAAAATCAACTTCTATACGGTACCCAAGTGCCCCAACGATGTCTATGTCGGTTGCTCACAACATTGTCGAGAAAGTTAACCTCAGATTTCACAATACGATTTCTAGACGGTACCCAAGTGCCCCAACGATGTCTATGTCGGTTGCTCACAACATTTTTGAGAAAGTTAACCTCCAATTTGACAAGTCGACTTCTATACGGTACCCAAGTGCCCCAACGATGTCTATGTCGGTTGCTTACAACATTTTCGGGAAAGTTAACCTCAACTTTCACAAATCAACTTCTTGATGGTACCCAATTGCCCCAACGATGTCTAGGTCGGTTGCTTACAACATTTTCGGAGAAGTTAACATCAGATTTTACAAATCGACTTCTAGACGGTACCCAAGTGATCCAACGGTATCTAGGTCGGTTGCTCTCAACATTTTCCGGGAAGTTAACCTTGAATTTTACACATCGACTTCTAGACGGTACTCAAGTGCCCCAACGATGTCTAGGTTGGTTGCTCACAAAATTTTGGAGGAAGTTATTCTCAAATTTTACAAATCGACTTCTGGATGGTACTCAAGTGCCCCAACGATGTCTAGATCGGTTGCTCACCACATTTTCGAGAAAGTTAACATCAAATTTCACAAAACGACTTCTAGACGGTACTTAAGTGCCCCAACGATGTCTAGGTCCGTTGCTCACAACATTTTCCGGGAAGTTAACCTCAAATGTTGCTAATCGACTTCTGGAGGGTACCCAAGTGCCCCAAAGATGTCTAGGTCGGTTGCTCACAAAATTTTGGAAAAAGTTAACCTCAAATTTTACAAATCGACTTCTGGATCGTACCCAAGTGCCCCAACGATGTCTAGGTCGTTTGCTTACTACGGTTTTCGGGAAGTTAACCTCAAATGTTACAAATCAACTTCTGGAGGGTACCCAAGTGCCCCAACGATGTCTAGGTCGGTTGCTCACCACATTTTCGGGGAAGTTAACCTCAAATTTAACAAATCGACTTCCAGACGGTACCCAAATGCCCAAACGATGTCTAGGTTGGTTGCTTACCACATTTTCGGGGAAGTTAACATCAAATTTTACAAATCGACTTCTATACGGTACTTAAGTGCACCAACGATGTCTTGGTTGGTTGCTTACCACATTTTCGGGGAAGTTAACATCAAATTTTACAAATCGACTTCTATACGGTACTTAAGTGCACCAACGATGTCTAGGTAGGTTGCTCACAACATTTTCGGGAAAGTTAACATCAAATTTCAGAATTCGACTTCTAGACAGTATCCAAGTGCCCCAACGATCTCTAGGTCGGTTGCTCACAACATTTTCGGGGATGTGAACATCAAATTTCAGAAATCGACTTCCAGACGGTACTTAAATGCCCCAGCGATGTCTAGGTTGGTTGCTTACCACATTTTCGGGGAAGTTAACATCAAATTTTACAAATCGACTTCTATACGGTACTTAAGTGCACCAACGATGTCTAGGTAGGTTGCTCACAACATTTTCGGGAAAGTTAACATCAAATTTCAGAATTCGACTTCTAGACAGTATCCAAGTGCCCCAACGATGTCTAGGTCGGTTGATCACAACATTTCCGGAAAGTTAACCTCAAATGTTGCAAATCGACTTCTGGAGGGTACCCAAGTGCCCCAACGATGTCTACGTCGGTTGCTCACAACATTTTCGGGAAAGTTAACCTGAACTTTAACAAATCGACTTCTATACGGTATCCAAGTGTTCCAACGATGTCTAGGTGGGTTGCTCACAAAATTTTGGAGGAAGTTAACCTTAAATTTTACAAATCGACTTCTGGATGGTATTCAAGTGCCCCAACGATGTCTAGGTCGTTTGCTTACTACGTTTTCCGGGAAGTTAACCTCAAATGTTACAAATCGACTTCTGGAGGGTACCAAGTGCCCCAGCGATGTCTAGGTGGGTTGCTCACAAAATTTTGGAGGAAGTTAACCTTAAATTTTACAAATCGACTTCTGGACGGTACCCAAGTTCCCCAACGATGTCTAGGTCGGTTGCTCACAAAATTTTGGAGGAAGTTAACCTTAAATTTTACAAATCGACTTCTGGATGGTATTCAAGTGCCCCAACGATGTCTATGTCGGTTGCTTACAACATTGTCGAGAAAGTTAACCTCAAATTTCACAAATCGACTTCTAGACGGTACCCAAGTGCCCCAACGATGTCTATGTCGGTTGCTCACAACATTGTCGAGAAAGTTAACCTCAAATTTTACAATACGATTTCTAGACGGTACCCAAGTGCCCCAACGATGTCTATGTCGGTTGCTCACAACATTTTTGAGAAAGTTAACCTCAAATTTCACAAATCAACTTCTAGACGGTACCTAAGTGCCCCAACGATGTCTAGGTCGTTTGCTTACTACGTTTTCCGGGAAGTTAACCTCAAATGTTACAAATCGACTTCTGGAGGGTACCCAAGTGCCCCAACGATGTCTAGGTCGGTTGCTCACAACATTGTCGAGAAAGTTAACCTCAGATTTTACAAATCGACTTCTGGATGGTACTCAAGTGCCCTAACGATGTCTATGTCGGTTGCTCACAACATTGTCGAGAAAGTTAACCTCAAATTTCACAATACGATTTCTAGACGATACCCAAATGCCCCAACGATGTCTAGGTCGGTTGCTTACCACATTTTCGGGGAAGTTAACATCAAATTTTAAAAATCGACTTCTATACGGTACCCAAGTGTTCCAACGATGTCTTGGTCGGTTGCTCACAAAATTTTGGAGGAAGTTAAACTCAAATTTTACAAATCGACTTCTGGATGGTACTCAAGTGCCCCAACGATGTCTATGTCGGTTGCTCACAACATTGTCGAGAATTTCACAATACGATTTCTAGACGGTACCCAAGTGCCCCAACGATGTCTATGTCGGTTGCTCACAACATTTTTGAGAAAGTCAACCTCAAATTTGACAAGTCGACTTCTATACGGTACCCAAGTGCCCCAACGATGTCTAGGTCGTTTGCTTACTACATTTTCCGGGAAGTTAACTTCAAATGTTGCAAATCGACTTCTGGAGGGTACCCAAGAGCCCCAAAGATGTATAGGTCGGTTGCTCACAAAATTTTGGAGGAAGTTAACCTCAAATTTTACAAATCGACTTCTGGATCGTACCCAAGTGCCCCAACGATGTCTAGGTCGTTTGCTTACTACGTTTTCCGGGAAGTTAACCTCAAATGTTACAAATCGACTTCTGGAGGGTACCCAAATGCCCCAACGATGTCTAGGTCGGTTGCTTACCACATTTTCGGGGAAGTTAACATCAAATTTTAAAAATCGACTTCTATACGCTACCCAAGTGTTCCAACGATGTCTTGGTCGGTTGCTCACAAAATTTTGGAGGAAGTTAAACTCAAATTTTACAAATCGACTTCTGGATGGTACTCAAGTGCCCCAACGATTTCTAGGTCGGTTGCTCACCATATTTTCGGAAAAGTTAACCTCAAATTTTAGAAATCCACTTCCAGACGGTACCCCAGTGCTCCTACAATATCTAGGTCTGTTGCTCATAACATATTTGGGGAAGTTAACCTCAAATTTCACAAATCGACTTCTAAACGGTACCCAAAAGCCCCAGCGATGTCTAGGTTGGTTGCTTACCACATTTTCGGGGAAGTTAACATCAAATTTTACAAATCGACTTCTATACGGTACTTAAGTGCACCAACGATGTCTAGGTAGGTTGCTCACAACATTTTCGGGAAAGTTAACATCAAATTTCAGAATTCGACTTCTAGACAGTATCCAAGTGCCCCAACGATGTCTAGGTCGGTTGCTCACAACATTTTCGGGGATGTGAACATCAAATTTCAGAAATCGACTTCCAGACGGTACTTAAATGCCCCAGCGATGTCTAGGTTGGTTGCTTACCACATTTTCGGGGAAGTTAACATCAAATTTTACAAATCGACTTCTATACGGTACTTAAGTGCACCAACGATGTCTAGGTAGGTTGCTCACAACATTTTCGGGAAAGTTAACATCAAATTTCAGAATTCGACTTCTAGACAGTATCCAAGTGCCCCAACGATGTCTAGGTCGGTTGATCACAACATTTCCGGAAAGTTAACCTCAAATGTTGCAAATCGACTTCTGGAGGGTACCCAAGTGCCCCAACGATGTCTACGTCGGTTGCTCACAACATTTTCGGGAAAGTTAACCTGAACTTTAACAAATCGACTTCTATACGGTATCCAAGTGTTCCAACGATGTCTAGGTGGGTTGCGCACAAAATTTTGGAGGAAGTTAACCTTAAATTTTACAAATCGACTTCTGGATGGTATTCAAGTGCCCCAACGATGTCTAGGTCGTTTGCTTACTACGTTTTCCGGGAAGTTAACCTCAAATGTTACAAATCGACTTCTGGAGGGTACCAAGTGCCCCAACGATGTCTAGGTGGGTTGCTCACAAAATTTTGGAGGAAGTTAACCTTAAATTTTACAAATCGACTTCTGGACGGTACCCAAGTTCCCCAACGATGTCTAGGTCGGTTGCTCACAAAATTTTGGAGAAAGTTAACCTTAAATTTTACAAATCGACTTCTGGATGGTATTCAAGTGCCCCAACGATGTCTATGTCGGTTGCTTACAACATTGTCGAGAAAGTTAACCTCAAATTTCACAAATCGACTTCTAGACGGTACCCAAGTGCCCCAACGATGTCTATGTCGGTTGCTCACAACATTGTCGAGAAAGTTAACCTCAAATTTTACAATACGATTTCTAGACGGTACCCAAGTGCCCCAACGATGTCTATGTCGGTTGCTCACAACATTTTTGAGAAAGTTAACCTCAAATTTCACAAATCAACTTCTAGACGGTACCTAAGTGCCCCAACGATGTCTAGGTCGTTTGCTTACTACGTTTTCCGGGAAGTTAACCTCAAATGTTACAAATCGACTTCTGGAGGGTACCCAAGTGCCCCAACGATGTCTAGGTCGGTTGCTCACAACATTGTCGAGAAAGTTAACCTCAGATTTTACAAATCGACTTCTGGATGGTACTCAAGTGCCCTAACGATGTCTATGTCGGTTGCTCACAACATTGTCGAGAAAGTTAACCTCAAATTTCACAATACGATTTCTAGACGATACCCAAATGCCCCAACGATGTCTAGGTCGGTTGCTTACCACATTTTCGGGGAAGTTAACATCAAATTTTAAAAATCGACTTCTATACGGTACCCAAGTGTTCCAACGATGTCTTGGTCGGTTGCTCACAAAATTTTGGAGGAAGTTAAACTCAAATTTTACAAATCGACTTCTGGATGGTACTCAAGTGCCCCAACGATGTCTATGTCGGTTGCTCACAACATTGTCGAGAATTTCACAATACGATTTCTAGACGGTACCCAAGTGCCCCAACGATGTCTATGTCGGTTGCTCACAACATTTTTGAGAAAGTCAACCTCAAATTTGACAAGTCGACTTCTATACGGTACCCAAGTGCCCCAACGATGTCTAGGTCGTTTGCTTACTACATTTTCCGGGAAGTTAACTTCAAATGTTGCAAATCGACTTCTGGAGGGTACCCAAGAGCCCCAAAGATGTATAGGTCGGTTGCTCACAAAATTTTGGAGGAAGTTAACCTCAAATTTTACAAATCGACTTCTGGATCGTACCCAAGTGCCCGAACGATGTCTAGGTCGTTTGCTTACTACGTTTTCCGGGAAGTTAACCTCAAATATTACAAATCGACTTCTGGAGGGTACCTAAGTGCCCCAACGATGTCTAGGTCGGTTGCTCACAACATTGTCGAGAAAGTTAACCTCAAATTTCACAAATCAACTTCTAGACGGTACCCAAGTGCCCCAACGATGTCTAGGTCGTTTGCTTACTACATTTTCCGGGAATTTAACTTCAAATGTTGCAAATCGACTTCTAGACGGTACCCAAGTGCCCCAACGATGTCTAGGTCGGTTGCTTACCACATTTTCGGGAAAGTTAACATCAGATTTTACAAATCGACTTCTGGACGGTACCCAAGTGATCCAACGGTGTCTAGGACGGATGCTCTCAAAATTTTCAGGGAAGTTAACCTTCAATTTCAGAAATATACGTCTAGACGGTACCCCAGTGCTCCTTCAATGTCTAGGTATGTTGCTCATAACATATTTGGGGAAGTTAACCTCAAATTTTACATATCGACTTCCAGATAGTACCCAAATGCCCCAACGATGTCTAGGTCGGTTGCTTACCATATTTTCGGGGAAGTTAACATCAAATTTTAAAAATCGACTTTTATACGGTACCCAAGTGTTCCAACGATGTCTTGGTCGGTTGCTCACAAAATTTTGGAGGAAGTTAAACTCAAATTTTACAAATCGACTTCTGGATGGTACTTAAGTGCCCCAACGATGTCTATGTCGGTTGCTTAGAACATTGTCGAGAAAGTTAACCTTAAATTTCACAAATCGACTTCTAGACGGTACCCAAGTGCCCCAACGATGTCTATTTCGGTTGCTCAGAACACTTTTGAGAAAGTTAACCTCAAATTTCAAAAATCAACTTCTATACGGTACCCAAGTGCCCCAACGATGTCTATGTCGGTTGCTCACAACATTGTCGAGAAAGTTAACCTCAGATTTCACAATACGATTTCTAGACGGTACCCAAGTGCCCCAACGATGTCTATGTCGGTTGCTCACAACATTTTTGAGAAAGTTAACCTCCAATTTGACAAGTCGACTTCTATACGGTACCCAAGTGCCCCAACGATGTCTATGTCGGTTGCTTACAACATTTTCGGGAAAGTTAACCTCAACTTTCACAAATCAACTTCTTGATGGTACCCAATTGCCCCAACGATGTCTAGGTCGGTTGCTTACAACATTTTCGGAGAAGTTAACATCAGATTTTACAAATCGACTTCTAGACGGTACCCAAGTGATCCAACGGTATCTAGGTCGGTTGCTCTCAACATTTTCCGGGAAGTTAACCTTGAATTTTACACATCGACTTCTAGACGGTACTCAAGTGCCCCAACGATGTCTAGGTTTGTTGCTCACAAAATTTTGGAGGAAGTTATTCTCAAATCTTACAAATCGACTTCTGGATGGTACTCAAGTGCCCCAACGATGTCTAGATCGGTTGCTCACCACATTTTCGAGAAAGTTAACATCAAATTTCACAAAACGACTTCTAGACGGTACTTAAGTGCCCCAACGATGTCTAGGTCGGTTGCTCACAACATTTTCCGGGAATTTAACCTCAAATGTTGCTAATCGACTTCTGGAGGGTACCCAAGTGCCCCAAAGATGTCTAGGTCGGTTGCTCACAAAATTTTGGAAAAAGTTAACCACAAATTTTACAAATCGACTTCTGGATCGTACCCAAGTGCCCCAACGATGTCTATGTCGGTTGATCACAACATTGTCGAGAATGTTAACCTCAAATTTCACAAATCGATTTCTAGACGGTACCCAAGTGCCCCAACGGTGTCTATGTCGGTTGCTCACAACATTTTGGAGGAAGTTAACCTCAAATTTTACAAATCGACTTCTGGATGGTACTCAAGTGCCCCAACGATGTCTAGGTCCGTTGCTCACAACATTTTCGGGGAAGGTTTCTTTAAATTATACAAATCGACTTCTGGACGGTACCCAAGTGCCCCAAGGATGTCTAGGTCGGTTGATCACAACATATCCGGGGAAGTTAACCTCAAATTTGACAAGTCGACTTCTATACGGTACCCAAGTGCCTCAACGATGTCTAGGTCGTTTGCTTACTACGTTTTCCGGGAAGTTAACCTCAAATGTTACAAATCGACTTCTGGAGGGTACCCAAGTGCCCCAACGATGTCTATGTCGGTTGCTCACAACATTTTTGAGAAAGTTAACCTAAAATTTCACAAATCAACTTCTAGACGGTACCCAAGTGCCCCAACGATGTCTAGGTCGTTTGCTTACTACGTTTTCCGGGAAGTTAACCTCAAATGTTACAAATCGACTTCTGGAGGGTACCCAAGTGCCCTAACGATGTCTAGGTCGGTTGCTCACAACATTGTCGAGAAAGTTAACCTCAGATTTCACATATCAACCTCTAGACGGTACCCAAGTGCCCCAACGATGTCTAGGTCGTTTGCTTACTACATTCTCCGGGAAGTTAACCTCAAATGTTACAAATCGACTTCTGGAGGGTACCCAAGTGCCCCAAAGATGTCTATGTCGGTTGCTCACAAACTTTTGGAGGAAGTTAACCTCAACTTTCACAAATCGACTTCTAGATTGTACCCAAATGCTCTAACGATATCTAGGTCGGTTGCTCACAAAATTTTGGAGGAAGTTATTCTCAAATTTTACAAATCGACTTCTGGATGGTACTCAAGTGCCTTAACGATGTCTAGATCGGTTGCTCACAACATTGTCGAGAAAGTTAACCTCAGATTTCACAAATCAACTTCTAGACGGTACCCAAGTGCCCCAACGATGTCTAGGTCGTTTGCTTACTACATTTTCCGGGAAGTTAACCTCAAATGTTACAAATCGACTTCTGGATGGTACTCAAGTGCCCCAACGATGTCTAGGTCGGTTGCTTAACACATTTTCGGGGAAGTTAACATCAAATTTCAGAAATCGACTTCTAGACGGTATCCAAGTGCCCCAACGATGTCTAGGTCGGTTGCTTACCACATTTCCGGGAAAGTTAACATCAGATTTTACAAATCGACTTCTGGACGGTACCCAAGTGATCCAACGGTGTCTAGGACGGTTGCTCTCAACATTTTCAGGGAAGTTAACCTTAAATTTCAGAAATCTACTTCTAGACGGTACCCCAGTGCTCCTTCAATGTCTAGGTCTGTTGCTCATAACATATTTGGGGAAGTTAACCTCAAATTTCACATATCGACTACTAGACGGTACCCAAGTGTTCCAACGATGTCTAGGTCGGTTGCTTACCACATTTTCGGGGAAGTTAACATCAAATTTCAGAAATCGACTTCTAGACGGAATCCAAGTGCCCCAACGATGTCTAGGTCGTTTGCTTACCACATTTTCGGGACAGTTAACATCAGATTTTACAAATCGACTTCTGGACGGTACCCAAGTGATCCAACGGTGTCTAGGACGGTTGCTCTCAACATTTTCAGGGAAGTTAACCTTAAATTTCAGAAATCTACTTCTAGACGGTACCCCAGTGCTCCTTCAATGTCTAGGTCTGTTGCTCATAACATATTTGGGGAAGTTAACCTCAAATTTCACATATCGACTTCTGGATGGTACTCAAGTGCCCCAACGATGTCTATGTCGGTTGCTTAGAACATTGTCGAGAAAGTTAACTTTAAATTTTACAAATCGAGTTCTAGACGGTACCCAAGTGCCCCAACGATTTCTATTTCGGTTGCTCACAACATTTTTGAGAAAGTTAACTTCAAATTTCAAAAATCAACTTTTATACGGTACCCAAGTGCCCCAACGATGTCTATGTCGGTTGCTCACAACATTGTCGAGAAAGTTAACCTCAAATTTCACAGTACGATTTCTAGACGGTACCCAAGTGCCCCAACGATGTCTATGTCGGTTGCTCACAACATTTTTGAGAAAGTTAACCTCAAATTTGACAAGTCGACTTTTATACGGTACCCAAGTGCCCCAACGATGTCTAGGTCGTTTGCTTACTACATTTTCCGGGAAGTTAACTTCAAATGTTGCAAATCGACTTCTGGAGGGTTTCCAAGAGCCCCAAAGATGTATAGGTCGGTTGCTCACAAAATTTTGGAGGAAGTTAACCTCAAATTTTACAAATCGACTTCTGGATCGTACCCAAGTTCCCCAACGATGTCTAGGTCGTTTGCTTACTACGTTTTCCGGGAAGTTAACCTCAAATGTTACAAATCGACTTCTGGAGGGTACCCAAGTGCCCCAACGATGTCTAGGTCGTTTGCTTACTACATTTTCCGGGAATTTAACTTCAAATGTTGCAAATCGACTTCTAGACGGTACCCAAGTGCCCCAACGATGTCTTGGTCGGTTGCTCACAAAATTTGGAGGAAGTTAACCTCAAATTTTACAAATCTACTTCTGGATGGTACTCAAGTGCCCCAACGATGTCTGGGTCGGTTGCTCAAACATTTTCGGGGAAGGTTCCTTTAAATTTTACAAATCGACTTCTAGACGGTATGCAAGTGTTCCAACGATGTCTAGGTCGGTTGCTCACAAAATTTTGGAGGAAGTTAACCTCTAATTTTACAAATCAACTTCTGGATGGTACTCAAGTGCCCCAACAATGTCTATGTCGGTTGCTTACAACATTGTCGAGAAAGTTAACCTCAAATTTTACAAATCGACTTCTAGACGGTACCCAATTGCCCCAACGATGTCTAGGTCGGTTGCTTACAACATTTTCGGAGAAGTTAACATCAGATTTTACAAATCGACTTCTAGACGGTACCCAAGTGATCCAACGGTATCTAGGTCGGTTGCTCTCAACATTTTCCGGGAAGTTAACATTTAATTTTACACATCGACTTCTAAACGGTACTCAAGTGCCCCAACGATCTCTAGATTGGTTGCTCACAACATTTTCGAGAAAGTTAACCTCAACTTTCACAAATCGACTTCTAGATTGTACCCAAATGCTCTAACGATATCTAGGTCGGTTGCTCACAAAATTTTGGAGGAAGTTATTCTCAAATTTTACAAATCGACTTCTGGATGGTACTCAAGTGCCCCAACGATGTCTAGATCGGTTGCTCACCACATTTTCGAGAAAGTTAACATCAAATTTCACAAAACGACTTCTAGACGGTACTTAAGTGCCCCAACGATGTTTAGGTCGGTTGCTCACAACATTTTCCGGGAAGTTAACCTCAAATGTTGCTAATCGACTTCTGGAGGGTACCCAAGTGCCCCAAAGATGTCTAGGTCGGTTGCTCACAAAATTTTGGAGGAAGTTAACCTCAAATGTTACAAATCGACTTCTGGATCGTACCCAAGTTCCCCAACGATGTCTAGGTCGTTTGCTTACTACGTTTTCCGGGAAGTTAACCTCAAATGTTACAAATCGAATTCTGGAGGGTACCCAAGTGCCCCAACGATGTCTAGGTCGGTTGCTCACAACATTGTCGAGAATGTTAACCTCAAATTTCACAAATCAACTTCTAGACGGTACCCAAGTGCCCCAACGATGTCTAGGTCGTTTGCTTACTACATTTTCCGGGAATTTACCTTTAAATGTTGCAAATCGACTTCTAGACGGTACCCAAGTGCCCCAACGATGTCTTTGTCGGTTGCACACAACATTTTCGAGAAAGTTAACCTCAACTTTCACAAATCGACTTCTAGACGTTACCCAAGTGTTCCAACGATGTCTTGGTCGGTTGCTCACAAAATTTTGGAGGAAGTTAACCTCAAATTTTACAAATCTACTTCTGGATGGTACTCAAGTGCCCCAACGATGTCTGGGTCGGTTGCTAAAACATTTTCGGGGAAGGTTTCTTTAAATTTTACAAATCGACTTCTAGACGGTATACAAGTGTTCCAACGATGTCTAGGTCGGTTGCTCACAAAATTTTGGAGGAAGTTAACCTCAAATTTTACAAATCAACTTCTGGATGGTACTCAAGTGCCCCAACAATGTCTATGTCGGTTGCTCACAACATTGTCGAGAAAGTTAACCTTAAATTTTACAAATGGACTTCTAGACGGTACCCAAGTGCCCCAACGATGTCTATGTCGGTTGCTTACAACATTTTCGGGAAAGTTAACCTCAACTTTCACAAATCAACTTCTTGATGGTACCCAATTGCCCCAACGATGTCTAGGTCGGTTGCTTACAACATTTTCGGAGAAGTTAACATCAGATTTTACAAATCAACTTCTAGACGGTACCCAAGTGATCTAACGGTATCTAGGTCGGCTGCTCTCAACATTTTCCGGGAAGTTAACCTTGAATTTTACACATCGACTTCTAAACGGTACTCAAGTGCCCCAACGATGTCTAGGTTGGTTGCTAACAACATTTTCGAGAAAGTTAACCTCAACTTTCACAAATCGACTTCTAGATTGTACCCAAATGCTCTAACGATATCTAGGTCGGTTGCTCACAAAATTTTGGAGGAAGTTATTCTCAAATTTTACAAATCGACTTCTGGATGGTACTCAAGTGCCCCAACGATGTCTGGGTCGGTTGCTCAAACATTTTCGGGGAAGGTTTCTTTAAATTTTACAAATCGACTTCTAGACGGTATACAAGTGTTCCAACGATGTCTAGGTCGGTTGCTCACAACATTTTCGAGAAAGTTAACCTCAACTTTCACAAATCGACTTCTAGATTGTACCCAAATGCTCTAACGATATCTAGGTCGGTTGCTCACAAAATTTTGGAGGAAGTTATTCTCAAATTTTACAAATCGACTTCTGGATGGTACTCAAGTGCCCCAACGATGTCTACGTCGGTTGCTCACAACATTTTCGGGAAAGTTAACCTGAACTTTAACAAATCGACTTCTATACGGTATCCAAGTGTTTCAACGATGTCTAGGTCGGTTGCTCACAAAATTTTGGAGGAAGTTAACCTTAAATGTTACAAATCGACTTCTGGAGGGTACCAAAGTGCCCCAAAGATGTCTATGTCGGTTGCTCACAAACTTTTGCAGGAAGTTAACCTCAACTTTCACAAATCGACTTCTAGATTGTACCCAACTGCTCTAACGATATCTAGGTCGGTTGCTCACAAAATTTTGGAGGAAGTTATTCAAAAAATTTTACAAATCGACTTCTGGATGGTACTCAAGTGCCCCAACGATGTCTAGGTCGGTTGCTTACCACATTTTCGGGGAAGTTAACATCAAATTTCAGAAATCGACTTCTAGACGGTATCCAAGTGCCCCAACGATGTCTAGGTCGGTTGCTTACCACATTTTCGGGAAAGTTAACATCAGATTTTACAAATCGACTTCTGGACGGTACCCAAGTGATCCAACGGTGTCTAGGACGGTTGCTCTCAACATTTTCAGGGAAGTTAACATTAAATTTCAGAAATCTACTTCTAGACGGTACCCCAGTGCTCCTTCAATGTCTAGGTCTGTTGCTCATAACATATTTAGGGAAGTTAACCTCAAATTTCACATATCGAATTCTAGACGGTACCCAAGTGTTCCAACGATGTCTAGGTCGGTTGCTCACAAAATTTTGGAGGAAGTTAACCTTAAATTTTACAAATCGACTTCTGGATGGTATTCAAGTGCCCCAACGATGTCTATGTTGGTTGCTTACAACATTGTCGAGAAAGTTAACCTCAAATTTCACAAATCGACTTCTAGACGGTACCCAAGTGCCCCAACGATGTCTATGTCGGTTGCTCACAACATTGTCGAGAAAGTTAACCTCAAATTTTACAATACGATTTCTAGACGGTACCCAAGTGCCCCAACGATGTCTATGTCGGTTGCTCACAACATTTTTGAGAAAGTTAACCTCAAATTTCACAAATCAACTTCTAGACGGTATCAAGTGCCCCAACGATGTCTAGGTCGTTTGCTTACTACGTTTTCCGAGAAGTTAACCTCAAATGTTACAAATCGACTTCTGGAGGGTACCCAAGTGCCCCAACGATGTCTAGGTCGGTTGCTCACAACATTGTCGAGAAAGTTAACCTCAGATTTCACAAATCAACCTCTAGACGGTACCCAAGTGCCCCAACGATGTCTAGGGCGTTTGCTTAATATATTCTCCGGGAAGTTAACCTCAAATGTTACAAATCGACTTCTGGAGGGTACCCAAGTGCCCCAACGATGTCTAGGTCGGTTGCTCACAACATTGTCGAGAAAGTTAACCTCAGATTTCACAAATCAACCTCTAGACGGTACCCAAGTGCCCCAACGATGTCTAGGTCGTTTGCTTAATATATTCTCCGGGAAGCTAACCTCAAATGTTACAAATCGACTTCTGGAGGGTACCCAAGTGCCCCAAAGATGTCTATGTCGGTTGCTCACAACATTTTCGGAGGAAGTTAACCTCAAATTTTACAAATCGACTTCTGGATGGTACTCAAGTGCCCTAACGATGTCTATGTCGGTTGCTCACAACATTGTCGAGAAAGTTAACCTCAAATTTCACAATACTATTTCTAGACGATACCCAAGTGCCCCAACGATGTCTAGGACGGTTGCTCTCAACATTTTCAGGAAAGTTAACCTTAAATTTCAGAAATCTACTTCTAGACGGTACCCAAGTGCCCCAACGATGTCTAGGTCGTTTGCTTAATATATTCTCCGGGAAGCTAACCTCAAATGTTACAAATCGACTTCTGGAGGGTACCCAAGTGCCCCAACGATGTCTATGTCGGTTGCTCACAACATTTTTGAGAAAGTTAACCTCAAATTTCACAAATCAACTTCTAGACGGTATCAAGTGCCCCAACGATGTCTAGGTCGGTTGCTCACAACATTGTCGAGAAAGTTAACCTCAGATTTCACAAATCAACCTCTAGACGGTACCCAAGTGCCCCAACGATGTCTAGGTCGTTTGCTTAATATATTCTCCGGGAAGCTAACCTCAAATGTTACAAATCGACTTCTGGAGGGTACCCAAGTGCCCCAACGATGTCTATGTCGGTTGCTCACAACATTTTTGAGAAAGTTAACCTCAAATTTCACAAATCAACTTCTAGACGGTATCAAGTGCCCCAACGATGTCTAGGTCGTTTGCTTACTACGTTTTCCGAGAAGTTAACCTCAAATGTTACAAATCGACTTCTGGAGGGTACCCAAGTGCCCCAACGATGTCTAGGTCGGTTGCTCACAACATTGTCGAGAAAGTTAACCTCAGATTTCACAAATCAACCTCTAGACGGTACCCAAGTGCCCCAACGATGTCTAGGTCGTTTGCTTAATATATTCTCCGGGAAGCTAACCTCAAATGTTACAAATCGACTTCTGGAGGGTACCCAAGTGCCCCAACGATGTCTAGGTCGGTTGCTTACCACATTTTCGGGGAAGTTAACATCAAATTTCAGAAATCGACTTCTGGATGGTACTCAAGTGCCCCAACGATGTCTATGTCGGTTGCTCACAACATTGTCGAGAAAGTTAACCTCAAATTTCACAATACGATTTCTAGACGATACCCAAGTGCCCCAACGATGTCTAGGACGGTTGCTCTCAACATTTTCAGGAAAGTTAACCTCAAATTTCACAAATCAACTTCTAGACGGTACCCCAGTGCTCCTTCAATGTCTAGGTCTGTTGCTCATAACATATTTGGGAAAGTTAACCTCAAATTTCACATATCGACTTCCAGATAGTACCCAAATGCCCCAACGATGTCTAGGTCGGTTGCTTACCATATTTTCGGGGAAGTTAACATCAAATTTTAAAAATCGACTTTTATACGGTACCCAAGTGTTCCAACGATGTCTAGGTCGGTTGCTTACCACATTTTCGGGGAAGTTAACATCAAATTTCAGAAATCGACTTCTATACGGTACCCAAGTGCCCCAACGATGTCTATGTCGGTTGCTCACAACATTGTCGAGAAAGTTAACCTCAGATTTCACAATACGATTTCTAGACGGTACCCAAGTGCCCCAACGATGTCTATGTCGGTTGCTCACAACATTTTTGAGAAAGTTAACCTCAAATTTGACAAGTCGACTTCTATACGGTACCCATGTGCCCCAACGATGTCTGGGTCGGTTGCTCAAACATTTTCGGGGAAGGTTTCTTTAAATTTTACAAATCGACTTCTAGACGGTGTACAAGTGTTCCAACGATGTCTAGGTCGGTTGCTCACAAAATTTTGGAGGAAGTTAACATCAAATTTTACAAATCAACTTCTGGATGGTACTCAAGTGCCCCAACAATGTCTATGTCGGTTGCTCACAACATTGTCGAGAAAGTTAACCTCAAATTTTACAAATCGACTTCTAGACGGTACCCAAGTGCCCCAACGATGTCTATGTCGGTTGCTTACAACATTTTCGGGAAAGTTAACCTCAACTTTCACAAATCAACTTCTTGACGGTACCCAATTGCCCCAACGATGTCTAGGTCGGTTGCTTACAACATTTTCGGAGAAGTTAACATCAGATTTTACAAATCGAATTCTAGACGGTACCCAAGTGATCCAACGGTATCTAGGTCGGTTGCTCTCAACATTTTCCGGGAAGTTAACCTTGAATTTTACACATCGTCTTCTAGACGGTACTCAAGTGCCCCAACGATGTCTAGGTTGGTTGCTCACAACATTTTCGAGAAAGTTAACCTCAACTTTCACAAATCGACTTCTAGATTGTACCCAAATGCTCTAACGATATCTAGGTCGGTTGCTCACAAAATTTTGGAGGAAGTTATTCTCAAATTTTACATATCGACTTCCAGATAGTACCCAAATGCCCCAACGATGTCTAGGTCGGTTGCTTACCATATTTTCGGGGAAGTTAACATCAAATTTTAAAAATCGACTTTTATACGGTACCCAAGTGTTCCAACGATGTCTAGGTCGGTTGCTTACCACATTTTCGGGGAAGTTAACATCAAATTTCAGAAATCGACTTCTATACGGTACCCAAGTGCCCCAACGATGTCTATGTCGGTTGCTCACAACATTGTCGAGAAAGTTAACCTCAGATTTCACAATACGATTTCTAGACGGTACCCAAGTGCCCCAACGATGTCTATTTCGGTTGCTCACAACATTTTTGAGAAAGTTAACCTCAAATTTGACAAGTCGACTTCTATACGGTACCCATGTGCCCCAACGATGTCTATTTCGGTTGCTCACAACATTTTTGAGAAAGTTAACCTCAAATTTGACAAGTCGACTTCTATACGGTACCCATGTGCCCCAACGATGTCTAGGTCGGTTGCTCACAAAATTTTGGAGGAAGTTAACCTCAAATTTTACAAATCAACTTCTGGATGGTACTCAAGTGCCCCAACAATGTCTATGTCGGTTGCTCACAACATTGTCGAGAAAGTTAACCTCAAATTTTACAAATCGACTTCTAGACGGTACCCAAGTGCCCCAACGATGTCTATGTCGGTTGCTTACAACATTTTCGGGAAAGTTAACCTCAACTTTCACAAATCAACTTCTTGATGGTACCCAATTGCCCCAACGATGTCTAGGTCGGTTGCTTACAACATTTTCGGAGAAGTTAACATCAGATTTTACAAATCGACATCTAGACGGTACCCAAGTGATCCAACGGTATCTAGGTCGGTTGCTCTCAACATTTTCCGGGAAGTTAAACTTGAATTTTACACATCGACTTCTAGACGGTACTCAAGTGCCCCAACGATGTCTAGGTTGGTTGCTCACAACATTTTCGAGAAAGTTAACCTCAACTTTCACAAATCGACTTCTAGATTGTACCCAAATGCTCTAACGATATCTAGGTCGGTTGCTCACAAAATTTTGGAGGAAGTTATTCTCAAATTTTACAAATCGACTTCTGGATGGTACTCAAGTGCCCCAACGATGTCTAGATCGGTTGCTCACCACATTTTCGAGAAAGTTAACATCAAATTTCACAAAACGACTTCTAGACGGTACTTAAGTGCCCCAACGATGTCTAGGTCGGTTGCTCACAACATTGTCGAGAAAGTTAACCTCAAATTTCACAAATCAACTTCTAGACGGTACCCAAGTGCCCCAACGATGTCTAGGTCGGTTGCTCACAACATTTTCGGGGAAGGTTTCTTTAAATTTTACAAATCGACTTCTGGACGGTACCCAAGTTCCCCAAGGATGTCTAGGTCGGTTGATCACAACATTTCCGGAAAGTTAACCTCAAATGTTGCAAATCGACTTCTGGATGGTACTCAAGTGCCCCAACGATGTCTAGGTCGTTTGCTTACTACATTCTCCGGGAAGTTAACCTCAAATGTTACAAATCGACTTCTGGAGGGTACCCAAGTGCCCCAACGATGTCTAGGTCGTTTGCTTACTACGTTTTCCGGGAAGTTAACCTCAAATGTTACAAATCGACTTCTGGAGGGTACCCGAGTGCCCTAACGATGTCTAGGTCGTTTGCTTACTACATTTTCCGGGAATTTAACATCAAATGTTGCAAATCGACTTCTAGACGGTACCCAAGTGCCCCAACGATGTCTTTGTCGGTTGCACACAACATTTTCGAGAAAGTTAACCTCAACTTTCACAAATCGACTTCTAGATTGTACCCAAATGCTCTAACGATATCTAGGTCGGTTGCTCACAAAATTTTGAACGAAGTTATTCTCAAATTTTACAAATCGACTTTTGGATGGTACTCAAGTGCCCCAACGATGTCTAGGTCGGTTGCTCACAACATTTTCGGGAAAGTTAACCTGAACTTTAACAAATCGACTTCTATACGGTATCCAAGTGTTCCAACGATGTCTAGGTCGGTTGCTCACAAAATTTTGGAGGAAGTTAACCTTAAATGTTACAAATCGACTTCTGGAGGGTACCAAAGTGCCCCAAAGATGTCTATGTCGGTTGCTCACAAACTTTTGCAGGAAGTTAACCTCAACTTTCACAAATCGACTTCTAGATTGTACCCAACTGCTCTAACGATATCTAGGTCGGTTGCTCACAAAATTTTGGAGGAAGTTATTCAAAAAATTTTACAAATCGACTTCTGGATGGTACTCAAGTGCCCCAACGATGTCTAGGTCGGTTGCTTACCACATTTTCGGGGAAGTTAACATCAAATTTCAGAAATCGACTTCTAGACGGTATCCAAGTGCCCCAACGATGTCTAGGTCGGTTGCTTACCACATTTTCGGGAAAGTTAACATCAGATTTTACAAATCGACTTCTGGACGGTACCCAAGTGATCCAACGGTGTCTAGGACGGTTGCTTTCAACATTTTCAGGGAAGTTAACATTAAATTTCAGAAATCTACTTCTAGACGGTACCCCAGTGCTCCTTCAATGTCTAGGTCTGTTGCTCATAACATATTTAGGGAAGTTAACCTCAAATTTCACATATCGAATTCTAGACGGTACCCAAGTGTTCCAACGATGTCTAGGTCGGTTGCTCACAAAATTTTGGAGGAAGTTAACCTTAAATTTTACAAATCGACTTCTGGATGGTATTCAAGTGCCCCAACGATGTCTATGTTGGTTGCTTACAACATTGTCGAGAAAGTTAACCTCAAATTTCACAAATCGACTTCTAGACGGTACCCAAGTGCCCCAACGATGTCTATGTCGGTTGCTCACAACATTGTCGAGAAAGTTAACCTCAAATTTTACAATACGATTTCTAGACGGTACCCAAGTGCCCCAACGATGTCTATGTCGGTTGCTCACAACATTTTTGAGAAAGTTAACCTCAAATTTCACAAATCAACTTCTAGACGGTACCCAAGTGCCCCAACGATGTCTAGGTCGTTTGCTTACTACGTTTTCCGAGAAGTTAACCTCAAATGTTACAAATCGACTTCTGGAGGGTACCCAAGTGCCCCAACGATGTCTAGGTCGGTTGCTCACAACATTGTCGAGAAAGTTAACCTCAGATTTCACAAATCAACCTCTAGACGGTACCCAAGTGCCCCAACGATGTCTAGGGCGTTTGCTTAATATATTCTCCGGGAAGTTAACCTCAAATGTTACAAATCGACTTCTGGAGGGTACCCAAGTGCCCCAACGATGTCTAGGTCGGTTGCTCACAACATTGTCGAGAAAGTTAACCTCAGATTTCACAAATCAACCTCTAGACGGTACCCAAGTGCCCCAACGATGTCTAGGTCGTTTGCTTAATATATTCTCCGGGAAGCTAACCTCAAATGTTACAAATCGACTTCTGGAGGGTACCCAAGTGCCCCAAAGATGTCTATGTCGGTTGCTCACAACATTTTCGGAGGAAGTTAACCTCAAATTTTACAAATCGACTTCTGGATGGTACTCAAGTGCCCTAACGATGTCTATGTCGGTTGCTCACAACATTGTCGAGAAAGTTAACCTCAAATTTCACAATACTATTTCTAGACGATACCCAAGTGCCCCAACGATGTCTAGGACGGTTGCTCTCAACATTTTCAGGAAAGTTAACCTTAAATTTCAGAAATCTACTTCTAGACGGTACCCCAGTGCTCCTTCAATGTCTAGGTCTGTTGCTCATAACATATTTGGGGAAGTTAACCTCAAATTTCACATATCGACTTCTAGACGGTACCCAAGTGTTCCAACGATGTCTAGGTCGGTTGCTTACCACATTTTCGGGGAAGTTAACATCAAATTTCAGAAATCGACTTCTGGATGGTACTCAAGTGCCCCAACGATGTCTATGTCGGTTGCTCACAACATTGTCGAGAAAGTTAACCTCAAATTTCACAATACGATTTCTAGACGATACCCAAGTGCCCCAACGATGTCTAGGACGGTTGCTCTCAACATTTTCAGGAAAGTTAACCTCAAATTTCACAAATCAACTTCTAGACGGTACCCCAGTGCTCCTTCAATGTCTAGGTCTGTTGCTCATAACATATTTGGGGAAGTTAACCTTAAATTTCACATAACGACTTCCAGATAGTACCCAAATGCCCCAACGATGTCTAGGTCGGTTGCTTACCATATTTTCGGGGAAGTTAACATCAAATTTTAAAAATCGACTTTTATACGGTACCCAAGTGTTCCAACGATGTCTAGGTCGGTTGCTTACCACATTTTCGGGGAAGTTAACATCAAATTTCAGAAATCGACTTCTATACGGTACCCAAGTGCCCCAACGATGTCTATGTCGGTTGCTCACAACATTGTCGAGAAAGTTAACCTCAGATTTCACAATACGATTTCTAGACGGTACCCAAGTGCCCCAACGATGTCTATGTCGGTTGCTCACAACATTTTTGAGAAAGTTAACCTCAAATTTGACAAGTCGACTTCTATACGGTACCCATGTGCCCCAACGATGTCTGGGTCGGTTGCTCAAACATTTTCGGGGAAGGTTTCTTTAAATTTTACAAATCGACTTCTAGACGGTATACAAGTGTTCCAACGATGTCTAGGTCGGTTGCTCACAAAATTTTGGAGGAAGTTAACCTCAAATTTTACAAATCAACTTCTGGATGGTACTCAAGTGCCCCAACAATGTCTATGTCGGTTGCTCACAACATTGTCGAGAAAGTTAACCTCAAATTTTACAAATCGACTTCTAGACGGTACCCAAGTGCCCCAACGATGTCTATGTCGGTTGCTTACAACATTTTCGGGAAAGTTAACCTCAACTTTCACAAATCAACTTCTTGATGGTACCCAATTGCCCCAACGATGTCTAGGTCGGTTGCTTACAACATTTTCGGAGAAGTTAACATCAGATTTTACAAATCGACATCTAGACGGTACCCAAGTGATCCAACGGTATCTAGGTCGGTTGCTCTCAACATTTTCCGGGAAGTTAAACTTGAATTTTACACATCGACTTCTAGACGGTACTCAAGTGCCCCAACGATGTCTAGGTTGGTTGCTCACAACATTTTCGAGAAAGTTAACCTCAACTTTCACAAATCGACTTCTAGATTGTACCCAAATGCTCTAACGATATCTAGGTCGGTTGCTCACAAAATTTTGGAGGAAGTTATTCTCAAATTTTACAAATCGACTTCTGGATGGTACTCAAGTGCCCCAACGATGTCTAGATCGGTTGCTCACCACATTTTCGAGAAAGTTAACATCAAATTTCACAAAACGACTTCTAGACGGTACTTAAGTGCCCCAACGATGTCTAGGTCGGTTGCTCACAACATTGTCGAGAAAGTTAACCTCAAATTTCACAAATCAACTTCTAGACGGTACCCAAGTGCCCCAACGATGTCTAGGTCGGTTGCTCACAACATTTTCGGGGAAGGTTTCTTTAAATTTTACAAATCGACTTCTGGACGGTACCCAAGTTCCCCAAGGATGTCTAGGTCGGTTGATCACAACATTTCCGGAAAGTTAACCTCAAATGTTGCAAATCGACTTCTGGATGGTACTCAAGTGCCCCAACGATGTCTAGGTCGTTTGCTTACTACATTCTCCGGGAAGTTAACCTCAAATGTTACAAATCGACTTCTGGAGGGTACCCAAGTGCCCCAACGATGTCTAGGTCGTTTGCTTACTACGTTTTCCGGGAAGTTAACCTCAAATGTTACAAATCGACTTCTGGAGGGTACCCGAGTGCCCTAACGATGTCTAGGTCGTTTGCTTACTACATTTTCCGGGAATTTAACATCAAATGTTGCAAATCGACTTCTAGACGGTACCCAAGTGCCCCAACGATGTCTTTGTCGGTTGCACACAACATTTTCGAGAAAGTTAACCTCAACTTTCACAAATCGACTTCTAGATTGTACCCAAATGCTCTAACGATATCTAGGTCGGTTGCTCACAAAATTTTGAACGAAGTTATTCTCAAATTTTACAAATCGACTTTTGGATGGTACTCAAGTGCCCCAACGATGTCTAGGTCGGTTGCTCACCACATTTTTGAGAAAGTTAACATCAAATTTCACAAAACGACTTCTAGACGTTACCCAAGTGTTCCAACGATGTCTTGGTCGGTTGCTCACAAAATTTGGAGGAAGTTAACCTCAAATTTTACAAATCTACTTCTGGATGGTACTCAAGTGCCCCAACGATGTCTGGGTCGGTTGCTCAAACATTTTCGGGGAAGGTTCCTTTAAATTTTACAAATCGACTTCTAGACGGTATGCAAGTGTTCCAACGATGTCTAGGTCGGTTGCTCACAAAATTTTGGAGGAAGTTAACCTCTAATTTTACAAATCAACTTCTGGATGGTACTCAAGTGCCCCAACAATGTCTATGTCGGTTGCTCACAACATTGTCGAGAAAGTTAACATCAAATTTTACAAATCGACTTCTAGACGGTACCCAATTGCCCCAACGATGTCTAGGTCGGTTGCTTACAACATTTTCGGAGAAGTTAACATCAGATTTTACAAATCGACTTCTAGACGGTACCCAAGTGATCCAACGGTATCTAGGTCGGTTGCTCTCAACATTTTCCGGGAAGTTAACATTGAATTTTACACATCGACTTCTAAACGGTACTCAAGTGCCCCAACGATGTCTAGATTGGTTGCTCACAACATTTTCGAGAAAGTTAACCTCAACTTTCACAAATCGACTTCTAGATTGTACCCAAATGCTCTAACGATATCTAGGTCGGTTGCTCACAAAATTTTGGAGGAAGTTATTCTCAAATTTTACAAATCGACTTCTGGATGGTACTCAAGTGCCCCAACGATGTCTAGATCGGTTGCTCACCACATTTTCGAGAAAGTTAACATCAAATTTCACAAAACGACTTCTAGACGGTACTTAAGTGCCCCAACGATGTTTAGGTCGGTTGCTCACAACATTTTCCGGGAAGTTAACTTCAAATGTTACAAATCGAATTCTGGAGGGTACCCAAGTGCCCCAACGATGTCTAGGTCGGTTGCTCACAACATTGTCGAGAAAGTTAACCTCAAATTTCACAAATCAACTTCTAGACGGTACCCAAGTGCCCCAACGATGTCTAGGTCGTTTGCTTACTACATTTTCCGGGAATTTACCTTTAAATGTTGCAAATCGACTTCTAGACGGTACCCAAGTGCCCCAACGATGTCTTTGTCGGTTGCACACAACATTTTCGAGAAAGTTAACCTCAACTTTCACAAATCGACTTCTAGACGTTACCCAAGTGTTCCAACGATGTCTTGGTCGGTTGCTCACAAAATTTTGGAGGAAGTTAACCTCAAATTTTACAAATCTACTTCTGGATGGTACTCAAGTGCCCCAACGATGTCTGGGTCGGTTGCTCAAACATTTTCGGGGAAGGTTTCTTTAAATTTTACAAATCGACTTCTAGACGGTATACAAGTGTTCCAACGATGTCTAGGTCGGTTGCTCACAAAATTTTGGAGGAAGTTAACCTCAAATTTTACAAATCAACTTCTGGATGGTACTCAAGTGCCCCAACAATGTCTATGTCGGTTGCTCACAACATTGTCGAGAAAGTTAACCTCAAATTTTACAAATGGACTTCTAGACGGTACCCAAGTGCCCCAACGATGTCTATGTCGGTTGCTTACAACATTTTCGGGAAAGTTAACCTCAACTTTCACAATTCAACTTCTTGATGGTACCCAATTGCCCCAACGATGTCTAGGTCGGTTGCTTACAACATTTTCGGAGAAGTTAACATCAGATTTTACAAATCAACTTCTAGACGGTACCCAAGTGATCTAACGGTATCTAGGTCGGCTGCTCTCAACATTTTCCGGGAAGTTAACCTTGAATTTTACACATCGACTTCTAAACGGTACTCAAGTGCCCCAACGATGTCTAGGTTGGTTGCTCACAACATTTTCGAGAAAGTTAACCTCAACTTTCACAAATCGACTTCTAGATTGTACCCAAATGCTCTAACGATATCTAGGTCGGTTGCTCACAAAATTTTGGAGGAAGTTATTCTCAAATTTTACAAATCGACTTCTGGATGGTACTCAAGTGCCCCAACGATGTCTGGGTCGGTTGCTCAAACATTTTCGGGGAAGGTTTCTTTAAATTTTACAAATCGACTTCTAGACGGTATACAAGTGTTCCAACGATGTCTAGGTCGGTTGCTCACAACATTTTCGAGAAAGTTAACCTCAACTTTCACAAATCGACTTCTAGATTGTACCCAAATGCTCTAACGATATCTAGGTCGGTTGCTCACAAAATTTTGGAGGAAGTTATTCTCAAATTTTACAAATCGACTTCTGGATGGTACTCAAGTGCCCCAACGATGTCTACGTCGGTTGCTCACAACATTTTCGGGAAAGTTAACCTGAACTTTAACAAATCGACTTCTATACGGTATCCAAGTGTTCCAACGATGTCTAGGTCGGTTGCTCACAAAATTTTGGAGGAAGTTAACCTTAAATTTTACAAATCGACTTCTGGATGGTATTCAAGTGCCCCAACGATGTCTATGTTGGTTGCTTACAACATTGTCGAGAAAGTTAACCTCAAATTTCACAAATCGACTTCTAGACGGTACCCAAGTGCCCCAACGATGTCTATGTCGGTTGCTCACAACATTGTCGAGAAAGTTAACCTCAGATTTCACAAATCAACCTCTAGACGGTACCCAAGTGCCCCAACGATGTCTAGGTCGTTTGCTTACTACATTCTCCGGGAAGTTAACCTTAAATGTTACAAATCGACTTCTGGAGGGTACCAAAGTGCCCCAAAGATGTCTATGTCGGTTGCTCACAAACTTTTGCAGGAAGTTAACCTCAACTTTCACAAATCGACTTCTAGATTGTACCCAACTGCTCTAACGATATCTAGGTCGGTTGCTCACAAAATTTTGGAGGAAGTTATTCTCAAATTTTACAAATCGACTTCTGGATGGTACTCAAGTGCCCCAACGATGTCTAGGTCGGTTGCTTACCACATTTTCGGGGAAGTTAACATCAAATTTCAGAAATCGACTTCTAGACGGTATCCAAGTGCCCCAACGATGTCTAGGTCGGTTGCTTACCACATTTTCGGGAAAGTTAACATCAGATTTTACAAATCGACTTCTGGACGGTACCCAAGTGATCCAACGGTGTCTAGGACGGTTGCTCTCAACATTTTCAGGGAAGTTAACATTAAATTTCAGAAATCTACTTCTAGACGGTACCCCAGTGCTCCTTCAATGTCTAGGTCTGTTGCTTATAACATATTTAGGGAAGTTAACCTCAAATTTCACATATCGAATTCTAGACGGTACCCAAGTGTTCCAACGATGTCTAGGTCGGTTGCTCACAAAATTTTGGAGGAAGTTAACCTTTAATTTTACAAATCGACTTCTGGATGGTATTCAAGTGCCCCAACGATGTCTATGTTGGTTGCTTACAACATTGTCGAGAAAGTTAACCTCAAATATCACAAATCGACTTCTAGACGGTACCCAAGTGCCCCAACGATGTCTATGTCGGTTGCTCACAACATTGTCGAGAAAGTTAACCTCAAATTTTACAATACGATTTCTAGACGGTACCCAAGTGCCCCAACGATGTCTATGTCGGTTGCTCACAACATTTTTGAGAAAGTTAACCTCAAATTTCACAAATCAACTTCTAGACGGTACCCAAGTGCCCCAACGATGTCTAGGTCGTTTGCTTACTACGTTTTCCGAGAAGTTAACCTCAAATGTTACAAATCGACTTCTGGAGGGTACCCAAGTGCCCCAACGATGTCTAGGTCGGTTGCTCACAACATTGTCGAGAAAGTTAACCTCAGATTTCACAAATCAACCTCTAGACGGTACCCAAGTGCCCCAACGATGTCTAGGGCGTTTGCTTAATATATTCTCCGGGAAGTTAACCTCAAATGTTACAAATTGACTTCTGGAGGGTACCCAAGTGCCCCAACGATGTCTAGGTCGGTTGCTCACAACATTGTCGAGAAAGTTAACCTCAGATTTCACAAATCAACCTCTAGACGGTACCCAAGTGCCCCAACGATGTCTAGGTCGTTTGCTTAATATATTCTCCGGGAAGCTAACCTCAAATGTTACAAATCGACTTCTGGAGGGTACCCAAGTGCCCCAAAGATGTCTATGTCGGTTGCTCACAACATTTTCGGAGGAAGTTAACCTCAAATTTTACAAATCGACTTCTGGATGGTACTCAAGTGCCCTAACGATGTCTATGTCGGTTGCTCACAACATTGTCGAGAAAGTTAACCTCAAATTTCACAATACGATTTCTAGACGATACCCAAGTGCCCCAACGATGTCTAGGACGGTTGCTCTCAACATTTTCAGGAAAGTTAACCTTAAATTTCAGAAATCTACTTCTAGACGGTACCCCAGTGCTCCTTCAATGTCTAGGTCTGTTGCTCATAACATATTTGGGGAAGTTAACCTCAAATTTCACATATCGACTTCTAGACGGTACCCAAGTGTTCCAACGATGTCTAGGTCGGTTGCTTACCACATTTTCGGGGAAGTTAACATCAAATTTCAGAAATCGACTTCTGGATGGTACTCAAGTGCCCCAACGATGTCTATGTCGGTTGCTCACAACATTGTCGAGAAAGTTAACCTCAAATTTCACAATACGATTTCTAGACGATACCCAAGTGCCCCAACGATGTCTAGGACGGTTGCTCTCAACATTTTCAGGAAAGTTAACCTCAAATTTCACAAATCAACTTCTAGACGGTACCCCAGTGCTCCTTCAATGTCTAGGTCTGTTGCTCATAACATATTTGGGGAAGTTAACCTCAAATTTCACATATCGACTTCCAGATAGTACCCAAATGCCCCAACGATGTCTAGGTCGGTTGCTTACCATATTTTCGGGGAAGTTAACATCAAATTTTAAAAATCGACTTCTATACGGTACCCAAGTGCCCCAACGATGTCTATGTCGGTTGCTCACAACATTGTCGAGAAAGTTAACCTCAGATTTCACAATACGATTTCTAGACGGTACCCAAGTGCCCCAACGATGTCTATGTCGGTTGCTCACAACATTTTTGAGAAAGTTAACCTCAAATTTGACAAGTCGACTTCTATACGGTACCCATGTGCCCCAACGATGTCTGGGTCGGTTGCTCAAACATTTTCGGGGAAGGTTTCTTTAAATTTTACAAATCGACTTCTAGACGGTGTACAAGTGTTCCAACGATGTCTAGGTCGGTTGCTCACAAAATTTTGGAGGAAGTTAACCTCAAATTTTACAAATCAACTTCTGGATGGTACTCAAGTGCCCCAACAATGTCTATGTCGGTTGCTCACAACATTGTCGAGAAAGTTAACCTCAAATTTTACAAATCGACTTCTAGACGGTACCCAAGTGCCCCAACGATGTCTATGTCGGTTGCTTACAACATTTTCGGGAAAGTTAACCTCAACTTTCACAAATCAACTTCTTGATGGTACCCAATTGCCCCAACGATGTCTAGGTCGGTTGCTTACAACATTTTCGGAGAAGTTAACATCAGATTTTACAAATCGACTTCTAGACGGTACCCAAGTGATCCAACGGTATCTAGGTCGGTTGCTCTCAACATTTTCCGGGAAGTTAAACTTGAATTTTACACATCGACTTCTAGACGGTACTCAAGTGCCCCAACGATGTCTAGGTTGGTTGCTCACAACATTTTCGAGAAAGTTAACCTCAACTTTCACAAATCGACTTCTAGATTGTACCCAAATGCTCTAACGATATCTAGGTCGGTTGCTCACAAAATTTTGGAGGAAGTTATTCTCAAATTTTACAAATCGACTTCTGGATGGTACTCAAGTGCCCCAACGATGTCTAGATCGGTTGCTCACCACATTTTCGAGAAAGTTAACATCAAATTTCACAAAACGACTTCTAGACGGTACTTAAGTGCCCCAACGATGTCTAGGTCGGTTGCTCACAACATTGTCGAGAAAGTTAACCTCAAATTTCACAAATCAACTTCTAGACGGTACCCAAGTGCCCCAACGATGTCTAGGTCGGTTGCTCACAACATTTTCGGGGAAGGTTTCTTTAAATTTTACAAATCGACTTCTGGACGGTACCCAAGTTCCCCAAGGATGTCTAGGTCGGTTGATCACAACATTTCCGGAAAGTTAACCTCAAATGTTGCAAATCGACTTCTGGATGGTACTCAAGTGCCCCAACGATGTCTAGGTCGTTTGCTTACTACATTCTCCGGGAAGTTAACCTCAAATGTTACAAATCGACTTCTGGAGGGTACCCAAGTGCCCCAACGATGTCTAGGTCGTTTGCTTACTACGTTTTCCGGGAAGTTAACCTCAAATGTTACAAATCGACTTCTGGAGGGTACCCGAGTGCCCTAACGATGTCTAGGTCGGTTGCTCACAACATTGTCGAGAAAGTTAACCTCAGATTTCACAAATCAATTTCCAGACGGTACCCAAGTGCCCCAACGATGTCTAGGTCGTTTGCTTACTACATTTTCCGGGAAGTTAACCTCAAATGTTACAAATCGACTTCTGGATGGTACTCAAGTGCCCCAACGATGTCTATGTCGGTTGCTTACAACATTTTCGGGAAAGTTAACCTCAACTTTCACAAATCAACTTCTTGATGGTACCCAATTGCCCCAACGATGTCTAGGTCGGTTGCTTACAACATTTTCGGAGAAGTTAACATCAGATTTTACAAATCGACTTCTAGACGGTACCTAAGTGATCCAACGGTATCTAGGTCGGTTGCTCTCAACATTTTCCGGTAAGTTAAACTTGAATTTTACACATCGACTTCTAGACGGTACTCAAGTGCCCCAACGATGTCTAGGTTGGTTGCTCACAACATTTTCGAGAAAGTTAACCTCAACTTTCACAAATCGACTTCTAGATTGTACCCAAATGCTCTAACGATATCTAGGTCGGTTGCTCACAAAATTTTGGAGGAAGTTATTCTCAAATTTTACAAATCGACTTCTGGATGGTACTCAAGTGCCCCAACGATGTCTAGATCGGTTGCTCACCACATTTTCGAGAAAGTTAACATCAAATTTCACATATCGACTTCCAGATAGTACCCAAATGCCCCAACGATGTCTAGGTCGGTTGCTTACCACATTTTCGGGGAAGTTAACATCAAATTTTAAAAATCTACTTTTATACGGTACCTAAGTGTTCCAACGATGTCTTGGTCGGTTGCTCACAAAATTTTGGAGGAAGTTAAACTCAAATTTTACAAATCGACTTCTGGATGGTACTCAAGTGCCCCAACGATGTCTATGTCGGTTGCTTAGAACATTGTCGAGAAAGTTAACTTTAAATTTCACAAATCGACTTCTAGACGGTACCCAAGTGCCCCAACGATGTCTATTTCGGTTGCTCACAACATTTTTGAGAAAGTTAACCTCAAATTTCAAAAATCAACTTCTATACGGTACCCAAGTGCCCCAACGATGTCTATGTCGGTTGCTCAGAACATTGTCGAGAATGTTAACCTCAAATTTCACAATACGATTTCTAGACGGTACCCAAGTGCCCCAACGATGTCTAGGTCGTTTGCTTACTACGTTTTCCGGGAAGTTAACCTCAAATGTTACAAATCGACTTCTGGAGGGTACCCAAGTGCCCCAACGATGTCTAAGTCGGTTGCTCACAACATTGTCGAGAAAGTTAACCTCAAATTTCACAAATCAACTTCTAGACGGTACCCAAGTGCCCCAACGATGTCTAGGTCGTTTGCTTACTACATTTTCCGGGAATTTAACTTCAAATGTTGCAAATCGACTTCTAGACGGTACCCAAGTGCCCCAACGATGTCTTTGTCGGTTGCACACAACATTTTCGAGAAAGTTAACCTCAACTTTCACAAATCGACTTCTAGATTGTACCCAAATGCTCTAACGATATCTAGGTCGGTTGCTCACCACATTTTTGAAAAAGTTAACATCAAATTTCACAGAACGACTTCTAGACGTTACCCAAGTGTTCCAACGATGTCTTGGTCGGTTGCTCACAAAATTTTCGGGAAAGTTAACATCATATTTTACAAATCTACTTCTGGATGGTATTCAAGTGCCCCAACGATGTCTGGGTCGGTAGCTCAAACATTTTCGGGGAAGGTTTCTTTAAATTTTACAAATCGACTTCTAGACGGTATACAAGTTTTCCAACGATGTCTAGGTCGGTTGCTCACAAAATTTTGGAGGAAGTTAACCTCAAATTTTACAAATCAACTTCTGGATGGTACTCAAGTGCCCCAACAATGTCTATGTCGGTTGCTCACAACATTGTCGAGAAAGTTAACCTCAAATTTTACAAATCGACTTCTAGACGGTACCCAAGTGCCCCAACGATGTCTATGTCGGTTGCTCACAACATTGTCGAGAAAGTTAACCTCAAATTTTACAATACGATTTCTAGACGGTACCCAAGTGCCCCAACGATGTCTATGTCGGTTGCTCACATTATTTTCGGGAAAGTTATCCTCAACTTACACAAATTGACTTCTAGACGGTACCCAAGTGTTCCAACGATGTCTAGGTCGTTTGCTTACTACATTCTCCGGGAAGTTAACCTCAAATGTTACAAATCGACTTCTGGAGGGTACCCAAGTGCCCCAAAGATGTCTATGTCGGTTGCTCACAAACTTTTGGAGGAAGTTAACCTCAACTTTCACAAATCGACTTCTAGATTGTACCCAAATGCTCTAACGATATCTAGGTCGGTTGCTCACAAAATTTTGGAGGAAGTTATTCTCAAATTTTACAAATCGACTTCTGGATGGTACTCAAGTGCCCCAACGATGTCTAGATCGGTTGCTCACAACATTGTCGAGAAAGTTAACCTCAGATTTTACAAATCAACTTCTAGACGGTACCCAAGTGCCCCAACGATGTCTAGGTCGTTTGCTTACTACATTTTCCGGGAAGTTAACCTCAAATGTTACAAATCGACTGCTGGATGGTACTCAAGTGCCCCAACGATGTCTAGGTCGTTTGCTTACTACATTTTCCGGGAAGTTAACCTCAAATGTTACAAATCGACTTCTGGATGGTACTCAAGTGCCCCAACGATGTCTAGGTCGGTTGCTTACCACATTTTCGGGGAAGTTAACATCAAATTTCAGAAATCGACTTCTATACGGTACCCAAGTGCCCCAACGATGTCTAGGTCGTTTGCTTACTACATTTTCCGGGAAGTTAACTTCAAATGTTGCAAATCGACTTCTGGAGGGTACCCAAGAGCCCCAAAGATGTATAGGTCGGTTGCTCACAAAATTTTGGAGGAAGTTAACCTCAAATTTTACAAATCGACTTCTGGATCGTACCCAAGTGCCCGAACGATGTCTAGGTCGTTTGCTTACTACGTTTTCCGGGAAGTTAACCTCAAATGTTACAAATCGACTTCTGGAGGGTACCCAAGTGCCCCAACGATGTCTAGGTCGGTTGCTCACAACATTGTCGAGAAAGTTATTCTCAAATTTCACAAATCAACTTCTAGACGGTACCCAAGTGCCCCAACGATGTCTAGGTCGTTTGCTTAATACATTTTCCGGGAATTTAACTTCAAATGTTGCAAATCGACTTCTAGACGGTACCCAAGTGCCCCAACGATGTCTTTGTCGGTTGCACACAACATTTTCGAGAAAGTTAACCTCAACTTTCACAAATCGACTTCTAGATTGTACCCAAATGCTCTAACGATATCTAGGTCGGTTGCTCACAAAATTTTGAACGAAGTTATTCTCAAATTTTACAAATCGACTTTTGGATGGTACTCAAGTGCCCCAACGATGTCTAGGTCGTTTGCTTACTACATTTTCCGGGAAGTTAACCTCAAATGTTACAAATCGACTTCTGGATGGTACTCAAGTGCCCCAACGATGTCTAGGTCGGTTGCTTACCACATTTTCGGGGAAGTTAACATCAAATTTCAGAAATCGACTTCTATACGGTACCCAAGTGCCCCAACGATGTCTAGGTCGTTTGCTTACTACATTTTCCCGGAAGTTAACTTCAAATGTTGCAAATCGACTTCTGGAGGGTACCCAAGAGCCCCAAAGATGTATAGGTCGGTTGCTCACAAAATTTTGGAGGAAGTTAACCTCAAATTTTACAAATCGACTTCTGGATCGTACCCAAGTGCCCGAACGATGTCTAGGTCGTTTGCTTACTACGTTTTCCGGGAAGTTAACCTCAAATGTTACAAATCGACTTCTGGAGGGTACCCAAGTGCCCCCACGATGTCTATGTCGGTTGCTCACAACATTGTCGAGAAAGTTAACCTCAAATTTCACAAATCAACTTCTAGACGGTACCCAAGTGCCCCAACGATGTCTGGGTCGGTAGCTCAAACATTTTCGGGGAAGGTTTCTTTAAATTTTACAAATCGACTTCTAGACGGTATACAAGTTTTCCAATGATGTCTAGGTCGTTTGCTCACAAAATTTTGGAGGAAGTTAACCTCAAATTTTACAAATCAACTTCTGGATGGTACTCAAGTGCCCCAACAATGTCTCTGTCGGTTGCATACAACATTTTCGAGAAAGTTAACCTAGACTTTAACAAATCGACTTCTATACGGTATCCAAGTGTTCCAACGATGTCTAGGTCGGTTGCTCACAAAATTTTGGAGGAAGTTAACCTTAAATTTTACAAATCGACTTCTGGATGGTATTCAAGTGCCCCAACGATGTCTATGTTGGTTGCTTACAACATTGTCGAGAAAGTTAACCTCAAATTTCACAAATCGACTTCTAGACGGTACCCAAGTGCCCCAACGATGTCTATGTCGGTTGCTCACAACATTGTCGAGAAAGTTAACCTCAGATTTCACAAATCAACCTCTAGACGGTACCCAAGTGCCCCAACGATGTCTAGGTCGTTTGCTTACTACATTCTCCGGGAAGGTAACCTCAAATGTTACAAATCGATTTCTGGAGGGTACCCAAGTGCCCCAAAGATGTCTATGTCGGTTGCTCACAAACTTTTGGAGGAAGTTAACCTCAACTTTCACAAATCGACTTCTAGATTGTACCCAAATGCTCTAACGATATCTAGGTCGGTTGCTCACAAAATTTTGGAGGAAGTTATTCTCAAATTTTACAAATCGACTTCTGGATGGTACTCAAGTGCCCCAACGATGTCTAGATCGGTTGCTCACAACATTGTCGAGAAAGTTAACCTCAGATTTCACAAATCAACTTCTAGACGGTACCCAAGTGCCCCAACAATGTCTAGGTCGTTTGCTTACTACATTTTTCGGGAAGTTAACCTCAAATGTTACAAATCGACTTCTGGATGGTACTCAAGTGCCCCAACGATGTCTAGGTCGGTTGCTTACCACATTTTCGGGGAAGTTAACATCAAATTTAAGAAATCGACTTCTAGACGGTATCCAAGTGCCCCAACGATGTCTAGGTCGTTTGCTTACCACATTTTCGGGAAAGTTAACATCAGATTTTACAAATCGACTTCTGGACGGTACCCAAGTGATCCAACGGTGTCTAGGACGGTTGCTCTCAACATTTTCAGGGAAGTTAACTTTAAAGTTCAGAAATCTACTTCTAGACGGTACCCCAGTGCTCCTTCAATGTCTAGGTCTGTTGCTCATAACATATTTGGGGAAGTTAACCTCAAATTTCACATATCGACTTTTAGACGGTACCCAAGTGTTCCAACGATGTCTAGGTCGGTTGCTCACAACATTTTTGAGAAAGTTAACCTCAAATTTCAAAAATCAACTTCTATACGGTACCCAAGTGCCCCAACGATGTCTATGTCGGTTGCTTAGAACATTGTCGAGAAAGTTAACTTTAAATTTCACAAATCGACTTCTAGACGGTACCCAAGTGCCCCAACGATGTCTATTTCGGTTGCTCACAACATTTTTGAGAAAGTTAACCTCAAATTTCAAAAATCAACTTCTATACGGTACCCAAGTGCCCCAACGATGTCTATGTCGGTTGCTCACAACATTGTCGAGAAAGTTAACCTCAAATTTCACAATACGATTTCTAGACGGTACCCAAGTGCCCCAACAATGTCTAGGTCGTTTGCTTACTACGTTTTCCGGGAAGTTAACCTTAAATGTTACAAATCGACTTCTGGAGGGTACCCAAGTGCCCCAACGATGTCTAAGTCGGTTGCTCACAACATTGTCGAGAAAGTTAACCTCAAATTTCACAAATCAACTTCTAGACGGTACCCAAGTGCCCCAACGATGTCTAGGTCGTTTGCTTACTACATTTTCCGGGAATTTAACTTCAAATGTTGCAAATCGACTTCTAGACGGTACCCAAGTGCCCCAACGATGTCTTTGTCGGTTGCACACAACATTTTCGAGAAAGTTAACCTGAACTTTAACAAATCGACTTCTATTCGGTATCCAAGTGTTCCAACGATGTCTAGGTCGGTTGCTCACAAAATTTAGGAGGAAGTTAACCTTAAATTTTACAAATCGACTTCAGGATGGTATTCAAGTGCCCCAACGATGTCTATGTTGGTTGCTTACAACATTGTCGAGAAAGTTAACCTCAAATTTCACAAATCGACTTCTAGACGGTACCCAAGTGCCCCAACGATGTTTTATGTCGGTTGCTCACAACATTGTCGAGAAAGTTAACCTCAGATTTCACAAATCAACCTCTAGACGGTACCCAAGTGCCCCAACGATGTCTAGGTCGTTTGCTTACTACATTCTCCGGGAAGTTAACCTCAAATGTTACAAATCGACTTCTGGAGGGTACCCAAGTGCCCCAAAGATGTCTATGTCGGTTGCTCACAAACTTTTGGAGGAAGTTAACCTCAACTTTCACAAATCGACTTCTAGATTGTACCCAAATGCTCTAACGATATCTAGGTCGGTTGCTCACAAAATTTTGGAGGAAGTTATTCTCAAATTTTACAAATCGACTTCTGGATGGTACTCAAGTGCCCCAACGATGTCTAGATCGGTTGCTCACAACATTGTCGAGAAAGTTAACCTCAGATTTCACAAATCAACTTCTAGACGGTACCCCAGTGCTCCTTCAATGTCTAGGTCTGTTGCTCATAACATATTTGGGGAAGTTAACCTCAAATTTCACATATCGACTGCTAGACGGTACCCAAGTGTTCCAACGATGTCTAGGTCGGTTGCTCTCAACATTTTCAGGGAAGTTAACCTTTAATTTCAGAAATCTACTTCTAGACGGTACCCCAGTGCTCCTTCAATGTCTAGGTCTGTTGCTCATAACATATTTGGGGAAGTTTACCTCAAATTTCACATATCGACTTCCAGATAGTACCCAAATGCCCCAACGATGTCTAGGTCGTTTGCTTACTACATTTTCCGGGAAGTTAACCTCAAATGTTACAAATCGACTTCTGGATGGTACTCAAGTGCCCCAACGATGTCTATGTCGGTTGCTCACAACATTGTCGAGAAAGTTAACCTCAGATTTCACAAATCAACCTCTAGACGGTACCCAAGTGCCCCAACGATGTCTATGTCGGTTGCTCACAAACTTTTGGAGGAATTTAACCTCAACTTTCACAAATCGACTTCTAGATTGTACCCAAATGCTCTAACGATATCTAGGTCGGTTGCTCACAAAATTTTGGAGAAAGTTATTCTCAAATTTTACAAATCGACTTCTGGATGCTACTCAAGTGCCCCAACGATGTCTAGATCGGTTGCTCTCAACATTTTCAGGGAAGTTAACCTTTAATTTCAGAAATCTACTTCTAGACGGTACCCCAGTGCTCCTTCAATGTCTAGGTCTGTTGCTCATAACATATTTGGGGAAGTTAACCTCAAATTTCACATATCGACTTCCAGATAGTACCCAAATGCCCCAACGATGTCTAGGTCGGTTGCTTACCACATTTTCGGGGAAGTTAACATCAAATTTTAAAAATCTACTTTTATACGGTACCCAAGTGTTCCAAAGATTTCTTGGTCGGTTGCTCACAAAATTTTGGAGGAAGTTAAACTCAAATTTTACAAATCGACTTCTGGATGGTACCCAAGTGATCCAACGGTGTCTAGGACGGTTGCTCTCAACATTTTCAGGGAAGTTAACCTTTAATTTCAGAAATCTACTTCTAGACGGTACCCCAGTGCTCCTTCAATGTCTAGGTCTGTTGCTCATAACATATTTGGGGAAGTTAACCTCAAATTTCAAAAATCAACTTCTATACGGTACCCAAGTGCCCCAACGATGTCTATGTCGGTTGCTCACAACATTGTCGAGAAAGTTAACCTCAAATTTCACAATACGATTTCTAGACGGTACCCAAGTGCCCCAACAATGTCTAGGTCGTTTGCTTACTACGTTTTCCGGGAAGTTAACCTTAAATGTTACAAATCGACTTCTGGAGGGTACCCAAGTGCCCCAACGATGTCTAAGTCGGTTGCTCACAACATTGTCGAGAAAGTTAACCTCAAATTTCACAAATCAACTTCTAGACGGTACCCAAGTGCCCCAACGATGTCTAGGTCGTTTGCTTACTACATTTTCCGGGAATTTAACTTCAAACGTTGCAAATCGACTTCTAGACGGTACCCAAGTGCCCCAACGATGTCTTTGTCGGTTGCACACAACATTTTCGAGAAAGTTAACCTGAACTTTAACAAATCGACTTCTATTCGGTATCCAAGTGTTCCAACGATGTCTAGGTCGGTTGCTCACAAAATTTAGGAGGAAGTTAACCTTAAATTTCACAAATCGACTTCAGGATGGTATTCAAGTGCCCCAACGATGTCTATGTTGGTTGCTTACAACATTGTCGAGAAAGTTAACCTCAAATTTCACAAATCGACTTCTAGACGGTACCCAAGTGCCCCAACGATGTTTTATGTCGGTTGCTCACAACATTGTCGAGAAAGTTAACCTCAGATTTCACAAATCAACCTCTAGACGGTACCCAAGTGCCCCAACGATGTCTAGGTCGTTTGCTTACTACATTCTCCGGGAAGTTAACCTCAAATGTTACAAATCGACTTCTGGAGGGTACCCAAGTGCCCCAAAGATGTCTATGTCGGTTGCTCACAAACTTTTGGAGGAAGTTAACCTCAACTTTCACAAATCGACTTCTAGATTGTACCCAAATGCTCTAACGATATCTAGGTCGGTTGCTCACAAAATTTTGGAGGAAGTTATTCTCAAATTTTACAAATCGACTTCTGGATGGTACTCAAGTGCCCCAACGATGTCTAGATCGGTTGCTCACAACATTGTCGAGAAAGTTAACCTCAGATTTCACAAATCAACTTCTAGACGGTACCCCAGTGCTCCTTCAATGTCTAGGTCTGTTGCTCATAACATATTTGGGGAAGTTAACCTCAAATTTCACATATCGACTGCTAGACGGTACCCAAGTGTTCCAACGATGTCTAGGTCGGTTGCTCACAACATTTTTGAGAAAGTTAACCTCAAATTTCAAAAATCAACTTCTATACGGTACCCAAGTGCCCCAACGATGTCTATGTCGGTTGCTTAGAACATTGTCGAGAAAGTTAACTTTAAATTTCACAAATCGACTTTTAGACGGTACCCAAGTGCCCCAACGATGTCTATGTTGGTTGCTTACAACATTGTCGAGAAAGTTAACCTCAAATTTCACAAATCGACTTCTAGACGGTACCCAAGTGCCCCAACGATGTTTTATGTCGGTTGCTCACAACATTGTCGAGAAAGTTAACCTCAGATTTCACAAATCAACCTCTAGACGGTACCCAAGTGCCCCAACGATGTCTAGGTCGTTTGCTTACTACATTCTCCGGGAAGTTAACCTCAAATGTTACAAATCGACTTCTGGAGGGTACCCAAGTGCCCCAAAGATGTCTATGTCGGTTGCTCACAAACTTTTGGAGGAAGTTAACCTCAACTTTCACAAATCGACTTCTAGATTGTACCCAAATGCTCTAACGATATCTAGGTCGGTTGCTCACAAAATTTTGGAGGAAGTTATTCTCAAATTTTACAAATCGACTTCTGGATGGTACTCAAGTGCCCCAACGATGTCTAGATCGGTTGCTCACAACATTGTCGAGAAAGTTAACCTCAGATTTCACAAATCAACTTCTAGACGGTACCCCAGTGCTCCTTCAATGTCTAGGTCTGTTGCTCATAACATATTTGGGGAAGTTAACCTCAAATTTCACATATCGACTGCTAGACGGTACCCAAGTGTTCCAACGATGTCTAGGTCGGTTGCTCACAACATTTTTGAGAAAGTTAACCTCAAATTTCAAAAATCAACTTCTATACGGTACCCAAGTGCCCCAACGATGTCTATGTCGGTTGCTTAGAACATTGTCGAGAAAGTTAACTTTAAATTTCACAAATCGACTTTTAGACGGTACCCAAGTGCCCCAACGATGTCTATTTCGGTTGCTCACAACATTTTTGAGAAAGTTAACCTCAAATTTCAAAAATCAACTTCTATACGGTACCCAAGTGCCCCAACGATGTCTATGTCGGTTGCTCACAACATTGTCGAGAAAGTTAACCTCAAATTTCACAATACGATTTCTAGACGGTACCCAAGTGCCCCAACAATGTCTAGGTCGTTTGCTTACTACGTTTTCCGGGAAGTTAACCTTAAATGTTACAAATCGACTTCTGGAGGGTACCCAAGTGCCCCAACGATGTCTAAGTTGGTTGCTCACAACATTGTCGAGAAAGTTAACCTCAAATTTCACAAATCAACTTCTAGACGGTACCCAAGTGCCCCAACGATGTCTAGGTCGTTTGCTTACTACATTTTCCGGGAATTTAACTTCAAATGTTGCAAATCGACTTCTAGACGGTACCCAAGTGCCCCAACGATGTCTTTGTCGGTTGCACACAACATTTTCGAGAAAGTTAACCTGAACTTTAACAAATCGACTTCTATTCGGTATCCAAGTGTTCCAACGATGTCTAGGTCGGTTGCTCACAAAATTTAGGAGGAAGTTAACCTTAAATTTTACAAATCGACTTCAGGATGGTATTCAAGTGCCCCAACGATGTCTATGTTGGTTGCTTACAACATTGTCGAGAAAGTTAACCTCAAATTTCACAAATCGACTTCTAGACGGTACCCAAGTGCCCCAACGATGTTTTATGTCGGTTGCTCACAACATTGTCGAGAAAGTTAACCTCAGATTTCACAAATCAACCTCTAGACGGTACCCAAGTGCCCCAACGATGTCTAGGTCGTTTGCTTACTACATTCTCCGGGAAGTTAACCTCAAATGTTACAAATCGACTTCTGGAGGGTACCCAAGTGCCCCAAAGATGTCTATGTCGGTTGCTCACAAACTTTTGGAGGAAGTTAACCTCAACTTTCACAAATCGACTTCTAGATTGTACCCAAATGCTCTAACGATATCTAGGTCGGTTGCTCACAAAATTTTGGAGGAAGTTATTCTCAAATTTTACAAATCGACTTCTGGATGGTACTCAAGTGCCCCAACGATGTCTAGATCGGTTGCTCACAACATTGTCGAGAAAGTTAACCTCAGTTTTCACAAATCAACTTCTAGACGGTACCCCAGTGCTCCTTCAATGTCTAGGTCTGTTGCTCATAACATATTTGGGGAAGTTAACCTCAAATTTCACATATCGACTGCTAGACGGTACCCAAGTGTTCCAACGATGTCTAGGTCGGTTGCTCTCAACATTTTCAGGGAAGTTAACCTTTAATTTCAGAAATCTACTTCTAGACGGTACCCCAGTGCTCCTTCAACGTCTAGGTCTGTTGCTCATAACATATTTGGGGAAGTTAACCTCAAATTTCACATATCGACTTCCAGATAGTACCCAAATGCCCCAACGATGTCTAGGTCGTTTGCTTACTACATTTTCCGGGAACTTAACCTCAAATGTTACAAATCGACTTCTGGACGGTACCCAAGTGATCCAACGGTGTCTAGGACGGTTGCTCTCAACATTTTCAGGGAAGTTAACTTTAAAGTTCAGAAATCTACTTCTAGACGGTACCCCAGTGCTCCTTCAATGTCTAGGTCTGTTGCTCATAACATATTTGGGGAAGTTAACCTCAAATTTCACATATCGACTTTTAGACGGTACCCAAGTGTTCCAACGATGTCTAGGTCGGTTGCTCACAACATTTTTGAGAAAGTTAACCTCAAATTTCAAAAATCAACTTCTATACGGTACCCAAGTGCCCCAACGATGTCTATGTCGGTTGCTTAGAACATTGTCGAGAAAGTTAACTTTAAATTTCACAAATCGACTTCTAGACGGTACCCAAGTGCCCCAACGATGTCTATTTCGGTTGCTCACAACATTTTTGAGAAAGTTAACCTCAAATTTCAAAAATCAACTTCTATACGGTACCCAAGTGCCCCAACGATGTCTATGTCGGTTGCTCACAACATTGTCGAGAAAGTTAACCTCAAATTTCACAATACGATTTCTAGACGGTACCCAAGTGCCCCAACAATGTCTAGGTCGTTTGCTTACTACGTTTTCCGGGAAGTTAACCTTAAATGTTACAAATCGACTTCTGGAGGGTACCCAAGTGCCCCAACGATGTCTAAGTCGGTTGCTCACAACATTGTCGAGAAAGTTAACCTCAAATTTCACAAATCAACTTCTAGACGGTACCCAAGTGCCCCAACGATGTCTAGGTCGTTTGCTTACTACATTTTCCGGGAATTTAACTTCAAATGTTGCAAATCGACTTCTAGACGGTACCCAAGTGCCCCAACGATGTCTTTGTCGGTTGCACACAACATTTTCGAGAAAGTTAACCTGAACTTTAACAAATCGACTTCTATTCGGTATCCAAGTGTTCCAACGATGTCTAGGTCGGTTGCTCACAAAATTTAGGAGGAAGTTAACCTTAAATTTTACAAATCGACTTTAGGATGGTATTCAAGTGCCCCAACGATGTCTATGTTGGTTGCTTACAACATTGTCGAGAAAGTTAACCTCAAATTTCACAAATCGACTTCTAGACGGTACCCAAGTGCCCCAACGATGTTTTATGTCGGTTGCTCACAACATTGTCGAGAAAGTTAACCTCAGATTTCACAAATCAACCTCTAGACGGTACCCAAGTGCCCCAACGATGTCTAGGTCGTTTGCTTACTACATTCTCCGGGAAGTTAACCTCAAATGTTACAAATCGACTTCTGGAGGGTACCCAAGTGCCCCAAAGATGTCTATGTCGGTTGCTCACAAACTTTTGGAGGAAGTTAACCTCAACTTTCACAAATCGACTTCTAGATTGTACCCAAATGCTCTAACGATATCTAGGTCGGTTGCTCACAAAATTTTGGAGGAAGTTATTCTCAAATTTTACAAATCGACTTCTGGATGGTACTCAAGTGCCCCAACGATGTCTAGATCGGTTGCTCACAACATTGTCGAGAAAGTTAACCTCAGATTTCACAAATCAACTTCTAGACGGTACCCCAGTGCTCCTTCAATGTCTAGGTCTGTTGCTCATAACATATTTGGGGAAGTTAACCTCAAATTTCACTTATCGACTGCTAGACGGTACCCAAGTGTTCCAACGATGTCTAGGTCGGTTGCTCTCAACATTTTCAGGGAAGTTAACCTTTAATTTCAGAAATCTACTTCTAGACGGTACCCCAGTGCTCCTTCAATGTCTAGGTCTGTTGCTCATAACATATTTGGGGAAGTTAACCTCAAATTTCACATATCGACTTCCAGATAGTACCCAAATGCCCCAACGATGTCTAGGTCGTTTGCTTACTACATTTTCCGGGAAGTTAACCTCAAATGTTACAAATCGACTTCTGGATGGTACTCAAGTGCCCCAACGATGTCTATGTCGGTTGCTCACAACATTGTCGAGAAAGTTAACCTCAGATTTCACAAATCAACTTCTAGACGGTACCCCAGTGCTCCTTCAATGTCTAGGTCTGTTGCTCATAACATATTTGGGGAAGTTAACCTCAAATTTCACATATCGACTGCTAGACGGTACCCAAGTGTTCCAACGATGTCTAGGTCGGTTGCTCTCAACATTTTCAGGGAAGTTAACCTTTAATTTCAGAAATCTACTTCTAGACGGTACCCCAGTGCTCCTTCAATGTCTAGGTCTGTTGCTCATAACATATTTGGGGAAGTTAACCTCAAATTTCACATATCGACTTCCAGATAGTACCCAAATGCCCCAACGATGTCTAGGTCGGTTGCTTACCACATTTTCGGGGAAGTTAACATCAAATTTTAAAAATCTACTTTTATACGGTACCCAAGTGTTCCAAAGATTTCTTGGTCGGTTGCTCACAAAATTTTGGAGGAAGTTAAACTCAAATTTTACAAATCGACTTCTGGATGGTACCCAAGTGATCCAACGGTGTCTAGGACGGTTGCTCTCAACATTTTCAGGGAAGTTAACCTTTAATTTCAGAAATCTACTTCTAGACGGTACCCCAGTGCTCCTTCAATGTCTAGGTCTGTTGCTCATAACATATTTGGGGAAGTTAACCTCAAATTTCAAAAATCAACTTCTATACGGTACCCAAGTGCCCCAACGATGTCTATGTCGGTTGCTCACAACATTGTCGAGAAAGTTAACCTCAAATTTCACAATACGATTTCTAGACGGTACCCAAGTGCCCCAACAATGTCTAGGTCGTTTGCTTACTACGTTTTCCGGGAAGTTAACCTTAAATGTTACAAATCGACTTCTGGAGGGTACCCAAGTGCCCCAACGATGTCTAAGTCGGTTGCTCACAACATTGTCGAGAAAGTTAACCTCAAATTTCACAAATCAACTTCTAGACGGTACCCAAGTGCCCCAACGATGTCTAGGTCGTTTGCTTACTACATTTTCCGGGAATTTAACTTCAAACGTTGCAAATCGACTTCTAGACGGTACCCAAGTGCCCCAACGATGTCTTTGTCGGTTGCACACAACATTTTCGAGAAAGTTAACCTGAACTTTAACAAATCGACTTCTATTCGGTATCCAAGTGTTCCAACGATGTCTAGGTCGGTTGCTCACAAAATTTAGGAGGAAGTTAACCTTAAATTTCACAAATCGACTTCAGGATGGTATTCAAGTGCCCCAACGATGTCTATGTTGGTTGCTTACAACATTGTCGAGAAAGTTAACCTCAAATTTCACAAATCGACTTCTAGACGGTACCCAAGTGCCCCAACGATGTTTTATGTCGGTTGCTCACAACATTGTCGAGAAAGTTAACCTCAGATTTCACAAATCAACCTCTAGACGGTACCCAAGTGCCCCAACGATGTCTAGGTCGTTTGCTTACTACATTCTCCGGGAAGTTAACCTCAAATGTTACAAATCGACTTCTGGAGGGTACCCAAGTGCCCCAAAGATGTCTATGTCGGTTGCTCACAAACTTTTGGAGGAAGTTAACCTCAACTTTCACAAATCGACTTCTAGATTGTACCCAAATGCTCTAACGATATCTAGGTCGGTTGCTCACAAAATTTTGGAGGAAGTTATTCTCAAATTTTACAAATCGACTTCTGGATGGTACTCAAGTGCCCCAACGATGTCTAGATCGGTTGCTCACAACATTGTCGAGAAAGTTAACCTCAGATTTCACAAATCAACTTCTAGACGGTACCCCAGTGCTCCTTCAATGTCTAGGTCTGTTGCTCATAACATATTTGGGGATGTTAACCTCAAATTTCACATATCGACTGCTAGACGGTACCCAAGTGTTCCAACGATGTCTAGGTCGGTTGCTCACAACATTTTTGAGAAAGTTAACCTCAAATTTCAAAAATCAACTTCTATACGGTACCCAAGTGCCCCAACGATGTCTATGTCGGTTGCTTAGAACATTGTCGAGAAAGTTAACTTTAAATTTCACAAATCGACTTCTAGACGGTACCCAAGTGCCCCAACGATGTCTATTTCGGTTGCTCACAACATTTTTGAGAAAGTTAACCTCAAATTTCAAAAATCAACTTCTATACGGTACCCAAGTGCCCCAACGATGTCTATGTCGGTTGCTCACAACATTGTCGAGAAAGTTAACCTCAAATTTCACAATACGATTTCTAGACGGTACCCAAGTGCCCCAACAATGTCTAGGTCGTTTGCTTACTACGTTTTCCGGGAAGTTAACCTTAAATGTTACAAATCGACTTCTGGAGGGTACCCAAGTGCCCCAACGATGTCTAAGTCGGTTGCTCACAACATTGTCGAGAAAGTTAACCTCAAATTTCACAAATCAACTTCTAGACGGTACCCAAGTGCCCCAACGATGTCTAGGTCGTTTGCTTACTACATTTTCCGGGAATTTAACTTCAAATGTTGCAAATCGACTTCTAGACGGTACCCAAGTGCCCCAACGATGTCTTTGTCGGTTGCACACAACATTTTCGAGAAAGTTAACCTGAACTTTAACAAATCGACTTCTATTCGGTATCCAAGTGTTCCAACGATGTCTAGGTCGGTTGCTCACAAAATTTAGGAGGAAGTTAACCTTAAATTTTACAAATCGACTTCAGGATGGTATTCAAGTGCCCCAACGATGTCTATGTTGGTTGCTTACAACATTGTCGAGAAAGTTAACCTCAAATTTCACAAATCGACTTCTAGACGGTACCCAAGTGCCCCAACGATGTTTTATGTCGGTTGCTCACAACATTGTCGAGAAAGTTAACCTCAGATTTCACAAATCAACCTCTAGACGGTACCCAAGTGCCCCAACGATGTCTAGGTCGTTTGCTTACTACATTCTCCGGGAAGTTAACCTCAAATGTTACAAATCGACTTCTGGAGGGTACCCAAGTGCCCCAAAGATGTCTATGTCGGTTGCTCACAAACTTTTGGAGGAAGTTAACCTCAACTTTCACAAATCGACTTCTAGATTGTACCCAAATGCTCTAACGATATCTAGGTCGGTTGCTCACAAAATTTTGGAGGAAGTTATTCTCAAATTTTACAAATCGACTTCTGGATGGTACTCAAGTGCCCCAACGATGTCTAGATCGGTTGCTCACAACATTGTCGAGAAAGTTAACCTCAGTTTTCACAAATCAACTTCTAGACGGTACCCCAGTGCTCCTTCAATGTCTAGGTCTGTTGCTCATAACATATTTGGGGAAGTTAACCTCAAATTTCACATATCGACTGCTAGACGGTACCCAAGTGTTCCAACGATGTCTAGGTCGGTTGCTCTCAACATTTTCAGGGAAGTTAACCTTTAATTTCAGAAATCTACTTCTAGACGGTACCCCAGTGCTCCTTCAATGTCTAGGTCTGTTGCTCATAACATATTTGGGGAAGTTAACCTCAAATTTCACATATCGACTTCCAGATAGTACCCAAATGCCCCAACGATGTCTAGGTCGTTTGCTTACTACATTTTCCGGGAAGTTAACCTCAAATGTTACAAATCGACTTCTGGATGGTACTCAAGTGCCCCAACGATGTCTATGTCGGTTGCTCACAACATTGTCGAGAAAGTTAACCTCAGATTTCACAAATCAACTTCTAGACGGTACCCCAGTGCTCCTTCAATGTCTAGGTCTGTTGCTCATAACATATTTGGGGAAGTTAACCTCAAATTTCACATATCGACTGCTAGACGGTACCCAAGTGTTCCAACGATGTCTAGGTCGGTTGCTCTCAACATTTTCAGGGAAGTTAACCTTTAATTTCAGAAATCTACTTCTAGACGGTACCCCAGTGCTCCTTCAATGTCTAGGTCTGTTGCTCATAACATATTTGGGGAAGTTAACCTCAAATTTCACATATCGACTTCCAGATAGTACCCAAATGCCCCAACGATGTCTAGGTCGGTTGCTTACCACATTTTCGGGGAAGTTAACATCAAATTTTAAAAATCTACTTTTATACGGTACCCAAGTGTTCCAAAGATTTCTTGGTCGGTTGCTCACAAAATTTTGGAGGAAGTTAAACTCAAATTTTACAAATCGACTTCTGGATGGTACCCAAGTGATCCAACGGTGTCTAGGACGGTTGCTCTCAACATTTTCAGGGAAGTTAACCTTTAATTTCAGAAATCTACTTCTAGACGGTACCCCAGTGCTCCTTCAATGTCTAGGTCTGTTGCTCATAACATATTTGGGGAAGTTAACCTCAAATTTCAAAAATCAACTTCTATACGGTACCCAAGTGCCCCAACGATGTCTATGTCGGTTGCTCACAACATTGTCGAGAAAGTTAACCTCAAATTTCACAATACGATTTCTAGACGGTACCCAAGTGCCCCAACAATGTCTAGGTCGTTTGCTTACTACGTTTTCCGGGAAGTTAACGTTAAATGTTACAAATCGACTTCTGGAGGGTACCCAAGTGCCCCAACGATGTCTAAGTCGGTTGCTCACAACATTGTCGAGAAAGTTAACCTCAAATTTCACAAATCAACTTCTAGACGGTACCCAAGTGCCCCAACGATGTCTAGGTCGTTTGCTTACTACATTTTCCGGGAATTTAACTTCAAACGTTGCAAATCGACTTCTAGACGGTACCCAAGTGCCCCAACGATGTCTTTGTCGGTTGCACACAACATTTTCGAGAAAGTTAACCTGAACTTTAACAAATCGACTTCTATTCTGTATCCAAGTGTTCCAACGATGTCTAGGTCGGTTGCTCACAAAATTTAGGAGGAAGTTAACCTTAAATTTCACAAATCGACTTCAGGATGGTATTCAAGTGCCCCAACGATGTCTATGTTGGTTGCTTACAACATTGTCGAGAAAGTTAACCTCAAATTTCACAAATCGACTTCTAGACGGTACCCAAGTGCCCCAACGATGTTTTATGTCGGTTGCTCACAACATTGTCGAGAAAGTTAACCTCAGATTTCACAAATCAACCTCTAGACGGTACCCAAGTGCCCCAACGATGTCTAGGTCGTTTGCTTACTACATTCTCCGGGAAGTTAACCTCAAATGTTACAAATCGACTTCTGGAGGGTACCCAAGTGCCCCAAAGATGTCTATGTCGGTTGCTCACAAACTTTTGGAGGAAGTTAACCTCAACTTTCACAAATCGACTTCTAGATTGTACCCAAATGCTCTAACGATATCTAGGTCGGTTGCTCACAAAATTTTGGAGGAAGTTATTCTCAAATTTTACAAATCGACTTCTGGATGGTACTCAAGTGCCCCAACGATGTCTAGATCGGTTGCTCACAACATTGTCGAGAAAGTTAACCTCAGATTTCACAAATCAACTTCTAGACGGTACCCCAGTGCTCCTTCAATGTCTAGGTCTGTTGCTCATAACATATTTGGGGAAGTTAACCTCAAATTTCACATATCGACTGCTAGACGGTACCCAAGTGTTCCAACGATGTCTAGGTCGGTTGCTTACCACATTTTCGGGGAAGTTAACATCAAATTTCAGAAATCGACTTCTAGACGGAATCCAAGTGCCCCAACGATGTCTAGGTCGTTTGCTTACCACATTTTCGGGACAGTTAACATCAGATTTTACAAATCGACTTCTGGACGGTACCCAAGTGATCCAACGGTGTCTAGGACGGTTGCTCTCAACATTTTCAGGGAAGTTAACCCTAAATTTCAGAAATCTACATCTAGACGGTACCCCAGTGCTCCTTCAATGTCTAGGTCTGTTGCTCATAACATATTTGGGGAAGTTAACCTCAAATTTCACATATCGACTTCCAGATAGTACCCAAATGCCCCAACGATGTCTAGGTCGGTTGCTTACCACATTTTCGGGGAAGTTAACATCAAATTTTAAAAATCTACTTTTATACGGTACCCAAGTGTTCCAAAGATGTCTTGGTCGGTTGCTCACAAAATTTTGGAGGAAGTTAAACTCAAATTTTACAAATCGACTTCTGGATGGTACTTAAGTGCCCCAACGATGTCTATGTCGGTTGCTTAGAACATTGTCGAGAAAGTTAACTTTAAATTTCACAAATCGACTTCTAGACGGTACCCAAGTGCCCCAACGATGTCTATTTCGGTTGCTCACAACATTTTTGAGAAAGTTAACCTCAAATTTCAAAAATCAACTTCTATACGGTACCCAAGTGCCCCAACGATGTCTATGTCGGTTGCTCACAACATTGTCGAGAAAGTTAACCTCAAATTTCACAATACGATTTCTAGACGGTACCCAAGTGCCCCAACGATGTCTAGGTCGTTTGCTTACTACATTTTCCGGGAATTTAACTTCAAACGTTGCAAATCGACTTCTAGACGGTACCCAAGTGCCCCAACGATGTCTTTGTCGGTTGCACACAACATTTTCGAGAAAGTTAACCTGAACTTTAACAAATCGACTTCTATTCGGTATCCAAGTGTTCCAACGACGTCTAGGTCGGTTGCTCACAAAATTTAGGAGGAAGTTAACCTTAAATTTCACAAATCGACTTCAGGATGGTATTCAAGTGCCCCAACGATGTCTATGTTGGTTGCTTACAACATTGTCGAGAAAGTTAACCTCAAATTTCACAAATCGACTTCTAGACGGTACCCAAGTGCCCCAACGATGTTTTATGTCGGTTGCTCACAACATTGTCGAGAAAGTTAACCTCAGATTTCACAAATCAACCTCTAGACGGTACCCAAGTGCCCCAACGATGTCTAGGTCGTTTGCTTACTACATTCTCCGGGAAGTTAACCTCAAATGTTACAAATCGACTTCTGGAGGGTACCCAAGTGCCCCAAAGATGTCTATGTCGGTTGCTCACAAACTTTTGGAGGAAGTTAACCTCAACTTTCACAAATCGACTTCTAGATTGTACCCAAATGCTCTAACGATATCTAGGTCGGTTGCTCACAAAATTTTGGAGGAAGTTATTCTCAAATTTTACAAATCGACTTCTGGATGGTACTCAAGTGCCCCAACGATGTCTAGATCGGTTGCTCACAACATTGTCGAGAAAGTTAACCTCAGATTTCACAAATCAACTTCTAGACGGTACCCCAGTGCTCCTTCAATGTCTAGGTCTGTTGCTCATAACATATTTGGGGAAGTTAACCTCAAATTTCACATATCGACTGCTAGACGGTACCCAAGTGTTCCAACGATGTCTAGGTCGGTTGCTTACCACATTTTCGGGGAAGTTAACATCAAATTTCAGAAATCGACTTCTAGACGGAATCCAAGTGCCCCAACGATGTCTAGGTCGTTTGCTTACCACATTTTCGGGACAGTTAACATCAGATTTTACAAATCGACTTCTGAACGGTACCCAAGTGATCCAACGGTGTCTAGGACGGTTGCTCTCAACATTTTCAGGGAAGTTAACCTTAAATTTCAGAAATCTACTTCTAGACGGTACCCCAGTGCTCCTTCAATGTCTAGGTCTGTTGCTCATAACATATTTGGGGAAGTTAACCTCAAATTTCACATATCGACTTCCAGATAGTACCCAAATGCCCCAACGATGTCTAGGTCGGTTGCTTACCACATTTTCGGGGAAGTTAACATCAAATTTTAAAAATCTACTTTTATACGGTACCCAAGTGTTCCAAAGATGTCTTGGTCGGTTGCTCACAAAATTTTGGAGGAAGTTAAACTCAAATTTTACAAATCGACTTCTGGATGGTACTTAAGTGCCCCAACGATGTCTATGTCGGTTGCTTAGAACATTGTCGAGAAAGTTAACTTTAAATTTCACAAATCGACTTCTAGACGGTACCCAAGTGCCCCAACGATGTCTATTTCGGTTGCTCACAACATTTTTGAGAAAGTTAACCTCAAATTTCAAAAATCAACTTCTATACGGTACCCAAGTGCCCCAACGATGTCTATGTCGGTTGCTCACAACATTGTCGAGAAAGTTAACCTCAAATTTCACAATACGATTTCTAGACGGTACCCAAGTGCCCCAACGATGTCTAGGTCGTTTGCTTACTACGTTTTCCGGGAATTTAACTTCAAATGTTGCAAATCGACTTCTAGACGGTACCCAAGTGCCCTAACGATGTCTTTGTCGGTTGCACACAACATTTTCGAGAAAGTTAACCTGAACTTTAACAAATCGACTTCTATACGGTATCCAAGTGTTCCAACGATGTCTAGGTCGGTTGCTCACAAAATTTTGGAGGAAGTTAACCTTAAATTTTACAAATCGACTTCTGGATGGTATTCAAGTGCCCCAACGATGTCTATGTTGCTTGCTTACAACATTGTCGAGAAAGTTAACCTCAAATTTCACAAATCGACTTCTAGACGGTACCCAAGTGCCCCAACGATGTATATGTCGGTTGCTCACAACATTGTCGAGAAAGTTAACCTCAGATTTCACAAATCAACCTCTAGACGGTACCCAAGTGCCCCAACGATGTCTAGGTCGTTTGCTTACTACATTCTCCGGGAAGTTAACCTCAAATGTTACAAATCGACTTCTGGAGGGTACCCAAGTGCCCCAAAGATGTCTATGTCGGTTGCTCACAAACTTTTGGAGGAAGTTAACCTCAACTTTCACAAATCGACTTCTAGATTGTACCCAAATGCTCTAACGATATCTAGGTCGGTTGCTCACAAAATTTTGGAGGAAGTTATTCTCAAATTTTACAAATCGACTTCTGGATGGTACTCAAGTGCCCCAACGATGTCTAGATCGGTTGCTCACAACATTGTCGAGAAAGTTAACCTCAGATTTCACAAATCAACTTCTAGACGGTACCCCAGTGCTCCTTCAATGTCTAGGTCTGTTGCTCATAACATATTTGGGGAAGTTAACCTCAAATTTCACATATCGACTGCTAGACGGTACCCAAGTGTTCCAACGATGTCTAGGTCGGTTGCTTACCACATTTTCGGGGAAGTTAACATCAAATTTCAGAAATCGACTTCTAGACGGAATCCAAGTGCCCCAACGATGTCTAGGTCGTTTGCTTACCACATTTTCGGGACAGTTAACATCAGATTTTACAAATCGACTTCTGAACGGTACCCAAGTGATCCAACGGTGTCTAGGACGGTTGCTCTCAACATTTTCAGGGAAGTTAACCTTAAATTTCAGAAATCTACTTCTAGACGGTACCCCAGTGCTCCTTCAATGTCTAGGTCTGTTGCTCATAACATATTTGGGGAAGTTAACCTCAAATTTCACATATCGACTGCTAGACGGTACCCAAGTGTTCCAACGATGTCTAGGTCGGTTGCTTACCACATTTTCGGGGAAGTTAACATCAAATTTCAGAAATCGACTTCTAGACGGAATCCAAGTGCCCCAACGATGTCTAGGTCGTTTGCTTACCACATTTTCGGGACAGTTAACATCAGATTTTACAAATCGACTTCTGGACGGTACCCAAGTGATCCAACGGTGTCTAGGACGGTTGCTCTCAACATTTTCAGGGAAGTTAACCCTAAATTTCAGAAATCTACATCTAGACGGTACCCCAGTGCTCCTTCAATGTCTAGGTCTGTTGCTCATAACATATTTGGGGAAGTTAACCTCAAATTTGACATATCGACTTCCAGATAGTACCCAAATGCCCCAACGATGTCTAGGTCGGTTGCTTACCACATTTTCGGGGAAGTTAACATCAAATTTTAAAAATCTACTTTTATACGGTACCCAAGTGTTCCAAAGATGTCTTGGTCGGTTGCTCACAAAATTTTGGAGGAAGTTAAACTCAAATTTTACAAATCAACCTCTAGACGGTACCCAAGTGCCCCAACGATGTCTAGGTCGTTTGCTTACTACATTCTCCGGGAAGTTAACCTCAAATGTTACAAATCGACTTCTGGAGGGTACCCAAGTGCCCCAAAGATGTCTATGTCGGTTGCTCACAAACTTTTGGAGGAAGTCAACCTCAACTTTCACAAATCGACTTCTAGATTGTACCCAAATGCTCTAACGATATCTAGGTCGGTTGCTCACAAAATTTTGGAGGAAGTTATTCTAAAATTTTACAAATCGACTTCTGGATGGTACTCAAGTGCCCCAACGATGTCTAGATCGGTTGCTCACAACATTGTCGAGAAAGTTAACCTCAGATTTCACAAATCAACTTCTAGACGGTACCCAAGTGCCCCAACGATGTCTAGGTCGTTTGCTTACTACATTTTCGGGGAAGTTAACATCAAATTTCAGAAATCGACTTCTAGACGGTATCCAAGTGCCCCAACGATGTCTAGGTCGTTTGCTTACCACATTTTCGGGACAGTTAACATCAGATTTTACAAATCGACTTCTGGACGGTACCCAAGTGATCCAACGGTGTCTAGGACGGTTGCTCTCAACATTTTCAGGGAAGTTAACCTTAAATTTCAGAAATCTACTTCTAGACGGTACCCCAGTGCTCCTTCAATGTCTAGGTCTGTTGCTCATAACATATTTGGGGAAGTTAACCTCAAATTTCACATATCGACTTCTAGACGGTACCCAAGTGTTCCAACGATGTCTAGGTCGGTTGCTTACCACATTTTCGGGGAAGTTAACATCAAATTTCAGAAATCGACTTCTAGACGAAATCCAAGTGCCCCAACGATGTCTAGGTCGTTTGCTTACCACATTTTCGGGACAGTTAACATCAGATTTTACAAATCGACTTCTGGACGGTACCCAAGTGATCCAACGGTGTCTAGGACGGTTGCTCTCAACATTTTCAGGGAAGTTAACCTTAAATTTCAGAAATCTACTTCTAGACGGTACCCCAGTGCTCCTTCAATGTCTAGGTCTGTTGCTCATAACATATTTGGGGAAGTTAACCTCAAATTTCACATATCGACTTCCAGATAGTACCCAAATGCCCCAACGATGTCTAGGTCGGTTGATCACAAAATTTTGGAGGAAGTTAACCTTAAATTTTACAAATCGACTTCTGGATGGTATTCAAGTGCCCCAACGATGTCTATGTTGGTTGCTTACAACATTGTCGAGAAAGTTAACCTCAAATTTCACAAATCGACTTCTAGACGGTACCCAAGTGCCCCAACGATGTATATGTCGGTTGCTCACAAACTTTTGGAGGAAGTTAACCTCAACTTTCACAAATCGACTTCTAGATTGTACCCAAATGCTCTAACGATATCTAGGTCGGTTGCTCACAAAATTTTTGAGGAAGTTATTCTCAAATTTTACAAATCGACTTCTGGATGGTTCTCAAGTGCCCCAACGATGTCTAGATCGGTTGCTCACAACATTGTCGAGAAAGTTAACCTCAGATTTCACAAATCAACTTCTAGACGGTACCCAAGTGCCCCAACGATGTCTAGGTCGTTTGCTTACTACATTTGCCGGGAAGTTAACCTCAAATGTTACAAATCGACTTCTGGATGGTACTCAAGTGCCCCAACGATGTCTAGGTCGGTTGCTTACCACATTTTCGGGGAAGTTAACATCAAATTTCAGAAATCGACTTCTAGACGGTATCCAAGTGCCCCAACGATGTCTAGGTCGTTTGCTTACCACATCTTCGGGGAAGTTAACATCAAATTTTAAAAATCTACTTTTATACGGTACCCAAGTGTTCCAAAGATGTCTTGGTCGGTTGCTCACAAAATTTTGGAAGAAGTTATACTCAAATTTTACAAATCGACTTCTGGATGGTACGTAAGTGCCCCAACGATGTCTATGTCGGTTGCTTAGAACATTGTCGAGAAAGTTAACTTTAAATTTCACAAATCGACTTCTAGACGGTACCCAAGTGCCCCAACGATGTCTATTTCGGTTGCTCACAACATTTTTGAGAAAGTTAACCTTAAATTTCAAAAATCAACTTCTATACGGTACCCAAGTGCCCCCACGATGTCTATGTCGGTTGCTCACAACATTGTCGAGAAAGTTAACCTCAAATTTCACAATACGATTTCTAGACGGTACCCAAGTGCCCCAACGATGTCTAGGTCGTTTGCTTACTACGTTTTCCGGGAAGTTAACCTCAAATGTTACAAATCGACTTCTGGAGGGTACCCAAGTGCCCCAACGATGTCTAAGTCGGTTGCTCACAACATTGTCGAGAAAGTTAACCTCAGATTTCACAAATCAACTTCTAGACGGTACCCAAGTGCCCCAACGATGTCTAGGTCGTTTGCTTACTACATTTTCCGGGAAGTTAACCTCAAATGTTACAAATCGACTTCTGGATGGTACTCAAGTGCCCCAACGATGTCTAGGTCGGTTGCTTACCACATTTTCGGGGAAGTTAACATCAAATTTCAGAAATCGACTTCTAGACGGTATCCAAGTGCCCCAACGATGTCTAGGTCGTTTGCTTACCACATTTTCGGGACAGTTAACATCAGATTTTACAAATCGACTTCTGGACGGTACCCAAGTGATCCAACGGTGTCTAGGACGGTTGCTCTCAACATTTTCAGGGAAGTTAACCTTAAATTTCAGAAATCTACTTCTAGACGGTACCCCAGTGCTCCTTCAATGTCTAGGTCTGTTGCTCATAACATATTTGGGGAAGTTAACCTCAAATTTCACATATCGACTTCTAGACGGTACCCAAGTGTTCCAACGATGTCTAGGTCGGTTGCTTACCACATTCTCTGGGAAGTTAACCTCAAATGTTACAAATCGACTTCTGGAGGGTACCCAAGTGCCCCAAAGATGTCTATGTCGGTTGCTCACAAACTTTTGGAGGAAGTTAACCTCAACTTTCACAAATCGACTTCTAGATTGTACCCAAATGCTCTAACGATATCTAGGTCGGTTGCTCACAAAATTTTGGAGGAAGTGATTCTAAAATTTTACAAATCGACTTCTGGATGGTACTCAAGTGCCCCAACGATGTCTAGATAGGTTGCTCACAACATTGTCGAGAAAGTTAACCTCAGATTTCACAAATCAACTTCTAGACGGTACCCAAGTGCCCCAACGATGTCTAGGTCGTTTGCTTACTACATTTTCCGGGAAGTTAACCTCAAATGTTACAAATCGACTTCTGGATGGTACTCAAGTGCCCCAACGATGTCTAGGTCGGTTGCTTACCACATTTTCGGGGAAGTTAACATCAAATTTCAGAAATCGACTTCTAGACGGTATCCAAGTGCCCCAACGATGTCTAGGTCGTTTGCTTACCACATTTTCGGGACAGTTAACATCAGATTTTACAAATCGACTTCTGGACGGTACCCAAGTGATCCAACGGTGTCTAGGACGGTTGCTCTCAACATTTTCAGGGAAGTTAACCTTAAATTTCAGAAATCTACTTCTAGACGGTACCCCAGTGCTCCTTCAATGTCTAGGTCTGTTGCTCATAACATATTTGGGGAAGTTAACCTCAAATTTCACATATCGACTTCTAGACGGTACCCAAGTGTTCCAACGATGTCTAGGTCGTTTGCTTACTACATTTTCCGGGAAGTTAACCTCAAATGTTACAAATCGACTTCTGGATGGTACTCAAGTGCCCCAACGATGTCTAGGTCGGTTGCTTACCACATTTTCGGGGAAGTTAACATCAAATTTCAGAAATCGACTTCTAGACGGTATCCAAGTGCCCCAACGATGTCTAGGTCGTTTGCTTACCACATTTTCGGGACAGTTAACATCAGATTTTACAAATCGACTTCTGGACGGTACCCAAGTGATCCAACGGTGTCTAGGACGGTTGCTCTCAACATTTTCAGGGAAGTTAACCTTAAATTTCAGAAATCTACTTCTAGACGGTACCCCAGTGCTCCTTCAATGTCTAGGTCTGTTGCTCATAACATATTTGGGGAAGTTAACCTCAAATTTCACATATCGACTTCTAGACGGTACCCAAGTGTTCCAACGATGTCTAGGTCGGTTGCTTACCACATTTTCGGGGAAGTTAACATCAAATTTCAGAAATCGACTTCTAGACGAAATCCAAGTGCCCCAACGATGTCTAGGTCGTTTGCTTACCACATTTTCGGGACAGTTAACATCAGATTTTACAAATCGACTTCTGGACGGTACCCAAGTGATCCAACGGTGTCTAGGACGGTTGCTCTCAACATTTTCAGGGGAGTTAACCTTAAATTTCAGAAATCTACTTCTAGACGGTACCCCAGTGCTCCTTCAATGTCTAGGTCTGTTGCTCATAACATATTTGGGGAAGTTAACCTCAAATTTCACATATCGACTTCCAGATAGTACCCAAATGCCCCAACGATGTCTAGGTCGGTTGCTCACAAAATTTTGGAGGAAGTTAACCTTAAATTTTACAAATCGACTTCTGGATGGTATTCAAGTGCCCCAACGATGTCTATGTTGGTTGCTTACAACATTGTCGAGAAAGTTAACCTCAAATTTCACAAATCGACTTCTAGACGGTACCCAAGTGCCCCAACGATGTATATGTCGGTTGCTCACAAACTTTTGGAGGAAGTTAACCTCAACTTTCACAAATCGACTTCTAGATTGTACCCAAATGCTCTAACGATATCTAGGTCGGTTGCTCACAAAATTTTTGAGGAAGTTATTCTCAAATTTTACAAATCGACTTCTGGATGGTACTCAAGTGCCCCAACGATGTCTAGATCGGTTGCTCACAACATTGTCGAGAAAGTTAACCTCAGATTTCACAAATCAACTTCTAGACGGTACCCAAGTGCCCCAACGATGTCTAGGTCGCTTGCTTACTACATTTGCCGGGAAGTTAACCTCAAATGTTACAAATCGACTTCTGGATGGTACTCAAGTGCCCCAACGATGTCTAGGTCGGTTGCTTACCACATTTTCGGGGAAGTTAACATCAAATTTCAGAAATCGACTTCTAGACGGTATCCAAGTGCCCCAACGATGTCTAGGTCGTTTGCTTACCACATCTTCGGGGAAGTTAACATCAAATTTTAAAAATCTACTTTTATACGGTACCCAAGTGTTCCAAAGATGTCTTGGTCGGTTGCTCACAAAATTTTGGAAGAAGTTATACTCAAATTTTACAAATCGACTTCTGGATGGTACGTAAGTGCCCCAACGATGTCTATGTCGGTTGCTTAGAACATTGTCGAGAAAGTTAACTTTAAATTTCACAAATCGACTTCTAGACGGTACCCAAGTGCCCCAACGATGTCTATTTCGGTTGCTCACAACATTTTTGAGAAAGTTAACCTTAAATTTCAAAAATCAACTTCTATACGGTACCCAAGTGCCCCAACGATGTCTAAGTCGGTTGCTCACAACATTGTCGAGAAAGTTAACCTCAGATTTCACAAATCAACTTCTAGACGGTACCCAAGTGCCCCAACGATGTCTAGGTCGTTTGCTTACTACATTTTCCGGGAAGTTAACCTCAAATGTTACAAATCGACTTCTGGATGGTACTCAAGTGCCCCAACGATGTCTAGGTCGGTTGCTTACCACATTTTCGGGGAAGTTAACATCAAATTTCAGAAATCGACTTCTAGACGGTATCCAAGTGCCCCAACGATGTCTAGGTCGTTTGCTTACCACATTTTCGGGAAAGTTAACATCAGATTTTACAAATCGACTTCTGGACGGTACCCAAGTGATCCAACGGTGTCTAGGACGGTTGCTCTCAACATTTTCAGGGAAGTTAACCTTTAAGTTCAGAAATCTACTTCTAGACGGTACCCCAGTGCTCCTTTAATGTCTAGGTCTGTTGCTCATAACATATTTGGGGAAGTTAACCTCAAATTTCACATATCGACTTCTAGACGGTACCCAAGTGTTCCAACGATGTCTAGGTCGGTTGCTTACCACATTTTCGGGGAAGTTAACATCAAATTTCAGAAATCGACTTCTAGACGAAATCCAAGTGCCCCAACGATGTCTAGGTCGTTTGCTTACCACATTTTCGGGACAGTTAACATCAGATTTTACAAATCGACTTCTGGACGGTACCCAAGTGATCCAACGGTGTCTAGGACGGTTGCTCTCAACATTTTCAGGGAAGTTAACCTTAAATTTCTAAAATCTACTTCTAGACGGTACCCCAGTGCTCCTTCAATGTCTAGGTCTGTTGCTCATAACATATTTGGGGAAGTTAACCTCAAATTTCACATATCGACTTCCAGATAGTACCCAAATGCCCCAACGATGTCTATGTCGGTTGCTTAGAACATTGTCGAGAAAGTTAACTTTTAATTTCACAAATCGACTTCTAGACGGTACCCAAGTGCCCCAACGATGTATATGTCGGTTGCTCACAACATTGTCGAGAAAGTTAACCTCAGATTTCACAAATCAACCTCTAGACGGTACCCAAGTGCCCCAACGATGTCTAGGTCGTTTGCTTACTACATTCTCCGGGAAGTTAACCTCAAATGTTACAAATCGACTTCTGGAGGGTACCCAAGTGCCCCAAAGATGTCTATGTCGGTTGCTCACAAACTTTTGGAGGAAGTTAACCTCAACTTTCACAAATCGACTTCTAGATTGTACCCAAATGCTCTAACGATATCTAGGTCGGTTGCTCACAAAATTTTGGAGGAAGTTATTCTCAAATTTTACAAATCGACTTCTGGATGGTACTCAAGTGCCCCAACGATGTCTAGATCGGTTGCTCACAACATTGTCGAGAAAGTTAACCTCAGATTTCACAAATCAACTTCTAGACGGTACCCAAGTGCCCCAACGATGTCTAGGTCGTTTGCTTACTACATTTTCCGGGAAGTTAACCTCAAATGTTACAAATCGACTTCTGGATGGTACTCAAGTGCCCCAACGATGTCTAGGTCGGTTGCTTACCACATTTTCGGGGAAGTTAACATCAAATTTCAGAAATCGACTTCTAGACGGTATCCAAGTGCCCCAACGATGTCTAGGTCGTTTGCTTACCACATTTTCGGGACAGTTGACATCAGATTTTACAAATCGACTTCTGGACGGTACCCAAGTGATCCAACGGTGTCTAGGACGGTTGCTCTCAACATTTTCAGGGAAGTTAACCTTAAATTTCAGAAATCTACTTCTAGACGGTACCCCAGTGCTCCTTCAATGTCTAGGTCTGTTGCTCATAACATATTTGGGGAAGTTAACCTCAAATTTCACATATCGACTTCTAGACGGTACCCAAGTGTTCCAACGATGTCTAGGTCGGTTGCTTACCACATTTTCGGGGAAGTTAACATTAAATTTCAGAAATCGACTTCTAGACGAAATCCAAGTGCCCCAACGATGTCTAGGTCGTTTGCTTACCACATTTTCGGGACAGTTAACATCAGATTTTACAAATCGACTTCTGGACGGTACCCAAGTGATCCAACGGTGTCTAGGACGGTTGCTCTCAACATTTTCAGGGAAGTTAACCTTAAATTTCAGAAATCTACTTCTAGACGGTACCCCAGTGCTCCTTCAATGTCTAGGTCTGTTGCTCATAACATATTTGGGGAAGTTAACCTCAAATTTCACATATCGACTTCCAGATAGTACCCAAATGCCCCAACGATGTCTAGGTCGGTTGCTCACCACATCTTCGGGGAAGTTAACATCAAATTTTAAAAATCTACTTTTATACGGTACCCAAATGTTCCAAAGATGTCTTGGTCGGTTGCTCACAAAATTTTGGAGGAAGTTATACTCAAATTTTACAAATCGACTTCTGGATGGTACGTAAGTGCCCCAACGATGTCTATGTCGGTTGCTCACAACATTGTCGAGAAAGTTAACCTCAAATTTCACAATACGATTTCTAGACGGTACCCAAGTGCCCCAACGATGTCTAGGTCGTTTGCTTACTACGTTTTCCGGGAAGTTAACCTCAAATGTTACAAATCGACTTCTGGAGGGTACCCAAGTGCCCCAACGATGTCTAAGTCGGTTGCTCACAACATTGTCGAGAAAGTTAACCTCAGATTTCACAAATCAACTTCTAGACGGTACCCAAGTGCCCCAACGATGTCTAGCTCGTTTGCTTACTACATTTTCCGGGAAGTTAACCTCAAATGTTACAAATCGACTTCTGGATGGTACTCAAGTGCCCCAACGATGTCTAGGTCGGTTGCTTACCACATTTTCGGGGAAGTTAACATCAAATTTCAGAAATCGACTTCTAGACGGTATCCAAGTGCCCCAACGATGTCTAGGTCGTTTGCTTACCACATTTTCGGGAAAGTTAACATCAGATTTTACAAGTCGACTTCTGGACGGTACCCAAGTGATCCAACGGTGTCTAGGACGGTTGCTCTCAACATTTTCAGGGAAGTTAACCTTAAAGTTCAGAAATCTACTTCTAGACGGTACCCCAGTGCTCCTTCAATGTCTAGGTCTGTTGCTCATAACATATTTGGGGAAGTTAACCTCAAATTTCACATATCGACTTCTAGACGGTACCCAAGTGTTCCAACGATGTCTAGGTCGGTTGCTTACCACATTTTCGGGAAAGTTAACATCAAATTTCAGAAATCGACTTCTAGACGAAATCCAAGTGCCCCAACGATGTCTAGGTCGTTTGCTTACCACATTTTCGGGACAGTTAACATCAGATTATACAAATCGACTTCTGGACGGTACCCAAGTGATCCAACGGTGTCTAGGACGGTTGCTCTCAACATTTTCAGGGAAGTTAACCTTAAATTTTAGAAATCTACTTCTAGACGGTACCCCAGTGCTCCTTCAATGTCTAGGTCTGTTGCTCATAACATATTTGGGGAAGTTAACCTCAAATTTCACATATCGACTTCCAGATAGTACCCAAATGCCCCAACGATGTCTATGTCGGTTGCTTAGAACATTGTCGAGAAAGTTAACTTTAAATTTCACAAATCGACTTCTAGACGGTACCCAAGTGCCCCAACGATGTCTATTCCGGTTGCTCACAACATTTTTGAGAAAGTTAACCTCAAATTTCAAAAATCAACTTCTATACGGTACCCAAGTGCCCCAACGATGTCTATGTCGGTTGCTCACAACATTGTCGAGAAAGTTAACCTCAAATTTCACAATACGATTTCTAGACGGTACTCAAGTGCCCCAACGATGTCTATGTCGGTTGCTTACAACATTGTCGAGAAAGTTAACCTCAAATTTTACAAATCGATTTCTAGACGGTACCCAAGTGCCCCAACGATGTCTACGTCGGTTGCTCACAACATTTTTGAGAAAGTTAACCTCAGATTTCACAAATCAACCTCTAGACGGTACCCAAGTGCCCCAGCGATGTCTAGGTTGGTTGCTTACCACATTTTCGAGAAAGTTAACCTCAAATTTCACAATACGATTTCTAGACGGTACTCAAGTGCCCCAACGATGTCTATGTCGGTTGCTTACAACATTGTCGAGAAAGTTAACCTCAAATTTTACAAATCGATTTCTAGACGGTACCCAAGTGCCCCAACGATGTCTACGTCGGTTGCTCACAACATTTTTGAGAAAGTTAACCTCAGATTTCACGAATCAACTTCTAGACGGTACCCAAGTGCCCCAACGATGTCTAGGTCGTTTGCTTACTACATTTTCGGGGAAGTTAACATCAAATTTCAGAAATCGACTTCTAGACGGTATCCAAGTGCCCCAACGATGTCTAGGTCGGTTGCTTACTACATTTTCGGGACAGTTAACATCAGATTTTACAAATCGACTTCTGGACGGTACCCAAGTGATCCAACGGTGTCTAGGACGGTTGCTCTCAACATTTTCAGGGAAGTTAACCTTAAATTTCAGAAATCTACTTCTAGTCGGTACCCCAGTGCTCCTTCAATGTCTAGGTCTGCTGCTCATAACATGTTTGGGGAAGTTAACCTCAAATTTCACATATCGACTTCTAGACGGTACCCAAGTGTTCCAACGATGTCTAGGTCGGTTGCTTACCACATTTTCGGGGAAGTTAACATCAAATTTCAGAAATCGACTTCTAGACGAAATCCAAGTGCCCCAACGATGTCTAGGTCGGTTGCTTACCACATTTTCGGGGAAGTTAACATCAAATTTCAGAAATCGACTTCTAGACGAAATCCAAGTGCCCCAACGATGTCTAGGTCGTTTGCTTACTACATTTTCCGGGAAGTTAACTTTAAATGTTGCAAATCGACTTCTGGAGGGTACCCAAGAGCCCCAAAGATGTATAGGTCGGTTGCTCACAACATTTTCGGGAAAGTTAACCTGAACTTTCACAAATCGACTTCTAGACGGTATCCAAGTGTTCCAACGATGTCTAGGTCGGTTGCTCACAAAATTTTGGAGGAAGTTAACCTTAAATTTTACAAATCGACTTCTGGATGGTACTCAAGTGCCCCAACGATGTCTATGTCGGTTGCTTACAACATTGTCGAGAAAGTTAACCTCAAATTTTACAAATCGACTTCTAGACGGTACCCAAGTGCCCCAACGATGTCTACGTCGGTTGCTCACAACATTTTTGAGAAAGTTAACCTCAAATTTCAAAAATCGACTTCTATACGGTACCCAAGTGCCCCAACGATGTCTAGGTCGTTTGCTTACTACGTTTTCCGGGAAGTTAACCTCAAATGTTACAAATCGACTTCTGGAGGGTACCCAAGTGCCCCAACGATGTCTAGGTCGGTTGCTCACAAAATTGTGGAGGAAGTTAACCTCAAATTTTACAAATCGACTTCTGGATGGTACTCAAGTGCCCCAACGATGTCTATGTCGGTTGCTCACAACATTGTCGAGAAAGTTAACCTCAAATTTCACAATACGATTTCTAGACGGTACTCAAGTGCCCCAACGATGTCTATGTCGGTTGCTCACAACATTTTTGAGAAAGTTAACCTCAAATTTCACAAATCGACTTCAATAGGGTACCAAAGTGCCCCAACGATGTCTAGGTCGTTTGCTTACTACATATTCCGGGAAGGTAACCTCATATGTTGCAAAGCGACTTCTGGAGGCTACCCAAGTGCCCCAAAGATGTCTAGGTCGGTTGCTCACAACATTTTCGGGAAAGTTAACCTGAACTTTCACAAATCGACTTCTAGACGGTATCCAAGTGTTCCAACGATGTCTAGGTCGGTTGCTCACAAAATTTTGGAGGAAGTTAACCTTAAATTTTACAAATCGACTTCTGGATGGTACTCAAGTGCCCCAACGATGTCTATGTCGGTTGCTTACAACATTGTCGAGAAAGTTAACCTCAAATTTTACAAATCGACTTCTAGACGGTACCCAAGTGCCCCAACGATGTCTACGTCGGTTGCTCACAACATTTTTGAGAAAGTTAACCTCAGATTTCACAAATCAACTTCTAGACGGTACCCAAGTGCCCCAGCGATGTCTAGGTTGGTTGCTTACCACATTTTCGGGGAAGTTAACATCAAATTTTACAAATCGACTTCTATACGGTACCCAAGTGCCCCAACGATGTCTAGGTCGTTTGCTTACTACGTTTTCCGGGAAGTTAACCTCAAATGTTACAAATCGACTTCTGGAGGGTACCCAAGTGCCCCAACGATGTCTAGGTCGGTTGCTCACAACATTGTCGAGAAAGTTAACCTCAGATTTCACAAATCAACTTCTAGACGGTACCCAAGTGCCCCAACGATGTCTAGGTCGTTTGCTTACTACATTTTCGGGGAAGTTAACATCAAATTTCAGAAATCGACTTCTAGACGGTATCCAAGTGCCCCAACGATGTCTAGGTCGGTTGCTTACTACATTTTCGGGACAGTTAACATCAGATTTTACAAATCGACTTCTGGACGGTACCCAAGTGATCCAACGGTGTCTAGGACGGTTGCTCTCAACATTTTCAGGGAAGTTAACCTTAAATTTCAGAAATCTACTTCTAGTCGGTACCCCAGTGCTCCTTCAATGTCTAGGTCTGCTGCTCATAACATGTTTGGGGAAGTTAACCTCAAATTTCACATATCGACTTCTAGATAGTACCCAAATGCCTCAACGATGTCTAGGTCGGTTGCTTACCACATTTTCGGGGAAGTTAACATTAAATTTTAGAAATCGACTTCTAGACGGTATCCAAGTGCCCCAACGATGTCTATGTCGGTTGCTCACAACATTGTCGAGAAAGTTAACCTCAAATTTTACAATACGATTTCTAGACGGTACCCAAGTGCCCCAACGATGTCTACGTCCATTGCTTACAACATTTTCGGGAAAGTTAACCTAAACTTTCACAAATCGACTTCTAGACGGTATCCAAGTGTTCCAACGATGTCTAGGTCGGTTGCTCACAACATTGTCGAGAAAGTTAACCTTAAATTTCACAAATCGACTTCTAGACGGTACCCAAGTGCCCCAACGATGTCTATGTCGGTTGCTCACAACATTGTCGAGAAAGTTAACCTCAAATTTTACAATACGATTACTAGACGGTACCCAAGTGCCCCAACGATGTCTATGTCGGTTGCTCACAACATTTTTGAGAAAGTTAACCTCAAATTTCACAAATCAACTTCTAGACGGTACCTAAGTGCCCCAACGATGTCTAGGTCGTTTGCTTACTACGTTTTCCGGGAAGTTAACCTCAAATGTTACAAATCGACTTCTGGAGGGTACCCAAGTGCCCTAACGATGTCTAGGTCGGTTGATCACAACATTGTCGAGAAAGTTAACCTCAGATTTCACAAATCAACCTCTAGACGGTACCCAAGTGCCCCAACGATGTCTAGGTCGTTTGCTTACTACATTCTCCGGGAAGTTAACCTCAAATGTTACAAATCGACTTCTGGAGGGTACCCAAGTGCCCCAAAGATGTCTATGTCGGTTGCTCACAAACTTTTGGAGGAATTTAACCTCTACTTTCACAAATCGACTTCTAGATTGTACCCAAATGCTCTAACGATATCTAGGTCGGTTGCTCACAAAATTTTGGAGGAAGTTATTCTCAAATTTTACAAATCGACTTCTGGATGGTACTCAAGTGCCCCAACGATGTCTAGATCGGTTGCTCACAACATTGTCGGGGAAGTTAACATCAAATTTCAGAAATCGACTTCTAGACGGTATCCAAGTGCCCCAACGATGTCTAGGTCGGTTGCTTACCACATTTTTGGGAAAGTTAACATCAGATTTTACAAATCGACTTCTGGACGGTACCCAAGTGATCCAACGGTGTCTAGGACGGTTGCTCTCAAAATTTTCAGGGCAGTTAACCTTCAATTTTAGAAATCTACTTCTAGACGGTACCCCAGTGCTCCTTCAATGTCTAGGTATGTTGCTCATAACATATTTGGGGAAGTTAACCTCAAATTTCACATATAGACTTCCAGATAGTACCCAAATGCCCCAACGATGTCTAGGTCGGTTGCTTACCATATTTTCGGGGAAGTTAACATCAAATTTTAAAAATCGACTTTTATACGGTACCCAAGTGTTCCAACGATGTCTTGGTCGGTTGCTCACAAAATTTTGGAGAAAGTTAAACTCAAATTTTACAAATCGACTTCTGGATGGTACTTAAGTGCCCCAACGATGTCTATGTCGGTTGCTTAGAACATTGTCGAGAAAGTTAACATCAAATTTCACAAAACGACTTCTAGACGGTACTTAAGTGCCCCAACGATGTCTAGGTCGGTTGCTCACAACATTTTCCGGGAAGTTAACCTCAAATGTTGCTAATCGACTTCTGGACCCAAGTGCCCCAAAGATGTCTAGGTCGGTTGCTCACAAAATTTTGGAAAAAGTTAACCTCAAATTTTACAAATCGACTTCTGGATCGAACCCAAGTGCCCCAACGATGTCTAGGTCGTTTGCTTACTACGTTTTTCGGGAAGTTAACCTCAAATGTTACAAATCAACTTCTGGAGGGTACCCAAGTGCCCCAACGATGTCTAGGTCGGTTGCTCACCACATTTTCGGGGAAGTTAACCTCAAATTTAACAAATCGACTTCCAGACGGTACCCAAATGCCCAAACGATGTCTAGGTCGGTTGCTTACCACATTTTCGGGGAAGTTAACATCAAATTTTACAAATCGACTTCAGGATGGTACTCAAGTGCCGCAACGATGTCTAGGTCGGTTGCTCACCACATTTTCGGGGAGATTAAACTCAAATTTAACAAATCGACTTCCAGACGGTACCCAAGTGTTCAAACGATGTCTAGGTCGGTTGCCCACAAAATTTTGAAGGAAGTTAACCTCAAATTTTACAAATCGACTTCTGGATGGTACTCAAGTGCCCCAACGATTTCTAGGTCGATGGCTCACCATATTTTCGGAAAAGTTAACCTCAAATTTTAGAAATCCACTTCCAGACGTTACCCCAGTGCTCCTACAATATCTAGGTCTGTTGCTCATAACATATTTGGGGAAGTTAACCTCAAATTTCACAAATCGACTTTTAAACGGTACCCAAGTGCCCCAGCGATGTCTAGGTTGGTTGCTTACCACATTTTCGGGGAAGTTAACATCAAATTTTACAAATCGACTTCTATACGGTACTTAAGTGCACCAACGATGTCTAGGTAGGTTGCTCACAACATTTTCGGGAAAGTTAACATCAAATTTTAGAATTCGACTTCTAGACAGTATCCAAGTGCCCCAACGATGTCTAGGTCGGTTGCTCACAACATTGTCGAGAAAGTTAACCTCAGATTTCACAAATCAACTTCTAGACGGTACCCAAGTGCCCCAACGATGTCTAGGTCGTTTGCTTACTACATTTTCGGGGAAGTTAACATCAAATTTCAGAAATCGACTTCTAGACGGTATCCAAGTGCCCCAACGATGTCTAGGTCGGTTGCTTACTACATTTTCGGGACAGTTAACATCAGATTTTACAAATCGACTTCTGGACGGTACCCAAGTGATCCAACGGTGTCTAGGACGGTTGCTCTCAACATTTTCAGGGAAGTTAACCTTAAATTTCAGAAATCTACTTCTAGTCGGTACCCCAGTGCTCCTTCAATGTCTAGGTCTGCTGCTCATAACATGTTTGGGGAAGTTAACCTTAAATTTCACATATCGACTTCTAGATAGTACCCAAATGCCTCAACGATGTCTAGGTCGGTTGCTTACCACATTTTCGGGGAAGTTAACATCAAATTTTAGAAATCGACTTCTAGACGGTATCCAAGTGCCCCAACGATGTCTATGTCGGTTGCTCACAACATTGTCGAGAAAGTTAACCTCAAATTTTACAATACGATTTCTAGACGGTACCCAAGTGCCCCAACGATGTCTACGTCGATTGCTCACAACATTTTCGGGAAAGTCAACCTAAACTTTCACAAATCGACTTCTAGACGGTATCCAAGTGTTCCAACGATGTCTAGGTCGGTTGCTCACAACATTGTCGAGAAAGTTAACCTTAAATTTCACAAATCGACTTCTAGACGGTACCCAAGTGCTCCAACGATGTCTATGTCGGTTGCTCACAACATTGTCGAGAAAGTTAACCTCAAATTTTACAATACGATTTCTAGACGGTACCCAAGTGCCCCAACGATGTCTATGTCGGTTGCTCACAACATTTTTGAGAAAGTTAACCTCAAATTTCACAAATCAACTTCTAGACGGTACCCAAGTGCCCCAACGATTTCTAGGTCGTTTGCTTACTACGTTTTCCGGGAACTTAACCTCAAATGTTACAAATCGACTTCTGGAGGGTACCCAAGTGCCCTAACGATGTCTAGGTCGGTTGATCACAACATTGTCGAGAAAGTTAACCTCAGATTTCACAAATCAACCTCTAGACGGTACCCAAGTGCCCCAACGATGTCTAGATCGGTTGCTCACAACATTGTCGGGGAAGTTAACATCAAATTTCAGAAATCGACTTCTAGACGGTATCCAAGTGCCCCAACGATGTCTAGGTCGGTTGCTTACCACATTTTCGGGAAAGTTAACATCAGATTTTACAAATCGACTTCTGGACGGTACCCAAGTGATCCAACGGTGTCTAGGACGGTTGCTCTCAAAATTTTCAGGGAAGTTAACCTTCAATTTCAGAAATCTACTTCTAGACGGTACCCCAGTGCTCCTTCAATGTCTAGGTATGTTGCTCATAACATATTTGGGGAAGTTAACCTCAAATTTCACATATCGACTTCCAGATAGTACCCAAATGCCCCAACGATGTCTAGGTCGGTTGCTTACCATATTTTCGGGGAAGTTAACATCAAATTTTAAAAATCGACTTTTATACGGTACCCAAGTGTTCCAACGATGTCTTGGTCGGTTGCTCACAAAATTTTGGAGGAAGTTAAACTCAAATTTTACAAATCGACTTCTGGATGGTACTTAAGTGCCCCAACGATGTCTATGTCGGTTGCTTAGAACATTGTCGAGAAAGTTAACCTTAAATTTCACAAATCGACTTCTAGACGGTACCCAAGTGCCCCAACGATGTCTATTTCGGTTGCTCAGAACACTTTTGAGAAAGTTAACCTCAAATTTCAAAAATCAACTTCTATACGGTACCCAAGTGCCCCAACGATGTCTATGTCGGTTGCTCACAACATTGTCGAGAAAGTTAACCTCAGATTTCACAATACGATTTCTAGACGGTACCCAAGTGCCCCAACGATGTCTATGTCGGTTGCTCACAACATTTTTGAGAAAGTTAACCTCCAATTTGACAAGTCGACTTCTATACGGTACCCAAGTGCCCCAACGATGTCTATGTCGGTTGCTTACAACATTTTCGGGAAAGTTAACCTCAACTTTCACAAATCAACTTCTTGATGGTACCCAATTGCCCCAACGATGTCTAGGTCGGTTGCTTACAACATTTTCGGAGAAATTAACATCAGATTTTACAAATCGACTTCTAGACGGTACCCAAGTGATCCAACGGTATCTAGGTCGGTTGCTCTCAACATTTTCCGGGAAGTTAACCTTGAATTTTACACATCGACTTCTAGACGGTACTCAAGTGCCCCAACGATGTCTAGGTTGGTTGCTCACAAAATTTTGGAGGAAGTTATTCTCAAATTTTACAAATCGACTTCTGGATGGTACTCAAGTGCCCCAACGATGTCTAGATCGGTTGCTCACCACATTTTCGAGCAAGTTAACATCAAATTTCACAAAACGACTTCTATACGGTACTTAAGTGCACCAACGATGTCTAGGTAGGTTGCTTACCACATTTTCGGGGAAGTTAACATCAAATTTTACAAATCGACTTCAGGATGGTACTCAAGTGCCCCAACGATTTCTAGGTCGGTTGCTCACCATATTTTCGGAAAAGTTAACCTCAAATTTTAGAAATCCACTTCCAGACGGTACCCCAGTGCTCCTACAATATCTAGGTCTGTTGCTCATAACATATTTGGGGAAGTTAACCTCAAATTTCACAAATCGACTTCTAAACGGTACCCAAGTGCCCCAGCGATGTCTAGGTTGGTTGCTTACCACATTTTCGGGGAAGTTAACATCAAATTTTACAAATCGACTTCTATACGGTACTTAAGTGCACCAACGATGTCTAGGTAGGTTGCTCACAACATTTTCGGGAAAGTTAACATCAAATTTCAGAATTCGACTTCTAGACAGTATCTAAGTGCCCCAACGATGTCTAGGTCGGTTGATCACAACATTTCCGGAAAGTTAACCTCAAATGTTGCAAATCGACTTCTGGAGGGTACCAAGTGCCCCAACGATGTCTAGGTGGGTTGCTCACAAAATTTTGGAGGAAGTTAACCTTAAATTTTACAAATCGACTTCTGGATGGTATTCAAGTGCCCCAACGATGTCTATGTCGGTTGCTTACAACATTGTCGAGAAAGTTAACCTCAAATTTCACAATACGATTTCTAGACGATACCCAAGAGCCCCAACGATGTCTAGGACGGTTGCTCTCAACATTTTCAATGAAGTTAACCTTAAATTTTAGAAATCTACTTCTAGACGGTACCCCATTGCTCCTTCAATGTCAAGGTCTGTTGCTCATAACATATTTGGGGAAGTTAACCTCAAATTTCACATATCGACTTCTAGATAGTACCCAAATGCCCCAACGATGTCTAGGTCGGTTGCTTACCACATTTTCAGGGAAGTTAACATCAAATTTTAAAAATCGACTTCTATACGGTACCCAAGTGTTCCAACGATGTCTTGGTCGGTTGCTCTCAAAATTTTGGAGGAAGTTAAACTCAAATTTTACAAATCGACTTCTGGATGGTACTCAAGTGCCCCAACGATGTCTATGTCGGTTGCTCACAACATTGTCGAGAATTTCACAATACGATTTCTAGACGGTACCCAAGTGCCCCAACGATGTCTATGTCGGTTGCTCACAACATTTTTGAGAAAGTCAACCTCAAATTTGACAAGTCGACTTCTATACGGTACCCAAGTGCCCCAACGATGTCTAGGTCGTTTGCTTACTACATTTTCCGGGAAGTTAACTTCAAATGTTGCAAATCGACTTCTGGAGGATACCCAAGAGCCCCAAAGATGTATAGGTCGGTTGCTCACAAAATTTTGGAGGAAGTTAACCTCAAATTTTACAAATCGACTTCTGGATCGTACCCAAGTGCCCGAACGATGTCTAGGTCGTTTGCTTACTACGTTTTCCGGGAAGTTAACCTCAAATATTACAAATCGACTTCTGGAGGGTACCTAAGTGCCCCAACGATGTCTAGGTCGGTTGCTCACAACATTGTCGAGAAAGTTAACCTCAAATTTCACAAATCAACTTCTAGACGGTACCCAAGTGCCCCAACGATGTCTAGGTCGTTTGCTTACTACATTTTCCGGGAATTTAACTTCAAATGTTGCAAATCGACTTCTAGACGGTACCCAAGTGCCCCAACGATGTCTAGGTCGGTTGCTTACCACATTTTCGGGAAAGTTAACATCAGATTTTACAAATCGACTTCTGGACGGTACCCAAGTGATCCAACGGTGTCTAGGACGGATGCTCTCAAAATTTTCAGGGAAGTTAACCTTCAATTTCAGAAATATACTTCTAGACGGTACCCCAGTGCTCCTTCAATGTCTAGGTATGTTGCTCATAACATATTTGGGGAAGTTAACCTCAAATTTTACATATCGACTTCCAGATAGTACCCAAATGCCCCAACGATGTCTAGGTCGGTTGCTTACCATATTTTCGGGGAAGTTAACATCAAATTTTAAAAATCGACTTTTATACGGTACCCAAGTGTTCCAACGATGTCTTGGTCGGTTGCTCACAAAATTTTGGAGGAAGTTAAACTCAAATTTTACAAATCGACTTCTGGATGGTACTTAAGTGCCCCAACGATGTCTATGTCGGTTGCTTAGAACATTGTCGAGAAAGTTAACCTTAAATTTCACAAATCGACTTCTAGACGGTACCCAAGTGCCCCAACGATGTCTATTTCGGTTGCTCAGAACACTTTTGAGAAAGTTAACCTCAAATTTCAAAAATCAACTTCTATACGGTACCCAAGTGCCCCAACGATGTCTATGTCGGTTGCTCACAACATTGTCGAGAAAGTTAACCTCAGACTTCACAATACGATTTCTAGACGGTACCCAAGTGCCCCAACGATGTCTATGTCGGTTGTTCACAACATTTTTGAGAAAGTTAACCTCCAATTTGACAAGTCGACTTCTATACGGTACCCAAGTGCCCCAACGATGTCTATGTCGGTTGCTTACAACATTTTCGGGAAAGTTAACCTCAACTTTCACAAATCAACTTCTTGATGGTACCCAATTGCCCCAACGATGTCTAGGTCGGTTGCTTACAACATTTTCGGAGAAGTTAACATCAGATTTTACAAATCGACTTCTAGACGGTACCCAAGTGATCCAACGGTATCTAGGTCGGTTGCTCTCAACATTTTCCGGGAAGTTAACCTTGAATTTTACACATCGACTTCTAGACGGTACTCAAGTGCCCCAACGATGTCTAGGTTTGTTGCTCACAAAATTTTGGAGGAAGTTATTCTCAAATTTTACAAATCGACTTCTGGATGGTACTCAAGTGCCCCAACGATGTCTAGATCGGTTGCTCACCACATTTTCGAGAAAGTTAACATCAAATTTCACAAAACGACTTCTAGACGGTACTTAAGTGCCCCAACGATGTCTAGGTCGGTTGCTCACAACATTTTCCGGGAAGTTAACCTCAAATGTTGCTAATCGACTTCTGGAGGGTACCCAAGTGCCCCAAAGATGTCTAGGTCGGTTGCTCACAAAATTTTGGAAAAAGTTAACCTCAAATTTTACAAATCGACTTCTGGATCGTACCCAAGTGCCCCAACGATGTCTAGGTCGTTTGCTTACTACGTTTTTCGGGAAGTTAACCTCAAATGTTACAAATCAACTTCTGGAGGGTACCCAAGTGCCCCAACGATGTCTAGGTCGGTTGCTCACCACATTTTCGGGGAAGTTAACCTCAAATTTAACAAATCGACTTCCAGACGGTACCCAAATGCCCAAACGATGTCTAGGTCGGTTGCTTACCACATTTTCGGGGAAGTTAACATCAAATTTTACAAATCGACTTCAGGATGTTACTCAAGTGCCGCAACGATGTCTAGGTCGGTTGCTCACCACATTTTCGGGGAGGTTAAACTCAAATTTAACAAATCGACTTCCAGACGGTACCCAAGTGTTCAAACGATGTCTAGGTCGGTTGCCCACAAAATTTTGAAGGAAGTTAACCTCAAATTTTACAAATCGACTTCTGGATGGTACTCAAGTGCCCCAACGATTTCTAGGTCGGTTGCTCACCATATTTTCGGAAAAGTTAACCTCAAATTTTAGAAATCCACTTCCAGACGGTACCCCAGTGCTCCTACAATATCTAGGTCTGTTGCTCATAACATATTTGGGGAAGTTAACCTCAAATTTCACAAATCGACTTCTAAACGGTACCCAAGTGCCCCAGCGATGTCTAGGTTGGTTGCTTACCACATTTTCGGGGAAGTTAACATCAAATTTTACAAATCGACTTCTATACGGTACTTAAGTGCACCAACGATGTCTAGGTAGGTTGCTCACAACATTTTCGGGAAAGTTAACATCAAATTTCAGAATTCGACTTCTAGACAGTATCCAAGTGCCCCAACGATGTCTAGGTCGGTTGCTCACAACATTTTCGGGGATGTGAACATCAAATTTCAGAAATCGACTTCCAGACGGTACTTAAATGCCCAAACGATGTCTAGGTCGGTTGCTTACCACATGTTCGGGAAAGGTAACCTCAAATTTTAGAAATCCACTTCTAGACGGTACCCCTGTGCTCCTACAATGTCTAGGTCTGTTGCTCATAACATATTTGGGGAAGTTAACCTTGAATTTTACAAATCGACCTCTGGATGGTACTCAAGTGCCCCAACGATGTCTATATCGGTTGCTCACAACATTGTCGAGAAATTAACCTCAAATTTCACAATACGATTTCTAGACGGTACCCAAGTGCCCCAACGATGTCTAGGTCGGTTGCTCACAAAATTTTGGAGAAAGTTAACCTCAAATTTTACAAATCGACTTATGGATCGTACCCAAGTGCGCCAACGATGTCTATGTCGGTTGCTCACAATATTTTGGTGGAAGTTAACCTTAAATTTTACAAATCGACTTCTGGATGGTACTCAAGTGCCCCAACGATGTCTAGGTCGTTTGCTTACTACATTTTCCGGGAAGTTAACCTCAAATGTTGCAAATCGACTTTTGGACGGTACCCAAGTGTCCCAACGATGTCTAGGTCGGTTGCGCACAAAATTTTGGAGAAAGTTTACCTCAAATTTTACAAATCGACTTCTGGATCGTACCCAAGTGTTCCAACGATGTCTAGGTCGGTTGTTCACAAAATTTTAGAGGAAGTTAACCTCAAATTTTACAAATCGACTTCTGGATGGTACTCAAGTGCCCCAACGATGTCTATGTCGATTGCTCACAACATTGTCAAGTCAAGTCAAGTCAAGACAAGTCAAGTCAAGTCAAATGGGGCGTTTTTCATGGTGGTAACTAGCCAAACCTACGATGCATGTAATAAAATTCGAATAATCGACCAAAATCTCCCTTTTCCATTTCCACACAATAAGATTTAAATTTCTAAAAATTACTCCAAATGCATAGTTCGAAGTGTGGATTACTAAAAAATTGTAGGAAATATGAGGCGTTCTTCATAGCGTATACTAGTCCAAACCAACGATGTTTGTGAAAAAATCAAATACTTTACACAAATCCACCTTCTTAACTTCCAAAGTATTAGTCTTAAATTACCAGTCAAAAATTACCAGTAATTTTTAGTAATTTCCAGGCTTGTGTCCGTAAATAGTCTGATTCACTATAAAAGTAAATTCTATAGTGAAGTAGACTATTTACGGACCCAAGCCTGGTAATTTCTGGTAATTTTTGGTAATTTTTGTAATTTCTGGTAATTTATGGTAATTTTTGGTACTTTTGGTAAATTCTGGTAATTTATGGTAATTTTTGGTAATTTTGGAAATTTTTGGTAATTTCTGGTAATTTTTAGTAATGTTTGGTAATTTCTGAAATTTTTTGGTAATTTTTGGTAATTTCTGGTAATTTTCGGTAATTTTGGAAATTTTTGGTAATTTCTGTTAATTTTTAGTAATTTTTGGTAATTTCTGGTAATTTCTGGTAATTTTTGATAATTTCTGGTTATTTCTGTTAATTTTTGGTAATTTATGTTAATTTTTGGTATTTTTTGGTAATTTTTGGTAATTTTTGTAATTTCTGGTAATTACAAAACTGCCCGTAAACTGCAGAAATAAATAAATTAATAAATAAATAAATTTTTGTAAATTCTGGTAATTTATGGTAATTTCTGGTAATTTTGGTAAATTTGGTAAATTTTGGTAATTACCAAAAATTTCTGGTAATTTCTAGTAATTTCTGTTTATTTTGGTATTTAATGGTAATTTTGGTAAATTCTGGTAATTTCTAATCATTTAAGGTAATTTTGGTAATTTTCGTATTTTCGGCTAATTTCTGTTAATTTATGGTAAATTTTAATAATTTCTAGTAATTTCTGGTAATTTTTGATAATTTCTGGTTATTTCTGTTAATTTTTGGTAATTTATGTTAATTTTTGGTATGTTTTGGTAATTTTTGGTAATTTTTGTAATTTCTGGTAATTAATGGTAATTTTTGGTAAATTCTGGTAATTTTTGGTAAATTCTGGTAATTTTTGGTAATTTTCGTAAATTCTGGTAATTTCTGGTAATTTCTGGTTATTTCTAGTACTTTTTGGTAATTTCTGGTAATTTTTGGTAGTTTTGGTAACTTCTGGTAATTTCGGGTAATTTTTAGTAACTTTGGTAATTTTTGGTAATTGTTGGTTATTTTAGTTATTTCTGGTAATTTTTGGTAATTTCTGGTAATTTCTGGTAATTTTGGTAATTTTGGTAAATTTTGGTAAATACCAGAAATTTCTGGTAATTTCTAGTAATTTCTGGTTATTTTGGTATTTTATGGTAATTTAGTAAATTCTGGTAATTTCTAATCATTTAAGGTAATTTTGGTAATTTTCGGCTAATTTCTGGTAATTTATGGTAAATTTTGGTAATTTCTGGTAATTTTTTGCAATTTCTAGTAATTTCTAGTATTAGAATTTGTTGTTACAAAAGTAATTACTTGTTGGTAATTTTGGAAATTTCTATAATTTCTGGTAATTTCTGGTAATTTTTAGTAATTTCTGGTAATTTTTGGTATTTTTCCGTAATTTTTGTAAATTCTAATAATTTCTGGTAATTTCTGGTAATTTTTTATTTATTTATTTATTTACATGTTTACGGGCTGAAAGCCCTTTGGTACAAAAGTACTTAACAATAGAAAAAACTAAAACTAAATAACAAAAGAGAGAAAAAAAAAAAAAGGATTGTTTCATAATAAGTAATATAACATTAGGTTGAGACGCTAATTTACAATGTGTTCACCGAAAATTGCCAACTTTAGGGCTGCAGTGAATTTGCTAAGCGTTGGAACAAAAAAATCTAACTTATCATGTAACGCATTAGCTTCACGACAGATTCTATTAATAGGTGAATTACCCCCATATACGGTTTTATGTATGTCTAATTTAAAGGGAGGAACTCTTTTGTAAGATTTGTAAATCCTTTTTTTTGGATCCTGTCTGAGAGACATTATAGGCACCGCAAATTTGATAAGAGCAAGAAGTTCAGGACAGATAATGATACCGTTTACTATTTTGTATACAAAGATTAAGTCTGAGTACAACAGTCTCAGAGATACTTCGTGAATATTAAAAACAGATCTTAATTCACGGTAGTCATGGTTAAATCTGTCGTGGACCATACCCGATCTCCAGGCTGCAAAGCGCAAGAACCTATTCTGGACACGTTCTAGTCGAAGGAGGCTGATGTCATAATAAGGATGCCAAATGACAGACGCAAAAAATAACACTGGTCTAACCAGAGATAAATATAAAGACTTTAAAGCAACAATGTTTCCAAACATAGAAGCATTCCTTGTGACAAAGCCGAGTGTTCTAAGTGATTTAGTCACAATCAAAGAAATATGTTCATTAAAATCAAAATCGGCTACAAGTGAAACTCCAAGGTCGCGTACTCTGACCACTCTTTTTAAAATTACATTGCCAATCGTGTAGTTAAAAGATAAGGCTGATTTTGAGCGAGTAAAAGAAATTACTGAGCATTTATTTATATTTAATAATAGATTATTGGAAATTGACCAAGAGCTTAGTCTATCAATATCTGATTGAAGGTCTAAGAGATCTTGATATGAATTAATGATTTTATAAAATTTCAGATCATCTGCAAAAAAGAGAAAAAAACTATATTTAAAAATTTTATGAATGTCGTTAATAAATAGTATAAATAAGAGAGGGCCGAGGTTGGAACCCTGGGGTACACCTGACGTAGCATAAAAAATATTCGAATAATCATAACCAACACGAACCGACAATGCTCTGTTTGATAAATAAGAGCTCATCCAGGAAAGTAAGTCTACTGAAAAACCTAGATTCTGAAGCTTTGCCACAAGAATAGAGTGATTTACCCTATCGAATGCTTTTGAAAAGTCTGTATAAACTGTGTCCACCTGGTGACCTTTCTCAAGGTTATTTAATATATAGTTAGAAAATATACACAAGTTAGTCTCCACAGACCTTCCTTTAACAAATCCGTGTTGTTCATTCATTATTAAATTGGACGTTTGAGAATAAATAACGTCAAGTACTAAACTTTCAAATAATTTGGGAATTGCACTGAGTATAGTTATAGGCCTGTAGTTCGTAACTTGTGCTTTCGAACCATTTTTCATAATTGGAACAATTATCCCTTTTTTCCATTCAGCTGGAAAAGTACTCGAGGATAAAGATTTGTTAAATAATATATGTAATGGTACTAAAAATAACATTCTAAGAGATTTCAGAAGCGATGGAGGAATGTCGTCTGGGCCCGCGCCCTTGTTAGCGTTTATCATCTTAAGTTTATTCAAAATGGATTTTTTATCTAGATAAAAAGAGTTCAAGTGAGATAAACCTTGAGAACAGTCAGCAGTATTAGACACTGGTAATGAGGAAGAAACATATGAACTGTCGAAAAAAATGGCGAAAATATTAGCGATATCGAGATTTGTATCAGCTACCACATCGTTGTAGTACATGGTACTTGGTAGGCGATTTTCACTGCGCAAACTATTAACGTAGTTCCAAAATTGTTTTGGGTCTTTTACAATTGAGGTTTCGACTTTAGATACGAATCCTTTGTAACAAACATTTGTAAGTTTTTTACATTCAGCACGTAAGCGGGAAAACGCATCGTAATCAAGAGGATTATTTGTTCGTTTAAATTTAAGATGTGCCAATTTTTTAGCAAAGGTAATCCTCTTGAGTTCATAGTTGAACCATGGCGGAAAGTTAGATTTACGAGTGGCTTTAAGGGGGACAAAAAAATCAAACGCAGTATAAATATGCGTGTAAAAAATATCAACTGCCTCATTAATATCAGGGGTCTGTAAGACTAAATTCCAATTTACGCTGGACAAAAAAGAAGCTAAACCAGCAAGATTTGCGTTCTTAAAATCGTATTTAAAGTTGCATATTGGTGATACATCAAATAGTTTGCAATTTTCTAGAAAATTGCAACTTAATAATAGCGGAGGGTGATGATCGTCAGTCGGCAATATCGAGTCAGGGGGCAGATCTAACGAGTAAGTAATATAATTTAAAAATATTAAGTCTAAAAAAGATCCATTTGCATTAGGAAAAGTGTTTATTTGAATTAAATTTAAAAATTCTAAGGTATCGGAGAATGTGTTAGCAATTTGGATTTGTTGACGAGATGAACCCTGACTAGGAATGCAAAGCTGTCGATCATCAAAATCACGGTACCATGAGATAAATGGCACATTAAAATCACCAAGTATACATACTTTTGCTGAAGGATAATCTGCAGAAACTTCTTCTATAATTTTACAAAATTCGAAATAGAGAGTAACATCCGAGTTAGGGGGAATATAAAATAGACACAAAATAAAGAGAGAAGCTCGTAAACTGATTTTAACTATAACATGTTCCAAAAACGTTACACTGGAACTAATAATGGAGCTCTTGAAGCAGGTCTTGACAGCAACCAGGACGCCACCTCCACGTTGATTATTACTGGAATCTGCATTTCTGTCAAAACGATAAACATCGTAATCTTCCATGCCAAGTTCCAAAGTGCCAATTCCGTTATGGAGCCATGTCTCAGTGAAGGCAATGACATCATATGAAAAAAGAGGTATAGATTGACGTAGAAGGTGCAATTTGGTACGTAGTCCTCTGACATTTTGAAGGTATAAATATATAAACGAAGAATGAATGGGCATTCTGCGTAAATTCGAGGAATTAGGGAGATAAGCAGATGAGTCATTCTGAGTACGTGAGGCTATACTACTGTTGACTGTTCGACTAGTGTGTTGTCCTTCAAGCCTGAGGTAGTGGGGTGCGGGCGAATCGGTTTGCTTGTGGTAAGAATTCTCGGCTCTCCTCTCACATACACGATCCGAAGACCAACTTCCCCTTTCGACAGTCTGTCTCTCATTATGGTTCGCGTTTTCTTGTACTCTTCCGCTTGCATAGGTGTCTTGTCCCAAGTCATCGTGATGTTCAGTGGTATTGGATCCGGCAGAGCTTTTTGAGACTTTCTGAGTTTCGAGAACACGGAGATTACTGCTTTGACCGCTGTTTCGTTTGACAGTACTACTCGCAGAGGACGTATGTGTGGCGCCATCTGTGGATTTTTACCAAGACGTGTAAATGAAACGACTTTTGGAGTGTTTTCGGGTATTAAATAATTTAAAATAATAGAAATTAATTGTTGATCGTGATTAGAATTAGGAGAATTGTTAACAGTTGAATCAGGCAGATTGAAAATCATTAAATTTGATTTGCGATTTTCGCGGTCTCCTAGTTCACGCAGACAATTTGTCATGGTATCGTCTTCACGTTTCTTATATGCTGATTCTAATGTAATAATCTCTTTTTTTATACCTCTGACGTCTTCCTCCAAAGTATCAACACGAGTCATGGTACCAGCAATGGAGCCTTCGATGTTGCTCAGTCTCCCAGAGACGTCAGCCAGGGAATCTTTTAATGGGTTGGTTTGTTCACAGATTTTTTCGCAAATTCTATTTAGCTGATCAGCCATAGCTGCACAGAGGTCATCCTTGGTCACCGTATTTCTTCCAGAAGGGGAAGAGGATCTCGAGCCCCCGCAGCATTTTTTCTTGATCTTGACACAGCCTGGATGGTAAGGAGCATTGCAGGATTCACAGCGAGTTACTTCTCTTATAATCTCAGCGTTGCATCCACGACATAATTTGTCCGTGTCCGGTACTCGTAGCACTTCCGTTGACATAGTTTTAGGTTAGAACGCTCGATCACAAATGAAAATCAATAAAAACGGAACAATGTCACAGCCGCACGCAGATTTTTATAGAAATGAAACAAGACCGACCGAATACAGAACTCAGACAGATCTAGTATACAAAAACCACTTACAAACCGTTAAAAATCAGATTTAAACAGGACTTTAAGAAACCACGTTTGCTCAACCCAACGCATGCGCGAAATTTTTGCCTCGCCAGAAAAATTTGGCAAAATATACAATTTTGTTCGTTAATATATGAAAAAGTTTAAAATTAGATCTAGAAACACGGAAAATAATTGATATTTGGCTGAAATTTTTAGTGTATTTTGCCAAATTTTTCTAGTGAGGCAAAAATTGACTAAATTTTCATTTTTTGACAAGTTGAAAATAATGCGCACTGGGTTAATTATTGTTTTATTTTGTTCGTTAATATATGAAAAAGTTTGAAATAAGATTTAGAAACACGAAAAATAATTGATATTTGCCTGAAAATTTTTTAGTGTATTTTGCCAAAGTTTTTTTGCAAGGCAAAAATTGACAAAATTTTTATTTTTTGACAAGTTGAAACTAATGCGCACTGAGGTAATTTTTGTACAATTTTGTTTGTTAATATATGAAAAAGTTTGAAATTAGATTTAGAAACACGGAAATTAATTGATGTTTGGCTATAAATTGTTTAGTGTTTTTTGCCAAATTTTTCTGGTAAGGCAAAAATTGATTGAATTTTCATTTTTTGATAAGTTGAAACTAATGCGCGCTGGGTTAATTTTTTCAATTTTGTTTGTTAATATATAAAAAAGTTTAAAATTAGACCTAGAAACAGGGAAAATAATTGATATTGGGCTGAAAATTTTTTAGTGTATTTTGCAAAATTTTTCTGGCGAGGCAAAAATTGACTAAATTTTCATTTTTTGACATTTTGAATGTAACGCGCATTGGGTTAATTTTTGTTTAATTTTGTTCGTTAATGTATAAAAAAGTTTAAAATTTGATCTAGAAACACGGAAAATAATTGATATTTGGCTGAAAATGTTTTAGCGTATTTTGCTAAATTCTTATGGCGAAGCAAAAATTGACTAAATTTGCATTTTTTGACAATTTGAAACTAATGCGCACTGGGTTAATTTTTGTACAATTTTGTTCGTTAATGTATGAAAAAGTTTGAAATTTGATCTAAAAGCACGGAAAATAATTGATATTTGGCTGAACATTTTTTAGTGTATTTTGCCAAATTTTTCTGGCGAGGCAAAAATTGACCAAATTTTCATTTTTTGACAAGTTGAAAATAATGCGCACTGGGTTAATGTTTGTTCAATTTTGTTCGTTAATATATAAGAAAGTTTAAAATTAAATTTAGAAACACGGAAAATAATTGATGTTTGGCTATAAATTTTTTAGTGTTTTTTGCCAAAATTTTCTGGTGAGGCAAAAATTGACTAAATTTTCATTTTTTGACAAGTTGAAAATAATGCGCACTGGGTTAATTATTGTTCAATTTTGTTTTTTAATATATGAAAAAGTTTGAAATTAGATTTAGAAACAGAGAAAAAAGTTGATGTTTGGCTATAAATTGTTTAGTGTTTTTTGCCAAATTTTTCTGGTGAGGCAAAAATTCATTGAATTTTCATTTTTTGACAAGTTGAAACTAATGCGCACTGGGTTAATTTTTGTACAATTTTGTTTGTTAGTATATACAAAAGTTTGAAATTAGACCTAGAAACACGGAAAATAATTGATATTTGGCTGAAATTTTTTAGTGTATTTTGACAAATTTTTCTGGCGAGGCAAAAATTGACTAAAATTTCATTTTTTGACAAGCTAAAAGTAATGCGCACTGGGTTAATTTTTGTACAATTTTGTTCGTTAAGATTTGAAAAAGTTTGAAATTTAATCTAGAAACACAGAAAATAATTTATATTTGGCTGAAAATTTTTTAGTGTATTTTGCCAAATTTTTCTGGTGAGGCAAAAATTGACTAAATTTTCATTTTTTGACAAGTTAAAAATAATGCGCACTGGGTTAATTATTGTTTTATTTTGTTCGTTAATATATGAAAAAGTTTGAAATTAGATTTAGAAACACGAAAAATAATTGATATTTGCCTGAAAATTTTTTAGTGTATTTTGCCAAAGTTTTTTTGCAAGGCAAAAATTGACTAAATTTTTATTTTTTGACAAGTTAAAACTAATGCGCACTGAGTTAATTTTTGTACAATTTTGTTTGTTAATATATGAAAAAGTTTGAAATTAGATTTAGAAACACGGAAATTAATTGATGTTTGGCTATAAATTGTTTAGTGTTTTTTGCCAAATTTTTCTGGTAAGGCAAAAATTGATTCAATTTTCATTTTTTGACAAGTTGAAACTAATGCGCACTGGGTTAATTTTTTACAATTTTGTTTGTTAATATATAAAAAAGTTTGAAATTAGACCTAGAAACAGGGAAAATAATTTATATTGGGCTGAAAATTTTTTAGTGTATTTTGCAAAATTTTTCTGGCGAGGCAAAAATTGACTAAATTTTCATTTTTTGACATTTTGAATGTAACGCGCATTGGGTTAATTTTTGTTTAATTTTGTTCGTTAATGTATAAAAAAGTTTAAAATTTGATCTAGAAACACGGAAAATAATTGATATTTGGCTGAAAATTTTTTAGTGTATTTTGCCAAATTCTTATGGCGAAGCAAAAATTGACTAAATTTTCATTTTTTGACATTTTGAATGTAACGCGCATTGGGTTAATTTTTGTTTAATTTTGTTCGTTAATGTATAAAAAAGTTTAAAATTTGATCTAGAAACACGGAAAATAATTGATATTTGGCTGAAAATTTTTTAGTGTATTTTGCCAAATTCTTATGGCGAAGCAAAAATTGACTAAATTTGCATTTTTTGACAATTTGAAACTAATGCGCACTGGGTTAAGTTTTGTACAATTTTGTTTGTTAATGTATGAAAAAGTTCAAAATTTGATCTAAAAGCACGGAAAATAATTGATATTTGGCTGAACATTTTTTAGTGTATTTTGCCAAATTTTTCTGGCGAGGCAAAAATTGATCAAATTTTCATTTTTTGACAAGTTGAAAATAATGCGCACTGGGTTAATGTTTGTTCAATTTTGTTCGTTAATATATAAGAAAGTTTAAAATTAAATTTAGAAACACGGAAAATAATTGATGTTTGGCTATAAATTTTTTAGTGTTTTTTGCCAAAATTTTCTGGTGAGGCAAAAATTGACTAAATTTTCATTTTTTGACAAGTTGAAAATAATGCGCACTGGGTTAATTATTGTTCAATTTTGTTTGTTAATATATGAAAAAGTTTGAAATTAGATTTAGAAACAGAGAAAAAAGTTGATGTTTGGCTATAAATTGTTTAGTGTTTTTTGCCAAATTTTTCTGGTGAGGCAAAAATTCATTGAATTTTCATTATTTGACAAGTTGAAAATAATGCGCACTGGGTTAATGTTTGTTCAATTTTGTTCGTTAATATATAAGAAAGTTTAAAATTAAATTTAGAAACACGGAAAATAATTGATGTTTGGCTATAAATTTTTTAGTGTTTTTTGCCAAAATTTTCTGGTGAGGCAAAAATTGACTAAATTTTCATTTTTTGACAAGTTGAAAATAATGCGCACTAAGTTAATTATTGTTCAATTTTGTTTGTTAATATATGAAAAAGTTTGAAATTAGATTTAGAAACAGAGAAAAAAGTTGATGTTTGGCTATAAATTGTTTAGTGTTTTTTGCCAAATTTTTCTGGTGAGGCAAAAATTCATTGAATTTTCATTTTTTGACAAGTTGAAACTAATGCGCACTGGGTTAATTTTTGTACAATTTCGTTTGTTAGTATATACAAAAGTTTGAAATTAGACCTAGAAACACGGAAAATAATTGATATTTGGCTGAAATTTTTTAGTGTATTTTGACAAATTTTTCTGGCGAGGCAAAAATTGACTAAAATTTCATTTTTTGACAAGTTAAAAGTAATGCGCACTGGGTTAATTTTTGTACAATTTTGTTCGTTAATATTTGAAAAAGTTTGAAATTTAATCTAGAAACACGGAAAATAATTTATATTTGGCTGAAAATTTTTTAGTGTATTTTGCCAAATTTTTCTGGTGAGGCAAAAATTGACTAAATTTTCATTTTTTGACAAGTTAAAAATAATGCGCACTGGGTTAATTATTGTTTTATTTTGTTCGTTAATATATGAAAAAGTTTGAAATTAGATTTAGAAACACGAAAAATAATTGATATTTGCCTGAAAATTTTTTAGTGTATTTTGCCAAAGTTTTTTTGCAAGGCAAAAATTGACTAAATTTTTATTTTTTGACAAGTTAAAACTAATGCGCACTGAGTTAATTTTTGTACAATTTTGTTTGTTAATATATGAAAAAGTTTGAAATTAGATTTAGAAACACGGAAATTAATTGATGTTTGGCTATAAATTGTTTAGTGTTTTTTGCCAAATTTTTCTGGTAAGGCAAAAATTGATTCAATTTTCATTTTTTGACAAGTTGAAACTAATGCGCACTGGGTTAATTTTTTACAATTTTGTTTGTTAATATATAAAAAAGTTTGAAATTAGACCTAGAAACAGGGAAAATAATTTATATTGGGCTGAAAATTTTTTAGTGTATTTTGCAAAATTTTTCTGGCGAGGCAAAAATTGACTAAATTTTCATTTTTTGACATTTTGAATGTAACGCGCATTGGGTTAATTTTTGTTTAATTTTGTTCGTTAATGTATAAAAAAGTTTAAAATTTGATCTAGAAACACGGAAAATAATTGATATTTGGCTGAAAATTTTTTAGTGTATTTTGCCAAATTCTTATGGCGAAGCAAAAATTGACTAAATTTTCATTTTTTGACATTTTGAATGTAACGCGCATTGGGTTAATTTTTGTTTAATTTTGTTCGTTAATGTATAAAAAAGTTTAAAATTTGATCTAGAAACACGGAAAATAATTGATATTTGGCTGAAAATTTTCTAGTGCAGTTTGACAAATTCTTATGGCGAAGCAAAAATTGACTAAATTTGCATTTTTTGACAATTTGAAACTAATGCGCACTGGGTTAATTTTTGTACAATTTTGTTCGTTAATGTATGAAAAAGTTCGAAATTTGATCTAAAAGCACGGAAAATAATTGATATTTGGCTGAACATTTTTTAGTGTATTTTGCCAAATTTTTCTGGCGAGGCAAAAATTGATCAAATTTTCATTTTTTGACAAGTTGAAAATAATGCGCACTGGGTTAATGTTTGTTCAATTTTGTTCGTTAATATATAAGAAAGTTTAAAATTAAATTTAGAAACACGGAAAATAATTGATGTTTGGCTATAAATTTTTTAGTGTTTTTTGCCAAAATTTTCTGGTGAGGCAAAAATTGACTAAATTTTCATTTTTTGACAAGTTGAAAATAATGCGCACTGGGTTAATTATTGTTCAATTTTGTTTGTTAATATATGAAAAAGTTTGAAATTAGATTTAGAAACAGAGAAAAAAGTTGATGTTTGGCTATAAATTGTTTAGTGTTTTTTGCCAAATTTTTCTGGTGAGGCAAAAATTCATTGAATTTTCATTATTTGACAAGTTGAAAATAATGCGCACTGGGTTAATGTTTGTTCAATTTTGTTCGTTAATATATAAGAAAGTTTAAAATTAAATTTAGAAACACGGAAAATAATTGATGTTTGGCTATAAATTTTTTAGTGTTTTTTGCCAAAATTTTCTGGTGAGGCAAAAATTGACTAAATTTTCATTTTTTGACAAGTTGAAAATAATGCGCACTGAGTTAATTATTGTTCAATTTTGTTTGTTAATATATGAAAAGGTTTGAAATTAGATTTAGAAACAGAGAAAAAAGTTGATGTTTGGCTATAAATTGTTTAGTGTTTTTTGCCAAATTTTTCTGGTGAGGCAAAAATTCATTGAATTTTCATTTTTTGACAAGTTGAAACTAATGCGCACTGGGTTAATTTTTGTACAATTTCGTTTGTTAGTATATACAAAAGTTTGAAATTAGACCTAGAAACACGGAAAATAATTGATATTTGGCTGAAATTTTTTAGTGTATTTTGACAAATTTTTCTGGCGAGGCAAAAATTGACTAAAATTTCATTTTTTGACAAGTTAAAAGTAATGCGCACTGGGTTAATTTTTGTACAATTTTGTTCGTTAATATTTGAAAAAGTTTGAAATTTAATCTAGAAACACGGAAAATAATTTATATTTGGCTGAAAATTTTTTAGTGTATTTTGCCAAATTTTTCTGGTGAGGCAAAAATTGACTAAATTTTCATTTTTTGACAAGTTAAAAATAATGCGCACTGGGTTAATTATTGTTTTATTTTGTTCGTTAATATATGAAAAAGTTTGAAATTAGATTTAGAAACACGAAAAATAATTGATATTTGCCTGAAAATTTTTTAGTGTATTTTGCCAAAGTTTTTTTGCAAGGCAAAAATTGACTAAATTTTTATTTTTTGACAAGTTAAAACTAATGCGCACTGAGTTAATTTTTGTACAATTTTGTTTGTTAATATATGAAAAAGTTTGAAATTAGATTTAGAAACACGGAAATTAATTGATGTTTGGCTATAAATTGTTTAGTGTTTTTTGCCAAATTTTTCTGGTAAGGCAAAAATTGATTCAATTTTCATTTTTTGACAAGTTGAAACTAATGCGCACTGGGTTAATTTTTTACAATTTTGTTTGTTAATATATAAAAAAGTTTGAAATTAGACCTAGAATCAGGGAAAATAATTTATATTGGGCTGAAAATTTTTTAGTGTATTTTGCAAAATTTTTCTGGCGAGGCAAAAATTGACTAAATTTTCATTTTTTGACATTTTGAATGTAACGCGCATTGGGTTAATTTTTGTTTAATTTTGTTCGTTAATGTATAAAAAAGTTTAAAATTTGATCTAGAAACACGGAAAATAATTGATATTTGGCTGAAAATTTTTTAGTGTATTTTGCCAAATTCTTATGGCGAAGCAAAAATTGACTAAATTTTCATTTTTTGACATTTTGAATGTAACGCGCATTGGGTTAATTTTTGTTTAATTTTGTTCGTTAATGTATAAAAAAGTTTAAAATTTGATCTAGAAACACGGAAAATAATTGATATTTGGCTGAAAATTTTTTAGTGTATTTTGCCAAATTCTTATGGCGAAGCAAAAATTGACTAAATTTGCATTTTTTGACAATTTGAAACTAATGCGCACTGGGTTAAGTTTTGTACAATTTTGTTTGTTAATGTATGAAAAAGTTCAAAATTTGATCTAAAAGCACGGAAAATAATTGATATTTGGCTGAACATTTTTTAGTGTATTTTGCCAAATTTTTCTGGCGAGGCAAAAATTGATCAAATTTTCATTTTTTGACAAGTTGAAAATAATGCGCACTGGGTTAATGTTTGTTCAATTTTGTTCGTTAATATATAAGAAAGTTTAAAATTAAATTTAGAAACACGGAAAATAATTGATGTTTGGCTATACATTTTTTAGTGTTTTTTGCCAAAATTTTCTGGTGAGGCAAAAATTGACTAAATTTTCATTTTTTGACAAGTTGAAAATAATGCGCACTGGGTTAATTATTGTTCAATTTTGTTTGTTAATATATGAAAAAGTTTGAAATTAGATTTAGAAACAGAGAAAAAAGTTGATGTTTGGCTATAAATTGTTTAGTGTTTTTTGCCAAATTTTTCTGGTGAGGCAAAAATTCATTGAATTTTCATTATTTGACAAGTTGAAAATAATGCGCACTGGGTTAATGTTTGTTCAATTTTGTTCGTTAATATATAAGAAAGTTTAAAATTAAATTTAGAAACACGGAAAATAATTGATGTTTGTCTATAAATTTTTTAGTTTTTTTTGCCAAAATTTTCTGGTGATGCAAAAATTGACTAAATTTTCATTTTTTGACAAGTTGAAAATAATGCGCACTAAGTTAATTATTGTTCAATTTTGTTTGTTAATATATGAAAAAGTTTAAAATTAGATTTAGAAACAGAGAAAAAAGTTGATGTTTGGCTATAAATTGTTTAGTGTTTTTTGCCAAATTTTTCTGGTGAGGCAAAAATTCATTGAATTTTCATTTTTTGACAAGTTGAAACTAATGCGCACTGGGTTAATTTTTGTACAATTTCGTTTGTTAGTATATACAAAAGTTTGAAATTAGACCTAGAAACACGGAAAATAATTGATATTTGGCTGAAATTTTTTAGTGTATTTTGACAAATTTTTCTGGCGAGGCAAAAATTGACTAAAATTTCATTTTTTGACAAGTTAAAAGTAATGCGCACTGGGTTAATTTTTGTACAATTTTGTTCGTTAATATTTGAAAAAGTTTGAAATTTAATCTAGAAACACGGAAAATAATTTATATTTGGCTGAAAATTTTTTAGTGTATTTTGCCAAATTTTTCTGGTGAGGCAAAAATTGACTAAATTTTCATTTTTTGACAAGTTAAAAATAATGCGCACTGGGTTAATTATTGTTTTATTTTGTTCGTTAATATATGAAAAAGTTTGAAATTAGATTTAGAAACACGAAAAATAATTGATATTTGCCTGAAAATTTTTTAGTGTATTTTGCCAAAGTTTTTTTGCAAGGCAAAAATTGACTAAATTTTTATTTTTTGACAAGTTAAAACTAATGCGCACTGAGTTAATTTTTGTACAATTTTGTTTGTTAATATATGAAAAAGTTTGAAATTAGATTTAGAAACACGGAAATTAATTGATGTTTGGCTATAAATTGTTTAGTGTTTTTTGCCAAATTTTTCTGGTAAGGCAAAAATTGATTCAATTTTCATTTTTTGACAAGTTGAAACTAATGCGCACTGGGTTAATTTTTTACAATTTTGTTTGTTAATATATAAAAAAGTTTGAAATTAGACCTAGAAACAGGGAAAATAATTTATATTGGGCTGAAAATTTTTTAGTGTATTTTGCAAAATTTTTCTGGCGAGGCAAAAATTGACTAAATTTTCATTTTTTGACATTTTGAATGTAACGCGCATTGGGTTAATTTTTGTTTAATTTTGTTCGTTAATGTATAAAAAAGTTTAAAATTTGATCTAGAAACACGGAAAATAATTGATATTTGGCTGAAAATTTTTTAGTGTATTTTGCCAAATTCTTATGGCGAAGCAAAAATTGACTAAATTTTCATTTTTTGACATTTTGAATGTAACGCGCATTGGGTTAATTTTTGTTTAATTTTGTTCGTTAATGTATAAAAAAGTTTAAAATTTGATCTAGAAACACGAAAATAATTGATATTTGGCTGAAAATTTTCTAGTGCAGTTTGACAAATTCTTATGGCGAAGCAAAAATTGACTAAATTTGCATTTTTTGACAATTTGAAACTAATGCGCACTGGGTTAATTTTTGTACAATTTTGTTCGTTAATGTATGAAAAAGTTCAAAATTTGATCTAAAAGCACTGAAAATAATTGATATTTGGCTGAACATTTTTTAGTGTATTTTGCCAAATTTTTCTGGCGAGGCAAAAATTGATCAAATTTTCATTTTTTGACAAGTTGAAAATAATGCGCACTGGGTTAATGTTTGTTCAATTTTGTTCGTTAATATATAAGAAAGTTTAAAATTAAATTTAGAAACACGGAAAATAATTGATGTTTGGCTATAAATTTTTTAGTGTTTTTTGCCAAAATTTTCTGGTGAGGCAAAAATTGACTAAATTTTCATTTTTTGACAAGTTGAAAATAATGCGCACTGGGTTAATTATTGTTCAATTTTGTTTGTTAATATATGAAAAAGTTTGAAATTAGATTTAGAAACAGAGAAAAAAGTTGATGTTTGGCTATAAATTGTTTAGTGTTTTTTGCCAAATTTTTCTGGTGAGGCAAAAATTCATTGAATTTTCATTATTTGACAAGTTGAAAATAATGCGCACTGGGTTAATGTTTGTTCAATTTTGTTCGTTAATATATAAGAAAGTTTAAAATTAAATTTAGAAACACGGAAAATAATTGATGTTTGGCTATAAATTTTTTAGTGTTTTTTGCCAAAATTTTCTGGTGAGGCAAAAATTGACTAAATTTTCATTTTTTGACAAGTTGAAAATAATGCGCACTGAGTTAATTATTGTTCAATTTTGTTTGTTAATATATGAAAAGGTTTGAAATTAGATTTAGAAACAGAGAAAAAAGTTGATGTTTGGCTATAAATTGTTTAGTGTTTTTTGCCAAATTTTTCTGGTGAGGCAAAAATTCATTGAATTTTCATTTTTTGACAAGTTGAAACTAATGCGCACTGGGTTAATTTTTGTACAATTTCGTTTGTTAGTATATACAAAAGTTTGAAATTAGACCTAGAAACACGGAAAATAATTGATATTTGGCTGAAATTTTTTAGTGTATTTTGACAAATTTTTCTGGCGAGGCAAAAATTGACTAAAATTTCATTTTTTGACAAGTTAAAAGTAATGCGCACTGGGTTAATTTTTGTACAATTTTGTTCGTTAATATTTGAAAAAGTTTGAAATTTAATCTAGAAACACGGAAAATAATTTATATTTGGCTGAAAATTTTTTAGTGTATTTTGCCAAATTTTTCTGGTGAGGCAAAAATTGACTAAATTTTCATTTTTTGACAAGTTAAAAATAATGCGCACTGGGTTAATTATTGTTTTATTTTGTTCGTTAATATATGAAAAAGTTTGAAATTAGATTTAGAAACACGAAAAATAATTGATATTTGCCTGAAAATTTTTTAGTGTATTTTGCCAAAGTTTTTTTGCAAGGCAAAAATTGACTAAATTTTTATTTTTTGACAAGTTAAAACTAATGCGCACTGAGTTAATTTTTGTACAATTTTGTTTGTTAATATATGAAAAAGTTTGAAATTAGATTTAGAAACACGGAAATTAATTGATGTTTGGCTATAAATTGTTTAGTGTTTTTTGCCAAATTTTTCTGGTAAGGCAAAAATTGATTCAATTTTCATTTTTTGACAAGTTGAAACTAATGCGCACTGGGTTAATTTTTTACAATTTTGTTTGTTAATATATAAAAAAGTTTGAAATTAGACCTAGAATCAGGGAAAATAATTTATATTGGGCTGAAAATTTTTTAGTGTATTTTGCAAAATTTTTCTGGCGAGGCAAAAATTGACTAAATTTTCATTTTTTGACATTTTGAATGTAACGCGCATTGGGTTAATTTTTGTTTAATTTTGTTCGTTAATGTATAAAAAAGTTTAAAATTTGATCTAGAAACACGGAAAATAATTTATATTTGGCTGAAAATTTTTTAGTGTATTTTGCCAAATTCTTATGGCGAAGCAAAAATTGACTAAATTTTCATTTTTTGACATTTTGAATGTAACGCGCATTGGGTTAATTTTTGTTTAATTTTGTTCGTTAATGTATAAAAAAGTTTAAAATTTGATCTAGAAACACGGAAAATAATTGATATTTGGCTGAAAATTTTTTAGTGTATTTTGCCAAATTCTTATGGCGAAGCAAAAATTGACTAAATTTGCATTTTTTGACAATTTGAAACTAATGCGCACTGGGTTAAGTTTTGTACAATTTTGTTTGTTAATGTATGAAAAAGTTCAAAATTTGATCTAAAAGCACGGAAAATAATTGATATTTGGCTGAACATTTTTTAGTGTATTTTGCCAAATTTTTCTGGCGAGGCAAAAATTGATCAAATTTTCATTTTTTGACAAGTTGAAAATAATGCGCACTGGGTTAATGTTTGTTCAATTTTGTTCGTTAATATATAAGAAAGTTTAAAATTAAATTTAGAAACACGGAAAATAATTGATGTTTGGCTATACATTTTTTAGTGTTTTTTGCCAAAATTTTCTGGTGAGGCAAAAATTGACTAAATTTTCATTTTTTGACAAGTTGAAAATAATGCGCACTGGGTTAATTATTGTTCAATTTTGTTTGTTAATATATGAAAAAGTTTGAAATTAGATTTAGAAACAGAGAAAAAAGTTGATGTTTGGCTATAAATTGTTTAGTGTTTTTTGCCAAATTTTTCTGGTGAGGCAAAAATTCATTGAATTTTCATTATTTGACAAGTTGAAAATAATGCGCACTGGGTTAATGTTTGTTCAATTTTGTTCGTTAATATATAAGAAAGTTTAAAATTAAATTTAGAAACACGGAAAATAATTGATGTTTGTCTATAAATTTTTTAGTTTTTTTTGCCAAAATTTTCTGGTGATGCAAAAATTGACTAAATTTTCATTTTTTGACAAGTTGAAAATAATGCGCACTAAGTTAATTATTGTTCAATTTTGTTTGTTAATATATGAAAAAGTTTAAAATTAGATTTAGAAACAGAGAAAAAAGTTGATGTTTGGCTATAAATTGTTTAGTGTTTTTTGCCAAATTTTTCTGGTGAGGCAAAAATTCATTGAATTTTCATTTTTTGACAAGTTGAAACTAATGCGCACTGGGTTAATTTTTGTACAATTTCGTTTGTTAGTATATACAAAAGTTTGAAATTAGACCTAGAAACACGGAAAATAATTGATATTTGGCTGAAATTTTTTAGTGTATTTTGACAAATTTTTCTGGCGAGGCAAAAATTGACTAAAATTTCATTTTTTGACAAGTTAAAAGTAATGCGCACTGGGTTAATTTTTGTACAATTTTGTTCGTTAATATTTGAAAAAGTTTGAAATTTAATCTAGAAACACGGAAAATAATTTATATTTGGCTGAAAATTTTTTACTGTATTTTGCCAAATTTTTCTGGTGAGGCAAAAATTGACTAAATTTTCATTTTTTGACAAGTTAAAAATAATGCGCACTGGGTTAATTATAGTTTTATTTTGTTCGTTAATATATGAAAAAGTTTGAAATTAGATTTAGAAACACGAAAAATAATTGATATTTGCCTGAAAATTTTTTAGTGTATTTTGCCAAAGTTTTTTTGCAAGGCAAAAATTGACTAAATTTTTATTTTTTGACAAGTTAAAACTAATGCGCACTGAGTTAATTTTTGTACAATTTTGTTTGTTAATATATGAAAAAGTTTGAAATTAGATTTAGAAACACGGAAATTAATTGATGTTTGGCTATAAATTGTTTAGTGTTTTTTGCCAAATTTTTCTGGTAAGGCAAAAATTGATTCAATTTTCATTTTTTGACAAGTTGAAACTAATGCGCACTGGGTTAATTTTTTACAATTTTGTTTGTTAATATATAAAAAAGTTTGAAATTAGACCTAGAAACAGGGAAAATAATTTATATTGGGCTGAAAATTTTTTAGTGTATTTTGCAAAATTTTTCTGGCGAGGCAAAAATTGACTAAATTTTCATTTTTTGACATTTTGAATGTAACGCGCATTGGGTTAATTTTTGTTTAATTTTGTTCGTTAATGTATAAAAAAGTTTAAAATTTGATCTAGAAACACGGAAAATAATTGATATTTGGCTGAAAATTTTTTAGTGTATTTTGCCAAATTCTTATGGCGAAGCAAAAATTGACTAAATTTTCATTTTTTGACATTTTGAATGTAACGCGCATTGGGTTAATTTTTGTTTAATTTTGTTCGTTAATGTATAAAAAAGTTTAAAATTTGATCTAGAAACACGGAAAATAATTGATATTTGGCTGAAAATTTTCTAGTGCAGTTTGACAAATTCTTATGGCGAAGCAAAAATTGACTAAATTTGCATTTTTTGACAATTTGAAACTAATGCGCACTGGGTTAATTTTTGTACAATTTTGGTCGTTAATGTATGAAAAAGTTCGAAATTTGATCTAAAAGCACGGAAAATAATTGATATTTGGCTGAACATTTTTTAGTGTATTTTGCCAAATTTTTCTGGCGAGGCAAAAATTGATCAAATTTTCATTTTTTGACAAGTTGAAAATAATGCGCACTGGGTTAATGTTTGTTCAATTTTGTTCGTTAATATATAAGAAAGTTTAAAATTAAATTTAGAAACACGGAAAATAATTGATGTTTGGCTATAAATTTTTTAGTGTTTTTTGCCAAAATTTTCTGGTGAGGCAAAAATTGACTAAATTTTCATTTTTTGACAAGTTGAAAATAATGCGCACTGGGTTAATTATTGTTCAATTTTGTTTGTTAATATATGAAAAAGTTTGAAATTAGATTTAGAAACAGAGAAAAAAGTTGATGTTTGGCTATAAATTGTTTAGTGTTTTTTGCCAAATTTTTCTGGTGAGGCAAAAATTCATTGAATTTTCATTATTTGACAAGTTGAAAATAATGCGCACTGGGTTAATGTTTGTTCAATTTTGTTCGTTAATATATAAGAAAGTTTAAAATTAAATTTAGAAACACGGAAAATAATTGATGTTTGTCTATAAATTTTTTAGTTTTTTTTGCCAAAATTTTCTGGTGATGCAAAAATTGACTAAATTTTCATTTTTTGACAAGTTGAAAATAATGCGCACTAAGTTAATTATTGTTCAATTTTGTTTGTTAATATATGAAAAAGTTTAAAATTAGATTTAGAAACAGAGAAAAAAGTTGATGTTTGGCTATAAATTGTTTAGTGTTTTTTGCCAAATTTTTCTGGTGAGGCAAAAATTCATTGAATTTTCATTTTTTGACAAGTTGAAACTAATGCGCACTGGGTTAATTTTTGTACAATTTCGTTTGTTAGTATATACAAAAGTTTGAAATTAGACCTAGAAACACGGAAAATAATTGATATTTGGCTGAAATTTTTTAGTGTATTTTGACAAATTTTTCTGGCGAGGCAAAAATTGACTAAAATTTCATTTTTTGACAAGTTAAAAGTAATGCGCACTGGGTTAATTTTTGTACAATTTTGTTCGTTAATATTTGAAAAAGTTTGAAATTTAATCTAGAAACACGGAAAATAATTTATATTTGGCTGAAAATTTTTTACTGTATTTTGCCAAATTTTTCTGGTGAGGCAAAAATTGACTAAATTTTCATTTTTTGACAAGTTAAAAATAATGCGCACTGGGTTAATTATAGTTTTATTTTGTTCGTTAATATATGAAAAAGTTTGAAATTAGATTTAGAAACACGAAAAATAATTGATATTTGCCTGAAAATTTTTTAGTGTATTTTGCCAAAGTTTTTTTGCAAGGCAAAAATTGACTAAATTTTTATTTTTTGACAAGTTAAAACTAATGCGCACTGAGTTAATTTTTGTACAATTTTGTTTGTTAATATATGAAAAAGTTTGAAATTAGATTTAGAAACACGGAAATTAATTGATGTTTGGCTATAAATTGTTTAGTGTTTTTTGCCAAATTTTTCTGGTAAGGCAAAAATTGATTCAATTTTCATTTTTTGACAAGTTGAAACTAATGCGCACTGGGTTAATTTTTTACAATTTTGTTTGTTAATATATAAAAAAGTTTGAAATTAGACCTAGAAACAGGGAAAATAATTTATATTGGGCTGAAAATTTTTTAGTGTATTTTGCAAAATTTTTCTGGCGAGGCAAAAATTGACTAAATTTTCATTTTTTGACATTTTGAATGTAACGCGCATTGGGTTAATTTTTGTTTAATTTTGTTCGTTAATGTATAAAAAAGTTTAAAATTTGATCTAGAAACACGGAAAATAATTGATATTTGGCTGAAAATTTTTTAGTGTATTTTGCCAAATTCTTATGGCGAAGCAAAAATTGACTAAATTTTCATTTTTTGACATTTTGAATGTAACGCGCATTGGGTTAATTTTTGTTTAATTTTGTTCGTTAATGTATAAAAAAGTTTAAAATTTGATCTAGAAACACGGAAAATAATTGATATTTGGCTGAAAATTTTCTAGTGCAGTTTGACAAATTCTTATGGCGAAGCAAAAATTGACTAAATTTGCATTTTTTGACAATTTGAAACTAATGCGCACTGGGTTAATTTTTGTACAATTTTGGTCGTTAATGTATGAAAAAGTTCGAAATTTGATCTAAAAGCACGGAAAATAATTGATATTTGGCTGAACATTTTTTAGTGTATTTTGCCAAATTTTTCTGGCGAGGCAAAAATTGATCAAATTTTCATTTTTTGACAAGTTGAAAATAATGCGCACTGGGTTAATGTTTGTTCAATTTTGTTCGTTAATATATAAGAAAGTTTAAAATTAAATTTAGAAACACGGAAAATAATTGATGTTTGGCTATAAATTTTTTAGTGTTTTTTGCCAAAATTTTCTGGTGAGGCAAAAATTGACTAAATTTTCATTTTTTGACAAGTTGAAAATAATGCGCACTGGGTTAATTATTGTTCAATTTTGTTTGTTAATATATGAAAAAGTTTGAAATTAGATTTAGAAACAGAGAAAAAAGTTGATGTTTGGCTATAAATTGTTTAGTGTTTTTTGCCAAATTTTTCTGGTGAGGCAAAAATTCATTGAATTTTCATTATTTGACAAGTTGAAAATAATGCGCACTGGGTTAATGTTTGTTCAATTTTGTTCGTTAATATATAAGAAAGTTTAAAATTAAATTTAGAAACACGGAAAATAATTGATGTTTGGCTATAAATTTTTTAGTGTTTTTTGCCAAAATTTTCTGGTGAGGCAAAAATTGACTAAATTTTCATTTTTTGACAAGTTGAAAATAATGCGCACTGAGTTAATTATTGTTCAATTTTGTTTGTTAATATATGAAAAAGTTTGAAATTAGATTTAGAAACAGAGAAAAAAGTTGATGTTTGGCTATAAATTGTTTAGTGTTTTTTGCCAAATTTTTCTGGTGAGGCAAAAATTCATTGAATTTTCATTTTTTGACAAGTTGAAACTAATGCGCACTGGGTTAATTTTTGTACAATTTCGTTTGTTAGTATATACAAAAGATTGAAATTAGACCTAGAAACACGGAAAATAATTGATATTTGGCTGAAATTTTTTAGTGTATTTTGACAAATTTTTCTGGCGAGGCAAAAATTGACTAAAATTTCATTTTTTGACAAGTTAAAAGTAATGCGCACTGGGTTAATTTTTGTACAATTTTGTTCGTTAATATTTGAAAAAGTTTGAAATTTAATCTAGAAACACGGAAAATAATTTATATTTGGCTGAAAATTTTTTAGTGTATTTTGCCAAATTTTTCTGGTGAGGCAAAAATTGACTAAATTTTCATTTTTTGACAAGTTAAAAATAATGCGCACTGGGTTAATTATTGTTTTATTTTGTTCGTTAATATATGAAAAAGTTTGAAATTAGATTTAGAAACACGAAAAATAATTGATATTTGCCTGAAAATTTTTTAGTGTATTTTGCCAAAGTTTTTTTGCAAGGCAAAAATTGACTAAATTTTTATTTTTTGACAAGTTAAAACTAATGCGCACTGAGTTAATTTTTGTACAATTTTGTTTGTTAATATATGAAAAAGTTTGAAATTAGATTTAGAAACACGGAAATTAATTGATGTTTGGCTATAAATTGTTTAGTGTTTTTTGCCAAATTTTTCTGGTAAGGCAAAAATTGATTCAATTTTCATTTTTTGACAAGTTGAAACTAATGCGCACTGGGTTAATTTTTTACAATTTTGTTTGTTAATATATAAAAAAGTTTGAAATTAGACCTAGAAACAGGGAAAATAATTTATATTGGGCTGAAAATTTTTTAGTGTATTTTGCAAAATTTTTCTGGCGAGGCAAAAATTGACTAAATTTTCATTTTTTGACATTTTGAATGTAACGCGCATTGGGTTAATTTTTGTTTAATTTTGTTCGTTAATGTATAAAAAAGTTTAAAATTTGATCTAGAAACACGGAAAATAATTGATATTTGGCTGAAAATTTTTTAGTGTATTTTGCCAAATTCTTATGGCGAAGCAAAAATTGACTAAATTTTCATTTTTTGACATTTTGAATGTAACGCGCATTGGGTTAATTTTTGTTTAATTTTGTTCGTTAATGTATAAAAAAGTTTAAAATTTGATCTAGAAACACGGAAAATAATTGATATTTGGCTGAAAATTTTCTAGTGCAGTTTGACAAATTCTTATGGCGAAGCAAAAATTGACTAAATTTGCATTTTTTGACAATTTGAAACTAATGCGCACTGGGTTAATTTTTGTACAATTTTGTTCGTTAATGTATGAAAAAGTTCGAAATTTGATCTAAAAGCACGGAAAATAATTGATATTTGGCTGAACATTTTTTAGTGTATTTTGCCAAATTTTTCTGGCGAGGCAAAAATTGATCAAATTTTCATTTTTTGACAAGTTGAAAATAATGCGCACTGGGTTAATGTTTGTTCAATTTTGTTCGTTAATATATAAGAAAATTTAAAATTAAATTTAGAAACACGGAAAATAATTGATGTTTGGCTATAAATTTTTTAGTGTTTTTTGCCAAAATTTTCTGGTGAGGCAAAAATTGACTAAATTTTCATTTTTTGACAAGTTGAAAATAATGCGCACTGGGTTAATTATTGTTTAATTTTGTTTGTTAATATATGAAAAAGTTTGAAATTAGATTTAGAAACAGAGAAAAAAGTTGATGTTTGGCTATAAATTGTTTAGTGTTTTTTGCCAAATTTTTCTGGTGAGGCAAAAATTCATTGAATTTTCATTTTTTGACAAGTTGAAACTAATGCGCACTGGGTTAATTTTTTACAATTTTGTTTGTTAATATATAAAAAAGTTTGAAATTAGACCTAGAAACAGGGAAAATAATTTATATTGGGCTGAAAATTTTTTAGTGTATTTTGCAAAATTTTTCTGGCGAGGCAAAAATTGACTAAATTTTCATTTTTTGACATTTTGAATGTAACGCGCATTGGGTTAATTTTTGTTTAATTTTGTTCGTTAATGTATAAAAAAGTTTGAAATTAGACCTAGAAACAGGGAAAATAATTGATATTTGGCTGAAAATTTTTTAGTGTATTTTGCCAAATTCTTATGGCGAAGCAAAAATTGACTAAATTTTCATTTTTTGACATTTTGAATGTAACGCGCATTGGGTTAATTTTTGTTTAATTTTGTTCGTTAATGTATAAAAAAGTTTAAAATTTGATCTAGAAACACGGAAAATAATTGATATTTGGCTGAAAATTTTTTAGTGTATTTTGCCAATTTCTTATGGCGAAGCAAAAATTGACTAAATTTGCATTTTTTGACAATTTGAAACTAATGCGCACTGGGTTAAGTTTTGTACAATTTTGTTTGTTAATGTATGAAAAAGTTCAAAATTTGATCTAAAAGCACGGAAAATAATTGATATTTGGCTGAACATTTTTTAGTGTATTTTGCCAAATTTTTCTGGCGAGGCAAAAATTGATCAAATTTTCATTTTTTGACAAGTTGAAAATAATGCGCACTGGGTTAATGTTTGTTCAATTTTGTTCGTTAATATATAAGAAAGTTTAAAATTAAATTTAGAAACACGGAAAATAATTGATGTTTGGCTATAAATTTTTTAGTGTTTTTTGCCAAAATTTTCTGGTGAGGCAAAAATTGACTAAATTTTCATTTTTTGACAAGTTGAAAATAATGCGCACTGGGTTAATTATTGTTCAATTTTGTTTGTTAATATATGAAAAAGTTTGAAATTAGATTTAGAAACAGAGAAAAAAGTTGATGTTTGGCTATAAATTGTTTAGTGTTTTTTGCCAAATTTTTCTGGTGAGGCAAAAATTCATTGAATTTTCATTATTTGACAAGTTGAAAATAATGCGCACTGGGTTAATGTTTGTTCAATTTTGTTCGTTAATATATAAGAAAGTTTAAAATTAAATTTAGAAACACGGAAAATAATTGATGTTTGGCTATAAATTTTTTAGTGTTTTTTGCCAAAATTTTCTGGTGAGGCAAAAATTGACTAAATTTTCATTTTTTGACAAGTTGAAAATAATGCGCACTGAGTTAATTATTGTTCAATTTTGTTTGTTAATATATGAAAAAGTTTGAAATTAGATTTAGAAACAGAGAAAAAAGTTGATGTTTGGCTATAAATTGTTTAGTGTTTTTTGCCAAATTTTTCTGGTGAGGCAAAAATTCATTGAATTTTCATTTTTTGACAAGTTGAAGCTAATGCGCACTGGGTTAATTTTTGTACAATTTCGTTTGTTAGTATATACAAAAGTTTGAAATTAGACCTAGAAACACGGAAAATAATTGATATTTGGCTGAAATTTTTTAGTGTATTTTGACAAATTTTTCTGGCGAGGCAAAAATTGACTAAAATTTCATTTTTTGACAAGTTAAAAGTAATGCGCACTGGGTTAATTTTTGTACAATTTTGTTCGTTAATATATGAAAAAGTTTGAAATTAGATTTAGAAACACGAAAAATAATTGATATTTGCCTGAAAATTTTTTAGTGTATTTTGCCAAAGTTTTTTTGCAAGGCAAAAATTGACTAAATTTTTATTTTTTGACAAGTTAAAACTAATGCGCACTGAGTTAATTTTTGTACAATTTTGTTTGTTAATATATGAAAAAGTTTGAAATTAGATTTAGAAACACGGAAATTAATTGATGTTTGGCTATAAATTGTTTAGTGTTTTTTGCCAAATTTTTCTGGTAAGGCAAAAATTGATTCAATTTTCATTTTTTGACAAGTTGAAACTAATGCGCACTGGGTTAATTTTTTACAATTTTGTTTGTTAATATATAAAAAAGTTTGAAATTAAACCTAGAAACAGGGAAAATAATTTATATTGGGCTGAAAATTTTTTAGTGTATTTTGCAAAATTTTTCTGGCGAGGCAAAAATTGACTAAATTTTCATTTTTTGACATTTTGAATGTAACGCGCATTGGGTTAATTTTTGTTTAATTTTGTTCGTTAATGTATAAAAAAGTTTAAAATTTGATCTAGAAACACGGAAAATAATTGATATTTGGCTGAAAATTTTTTAGTGTATTTTGCCAAATTCTTATGGCGAAGCAAAAATTGACTAAATTTTCATTTTTTGACATTTTGAATGTAACGCGCATTGGGTTAATTTTTGTTTAATTTTGTTCGTTAATGTATAAAAAAGTTTAAAATTTGATCTAGAAACACGGAAAATAATTGATATTTGGCTGAAAATTTTCTAGTGCAGTTTGACAAATTCTTATGGCGAAGCAAAAATTGACTAAATTTGCATTTTTTGACAATTTGAAACTAATGCGCACTGGGTTAATTTTTGTACAATTTTGTTCGTTAATGTATGAAAAAGTTCGAAATTTGATCTAAAAGCACGGAAAATAATTGATATTTGGCTGAACATTTTTTAGTGTATTTTGCCAAATTTTTCTGGCGAGGCAAAAATTGATCAAATTTTCATTTTTTGACAAGTTGAAAATAATGCGCACTGGGTTAATGTTTGTTCAATTTTGTTCGTTAATATATAAGAAAATTTAAAATTAAATTTAGAAACACGGAAAATAATTGATGTTTGGCTATAAATTTTTTAGTGTTTTTTGCCAAAATTTTCTGGTGAGGCAAAAATTGACTAAATTTTCATTTTTTGACAAGTTGAAAATAATGCGCACTAGGTTAATTATTGTTTAATTTTGTTTGTTAATATATGAAAAAGTTTGAAATTAGATTTAGAAACAGAGAAAAAAGTTGATGTTTGGCTATAAATTGTTTAGTGTTTTTTGCCAAATTTTTCTGGTGAGGCAAAAATTCATTGAATTTTCATTTTTTGACAAGTTGAAACTAATGCGCACTGGGTTAATTTTTGTACAATTTTGTTTGTTAGTATATACAAAAGTTTGAAATTAGACCTAGAAACACGGAAAATAATTGATATTTGGCTGAAATTTTTTAGTGTATTTTGACAAATTTTTCTGGCGAGGCAAAAATTGATTGAATTTTCATTTTTTGACAAGTTGAAACTAATGCGCACTGAGTTAATTTTTGTACAATTTTGTTTCTTAATATATGAAAAAGTTTGAAATTTGATCTAGAAACAGGGAAAATAATTCATATTGGGCTGAAAATTTTTTAGTGTATTTTGCAAAATTTTTCTGGCGAGGCAAAAATTGACTAAATTTTCATTTTTTGACATTTTGAATGTAACGCGCATTGGGTTAATTTTTGTTTAATTTTGTTCGTTAATGTATAAAAAAGTTTAAAATTTGATCTAGAAAGACGGAAAATAATTGATATTTGGCTGAAAATTTTTTAGTGTATTTTGCCAAATTCTTATGGCGAAGCAAAAATTGACTAAATTTTCATTTTTTGACATTTTGAATGTAACGCGCATTGGGTTAATTTTTGTTTAATTTTGTTCGTTAATGTATAAAAAAGTTTAAAATTTGATCTAGAAACACGGAAAATAATTGATATTTGGCTGAAAATTTTTTAGTGTATTTTGCCAAATTCTTATGGCGAAGCAAAAATTGACTAAATTTGCATTTTTTGACAATTTGAAACTAATGCGCACTGGGTTAATTTTTGTACAATTTTGTTCGTTAATGTATGAAAAAGTTCGAAATTTGATCTAAAAGCACGGAAAATAATTGATATTTGGCTGAACATTTTTTAGTGTATTTTGCCAAATTTTTCTGGCGAGGCAAAAATTGATCAAATTTTCATTTTTTGACAAGTTGAAAATAATGCGCACTGGGTTAATGTTTGTTCAATTTTGTTCGTTAAAATATAAGAAAGTTTAAAATTAAATTTAGAAACACGGAAAATAATTGATGTTTGGCTATAAATTTTTTAGTGTTTTTTGCCAAAATTTTCTGGTGAGGCAAAAATTGACTAAATTTTCATTTTTTGACAAGTTGAAAATAATGCGCACTGGGTTAATTATTGTTCAATTTTGTTTGTTAATATATGAAAAAGTTTGAAATTAGATTTAGAAACAGAGAAAAAAGTTGATGTTTGGCTATAAATTGTTTAGTGTTTTTTGCCAAATTTTTCTGGTGAGGCAAAAATTCATTGAATTTTCATTATTTGACAAGTTGAAACTAATGCGCACTGGGTTAATTTTTGTACAATTTTGTTTGTTAGTATATACAAAAGTTTGAAATTAGACCTAGAAACACGGAAAATAATTGATATTTGGCTGAAATTTTTTAGTGTATTTTGACAAATTTTTCTGGCGAGGCAAAAATTGATTGAATTTTCATTTTTTGACAAGTTGAAACTAATGCGCACTGAGTTAATTTTTGTACAATTTTGTTTCTTAATATATGAAAAAGTTCGAAATTTGATCTAGAAACAGGGAAAATAATTTATATTGGGCTGAAAATTTTTTAGTGTATTTTGCAAAATTTTTCTGGCGAGGCAAAAATTGACTAAATTTTCATTTTTTGACAATATGATTGTAACGCGCATTGGGTTAATTTTTGTTTAATTTTGTTCGTTAATGTATAAAAAAGTTTAAAATTTGATCTAGAAACACGGAAAATAATTGATATTTGGCTGAAAATTTTTTAGTGTATTTTTTAAAAATCTTATGGCGAAGCAAAAATTGACTAAATTTTCATTTTTTGACAATTTGAAACTAATGCGCACTGGGTTAATTATTGTACAATTTTGTTTGTTAATATATGAAAAAGTTTAAAATTACACCTAGAAACACGGAAAATAATTGATATTTGGCTGAAAATTTTTTAGTGTATTTTGCCAAATTTTTCTGGCGAGGCAAAAATTGATTGAATTTTCATTTTTTGACAAGCTAAAAGTAATGCGCACTGGGTTAATTTTTGTACAATTTTGTTCGTTAATATTTAAAAAAGTTTGAAATTTAATCTAGAAACACGGAAAATAATTTATATTTGGCTGAAAATTTTTTAGTGTATTTTGCCAAATTTTTCTGGCGAGGCAAAAATTGATTGAATATTCATTTTTTGACAAGTTGAAACTAATGCGCACTGAGTTAATTTTTGTACAATTTTGTTTGTTAATATATAAAAAAGTTTAAAATAAGACCTAGAAACACGGAAAATAATTGATATTTAGCTAAAAATTTTTTAGTGTTTTTTGCCAAATTTTTCTGGCAAGGCAAAAATTGACTAAATTTTCATTTTTTGACAAGCTGAAACTAATGGGCACTGGGTTAATTTTTGTACAATTTTGTTCGTTAATATATGAAAAAGTTTAAAATTTGATTTAGAAACTCGGAAAATAATTGATATTTGGCTGAAAATTTTTTAGTGTATTTTGCCAAATTTTTCTGGCGAGGCAAAAATTGATTGAATTTTCATTTTTTGACAAGTTAAAACTAATGCGCACTGGGTTAATTTTTGTACAATTTTGTTTGTTAATATATAAAAAAGTTTAAAATTAGACCTAGAAACACGAAAAATAATTGATATTTGGCTGAAAATTTTTTAGTGTATTTTGCCAAATTTTTCTGGCGAGGCAAAAATTGATTGAATTTTCATTTTTTGACAAGTTGAAACTAATGCGCACTGAGTTAATTTTTGTACAATTTTGTTTGTTAATATATAAAAAAGTTTAAAATTAGACCTAGAAACACGAAAAATAATTGATATTTGGCTGAAAATTTTTTAGTGTATTTTGCCAAATTTTTCTGGCGAGGCAGAAATTGATTGAATTTTCATTTTTGACAAGTTGAAACTAATGCGCACTGGGTTAATTTTTGTACAATTTTGTTTGTTAATATATGAAAAAGTTTGAAATTACACCTAGAAATACGGAAGATAATCGATATTTGGCTGATAATTTTTTAGTGTATTTTGCCAAATTTTTCTGTCGAGGCAAAAATTGATTGAATTTTCATTTTTTGACAATTTGAATGTATCGCGCACTGGGTTTATTTTTGTACAATTTTGTTTCTTAATATATGAAAAAGTTTGAAATTAGACCTAGAAACACGGAAAATAATTGATATTTGGCTGAAAATTTTTTAGTGTATTTTGCCAAATTCTTATGGCGAAGCAAAAATTGACTAAATTTGCATTTTTTGACAATTTGAAACTAATGCGCACTGGGTTAATTATTGTACAATTTTGTTTGTTAATATATGAAAAAGTTTAAAATTACACCTAGAAGTACGGAAAATAATTGATATTTGGCTGAAAATTTTTTAGTCTATTTTGCCAAATTTTTCTGTCGAGGCAAAAATTGATTGAATTTTCTTTTTTTGACAATTTGAATGTATCGCGCATTAGGTTAATTTTTGTTCAATTTTGTTCGTTAATGTATGAAAAAGTTTGAAATTTGATCTAAAAGCACGGAAAATATTTGATATTTGGCTGAACATTTTTTAGTGTATTTTGCCAAATTTTTCTGGCGAGGCAAAAATTGATTGAATTTTAATTTTTTCACAAGTTGAAACTAATGCGCAATAAGTTAATTTTTGTACAATTTTGTTTGTTAATACATAAAAAAGTTTAAAATTACACCTAGAAACACGGAAAATAATTGATATTTGGCTGAAAATTTTTTAGTGTATTTTGACAAATTTTTCTGGCGAGGCAAAAATTGATTGAATTTTCATTTTTTGACAAGATGAAACTAATGCGCGCTGGGTTAATTTTTGTTCAATTTTGTTTGTTAATGTATGAAAAAGTTTGAAATTTGATCTAGAAACACGGAAAATAATTAATATTTAGCTGAAAATTTTTTAGTGTATTTTGCCAAATTTTTCTGGCTAGGCAAAAATTGATTGAATTTTTAGTTTTTGACAAGTTGAAACTAATGCGCACTGGGTTAATTTTTGTACAATTTTGTTTCTTAATATATGAAAAAGTTTGAGATTAGACCTAGAAACAAGGAAAATAATTGATATTTGGCTGAAAATTTTTTAGTGTATTTTGCCAAATTTTTCTGGCGAGGCAAAAATTGATAAAATTTTTATTTTTTGACAAATTGAAACTAATGCGCACTGGGTTAATTTTTGTACAATTTTGTTCGTTAATATATAAAAAAGTTTGAAATTAGACCTAGAAACAAGGAAAATAATTGATATTTGGCTGAAATTTTTTAGTGTATTTTGCCAAATTTTTCTGGCAAGACAAAAATTGACTAAATTTTCATTTTTTGACAATTTGAATGTAACGCGCATTGGGTTAATTTTTGTTTAATTTTGTTCTTAACATATGAAAAACTTTGAAATTTGATCTAGAAGCAAGGAAAATAATTGATATTTGGCTGATAATTTTTTAGTGTATTTTGCCAAATTTTTCTGGCAAGGCAAAAATTGACTAAATTTTCATTTTTTGACAAGTTGAAACTAATGCGCACGGGGTTAATTTTTGAACTATTTTGTTCGTTAATATATGAAAAAGTTTGAAATTAGATCTAGAAATGTAAAAAATATTTAATATTTGAGTGAAAATTTTTTAATGTATTTTGCCAAATTTTTCTGGCGAGGCAAAAATTGATTGAATTTTCATTTTTTGACAAGCTGAAACTAATGCGCACTGGGTTAATTTTTGTACAATTTTGTTCGTTAATATATAAAAAAGTTTGAAATTAGACCTAGAAACATGGAAAATAATTGATATTTGGCTGAAATTTTTTAGTGTATTTTGCCAAATTTTTTTTGCAAGGCAAATATTGACTAAATTTTCATTTTTTGACAAGTTGAAACTAATGCGCACTGAGTTAATTTTTGTACAATTTTGTTTCTTAATATATGAAAAAGTTTGAAATTTGATCTAGAAACACGAAAAATAATTAATATTTGGCTGAAAATTTTTTAGTGTATTTTGTCAAATTTTTCTGGCAAGGCAAAAATTGACTAAATTTTCATTTTTTGACAAGTTGAAACTAATGCGCACAGGGTTAATTTTTGTACCATTTTGTTTCTAAATATATGAAAAAGTTTGAAATTTGATCTAGAAACACGGAAAATAATTGATATTTGGCTGAAAATTTTTTAGTGTATTTTGCCAAATTTTTCTGGCGAGACAAAAATTGACTAAATTTTCATTTTTTGACAATTTGAATGTAACGCGCATTGGGTTAATTTTTGTTTAATTTTGTTCTTAACATATGAAAAAGTTTGAAATTTGATCTAGAAGCAAGGAAAATAATTGATATTTGGCTGAAAAATTTTTAGTGTATTTTGCCAAATTTTTCTGTCGAGGCAAAAATTGACTAAATTTTCATTTTTGACGAGTTGAAAATAATGCGCACTGGGTTAATGTTTGTTCAATTTTGTTCGTTAATATATGAAAAAGTTTGAAATTAGATTAAGAAACACGGAAAATAATTGATGTTTGGCTATAAATTTTCTAGTGTTTTTTGCCAAAATTTTCTGGTGAGGCAAAAATTGATTGAATTTTCATTTTTTGACAAGTTGAAACCAATGCGCACTGGGTTAATTTTTGTACAATTTTGTTTGTTAATATATAAGAAAGTTTGAAATTAGACCTAGAAACACGGAAAATAATTCATATTTGGCTGAAAATTTTTTGGAGTGTTTTGCCAAATATTTCTGACAAGGCAAAAATGCATTGAGTTTTTATTTTTTCACAAGTTGAAATTAATGCGCAGTAGCTCAATTTATATTATCAATTTTGTTTCTTTATAGATGAAAAAGTTTGAAATTAGAACTAGAAACGTGGAAAATAATTAAAATTTGAATGAAAATTTTTTAATGTATTTTGCCAAATTTTTCTGGCAAGGCAAAACTTGACTAAATTTTCATTTTTTGACAAGCTGAAACTAATGGGCACTGGGTTAATTTTTGTACAATTTTGTTTGTTAGTGTATGAAAAAGTTTGAAATTAGACCTAGAAACACGGAAAATAATTGATATTTGGCAGAAAATTTTTTAGTGTATTTTGCCAAATTTTTCTGGCGAGGCAAAAATTGATTAAATTTTCATTTTTTGACAAGTTGAAACTAATGCGCACTGAGTTAATTTTTGTACAATTTTGTTTCTTAATATATAAAAAATTTTGAAATTAGACCTAGAAACACGGAAAATAATTGATATTTGGCTGATAATTTTTTAGTGTATTTTGCCAAATTTTTCTGTCAAGGCAAAAATTGACTAAATTTTCATTTTTTGACAAGTTGAAACTAATGCGCACTGGGTTAATTTTTGTACAATTTTGTTTGTTAGTATATAAAAAAGTTTAAAATCTGACCTAGAAACACGGAAAATAATTGATATTTGGCTGAAAATTTTTTAGTGTATTTTGCCAAATTTTTCTGGCGAGGCAAAAATTGATTGAATTTTCATTTTTTGACAAGTTGAAACTAATGCGCACTGAGTTAATTTTTGTACAATTTTGTTTCTTAATATATGAAAAAGTTTAAAATTTGATCTAGAAACAGGGAAAATAATTTATATTGGGCTGAAAATTTTTTAGTGTATTTTGCAAAATTTTTCTGGCGAGGCAAAAATTGACTAAATTTTCATTTTTTGACAAGTTGAAACTAATGCGCACTGGGTTAATTTTTGAACTATTTTGTTCGTTAATATATGAAAAAGTTTGAAATTAGATCTAGAAATGTAAAAAGTATTTAATATTTGAGTGAAAATTTTTTAATGTATTTTGCCAAATTTTTCTGGCGAGGCAAAAATTGATTGAATTTTCATTTTTTGACAAGCTGAAACTAATGCGCACTGGGTTAATTTTTGTACAATTTTGTTCGTTAATATATAAAAAAGTTTGAAATTAGACCTAGAAACAAGGAAAATAATTGATATTTGGCTGAAATTTTTTAGTGTATTTTGACAAATTTTTCTGGCGAGGCAAAAATTGACTAAAATTTCATTTTTTGACAAGTTAAAAGTAATGCGCACTGGGTTAATTTTTGTACAATTTTGTTCCTTAATATATGAAAAAGTTTAAAATTTGATCTAGAAACACGGAAAATAATTGATATTTGGCTGAAAATTTTTTAGTGTATTTTGCCAAATTTTTCTGGCAAGACAAAAATTGACTAAATTTTCATTTTTTGACAATTTGAATGTAACGCGCATTGGGTTAATTTTTGTTTAATTTTGTTCTTAACATATGAAAAACTTTGAAATTTGATCTAGAAGCAAGGAAAATAATTGATATTTGGCTGAAAAATTTTTAGTGTATTTTGCCAAATTTTTCTGTCGAGGCAAAAATTGACTAAATTTTCATTTTTGACGAGTTGAAAATAATGCGCACTGGGTTAATGTTTGTTCAATTTTGTTCGTTAATATATGAAAAAGTTTGAAATTAGATTAAGAAACACGGAAAATAATTGATGTTTGGCTATAAATTTTCTAGTGTTTTTTGCCAAAATTTTCTGGTGAGGCAAAAATTGATTGAATTTTCATTTTTTGACAAGTTGAAACCAATGCGCACTGGGTTAATTTTTGTACAATTTTGTTTGTTAATATATAAGAAAGTTTGAAATTAGACCTAGAAACACGGAAAATAATTCATATTTGGCTGAAATTTTTTAGTGTATTTTGCCAATTTTTTTTTGCAAGGCAAATATTGACTAAATTTTTATTTTTTGACAAGTTGAAACTAATGCGCACTGAGTTAATTTTTGTACAATTTTGTTTCTTAATATATGAAAAAGTTTGAAATTTGATCTAGAAACACGGAAAATAATTGATATTTGGCTGAAAATTTTTTAGTGTATTTTGCCAAATTTTTCTGGCAAGGCAAAAATTGACTAAATATTCATTTTTTGACAAGTTGAAACTAATGCGCACTGGGTTAATTTTTGTACAATTTTGTTTGTTAATATATAAAAAAGTTTGAAATTAGACCTAGAAATGTGGAAAATATTTGATATTTCAGTGAAAATCTTTTAATGTATTTTGCCAAATTTTTCTGGCGAGGCAAAAACGCATTGAATTTTCATTTTTTGACAAGCTGAAACTTATGCGCACTGGGTTAATTTTTGTACAATTTTGTTTGTTAATATATGAAAAAGTTTGAAATTAGACCTAGAAATGTGGAAAATATTTGATATTTCAGTTAAAATTTTTTAATGTATTTTGCCAAATTTTTCTGGCGAGGCAAAAACGCATTGAATTTTCATTTTTTGACAAGCTGAAACTTATGCGCACTGGGTTAATTTTTGTACAATTTTATTCGTTAATATATGAAAAAGTTTGAAATTTGATCTAGAAACACGAAAAATAATTGATGTTAAACTGAAATTTTTTTGGAGTGTTTTGCCAAATATTTCTGGCAAGGCAAAAATGCATTGAATTATCATTTTTTGACACGTTGAAACTAATGCGCACTGGGTTAATTTTTGAACTATTTTGTTCGTTAATATATGAAAAAGTTTGAAATTAGATCTAGAAATGTAAAAAATATTTAATATTTGAGTGAAAATTTTTTAATGTATTTTGCCAAATTTTTCTGGCGAGGCAAAAATTGATTGAATTTTCATTTTTTGACAAGCTGAAACTAATGCGCACTGGGTTAATTTTTGTACAATTTTGTTCGTTAATATATAAGAAAGTTTAAAATTAAATTTAGAAACACGGAAAATAATTGATGTTTGGCTATAAATTTTTTAGTGTTTTTTGCCAAAATTTTCTGGTGAGGCAAAAATTGACTAAATTTTCATTTTTTGACAAGTTGAAAATAATGCGCACTGGGTTAATTATTGTTCAATTTTGTTTGTTAATATATGAAAAAGTTTGAAATTAGATTTAGAAACAGAGAAAAAAGTTGATGTTTGGCTATAAATTGTTTAGTGTTTTTTGCCAAATTTTTCTGGTGAGGCAAAAATTCATTGAATTTTCATTATTTGACAAGTTGAAAATAATGCGCACTGGGTTAATGTTTGTTCAATTTTGTTCGTTAATATATAAGAAAGTTTAAAATTAAATTTAGAAACACGGAAAATAATTGATGTTTGGCTATAAATTTTTTAGTGTTTTTTGCCAAAATTTTCTGGTGAGGCAAAAATTGACTAAATTTTCATTTTTTGACAAGTTGAAAATAATGCGCACTGAGTTAATTATTGTTCAATTTTGTTTGTTAATATATGAAAAAGTTTGAAATTAGATTTAGAAACAGAGAAAAAAGTTGATGTTTGGCTATAAATTGTTTAGTGTTTTTTGCCAAATTTTTCTGGTGAGGCAAAAATTCATTGAATTTTCATTTTTTGACAAGTTGAAACTAATGCGCACTGGGTTAATTTTTGTACAATTTCGTTTGTTAGTATATACAAAAGTTTGAAATTAGACCTAGAAACACGGAAAATAATTGATATTTGGCTGAAATTTTTTAGTGTATTTTGACAAATTTTTCTGGCGAGGCAAAAATTGACTAAAATTTCATTTTTTGACAAGTTAAAAGTAATGCGCACTGGGTTAATTTTTGTACAATTTTGTTCGTTAATATTTGAAAAAGTTTGAAATTTAATCTAGAAACACGGAAAATAATTTATATTTGGCTGAAAATTTTTTAGTGTATTTTGCCAAATTTTTCTGGTGAGGCAAAAATTGACTAAATTTTCATTTTTTGACAAGTTAAAAATAATGCGCACTGGGTTAATTATTGTTTTATTTTGTTCGTTAATATATGAAAAAGTTTGAAATTAGATTTAGAAACACGAAAAATAATTGATATTTGCCTGAAAATTTTTTAGTGTATTTTGCCAAAGTTTTTTTGCAAGGCAAAAATTGACTAAATTTTTATTTTTTGACAAGTTAAAACTAATGCGCACTGAGTTAATTTTTGTACAATTTTGTTTGTTAATATATGAAAAAGTTTGAAATTAGATTTAGAAACACGGAAATTAATTGATGTTTGGCTATAAATTGTTTAGTGTTTTTTGCCAAATTTTTCTAGTAAGGCAAAAATTGATTCAATTTTCATTTTTTGACAAGTTGAAACTAATGCGCACTGGGTTAATTTTTTACAATTTTGTTTGTTAATATATAAAAAAGTTTGAAATTAGACCTAGAAACAGGAAAAATAATTTATATTGGGCTGAAAATTTTTTAGTGTATTTTGCAAAATTTTTCTGGCGAGGCAAAAATTGACTAAATTTTCATTTTTTGACATTTTGAATGTAACGCGCATTGGGTTAATTTTTGTTTAATTTTGTTCGTTAATGTATAAAAAAGTTTAAAATTTGATCTAGAAACACGGAAAATAATTGATATTTGGCTGAAAATTTTTTAGTGTATTTTGCCAAATTCTTATGGCGAAGCAAAAATTGACTAAATTTTCATTTTTTGACATTTTGAATGTAACGCGCATTGGGTTAATTTTTGTTTAATTTTGTTCGTTAATGTATAAAAAAGTTTAAAATTTGATCTAGAAACACGGAAAATAATTGATATTTGGCTGAAAATTTTCTAGTGCAGTTTGACAAATTCTTATGGCGAAGCAAAAATTGACTAAATTTGCATTTTTTGACAATTTGAAACTAATGCGCACTGGGTTAATTTTTGTACAATTTTGTTCGTTAATGTATGAAAAAGTTCGAAATTTGATCTAAAAGCACGGAAAATAATTGATATTTGGCTGAACATTTTTTAGTGTATTTTGCCAAATTTTTCTGGCGAGGCAAAAATTGATCAAATTTTCATTTTTTGACAAGTTGAAAATAATGCGCACTGGGTTAATGTTTGTTCAATTTTGTTCGTTAATATATAAGAAAATTTAAAATTAAATTTAGAAACACGGAAAATAATTGATGTTTGGCTATAAATTTTTTAGTGTTTTTTGCCAAAATTTTCTGGTGAGGCAAAAATTGACTAAATTTTCATTTTTTGACAAGTTGAAAATAATGCGCACTAGGTTAATTATTGTTTAATTTTGTTTGTTAATATATGAAAAAGTTTGAAATTAGATTTAGAAACAGAGAAAAAAGTTAATGTTTGGCTATAAATTGTTTAGTGTTTTTTGCCAAATTTTTCTGGTGAGGCAAAAATTCATTGAATTTTCATTTTTTGACAAGTTGAAACTAATGCGCACTGGGTTAATTTTTGTACAATTTTGTTTGTTAGTATATACAAAAGTTTGAAATTAGACCTAGAAACACGGAAAATAATTGATATTTGGCTGAAATTTTTTAGTGTATTTTGACAAATTTTTCTGGCGAGGCAAAAATTGATTGAATTTTCATTTTTTGACAAGTTGAAACTAATGCGCACTGAGTTAATTTTTGTACAATTTTGTTTCTTAATATATGAAAAAGTTTGAAATTTGATCTAGAAACAGGGAAAATAATTCATATTGGGCTGAAAATTTTTTAGTGTATTTTGCAAAATTTTTCTGGCGAGGCAAAAATTGACTAAATTTTCATTTTTTGACATTTTGAATGTAACGCGCATTGGGTTAATTTTTGTTTAATTTTGTTCGTTAATGTATTAAAAAGTTTAAAATTTGATCTAGAAAGACGGAAAATAATTGATATTTGGCTGAAAATTTTTTAGTGTATTTTGCCAAATTCTTATGGCGAAGCAAAAATTGATTAAATTTTCATTTTTTGACATTTTGAATGTAACGCGCATTGGGTTAATTTTTGTTTAATTTTGTTCGTTAATGTATAAAAAAGTTTAAAATTTGATCTAGAAACACGGAAAATAATTGATATTTGGCTGAAAATTTTTTAGTGTATTTTGCCAAATTCTTATGGCGAAGCAAAAATTGACTAAATTTGCATTTTTTGACAATTTGAAACTAATGCGCACTGGGTTAATTTTTGTACAATTTTGTTCGTTAATGTATGAAAAAGTTCGAAATTTGATCTAAAAGCACGGAAAATAATTGATATTTGGCTGAACATTTTTTAGTGTATTTTGCCAAATTTTTCTGGCGAGGCAAAAATTGATCAAATTTTCATTTTTTGACAAGTTGAAAATAATGCGCACTGGGTTAATGTTTGTTCAATTTTGTTCGTTAATATATAAGAAAGTTTAAAATTAAATTTAGAAACACGGAAAATAATTGATGTTTGGCTATAAATTTTTTAGTGTTTTTTGCCAAAATTTTCTGGTGAGGCAAAAATTGACTAAATTTTCATTTTTTGACAAGTTGAAAATAATGCGCACTGGGTTAATTATTGTTCAATTTTGTTTGTTAATATATGAAAAAGTTTGAAATTAGATTTAGAAACAGAGAAAAAAGTTGATGTTTGGCTATAAATTGTTTAGTGTTTTTTGCCAAATTTTTCTGGTGAGGCAAAAATTCATTGAATTTTCATTATTTGACAAGTTGAAACTAATGCGCACTGGGTTAATTTTTGTACAATTTTGTTTGTTAGTATATACAAAAGTTTGAAATTAGACCTAGAAACACGGAAAATAATTGATATTTGGCTGAAATTTTTTAGTGTATTTTGACAAATTTTTCTGGCGAGGCAAAAATTGATTGAATTTTCATTTTTTGACAAGTTGAAACTAATGCGCACTGAGTTAATTTTTGTACAATTTTGTTTCTTAATATATGAAAAAGTTCGAAATTTGATCTAGAAACAGGGAAAATAATTTATATTGGGCTGAAAATTTTTTAGTGTATTTTGCAAAATTTTTCTGGCGAGGCAAAAATTGACTAAATTTTCATTTTTTGACAATTTGAATGTAACGCGCATTGGGTTAATTTTTGTTTAATTTTGTTCGTTAATGTATAAAAAAGTTTAAAATTTGATCTAGAAACACGGAAAATAATTGATATTTGGCTGAAAATTTTTTAGTGTATTTTTTAAAAATCTTATGGCGAAGCAAAAATTGACTAAATTTTCATTTTTTGACAATTTGAAACTAATGCGCACTGGGTTAATTATTGTACAATTTTGTTTGTTAATATATGAAAAAGTTTAAAATTACACCTAGAAACACGGAAAATAATTGATATTTGGCTGAAATTTTTTAGTGTATTTTGACAAATTTTTCTGGCGAGGCAAAAATTGACTAAAATTTCATTTTTTGACAAGCTAAAAGTAATGCGCACTGGTTTAATTTTTGTACAATTTTGTTCGTTAATATTTAAAAAAGTTTGAAATTTAATCTACAAACACGGAAAATAATTTATATTTGGCTGAAAATTTTTTAGTGTATTTTGCCAAATTTTTCTGGCGAGGCAAAAATTGATTGAATATTCATTTTTTGACAAGTTGAAACTAATGCGCACTGAGTTAATTTTTGTACAATTTTGTTTGTTAATATATAAAAAAGTTTAAAATAAGACCTAGAAACACGGAAAATAATTGATATTTAGCTAAAAATTTTTTAGTGTATTTTGCCAAATTTTTCTGGCAAGGCAAAAATTGACTAAATTTTCATTTTTTGACAAGCTGAAACTAATGGGCACTGGGTTAATTTTTGTACAATTTTGTTCGTTAATATATGAAAAAGTTTAAAATTTGATTTAGAAACTCGGAAAATAATTGATATTTGGCTGAAAATTTTTTAGTGTATTTTGCCAAATTCTTATGGCGAAGCAAAAATTGACTAAATTTTCATTTTTTGACATTTTGAATGTAACGCGCATTGGGTTAATTTTTGTTTAATTTTGTTCGTTAATGTATAAAAAAGTTTAAAATTAGACCTAGAAACACGAAAAATAATTGATATTTGGCTGAAAATTTTTTAGTGTATTTTGCCAAATTTTTCTGGCGAGGCAAAAATTGATTGAATTTTCATTTTTTGACAAGTTGAAACTAATGCGCACTGAGTTAATTTTTGTACAATTTTGTTTGTTAATATATAAAAAAGTTTAAAATTAGACCTAGAAACACGAAAAATAATTGATATTTGGCTGAAAATTTTTTAGTGTATTTTGCCAAATTTTTCTGGCGAGGCAGAAATTGATTGAATTTTCATTTTTTGACAAGTTGAAACTAATGCGCACTGGGTTAATTTTTGTACAATTTTGTTTGTTAATATATGAAAAAGTTTAAAATTACACCTAGAAATACGGAAGATAATCGATATTTGGCTGATAATTTTTTAGTGTATTTTGCCAAATTTTTCTGTCGAGGCAAAAATTGATTGAATTTTCATTTTTTGACAATTTGAATGTATCGCGCACTGGGTTTATTTTTGTACAATTTTGTTTCTTAATATATGAAAAAGTTTAAAATTAGACCTAGAAACACGGAAAATAATTGATATTTGGCTGAAAATTTTTTAGTGTATTTTGCCAAATTCTTATGGCGAAGCAAAAATTGACTAAATTTGCATTTTTTGACAATTTGAAACTAATGCGCACTGGGTTAATTATTGTACAATTTTGTTTGTTAATATATGAAAAAGTTTAAAATTACACCTAGAAGTACGGAAAATAATTGATATTTGGCTGAAAATTTTTTAGTCTATTTTGCCAAATTTTTCTGTCGAGGCAAAAATTGATTGAATTTTCTTTTTTTGACAATTTGAATGTATCGCGCATTAGGTTAATATTTGTTCAATTTTGTTCGTTAATGTATGAAAAAGTTTGAAATTTGATCTAAAAGCACGGAAAATATTTGATATTTGGCTGAACATTTTTTAGTGTATTTTGCCAAATTTTTCTGGCGAGGCAAAAATTGATTGAATTTTCATTTTTTGACAAGTTAAAACTAATGCGCACTGGGTTAATTTTTGTACAATTTTGTTTGTTAGTGTATGAAAAAGTTTGAAATTAGACATAGAAACACAGAAAATAATTGATATTTGGCTGAAAATTTTTCAGTGTATTTTGCCAAATTTTGCTGGCAAGGCAAAAATTGACTAAATTTTTATTTTTTGACAATTTGAATGTAACGCGCATTGGGTTAATTTTTGTTCAATTTTGTTTGTTAATGTATCAAAAAATTTAAAATTAGACCTAGAAACACGAAAAATAATTGATATTTGGCTGAAAATTTTTTAGTGTATTTTGCCAAATTTTTCTGGCGGGGCAAAAATTGATTGAATTTTAATTTTTTCACAAGTTGAAACTAATGCGCAATAAGTTAATTTTTGTACAATTTTGTTTGTTAATACATAAAAAAGTTTAAAATTACACCTAGAAACACGGAAAATAATTGATATTTGGCTGAAAATTTTTTAGTGTATTTTGACAAATTTTTCTGGCGAGGCAAAAATTGATTGAATTTTCATTTTTTGACAAGATGAAACTAATGCGCGCTGGGTTAATTTTTGTTCAATTTTGTTTGTTAATGTATGAAAAAGTTTGAAATTTGATCTAGAAACACGGAAAATAATTAATATTTAGCTGAAAATTTTTTAGTGTATTTTGCCAAATTTTTCTGGCTAGGCAAAAATTGATTGAATTTTTAGTTTTTGACAAGTTGAAACTAATGCGCACTGGGTTAATTTTTGTACAATTTTGTTTCTTAATATATGAAAAAGTTTGAGATTAGACCTAGAAACAAGGAAAATAATTGATATTTGGCTGAAAATTTTTTAGTGTATTTTGCCAAATTTTTCTGGCGAGGCAAAAATTGATAAAATTTTTATTTTTTGACAAATTGAAACTAATGCGCATTGGGTTAATTTTTGTACAATTTTGTTTGTTAATATATGAAAAAGTTTGAAATTTGATCTAGAAGCACGGAAACTAACTGATATTTAGCTGAAAATTTTTTGGAGTGTTTTGCCAAATATTTCTGACAAGGCAAAAATGCATTGAGTTTTTATTTTTTCACAAGTTGAAATTAATGCGCAGTAGCTCAATTTATATTATCAATTTTGTTTCTTTATAGATGAAAAAGTTTGAAATTAGAACTAGAAACGTGGAAAATAATTGATATTTGAATGAAAATTTTTTAATGTATTTTGCCAAATTTTTCTGGCAAGGCAAAACTTGACTAAATTTTCATTTTTTGACAAGCTGAAACTAATGGGCACTGGGTTAATTTTTGTACAATTTTGTTTGTTAGTGTATGAAAAAGTTTGAAATTAGACCTAGAAACACGGAAAATAATTGATATTTGGCAGAAAATTTTTTAGTGTATTTTGCCAAATTTTTCTGGCGAGGCAAAAATTGATTAAATTTTCATTTTTTGACAAGTTGAAACTAATGCGCACTGAGTTAATTTTTGTACAATTTTGTTTCTTAATATATAAAAAATTTTGAAATTAGACCTAGAAACACGGAAAATAATTGATATTTGGCTGATAATTTTTTAGTGTATTTTGCCAAATTTTTCTGTCAAGGCAAAAATTGACTAAATTTTCATTTTTTGACAAGTTGAAACTAATGCGCACTGGGTTAATTTTTGTACAATTTTGTTTGTTAGTATATAAAAAAGTTTAAAATCTGACCTAGAAACACGGAAAATAATTGATATTTGGCTGAAAATTTTTTAGTGTATTTTGCCAAATTTTTCTGACGAGGCAAAAATTGATTGAATTTTCATTTTTTGACAAGTTGAAACTAATGCGCACTGAGTTAATTTTTGTACAATTTTGTTTCTTAATATATGAAAAAGTTTAAAATTTGATCTAGAAACAGGGAAAATAATTTATATTGGGCTGAAAATTTTTTAGTGTATTTTGCAAAATTTTTCTGGCGAGGCAAAAATTGACTAAATTTTCATTTTTTGACAAGTTGAAACTAATGCGCACTGGGTTAATTTTTGAACTATTTTGTTCGTTAATATATGAAAAAGTTTGAAATTAGATCTAGAAATGTAAAAAGTATTTAATATTTGAGTGAAAATTTTTTAATGTATTTTGCCAAATTTTTCTGGCGAGGCAAAAATTGATTGAATTTTCATTTTTTAACAAGCTGAAACTAATGCGCACTGGGTTAATTTTTGTACAATTTTGTTCGTTAATATATAAAAAAGTTTGAAATTAGACCTAGAAACAAGGAAAATAATTGATATTTGGCTGAAATTTTTTAGTGTATTTTGCCAAATTTTTTTTGCAAGGCAAATATTGACTAAATTTTCATTTTTTGATAAGTTGAAACTAATGCGCACAGGGTTAATTTTTGTACCATTTTGTTCCTTAATATATGAAAAAGTTTAAAATTTGATCTAGAAACACGGAAAATAATTGATATTTGGCTGAAAATTTTTTAGTGTATTTTGCCAAATTTTTCTGGCAAGACAAAAATTGACTAAATTTTCATTTTTTGACAATTTGAATGTAACGCGCATTGGGTTACTTGATATTTCAGTTAAAATTTTTTAATGTATTTTGCCAAATTTTTCTGGCGAGGCAAAAACGCATTGAATTTTCATTTTTTGACAAGCTGAAACTTATGCGCACTGGGTTAATTTTTGTACAATTTTATTCGTTAATATATGAAAAAGTTTGAAATTTGATCTAGAAACACGAAAAATAATTGATGTTAAACTGAAATTTTTTTGGAGTGTTTTGCCAAATATTTCTGGCAAGGCAAAAATGCATTGAATTATCATTTTTTGACACGTTGAAACTAATGCGCACTGGGTTAATTTTTGAACTATTTTGTTCGTTAATATATGAAAAAGTTTGAAATTAGATCTAGAAATGTAAAAAATATTTAATATTTGAGTGAAAATTTTTTAATGTATTTTGCCAAATTTTTCTGGCGAGGCAAAAATTGATTGAATTTTCATTTTTTGACAAGCTGAAACTAATGCGCACTGGGTTAATTTTTGTACAATTTTGTTCGTTAATATATAAAAAAGTTTGAAATTTGATCTAGAAACACGGAAACTAATTGATATTTAGCTGAAAATTTTTTAGTGTATTTTGCCAAATTTTTCTGGCGAGGCAAAAATTGACTAAATTTTCATTTTTTGACAAGTTGAAACTAATGCGCACTGGGTTAATTTTTGTTCAGTTTTGTTCGTTAATATATAAAAAAGTTTGAATTTAGATCTAGAAACACGAAAAATAATTGATGTTTAACTGAAATTTTTTTGGAGTGTTTTGCCAAATATTTCTGGCAAGGCAAAATTTAATTGAATTTTCATTTTTGACAGGTTGAAACTAATGCGCACTGGGTTAATTTTTGTACAATTTTGTTTGTTAATATATGAAAAAGTTTGAAATTAGATCTAGAAATGTAGAAAATATTTGATATTTCAGTAAAAATTTTTTAATGTATTTTGCCAAATTTTTCTGGCGAGGCAAAAACGCATTGAATTTTCATTTTTTGACAAGCTGAAACTTATGCGCACTGGGTTAATTTTTGTACAATTTTGTTCGTTAATATATGAAAACGTTTGAAATTTGATCTAGAAACACGAAAAATAATAGATGTTTAACTGAAATTTTTTTGGAATGTTTTGCCAAATATTTCTGGCAAGGCAAAAATTGATTGAATTTTCATTTTATGACAAGTTGAAACTAATGCGCACTGGGTTAATTTTTGTACAATTTTGTTCGTTAATATATGAAAAAGTTTGAAATTTGATCTACAAACATGGAAACTAATTGATATTTGGCTGAAGATTTTTAGTGTTTTTTGCCAAATTTTTCTGGCGAGACAAAAATTGATTGAATTATCATTTTTTGACAAGTTGAAACTAATGCGCACTGGATTAATTTTTGTACAATTTTGTTTGTTAATATATGAACAAGTTTGAAGTAAGATCTAGAAACCCGAAAAATAATTTATGTTTAACTGAAAATTTTTTGGAGTGTATTGCCAAATATTTCTGGCAAGGCAAAAAAAATAATTGTTGTTTAACTGAAAATTTTTTAAAGTGTTTTGCCAAATATTTCTGGCGAGGCAAAAATTGATTGAATTTTCATTTTTTGACAAGCTGAAACTAATGCACACTGGGTTAATTTTTGTACAATTTTGTTCGTTAATATATGAAAAAGTTTAGAATTAGACCTAGAAACACGGAAATTAATTGATATTTGGCTGAAAATTTTTTAGTGTATTTTGCCAAATTTTTCTGACAAGGCAAAAATTGTCTAAATTTTTATTTTTTGACAAGTTGAAACTAATGCGCACTGGGTTAATTTTTGTTCAGTTTTGTTCGTTAATATATGAAAAAGTTTGAAATTAGATCTATAAATGTGGAAAATAATTGATGTTTGGCTAAAATTTTTTTGGAGTGTTTTGTTAAATTTTTCTAGCGAAGCAAAAATTGATTGAATTTTCATTTTTTGACAAGCTGAAACTAATGCGCACTGGGTTAATTTTTGTACAATTTTGTTTGTTAATATATGAAAAAGTTTGAAATTAGATCTAGAATTGTGGAAAATATTTGATATTTCAGTGAAAATTTTTTAATGTATTTTGCCAAATTTTTCTGGCGAGGCAAAAATTGATTGAATTTTCATTTTTTGACAAGCTGAAACTAATGGGCACGAGGTAATTTTTGTACACTTTTGTTCGTTAATATATGAAAAAGTTTAAAATTTGATCTAGAAACACGTAAAATAATTGATTTTTGGCTGAAAATTTTTTAGTGTATTTTGCCAAATTTTGGACAAGCTGAAACTAATGCGCACTGGGTTAATTTTTGTACAATTTTGTTTGTTAATATATGAAAAAGTTTGAAATTAGTCCTAGAAACACGGAAAATAATTGATATTTGCCTGAAAATTTTTTAGTGTATTTTGTCAAATTTTTCTGGTGTTACGTACGAGACAAAAACCCTTCTCAAATATACCCTAAATTCCTCCTTTTAAATCAAATTCAATGAAGAATTTGATTTGGGATGAGGATAAGTCAATGAGACACTAAGTTTTAGTAAGAATATTTATTTATAGTTATAAATATGAGAATTCAACAAGAATAAAGATTTGACGTAAAAATTGAACCTTACTTTGAATGAGAAACGATTTAAGAATTATCCAGTATGGAATTCGTGGTAGCAGATCCTCCTTGGAGATTGTAAGTAGAGATATGGACTTAAAATCTTGAGTAGCTTGTTGTTCCCCAGGAAGATTTGACAGGTGGATGATCTCGTTTTAATTTCGAGATTTCTTTAAGTAGAAATACGATGCACAAGTTGAATTATCCACAAATTCAGATGGACAACTTTTACTTCTCAATAACTTCACGATGAAATGATTTTATTTGTTGGACAAGTGAATCAACAATTAACACTTATTTTGTCACTTGACTAGAAACTGATTACTGAAGACTTGACTGTTAACCGAATACTTGATGATAGGTCTGTTCGTTGTTGAATCTCGTATTAAACTGGTAGCTCTTGATTGTAATTTACTGTGTGTTACTGTGTGTTACTGTGTGTTACTGTGTGTTACTGTGTGTTACTGTGTAACTGGGACCTCTTGGTGTTCCGTTTATATACTGAATTCACACGTGCATCTTCAGATTAGCGTGTCGTGATTTTTGGTCATCGTAGCATTTTCTGTGTCCCGCTTGACTTCCCATGCATAACAGGTGAGTTCCAAAATGCGGCTGTATTTGCTCTAGCTTCTCGCATGCTGTTTCGCAGGTGGTTACAGGGAGCTCATAGAGCGTGAAATTTCTATGTCCAAGCTGGATGTTGATACGTATAATCGTTCTCATTTAAGTAAGCTCAATATTTGGAAGTCGAATATAAGAATGACTTGTTGAGATTACATATAGCAAAAGATTCATATGAAATGTAATACAATATGAGATAATGACATTATGGTATAACATAATATAATATTATAATATAATAATATAATATAATGTATATATAGGTTACGGACGTAACACCTCCCCCCTCAGTTCGAGCATGAGAGAGAAACGATACATGCTCGAATTTGGAAAATATACGCCCGTTCATTTATAAGGGAGATGTTATAATCGTTTACATGTGTTTGCTTTTCGAAATTCGAATATATTAAAGAAAGAAAAAAAAAAGAAAAGATTTAACTTCTACTACTTTTATCCTTATAGATGCACTCAATAAAAAAAAATTTGAGGTTAATGTTTGTTACGTGCATATTGCTACAGTATTTTGATTTAAGATATACTTTTTTTTGTATTCATATATGTTCAAAGTATGATTGTTGCAAAATTTTGTTTTGTTTTGTATGTTTTTTTCTTTTTTACTTATTTTCATTCATATAACTCAATTTTGTTGTTACATGCATTATTTTAAAACAATTTAATTTAGTAATTTTAACAGCCTGTGAAACAAAATTTTCCATTCATCAGCTATTTCCTGTTTGACATTAATAAATACATTATATCAAGAAAAAGATTTCGTTTATACTGAAATACTCAAATTTAATGGCTAATACATATTTTTTATATACAAAAAAAAATTTCCTTTATACAGGTATGATCAATTTATGATTGAGAGTTTACAAAAACTTAAAATTTGTTTTTGTTTTTATACGGATGCATTCAATTCATGATTATCACACATTTGTAACATTCACATTCATTCCTTTAAGTTTGTTTACACATATTTTTACTGCTACATATTTTTTATAAAAAAACAATTGTTTTCTTTTATAATTACCATTTACTATATTTTGAATTGCTTTTACAAATTTATTTTTATTCTTCAAATTATTCATCAAGTTGCAAAAAATTTTGTGATTTTATAGTTACATTTTTGTTAAATTATACCTGTTTTTTTTTATTTTTTATTTCATGTTCAAATTTAAACGTATTTTAAATATATAATTTCTCAAGAAAATTTTTGTTTTTATGCAAGATATTTAAATTTGCGCGGTAGATTTAAATTTGAACATTACTAAATAGATCGTGATTTAAGTTTGCAACTTGTGACAAGTATCTGAGTTCCTTTGAAATAAGGTTTATTTACAATATGCTTTTTGTCAAATTTTTAATTTTTGATGTGCCCTAAAGTATATTTGTGAAATAACAATTTTATATTACTTTAATATTTTAATTCAAAGTGCGTACAATTGCATAAAATATTTAGCTTACAAAAATGTTTTTTTTTTATTTTTCTGAATTAGATTCTTATTTCTTATGCATTATGCTAATCATTCACTCGCTTTTCTTGCGTTCCTAGTCTATCTATGATAAGAATGTTTGATATCCTGGGACCGAAAGAAATTTTTAGTCCTACTGAGTTTCCGGTGAACCTCGAGTTTTAGGATTTTGACAAGCACCGAATTAGAAAAGTATTTTTTAATATTATTTTTTTTTTTGCGTCTTCTGTAGTTCCTGTCTATAGGATAAGCATTCTTATTAGCATTGCTTGAAATAAATGTTACTTTTTATGATATCGAAGACCTAAAACACATAAGTCGTATTATTAAATTTATCAAAGCTTTTTTTTTTTATATATATTTGTGAAAATTAAATTTTTACGATAACTATAAAAAAGATACTGTGTTTAATATTATTTATTATGATTTTTTCTTTTCCTGGTGTAGGATTTGATTGGAAAGTTAAATGGAAACTTCAAATAATGTTATTATTTGTTGTTCGTGATTGTGAGAGTAAGGAAAGAAAAAAAAAAAATTTATAGTCTTGCTGGTCAAAATTTATTGACTTTTGGTATATATTATGAATTTTAATTTATTTTGTTGTAACAAAACGTGATAGTTTGAGTCTATTTATATGTACTAATTTTTGTTTATTTTTGATTTGTATTTTAATATTTCCTTTATTTAAAATTTCTAATACTTTATGTGGTCCAGAGTTTTGATTTGCAAATTTGTGAATTTTTCCCCCTTGTAGTAAAAAAACTTCATCTCCTACTTTAAAACTTTGAGGATTGCATTTTTTATCGTAATAAGTCTTTGATTTTTCTTTTGCTGATACTAAATTTTCTTTTGCAATATTTCTCATCTCGTGCAATCTTGTTATTAAATCACTTAGGTATTGATCATATGTCTCCAATTTTTCGTGCTCTAATGGTGGATCGCTGGATGGTAATCGTGACAATTTTCCAAATATCAATTCATATGGTGTACATTTAGTACCCTCGTGTACACTTGTATTATAAGAGAACATTGCAAGTTCTAACCAGTCATCCCATTCTTCATTTTTATTTATAAATTGTTTTAAATATTCTCCTAGAACGTGGTGTGATCTCTCAAGTGATCCGTTAGATTGAGGATGAAAAGCAGTTGTTTTGAATTGTCGAATTCTAAAGCGTTTTGCTAAACGTTTCATTAAATTACTTAAAAAGTCCGTCCCTTGATCTGTCAATACACCTTTAGGTGATCCGTAAATACAAATAAATTTTTTAATGAATGCATCAGCAATTGTACTAGCTTGATGATTTGGAAGTGCTATTGCTAATGAATATTTAGTAAGATTATCCTGTATTGTTAATATGTATTCATTTCCTGTGTTTGTTTTAGGAAGTGGTCCAACGATGTCCATTGCAATTTTTTCAAATGCTGTACCTGGTGTGTCTGTTATTATCATTGGATCTTTTGTTTTGACGCGGACTAATTTTTTCAACTGGCATTGTAGGCAATTCTGAATATATTTTTGAATATTATTTTTCATATTTTCCCAATAATAATTTTGACGTATTCTATTATATGTTTTTGTTACTCCTTTATGTCCTCCGACTGTGCTAGAATGGGGTTCTTCTATTAATTGCAAATATTCGTCCTTAGTAGGGTACTTTGTAATCCCGTTACAAATTATTATTTTTACAAACGAATTTTCAAAAATGGATTTGAACATTGATAGAATTTCTTTCCAGTTAACATTATTTACCTGAGCAGTTTTCGCTATACTTACTGTTTTTAAATTTAATTTTTCAGATATATTTTTTAATGAAATAATTGATGATTCAATTGTTTTTATTGTACTAGAAATATTTTCTTTTATTTCATTTTCTATAGGAAGAGCTATATGATAAAATGTACCTTTTTTTATTTTTTCAGCTAGACCCAATTGGAGATTTACAAAATTGGGTAATTTTTCTCGTTTTGCTAAAGATCTAGAGCCATTATCTCTAGGTTCTCCGTTTACTGAAACAAAATATGTGAAGTTGTCTTTGCGCATCGGTAATTGATCCCTACAGTCAATAATATATTTTTCTTCTTTTTTATTTAAATTTGTACAATTTTTATTTTCTTCAAATGTAATTTCTTCGTCAGATGATTCAGAATCTGTATTTTTATAACCAGCATCAATTTCTTCTTTTTGAGTTTTTTCATTTTGGTTTCTTATTTTCAAGATCTGACATAACCTCGTCAGAATAGATTTCTTCATCGGATTCCTTTTTCTTTTGAATTTGATTTTTATTTTCTTCGTTTAATTGTAGTTTTTTCGGTCTTCCTCTTTTCTTTTGAATTTGATTTCTATTTTCTTCCTTTTCTTCTTGAGTTTTTTGATTTATATATTCAGGATCTGACATATCCTCGTCAGAATAGACTTCGTTATAAAATTTCTTCTTGTTTTGAGTTTGTTTTTTATCTTCTTGATTTAATAATTTTTTCGGTCTTCCTCTTTTTCTTTTTAAAGTTGAAGTCTTAAAATGGATTTCCTTTTTTGGCCTTCCTCGTTTTTTCTTCTTCTCTCCACAATTTTTTGATTTTTCTAAGATTTCGATTTGTTTATTTTCTTGATTTTCGTTCATTGTTTCCTTCTTTTTTATTTGATGTCTTGTAACGACATTGCAGACATTTGGTAATGTATTTTGATTTTCTGAATTAGATATGATTTTGATAAATATTAGTAAGAGATTGATTATCTCTTTATATATAGAGCAATAATTTTCCATAGATTGGTATCCATCACTTGGATCCAATAAATAAATAGATTGGAGAATTTTTATAATCTCCGAAATAGAATAGGAATCATTATCCTGAGGTAGAGATTGCTTTTTGCAAATCTTTCGCATAGTAGAATGGAGACATTTTTCTATCTCCGATTGATTTTCTGAAAATAGAGTTTGATTATTAAAAATATTTTTTATCAATGATTGGAGAAGTTTTATTTGCTCCGAATTTGTGCTTTCCTGAGGTGCTTTAAAATGAACACCATGTTTATTTTTTCTAAGAGTTTCTGCTTGGACACTTCTTTGAGTGTGTTCTTCGACATCGATTTCATGGATATTTTCTTGATTTATTGCTTGAATTTTTTCTTCATTATCATCTTCAATATTTTCTTCTTTAATATTTTCTTCTACTGGATTTCGAGACAAAGCGTCAGCGTTAACGTTTGTTTTACCTGCTTTGTAAATGACATTAAAATCGTATTCTGCTAATTTTAACTTCCATCTTGTAACTCTTGAGCATGGATCTTTAGAATTCTGAAACCAAACCAAAGGTTTGTGATCTGTTACTAAGGTAAATTTTCTTCCATACAGATATGGTCGAAAATGTTGAACGCAATAAATAATTGCTAATGCTTCTTTCTCATATGTATCATATTTTCTTTCTGCTTCATTTAAAGTTCGAGAAGTGTATGCTACGGGTTGATCTTTTCCTATTTTTCCTTGTGACAATATTCCTCCTATTGCGAAACCTGAGGCATCCGTTGTTAAAATAAATGGTTGAGAAAAATCTGGTCGTTTTAAAAGTGGTTCCTCGCAAAGTTTATTTTTTAAAGTATCAAATGCTGTTTGTTGTTTTTCTGTCCATAAAAAAGGAACATCTTTTTTCAGAAGTTCATTTAATGGATTTGCGATTTTTGAAAATTTATCTATAAATCTACGATAATAACCAGATAGTCCTAAGAATTGTTTAATATTTTTGACATTTTTTGGAATTGGAAATTTTTGTACTGCTTCTACTTTTTTAGGGTCTGGTCGCACTCCATTTTGATCAATAATGTGTCCTAAATAACATACTTCTAACCGTAAAAATTCACATTTGTCGGGCTGTAGTTTTAAATTAGCAATTCGTAAGCGTTCCATAAATTTTGAAAATTTTTCTTCGTGTTCTTCCAATGTATTTGCGTAAATGACCACGTCATGTAAATAAACAAACAATTCTATTCCTTGTAAACCTAATAAAACTTGATCAATGAGTTTTTGAAAAGTACTTGGCGAATTTTTTAATCCAAATGGCATTCTGTCAAATTCGTAGTGGCCGTATGGTGTTGAAAATGCTGTTTTATGCGCATCTCTTGGATCCATTTTAATCTGATGAAACCCGGAAGCTAAGTCAAAAACGGAAAAATACTGAGCGTTTGATAATTGATCTAACAAATCGATTATATTTGGCAAGGGATAAAATTGTCCTACTGTGCGTTCGTTCAATTTTCGAAAGTCTAATACTAGCCGCCATTTTTTATTTCCCTGTGAGTCATCTTTTTTTGGTACTATCCAGATTGGTGTATTGTACGGTGAATCAGATGGTTTAATAATTTGTTGTTCTAGTAATTCGTTTACTTGACGTGTCATTTCTTCTTTGTGAACAGGTGGAAATCTATATTGTTTTGTTATGATAGGCGTGTCATCTGTTGTTATTATTCTATGCTTAATAAGATCGGTTGCTTCTAAATATTCTCCCGGTATATGAAATCTATCAGAGTATTTATTTATTAATTTCATAACGTGTTCCAATTCTTCTTTATTTAAATGTTGTAACCGAAGTAATTTTTTTATTTCATCTGCTCTGTTAGTTTTTGTGATATTAAGAAAATTTTCCGATTTAATGTTTGTAAAAGTGTTAAGTATGTCTTGAATTATAAAATTTTCATTGTTCTTTTTCTGATTTTCATTTTTTAATTCTTCGTAATCTTCTAGTTCTACATTAAGGACTGGTATATTTATAGATTCATTTCGAGTGTTAAAAACTTTTAAATGTGCTATTCCATCCCGATTTACTACTATTGCATTGCCTAAATAAACACCTTCTGCTACTGATTGTTTGGGAATAAAACCGACCTTTTTATCTTTATTTGAAATTTTAACATGAATATTATAAACTGATCTTGCTGGTATTGTAAAATAATTGTTTGATTCAAAGTTAAATTTTTTATTATTTATTTCTAAGTGCCTTTCTTCGTAATTTATTTTTACTTTATTGTTAACAAAAAATTCTGTTCCTAAAATACCGTCGTGTTCGATTGGGACTTCATTAGATAGTAAATTAAAAATTGTTGGAATGCCAAAAATGTTAAGTTCTACCTGACCTAAAGTATAAACTGCGTGTTCATTAATTCCAGTTAATTTGATACATTTATTTTTATCAATTTCTATATCATTATCAAGTGCTCGGATTTTTAATAAATTAGGTCCTGCTCCTGTATCAATCATCATAGTTATAGGTAGTTTAAGTCCATTAGTATCTATTCGAACATATGGTATTGAATTAGGTTTTGCTAAGTTGATATGTTTTGTTGGGAATTTGTTATTACTGGATGCATTAAGATTTTTTAATCTATCCTCAGAGCATCCTACTGAGGAAGGATTTTTGAGTTTTCCGGATTTTCTACTGGAACTTGCGTTTGTTGTTGGCTGTTGTTATACATTCTTTTTCTGCATTCGCTAATAACATGTCCCGGTTTTTTGCAATAATTACATGATAAATTTTGATTTTTAAAAGTGGGGTTTGTTGGTTGATTACTTCTACTTGTACTTGGTCCTTGTTGTTGTGTTTGTTGTTGTTGGTTTTCGAATCTGTTTTTATACACATTTTGATTTTGACTTTGTCTTTGATTTTGATATGAATTTTGGAATTGATTTTGTGGTGGGTTTCTATACTGGTTTTGATTTTGATGTTGATTTCGCGGAGGGTTTTTATAATAATTTTGATATTGATTTTGAAATCTATTAAATGGTTGATTTTGGTTCCGATTAATGAACCGATTTTGATACTGATTTTCATTTGGAAAATTTTGTTGTCTTCTAGGATTCAGAAAATTACCCTGATTTTGTCCAATTAATTTATTTAGTTGGAAACAATTAACTGCAAAATGTCCTTTTTTTACCACAAACTAAACAAGTTATAACTTCATCTTGAGCAACGTTTATTTTTGTTGTTTTCGCAAATTCTTTATTATTTCTAAATGGATTTTCATTTTCTGTTTTTTGTACATTTTTTCTTAATTCATTACGTGATGACAATTTTCTTTCTATCTCGATCGCTTTATTTACTATACCTTTAAATGTGTCAGCAGTACCTACTCGTAACTCTAATTCTGGTCTAAGTCCCCTTGTAAAACAATCAATAATTGTTTCTTCTAAACCTTTTTTGAATGCTTCGTCTACTGTATTTTCGTTATTAATTCTATGCGCGTCTAAAATTCTTTCAGCTGCTTCTCCAATTCTCGAACCATAAGATACTACATTTTCGTGTTCCCACATATACATCGCCCCTAGTTCTCCTTGTAATTGATATACCGATTTTGCGAAACTGTCGTCAATTTCCTCTATAAGTGATTTATTTGATGCAGAATGATTTTGATTAAACCCAAATTCTTCTAAATTATTTAAATGACTTTCTATTAAAGTTTTTTCTGCAGTACTTTCCTCGTTATCACTACAGTCACTATTAGAATTATCGTCACTGTCAAAAATTTGGCCAGAAATAAACCCTGAATCGAACTGGTTTGTGAGGTTTGGATTCGGATTTTGTTTAGAATATCTTGGTGTACTTGTTTGAGGTTTTGATTTATAATAAGGAATTCCTGAGTTTAAGGATAATTCTGGATTTTCTTTTATTTTCGAACGAGTTAAATGTGGAGAGTTAGTTTTATTTTCATTTGAAGTAGACATTAAATTTGGATTGCATAGTACTTTGATTTTATGTTTTCATAAAAATGTAAAATGAGTATAAAATATATGTAAATGATTTTTAAATAAATATTCTCACTGTTATAAGAAAAATGTCAAAAAGGAAACAAAAGATTTTATAATTTCCAAAAATGTATTGCAAAAATAGAAATAAATAAGTTGCACTGATAAAACCGTATTTTAAAGAGGAATCGAACCCCTACTTACAAGTAAACTTTTAGGATTTACTATTGTGAATGCACCTTGCAATTATGAGGGAAATGAGCCCTTTTTCACAAATACACCTGTATAGTTTGAAATTGTAAATGCTCCAAGCTAATACGTATCATGTAACACAAAATACTTTCAATAGTCAGATGTGTTAATTAAATATTTTTCATAAATTAAATAACTCATACAATGATTGCAAATCAAGAAATTATTTATGTATTTATTTTTAAATGAATTAATATTTGCTTCAATTATATTTTTAATAATTTATTATTTTTATTTGATTAGTTTTCTCATTGGTTTTTTTTTTTTAAAAAAAGATTTTTAATCTTTTGATGCATTGAAATTTTTCGATTTTGTATAAAAAAAAAATTTATGAATTTTTATTCATTAAGATGCTTTGTTTTCTAGAGCACCAAAATTTAAAACGTGTCGAACTATTATTAAAAGTTAAAAAAAAATTTTTCGAATTTTTCTCATCGACTTTATTTATTTCCCGGACCGATGCACCAAAATTTGTGAAGGGCTTCTGTTACGTTCGAGACAAAAACCCTTCTCAAATATACCCTAAATTCCTCCTTTTAAATCAAATTCAATGAAGAATTTGATTTGGGATGAGGATAAGTCAATGAGACACTAAGTTTTAGTAAGAATATTTATTTATAGTTATAAATATGAGAATTCAACAAGAATAAAGATTTGACGTAAAAATTGAACCTTACTTTGAATGAGAAACGATTTAAGAATTATCCAGTATGGAATTCGTGGTAGCAGATCCTCCTTGGAGATTGTAAGTAGAGATATGGACTTAAAATCTTGAGTAGCTTGTTGTTCCCCAGGAAGATTTGACAGGTGGATGATCTCGTTTTAATTTCGAGATTTCTTTAAGTAGAAATACGATGCACAAGTTGAATTATCCACAAATTCAGATGGACAACTTTTACTTCTCAATAACTTCACGATGAAATGATTTTATTTGTTGGACAAGTGAATCAACAATTAACACTTATTTTGTCACTTGACTAGAAACTGATTACTGAAGACTTGACTGTTAACCGAATACTTGATGATAGGTCTGTTCGTTGTTGAATCTCGTATTAAACTGGTAGCTCTTGATTGTAATTTACTGTGTGTTACTGTGTGTTACTGTGTGTTACTGTGTGTTACTGTGTAACTGGGACCTCTTGGTGTCCCGTTTATATACTGAATTCACACGTGCATCTTCAGATTAGCGTGTCGTGATTTTTGGTCATCGTAGCATTTTCTGTGTCCCGCTTGACTTCCCATGCATAACAGGTGAGTTCCAAAATGCGGCTGTATTTGCTCTAGCTTCTCGCATGCTGTTTCGCAGGTGGTTACAGGGAGCTCATAGAGCGTGAAATTTCTATGTCCAAGCTGGATGTTGATACGTATAATCGTTCTCATTTAAGTAAGCTCAATATTTGGAAGTCGAATATAAGAATGACTTGTTGAGATTACATATAGCAAAAGATTCATATGAAATGTAATACAATATGACATAATGACATTATGGTATAACATAATATAATATTATAATATAATAATATAATATAATGTATATATAGGTTACGGACGTAACACTGGCAAGGCAAAAATTGACTAAATTTTCATTTTTTGACAAGTTGAAACTAATGCGCACTAGGTTAATTTTTGTTTAATTTTCTTCGTTAATATATGAAAAAGTTTGAAATTAGATCTAGAAACCCGAAAAATAATTTATGTTTAAGTGAAAATTTTTTGGAGTGTATTGCCAAATATGTCTGGCAAGGCAAAAATGCATTGAGTTTTCATTTTTTCACAAGGTGAAATTAACGCGCAGTAGCTCAATTTATATTAAATTTTGTTCGTTAATATATGAAAAAGTTTAAAATTAGATCTAGAAATGTGGAAAATATTTGATATTTAAGTGAAAATTTTTTAATGTATTTTGCCAAATTTTCTGGCGAGGCAAAAATTGATTCAATTTTCATTTTTTGACAAGCTGAAACTAATGCACACTGGGTTAATTTTCGTACAATTTTGTTCGTTAATATACGAAAAAGTTTAGAATTAGACCTAGAAACACGGAAATTAATTGATATTTGGCTGAAATATTTTTTAGTGTATTTTGCCAAATTTTTCTGACAAGGCAAAAATTGACTAAATTTTTATTTTTTGACAAGTTGAAACTAATGCGCACTGGGTTAATTTTTGTTCAGTTTTGTTCGTTAATATATGAAAAAGTTTGAAATTAGATCTAGAAACCCGAAAAATAATTTATGTTTAACTGAAAATTTTTTAAAGTGTTTTGCCAAATATTTCTGGCGAGGCAAAATTTGATTGAATTTTTATTTTTTGACATGTTGAAACTAATGCGCACTGGGTTAATTTTTGTACAATTTTGTTTGTTAATATATGAAAAAGTTTGAAATTAGATCTAGAATTGTGGAAAATATTTGAGATTTCAGTGAAAATTTTTTAATGTATTTTGCCAAATTTTTCTGGCGAGGCAAAAATTGATTGAATTTTCATTTTTTGACAAGCAGAAACTAATGGGCACTGGGTTAATTTTTGTACACTTTTGTTCGTGAATATATGAAAAAGTTTAAAATTTGATCTAGAAACACGGAAAATAATTGATTTTTGGCTGAAAATTTTTTAGTGTATTTTGCCAAATTTTTCTGGCGAGGCAAAAATTGATTGAATTTTCATTTTTTGACAAGCTGAAACTAATGCGCACTGGGTTAATTTTTGTACATTTTTGTTTGTTAATATATGAAAAAGTTTGAAATTAGACCTAGAAACACGGAAAATAATTGATATTTGCCTGAAAATTTTTTAGTGTATTTTGTCAAATTTTTCTTGCAAGGCAAAAATTGACTAAATTTTCGTTTTTGACAAGTTGAATGTAACGCGCATTGGGTAAATTTTTGTTCAATTTTGTTCGTTAATGTATGAAAAAGTTTGAAATTAGACCTAGAAACAGGGAAAATAATTGATATTGGGCTGAAAATTTTTTAGTGTATTTTGCCAAATTTTTCTGGCGAGGCAAAATATGATTAAATTTTCATTTTTTGACAAGTTGAAACTAATGCGCACTGGGTTAATTTTTGTTCAATTTTGTTAGTTAATATATGAAAAAGTTTGAAATTAGATCTAGAAACACGGAAAATAATTGATGTTTGGCTGAAAATTTTTTAGTGTATTTTGCCAATAATTTCTGGCAAGGCATAATTATGAAGGAATGTTTCCATATGTATAATTAACGTACAAAGTTATTGTTTCAGATAATGTTTTAGCATTTCAGATTTTTTTTATAATTTTTTTGCGTAAAATAATATTTTCCTTTTTAATTTTATCCTAATGTTATTATTAGGGGTGGTTTTCAGGTGTTGATATTTTTTGTTGTGAATTTACAAAGTTAGGGTGTATATTTCTGAGTATGTTTTACTCTTTCAGATTGTGATTAGATGTTTTTTTGAACGAATTTTTATTTTTTTAATAATTTTGTCAGAATATTATCCTTTAGGGTGGTTTTCATGGGTTGATCATTTTTTTTATTAATTCAAATAATTAAATTGTATATTTTTGAGTATGATCAACCATTTTAGATTTTGATTAGATTTTTTAGTGCAAATTGATTGTTGTGCCCCTTTCTGCAACTACCTGTCGTACATTTTAATTTTTGTTATCTTAATATTTCAATTTTTTTTTTGTGTAATTAAAGTTTTATTTTTTTTAATTGTTAATTTTGTGGTAGATAAATATTTAATTTTTTTTTGGATTTAATTAGTTTACTTTTAAATTTAATTTTATTAATTGTAACATTTTGTTCTTAAGAAATTAAATTATTATGCTTTCAATAATGATCAGAATTGATTAATCAATTATTTTTGTTTAAACTTTTGATTTTTGTACTGATATATTCTTTAAGTCAACAAGAGTGATTTGATTTTCGTGGGGAAAAGCACGTGACCTCCTCTGATTGGTGGTCAATCTGTGCAGATTAGTTGGCTTAAACAACTTACTTATTTTCGCTATTTTTATTATTAATTTGCCAATTTTTAAAGATTGTGCAAGTGCAATCTGATTGAGGAGGCATTCATTAATCATTTGCAATAATTTTGAACTTATTTTATATTGTTGTTTTGCTTTGGGTTGACGGTATTCAGTTCTTTATGTTTTCTTTTAGAAATTACCTATTTATTTCTTTGTATATTGTCTGGCTTCTTTAAAACAATAAGTTTTATCATAATAAGTCGTTTAGGAATTTAGATTTTTGCTTTTTTACATATTTTCCAGCAAAACACATAAGATGGACTTGCAGTTTAAGAAAAAGATTTGTTGTTTGTCTAGAAGTTAATCGAGATAGCTCAGTTGGTTAGGCGTTATGTTTTTATTAGTTGCGTGCGGCGAACCCGGGTTCGATTCCCTGTCCCCCCAAATTTGTTTTTAAAAAATAACCTCATTATGTGAGGTTCTCGCAGTTAATTGTAGCAACAATTAATCTTAATTCGCTCTCTTTTACAGTAATTTGTATTTTTAAATTATTTTTTAATTTATTAAATTTAAAAATTGTCTTTATTAACTGAAATATAACTTTTATTAATTTTAAGCTACACATAACCTTTATGTGTATTTTACAACCCAAGCTGTTAATTGTTTTTTGTATTTTGCTGTTTAGAATCGTTTATTTCTTAAAAAATCATTTATTTTAGCGATTTGTGGCATTTTTTTTTGACGTAACTTTTCTGACGTGATTTACTTGACGTCGCGAAAAAATGTCATGTAATTTACGTCAAGCGCGTATGACATACATTTCATGTCATAAACTTTCGTAAGGGTAAATCCGTGTACAAGGTCATCTACTGAACTTGTACATGATTCTGGATAAAATCATGCACAGGTGCATTGACTTGCTTTGTGCATGAACTTGCGAATGGTCAACACATGAATTTGGAACAACGAACATGAATCTGTACAGGAAAATGGATAATTATTTATTAAACTTTAAACGTTGCGCATTAGTTATCTATGGGAGTGAAGGCTGCGCAGTAGATTTTAATGGATATAAAAGGTAGAGGACCACTATAAAACAAGTAACATTTGTTAATAATATTTAAAGTATGGAAAATTATGTGCATGAACATTTGCACGTTCATGCACATGTTCTTGTATTAGATTTTATTGTGCGTGCATGAAAATGTACACGTTCGTTGTTCCAAATTCATGTGTTGACCATCCACAAGTTCATGCACAAGACAAGTCAATGCACCTGTGCATGATTTTATCCAGAATCATGTACAAGTTCAGTAGATGATCTTGTACACGGATTTACAAACGGGAACTCATACAAACTAAAAAAAAATGTCAACAATATTTTAAAATCGATACACAATTAATTTGTTTTTATAGTAGTCTGGCTGTGAGAAACATTTTGAAGATATTTAAAATGTAATCCATTTTTAAGTTCGATTTTTTAAGTTTTTTAAGTTATATGTATGGAAATAATTATACATAATTCAAATTTTGAATGAAATTTTTCAGTTGAACATTGTAAAAAAATGTTACTTAGATACTGTTTAAAAACTTATATAAGAAGATGAATTCCTGGAAAGAAAGAAATAAATCATTATTTAAAAGTAAGAAAAAAAGTTCTTGGTTAAACAATAATTAATATTTTCTAATTTTATTGTGATTGTGAAAAAAGAATATAAATTTATTAAAATAGAAGAAAAGCAGATAAACATTAAAGAATTTAAGAATGTTTATAAGAAAAGGGGAAAAAAGGAAAAGTATGGACTAACTGTGCTTAACATTATTTATAATTCAAGTTTATTACAAAGTAAAATTATATCCTTAGATTAACAAAAGCTACTGCTTTGTATTTATTTTTCATTTCAAAATTAAACAAATTTAAATTTCTAATTTAAACACCATGTAAGAAAGAAGAAACGTACTTACAATTTTTAAACTGAATTAGAACACACTTGTATTTCATTTTAATGCTTGAAATGAGTGTTTGATTTCTTGAGAATTTTTCCACTTTAATTAATCCTATGTCAGTAGAAGAAATGGAACCTAATGTTGTTTGGTATTCGAAAACACTTTGCTTCTTAACGTCCTGGCGACCCAAAAAATAAATATTTTTTGCTTCTTGCTTCTTTCCTCGTTTAAGAAATATTTTATCAATCAGAAAAACGTTTCGGTCATCTAATAGTATTACATTACCAGGATAAAACGCCTTTAAAGTTACTCCAAAGATTTCGATTTGTGAAAGGGCATCAAATTCTTCCAAGTGTTGAATCTTGTCTGGGTATTTGTTACTTAAAACCACATTGTTTATTAAAGGTCGTTTGTGAATTTTAACTTCCCAAGCAGCACGTATTATTACATGAATATCACAGTGACATCATATTGTAATATTCGTAATATTACAGGGTGATATTACAGTGATATTGACGTGATATTGAAATGTCCGCCTCAAGGTAATATTACAAGTAATATTACAGTGATATTGATGTAATATTACAAGTAATATTACGGTAATATTACAAGTAATATTACGGTAATATTACAAGTAATATTACGGTAATATTACAGTGATATTACAAACATTTATTTATTTCAATATTTATTTTACATTAAATAAAATATTTAAAAAAAATTCGACGCACATGGGGTTCGAACAAGCAAAGTTCGACACGACGTGAATACGCCTTGTACCTCTCGGCCATCTAGCTCTTGGAATATAGTTCAGAAAGTGTTCTTCATATTGTACCAAAGAGAATTTAAGGTACTACATGAAGAACACTTTCTGAACTATATTCCAAGAGCTAGATGGTCGAGAGGTACAAGGCGTATTCACGTCGTGTCGAACGTTGCGTGTTCGAACCCCGAGTGAGCCACAACATATTCTTACCACAACCAAAGGGAGATTCTGCTGAACCACACGGGTTTGTCGAGAAATCGGAAACGACGACCAGAAAATCTCAATAACCGAACTTACCAGTGTGCACCAGAGTGAAACCACCAAAATCCGCCAACACGTGCTCGAAGATAAGAGGGCTCGGAAACACTTTTCCCCCCACAATCACCCCAAAAACACTACACAATTATCGAAGAAAAGTATTTATTGTCCCAACGGGGAACTAAACAAGAAAATACACTGTAGGAAATACTAATTTAATGACACAAAACTTAATCCGTGCCCGGAAAACAGAAAATTAACGGAGCGATCGGGAAAACTGTCTCTCTCCAGAAACCAAAACTTTTTCTGCCGGCAAGCGGCTCATTAACCGGCACGTGAGAATCGTGAGGGGTGGGGACTCCGCCCCTTCCGCATCGTCCTTCCTCTCTCTTGCTCTCTCCTCATCGGCCGCTGTCCTCCTTTAACCAATGGCAACTTCTACCTAAAACAGAAAAAGAGGGCTCTGCTGCTGACGAGGGAAAACGATAGGAAAAACCGCGCAAATTTTTCACCAATTTAATTGGCCAACTAACCCCACGTGAACTCGAAATTAACATAATTCCAGGGACTGCGACGAAGCGGAAATCGGGCGCTTATTCAGGGCCGTAAATACGGAAAAATACCTGAGCTGCACCGATTACGAAAATTAACTCTTATTGGAATACAAAACATTTCATGAACGCATCAGACATTCGCTGACTCTTTCTCACGTTTTCTTAAACACTAAATAAAACATATGTGACCATCTGCTTCGTCACAATCCCCTCCCCTAGGCTGATACTACTCTTTAGTATCGCCTACAAAAGAAAACAATAAAAACAAAAAAAAACTTTTTCATAAATCAACAAAAAAAACATAACCAATCTTTTAATTCACCTATAACTCCCCTCCAGAATCAATAACCAACTAATGGCTAGAACCATCGCCCTGTTGACGACGTTCCTCCAGGAACTGTAGAACGGCCAGATCCACGATGTGCTGAGGAGAATTCCTCAACATTTCGGTTAGTCTGGCCACTCCTTCCAATACGGGAATCTTCTGGCGACCCACCGGAATCACTGCCTCTCCCTCTGGAGGCTCTTCGGCAACCTGCGGCCTCTCCTCGATTCGGTGCTCTTCCGCTGGTAATATTACCCGCACTGGCTCAACCATGAGGTCAAGTGGCGCCTCCTGCTCCGCCAACTGCATGGCAACGACCTCCTGAACCCCCTCAACAGGCGCCACGGGCCGCTCCAACGGCAGTACCTCTTCGACGGCTTCTCTGGCGGGGTTCCCCTCTGCCCCGTACTCCTGGTCCCGTTCCACTACGGCCACTTCACTGAGTCGTCCATTGCGTCTCTCCACATCCCGCCGGTACAACCACAAAATGTACGCCTCCGCGCAACGCAGACATCGATTTATCTTTGCCCCCCTCCTGCCACAATTATTACAGAATTCTTCCCTTTGGGGGTGGGGGCATCTAATTCTTAGATGGCCGCGCCGCCAGCAATTAAAACAACACCCCGGAGGGGGATCCAAAGAGGGCACTGTGGGTTTGGGCTTAAGCCCACCAAACCAAACTCCCTTTGTTTTAGTCTTCAACGGCGGTCTTCGTCCCTCCGGCTGTTGGTCCCCCGATGGTCCCGGCACAGGATACGGTGACCCTCTACGTTCTGGCGGTCCAGGGGGCGTAATCGGACGGGGTGGGGCCATCGGAGACACATCTCTAGGGCTAACAAAGTCTTCCCTATTGAAATGACTCCGACGGATCCTGTCAACCGCCTCATCCCTCTTCCGCTTAAGGTCCGCCAACAAAGCCTGGTTTCGCCTCTCTTCCTTCTCGAGATGACGATCGAGATCCGCGACGGCCTCACTGCTGTCAGCGTTCACCACTGACTCATCCTCCTCTTGTAAACTTGAGGATTGCTCAGTGGAGGACACCAACATTTCCGGAGACTCTCGGTTCTGCGCCTCCTCACTCCAGCTGACCTCTTCCTCCATGGCCACCTCCGGCACCACTTCCACCAATAATCCACCAGCAACTTCCTCTCTCTCCCCCTCCAGATTCTCCTTACTCCCCTTTTGATTTTCCTTATCTTCCCCGACCACTTCCTTCCTTTCTTCCTCTCCCCTTGCTACCCCTCGTGATCTTCTTTCCTCTTCCACTCTCGGGATCGCAAGATCCATCTGGGGCGGGGAGGGTGGCGGAAACTCCACCCTCCTTGCCTCTCTCCCCCTCTGCTTCCGTAAACTCGGAAGGTCAGATGCCCGAGTCCTATTCGGAGTCATTCTGTCTTGCAATCTAAAACAAAGAAAATAATACACACTTATTAGTCACAAGTCTATTTTCTAGGCGGAACAAAACGTTTAATATCTGACACATGCACCTTACTCACTTTCTCTATTATTTCAAATGGCCCCTCATACTTCGGTGCTAATTTCGCCGAAAACTTTTTCGCCGCGTTTGACAACTTGTGCGTCCTCCACAATACTAGATCACCCACGTGAAATTCCGCCACTCTCTTATTCCGATTATAGTATGCCGTTTGTTTCTCTCTCTCTTTATCTATGAATCTCGCGACCAAGTATCTCAACGCATCTAACCTCTTTAATCGATAGCTCCACACTTCCGGATCAATTCTCTCGACCATTTTTCTCCCCTCTACCTCTCTACGCAGACTTTTGACCGGTTTAGGATTCCGTCCGTAATTAAGGAATGCGGGCGAGAACTTAGTTGTCGACTGGACGGCAGTGTTCATGGCATGACGAAACTCATGAATATGCTTGTCCCACTCTCGATGATCCTTCCCTATAAAAGTTGCGACCATAGTTTTGAATACTCGGTTACTTCTCTCGACAGGATTTGCCTGCGGATGGCAAGGCGGCGTGGTGAGATGCTGAACACCATAATCATCCAGGACTGACTTTAGGAATTTATTATCAAATTCCTTTCCATTGTCCGTCAACAAAAATTCTGGAGTCTCCCACCTGAACAAAATCAACTCCTCAAACGCCCGTGCAATTGACTTGCCATCCGCAGACCTTAAAGGCTTGACCTCCACCCAGCGAGAAAATAAGTCTTGAAACACTACCAGATAGCGGCACCGACTCTTGCTCGGCGGAAATTCCATGCAGTCAGCTGCCACTACCACCCAGGGTCTCTCAACTATCCTCTGTCCCATAAGGCCTTGAGGACCTTCCTGTGAGACCTTATGGTACTGACATTGAGGACACGCTCGCACGAATTGTTGAACATCGTGCCGCACACCCTGCCCGAAATGTCCTGACGAGAACTCTGAGTGAGCACTTTTGAGCACTCTTTCGCGATACTCTAGAGGCACGACTAACTTCCACCCCTCTTCATCCCCTGTATACGGCAATAACAATGGATCCTCTCTAAATCGATATAAACTCCCCTCTAGAACTTTCCAACCTGGGAATCTGTTAGGAAACTTCACCACCAAGTCGAGCCTTTTTAAGTACCACGGGTCTGAAATTGTTTCAAACGCCGCCACTTCTTCAAACTCGTCCTCGTACATCCTGGATAAAGCATCCGGAACATGATGGTGAATTCCCCTTCGGTGAACTATCTCAAAATCCCACTGTTCCATTTCGAGGGCCCAACGCGCTAATCTACCCGTTGCTTCTTTTAAATTTCGCAACCATTTTAAAGCACTGTGGTCTGTAATGGCCGTGAACTTATACCCCTCAATATATGGTCTTAATTTCTTAATCGATTACAACAACGCCAAACATTCTTTCTCGGTGACACTGTAATTTCTCTCGTGCACAGAAAGCGTTTTACTCACGAACACTATGGGATGTTCACCGTCTTCCCCCTCCTGAGTCAAAACCGCCCCTATTGCGTAACCACTCGCGTCGCATTGAATTGTAAATGGCTTCGTAAAGTCTGGTCTTGCCAAGACTGGTGCCGACGTCAATTTATTTTTCAATGCTTGAAACGCCTCTTGTTGCTCTTCTCCCCACTTCCAAGCTCGACCTTTTTGCAATAACCTCAAAAGTGGTATTTTTAACTCGCTATCATGTTCTATGAAGCGCGCATACCACCCCACCATACCCAAAAATCGCCGGAGCTGTTTTATATTGGTTGGTGCCGGATAATCAACCACTGGTGCGATTTTCTCTGGGTCCGGTCTCAATCCTTGACTATCGAGTACATAACCTAAATATGAAACTCTCGAACACCCAAATTCGCACTTTTCCGGATTTACCACCAACCCAGCCTCCGCTAATTTTCTCAAGACAATCTCCAGCCATTCTAGATGTTTCTCATAATCATCAGTTACGATGATTATGTCATCCAGATACCCAAACACGTAAGGCTCGAACTCAGGTCCAAATAACGAATCGATTAATCGCTGGAATGTCATCGGGGCATTTGTGAGTCCAAATGGCATTCTTTTGAACTGCCACAACCCATAACCAGGAATCGCAAACGCTGTATATTTTCGACTCTCAGGGGACATCGGCACTTGATGGTACGCCTGCTTAAGATCTATTTTGGAAATGTAACGGGCCTTCCGTAATTTATCCAAAATCGAATCAATGGAGGGGATAGGATATGCGTCTCTTACAGTTACTTTATACAAGTCTCTGTAGTCAATACAGAAACGCAATGAACCATCTCCCTTTTTCACGATAACTGGAGCGCTGCTCCACTCGCTGGCCGATCTCTCAATTACTCCCCTCTCCAACATCTTTTGTACCTCCTGGTTAGCCAATTCTAATATCATAGGCGACATTCTACGAGAACGATGTTTAATTGGTGTTGGATCAGTGACTCGTATGCTATGTTCCGTCAAAGATGTCATACCATGTTCCACCTCCTGTGGTAAAATCAGCTGATCCACCAATTTCTGAATTTTCGATCTCTGCCCCTCTGATAACTCGCAAATCCCTGCACATTCCGCAAAAATATCCCCCTCTACACCATTTCCTATGCTACTTCTCCCCTCTGGACTCAATTCTCCATACTCCAAAAATTTATGCCATTCCCCCTCTTGAACTCTCCACAACCCCCTTCCTAACCTCACATCCATGTCCGCCATTCGATGAAAGTCCTGACCCAAAAGCATGTCATGGGACAAATTATCTACCACACGTAAGTTAAACGGTTGAGAAAAACCATCTACCGTTAACCATAACCTTAATTTCCCCAATGCTGCTGTTGATCCTCCAAGCGCGCTTCCAATCGCTGTATTCGCTTTCGTCAGTCTATCCCGAAATTTTTCTGCTAATTCCGGCCCAACCAGCGAAACCGTAGCGCCTGGATCAAACAACGCTATATAAGGTTTGTCCGCTATCACCACTTTCAAAAAATAACGGTTCTCCATGGATGAGGCATCTATCTGTTCCCCCGTTAAATCAAGGGCTGCTGTACTCTTTACAGCATCACCCCTTCCCTGGACTGAACATGCTGATGGGACATCAGTAGATTCAGTCCCAACACCCGCTTGTAAAAACCCCTCATTACTAACTTGCGTCCCCTGTCCTATGAGTTCCGTCCCGGATTGCTCTTCAGTAGGTTGCGTCCCAGAGTTCACAACTTCCGTCCGGACTTCCAAGAACTGGCTTTTGGACTCACAGGATTGCGTCCCAGAACCCGTAGGCTGTGTCCGAACGTCACGAAGTTGCGTCCCAACGAGTTCTGTCCCCTCACTACTGGATTGCGTCCCAACTTCCGTACTGATTGCTGGATCCAGCATGGGAAGAGTTTCCTCTTAAGACACTGGCACCACTTGAATGGGTGTCCCATTTTCTCCCCCCACTACTGTCCACTGTAGTGAAGTTTGGGACACTGGGACATTTTCTTCCACTACAACATCCTCAATTTGCTGAACTTCCTTTTGAGTTCCGTGTTCCCCCTGTTGTTGTACCACTTGCGTCCCAAATGTCCCACTTAACTCTCCATATCCCACTTTATTACTCTCCTCTTCCAAATCCACTCTCTCCCTTCCGGAATACTCTTCCGCACGAATTAAAGTAAAGAAAATCTCCGGATTCGCTTCCTCTTCCTCTATTGTCCCACCGACGAAGGTCCTGGGGGGGAAGGGTTGATCAATTCCCCCCCTGACCCGTTTCCCCACATCGTTCTCAACTCCACACAATTGGGACAATTCCTAGACGTTGTCCCATTTGCCCCACACACCTGGCAGAACAATCGGTTGCCAGTGGGACGTGGCAAGGGACACTCGTTAGCATAGTGCCCCTGCTGTTGGCACCGAAAACAAGTTCTCAACTTGCACTCCGATGCGCGGTGTCCCACTGACTGACACTGGTAGCATGCCCCAGTAAATCCCCTAGGGACACTAGGCCTGAATGCCGGTGGTCTTCCCACACCAAAAGTACGATTGGGAGCTTGTCCCCCTCCATAGGGACGAATCTAAACTTGTCCCATTCCAAAGGGACGATTCTGGAACTGTTGTCCCAGATTACGTACTCCACTTGTCGATGGGACAGGAGGGTTAGTGGCCACCATTTGGGCATAAGTCACCGGGGTTTGTTGTGCCGGGAGCTGTTAAACAGCCGCTATTGGTGCTGTCCCAGTTGTCCCTACATTCACTTTCCCTCTTTGCGTCCCATTATCCCCCTTAGTTGTTCCTAAGTTCGCTGGACTCCCCTTTAATTTCATATTCTTCCCCTTTTTGGTCGGGACAGTTCGGACTGTCCCACTTTCACCCCCACTTGACTCTGAACCCGAGACCCCCAGCAAAGCATCTACTTTTGCCCCTCATAAATTTCCCCTCGGAGCCGCGGACGGAATTCTCATCTTGTCCCGGGACGGAGGTGGGACATACCTCTTATCGAGATCCTTGATCCTCTCATACCGTCTTTGAATCTTTTCTAACCCCTCAATATTGTCAAACTCCGAGTTTGACAATTGACGCCTATACTCAGGCGTCAGTCCTTTAAACACGATCCTCAAAAACGATTTACGTGAAATGGGACGCCTCAGATGTCCCACTATTACTCGCATACTCATTATGAAATCAGAGATTTTCTCTCCTTTCGCCTGAGTCCTGCTGCGAGCCTCATCTAAAACGTCATCGTCCACAAGCACACATGAGAATTCCCGTTTAAATAATTTTTTAAAAACATTCCACGAGTTCAAGTCTTTTCGCACCAACCTGAACCAACGACTCGCCGTTTTGCGCTACACACTCGGAAGCGCTGTCAGCATCTCTGAATCGCTGATTAGATTGCACCCCTTGCAATCTTCTAAACGCTCTAAAAATTCCTCACAGTCCTCCTTCTCCCCTCCAGAAAATTTTATTTCCCAATCCTTCAGGATGTTAACAATTTTAGTTCCCCCACCTAAATTTTGGTAACCGCGACCCCTTTGTTGGCTCTTATCACTGAAAGAGTCGGTTTCAGTTTCCAACTCACTGGAGGACAACACCACGCGACTACGCCTCTTGCGTTTATTCGTACCGGAACTTCCACTTTCGGTATGTCGATCCTTTCTCCCCTCTTCCCAGGGAAAAATCCTGGGGGATGAGGGGTAAGGGGGGTGTAGATTTACCGTCTTGCTCGGCATTTCCTAAATCACCTCCCCTCTGTCCCTATTCTCGACCCGGATCAGGGTCTACCGGTATGGTTCGCCTCGACCTTCCCCCCCCCACATCACGTGGGACTTGCGTTTGTTGAGCATTATTTGCACTAATATGCAATTGTTCAATCAAAAACGCATTGTGTGCTCGCAACTGCTCCAACTCACGGAGTTGCTGTTGTGCATAAATTGCACGTTGATCCGGGCTCAACCCCCACGCCCCCACCCCCTGCCTCATACTCCATAACTCTGGAGACTCTCCTGGCGCAGGAATACCTCCTGCCCCCCCCGTCCACGTCACGAACGTCGGTGTCCCAAATCTCGAACTCGACGTCGTGGTAGTCACAGTTGTGACAAACGTGGTCCTAGTCGTGACCCTCGGGGTTTCACCTATCGCGGTGGTTACTACAGAGGTAGCAGTTGGTGTCCCACTACTCTCCTCCACCCGATCTCCGTCCCCACTTAAACTCGGAACTTCCGGATTCACGGTGGGCGAAGTCACTCCTTCGTCCGTCGCTTCCGGTTCCGTCCCGGGTTCTAGCAACAACCTGGACCTACGAGTCCTTGCCACAAAAGGACTTGGTCCCGCTCTCCCTTCTCGTTGACCCACCAATGCCTCGAATTTGAACTCAAATTCGGACCCCTCCAGATCGAAAGTATCAAACCACGGAACAACTACTGTTTCCGGGAAGATATATTTCACTTCCGAACGGAGGAGCCTCTCCCGAAGCACTTGCAACGTGCCGGTCACGCTGCACTCCTGACCGCTTAATTCCTCAATTACCCTTTCCTGAGGCATTGTTTGGATCTGCCGCCAGGCCTCCGCAATCTGCGGAATTTCTAAAATTCTCCACATCTGATCGCAGTATCTCTCCATCATTATTAATTTTTCAATTAAATCGATCAATTAGGAGAGAGAGAAAAAACAAAAACAGTCTCGACAAAAAAAACGATAATAATAATTAACCACGGAAACTAAAATTTTACCCCGATAACGGCCAAAACTAACCGAACACACACAGAAAAAAAATTCCAAAAAGAGAAAAGTAATTATGTTGATACTACTCTATCACTCGTTATCACTCTCTCTCCACTTCCTCACGTCAACTCCCTTCTTCCCACCAGAACACACATTAAACACAAGAAATCATATTATTAACAAAACATAAAATTTACATAATCCACAATAATCAATAAATATAAGAAATAAGCTGAAAAGAAAAAAAACGAATTATGAAATTAACTAATTTCACTTTTGAAATTTTCTTCCGCTGAGTGACTCTCCCAACACGAGAAGAGAGAAAAAAAAACAAAAATTTTCGCTTGGGGAAGAAATTTCGGTTCTGTGGCTTTCCAAATCGTTGTTCGGAAAATTCTCGCTATAGGAACGGACCTCCGTGGTGTGGCTTTCCTGAGTTATTTTTCAGGACCATAACAATCAACCAAAAAAAAAAAAAGAACATTAATTTACAGGGAGTTTCCGTAGAGTGGCTTTCCCAACATTTTAGGAAAAATTTTCGCTTTAAATCCGTCGTGACGGTACGTTACCCTTCACGTCTTACCCCCCTCTCATTCGACTGACCGCGACGTCCTCGAATCCAGACCTCACACACACCCACTAGAGAACACGACACAAAAGAAAATTTTAATTATTCTTAACATTAAAAAAAATAAAAATACACAAAAATCGCACGGAAAGGGAAAGAAAGAGAGAAAAAACAACGACGGTTCTTCACGCCGTGATTTAAACCGCACTTCCGGTTTCACCACGTGGTGAAAATTAATTCATAATTATTTCAAGAGACAAAAAAAAAGAAAATTCTTACTTCTCACACCTCCCCTCTAGACTCGAACCCGAACATATCTTTCAATCATTATTTTTACTAAAACGCAAAGAGAAAGAGAGAAAAGAAAAATAAAATAAACGAAACCATTTAATTTATTCCACGCCAAAATAAAATTTTGCACTTAAAACGGAACACCCTCAACGCCTGCGCGGACCACTCGACAACCTGCTTGACACGAAAATCACGAAAAAGGAACTGATAAATAATAGAATAAAATTAAATTTGATTTTACTTTTATCCCCGAATTCACGAATCTGCAAATACGTTTTAAAACGGTATTTCTCACCGCTATTAACGATACTTTGCACGTGAAAATTTGAACACTCACGCGTCGCGCTTTTTCATTCAAATTTCCCGTTGACTCGCGACCACGTTTTTCCAACCGGCTGAAATTCCACTTGAATTTCCGATTTCACTTTATTCTCACTTCTCTTTCGTTTATCACACTTTATTCGCTAAAATAGTTCTTCCCCTCTAGAATAAATTTACACATTTTCCCGAATTTCGCTTTAGTTTTCCCGTCCGGCACCCGCACTTCCGGTACACCTGTGCTTGCGCTCGCGACCACGTTTTTCCGAAAATCACAACTTAAACTTGTACACGGCTTCGATTCTACCTCGTTTACTCACGAAGTTAACTTTTAAAATTTTACTTAATCCACTCACTTCTTATTGTTTCTCCCCACCAGATATCATTCTTTCAGACATTTTCTATCTCTCAACTCAACATTCCCCCTTATAAACTCTCGCCACTCCTTCAACTCTTCGTCTATTTCCGATTTTTCGACTTCAGCAGAAAACTCCCTACAAGGGATGCCAATTATAATGAAAGAGTTAATAACCAATTTCAATAAAAGAAAAACTCAAAACATTATTGTATTATCGCTTTTACCACAACATATTCTTACCACAACCAAAGGGAGATTCTGCTGAACGACACGGGTTTGTCGAGAAATCGGAAACGACGACCAGAAAATCTCAATAACCGAACTTACCAGTGTGCACCAGAGTGAAACCACCAAAATCCGCCAACACGTGCTCGAAGATAAGAGGGCTCGGAAACACTTTTCCCCCCACAATCACCCCAAAAACACTACACAATTATCGAAGAAAAGTATTTATTGTCCCAACGGGGAACTAAACAAGAAAATACACTGTAGGAAATACTAATTTAATGACACAAAACTTAATCCCTACCCGGAAAACAGAAAATTAACGGAGCGATCGGGAAAACTGTCTCTCTCCAGAAGCCAAAACTTTTTCTGCCGGCAAGCGGCTCATTAACCGGCACGTGAGAATCGTGAGGAGTGGGGACTCCGCCCCTTCCGCATCGTCCTTCCTCTCTCTTGCTCTCTCCTCATCGGCCGCTGTCCTCCTTTAACCAATGGCAACTTCTACCTGAAACAGAAAAAGAGGGCTCTGCTGCTGACGAGGGAAAACGATAGGAAAAACCGCGCAAATTTTTCACCAATTTAATTGGCCAACTAACCCCACGTGAACTCGAAATTAACATAATTCCAGGGACTGCGACGAAGCGGAAATCGGGCGCTTATTCAGGGCCGTAAATACGGAAAAATACCTGAGCTGCACCGATTACGAAAATTAACTCTTATTGAAATACAAAACATTTCATGAACGCATCAGACATTCGCTGACTCTTTCTCACGTTTTCTTAAACACTAAATAAAACATAAGTGACGATCTGCTTCGTCACAAATGTTAAATAAATATTGAAATAAATAAATATTTGTAATATTACCTCAATATCATCGTAATATTATCATAATATCACTGTAATATTACCGTAATATTACTTGTAATATTACATCAATATCACTGTAATATGACTTGTAATATTACAGTAATAATACCATATTATTTTTTATTTAATGTTAAATAAATATTAAAATAAATAAATATTTGTAATATTACCTCAATATCATCGTAATATTATCATAATATCACTGTAATATTACCGTAATATTACTTGTAATATTACATCAATATCACTGTAATATTACTTGTAATATTACCTATAGGCGGACATTTCAATATCACGTCAATATCACTGTAATATCACCCTGTAATATTACAAATATTACAATATGATGTCACTGTGATATTCATGTAATATTACGTGCTGCTTGGGTTTATCGCCCGATTCTAATTCACTTAATTTGTTTGCTATTTGAGTTAAAGGCTTTTTTGATGATTTGACAAGATTTTTAAAGATTTTAATATAATTTTCTCCCCAGAATGCAGAAAGATTACTTAAGGGCATTTTAAAATATTCAGCATCATCTGCAATATGCAGAAGATTATGGCTGTTAAGAGCTTGTGACTTTGGCCCATAAAGAGAGGGCATTAAATAAAAAAATTGTCGTAGAAACTCTTTAGCATCTTTACAATGAGTATTTACTAATTCGTTGTTATTTAAAATGCGACAGGCTACATAGAGTAACAAAAAATATAAATAATATTTTTCTTGTAATATGTCTTTTAAAATAATTATACCGCCGTAATGCAGAAAAAATGAAATTAAGTTGCTTTCCACTTTGAAACTCCATAAATATTAAATTTTCTTCGTTTGAAATGTCATCTAATAAAGTCTGTAATGCTTTGAGTGCACTTAATTTTAGGCGTTGTGGACTATTCCTATTTACAAACTTTTCTATCAACCATTTCATAATGCCGCAGTAAAAAAAATGCATACTATCCAAAACTACATCTGATACAGGATCAAAATTTTATGTTTGCAATAGTGGAGTTTCTGTTGCATGGTGATGCAGTGTTTGATCCTTAGACACAAATGATTGTTTTGTACGTTTAGGACAATCCATTTCTGGATACACACGTGTTTTTTTGTGTCCTGTACCAATTGAGACTCCTTTGGTTGAACATCTTTTGCAGGCAAAGAAACCGCCTGGTGCTTTACAGCATTTAAGGAAAACCCTGGCGGGTGAATCTCTTATTAGAGCCAGAATTTTGAAAATATACCTTTTTCCATTAAGAATAATTCCGTTTTCAGTAAGATATGAAGATTCATTTACGAAATCCTCAAAAAATTCTTCCACTCTTTGTGGTTTTGAATCCCCACAATAAATACCAACAACAGCAGGATAAGTTACATAATCAGGATGATAAACTTTAATTACAATAGGCCAGACCACTATTTTCCAGTCTCGAAATAACGACATCCCATCAATGTGAACTAAAATTAAAACTTCTTCTTCTGCAAAAATGCTTGGAAAAATAATTTTTTTCAATGTATTTTCAATGCCGATATAAATATATTCTCCAAGCGTGTTTTTACAACTTAACATTTCTTCTAAATCTCTACGATAAGGAGTTCCAATCAATGTTTGGCAAGTTTTTGGTAATTCCATATGTCCTTCTTCTCTGAGAATAAGTAAAAGTTGAGACACTACTTTAAAATTTAGTGATTGTAAATTCCTTAAAGTCCTGTCTTTCAGTTTTTTTTCTAAACCACTTCTTGAATCCAAGAGAACTTGGATATTCGTCGATGCATCGTGTCAGTCACTATCAGTAGACGAAATACTCATATGGGGGATTATTTCTCAAGTGTCACAGGTCCGAAAAGCAAGTTTATTCTATCGAGCTGAAACTTGGACAAAATGTTGTCCTATTGAATAGTAATGAATAAAAAAAAAATCTTGACTATAGAAGAAATATTAAGATTGGGGGAGGGGATGAAATTTTTGATTTTTTTAAAAAACTGTTTACTTTGATAAAATTTTTGTTCTTATAATTTAAATTGAAAAAATTCTTGTAATACCAGTTTCGATAGATTTTTTCACGCTCTTTCGATCGGTCATATTGTTTTTTACGAGAAAAAATTTTTTGATCCCTAAAAATGGAAAATAAAAATAAAAATGACTTTTTCTTCAAAAAGGACAATTTTTAATTTTTTTTTTATTTTTTTAAATGAAAGCCCTACTTTTTTCCTATAAAAAATCTTTGGAGTAAAATGTTGGATGAGAACTCCTAATCATCGAAAATAAATGTTGAATAGAACCTAACGCCTGTGACGCTCGCTGCCACTAGCACACACTGTGGCCAAAAGCACTATTTTTGATAAAAATCAGCCGACAACTCAAAAATGAACTGATTTTAATTATTTTTTTTTAAATACTCAAGAATGTTTGTACTATAACGCTTAACTGCTACAAAATCAAGATTTTTTTTATAAACTAAAATAAATGTTAATAACTTTTAAAAAGTAAAAAATTGATTTTTGAGAAAGTGATTTCCAGATACTTTGATGCAAGAAACTATATAAACTTATATATTTTACACACAAATTTTGTCTAAAATATTTTTAAATGGTTCCAGTTATAACACAACAATTTTTAATTTGTTTAAACAACCTTAGTTAACAAATAAATAACTTCCAAACTTTTCCTACCTTAGACTTCGTTTCTTTTGTAAAACTAATTAATTACTATTGGCCTAGAGTTCTAATACAGTTGGGGATAATTTCTAACAATTTTTAAATTGTTTAAACAATCTTAGTTAACAAATAAATTACTTTTAAAGTTTTCTTTATTTAGATCTTGTTTTTTGTGAAATTAATTAATTACTATTGGTCTAATATTCTAATACAGTTCAGGTTGTTTATTAACAAATTGTAAATTGTTTAAACAATCTTAGTTAACAAGTAAATTACTTTGAAAGTTTTCTTTACTTAGATTTCCTTTGTTTTGCAAATTTAACTGATAACTGTTGGCCTTGATTTATCATAGAGTTTAAGATGTTCAGTAATCCTTAGATTTGGATTCTTTTGCAAATTTAATTATTAAGTATTGACCTAGATTTATAATACAGTTTGAGATGTTTTCTAACAATTATTCTATTGTTTAAACTATATCTTAGTTAATTATTAATTATTACTGAACATCTTAAACTCTATGATAAATCAAGGCCAACAGTTATCAGTTAAATTTGCAAAACAAAGGAAATCTAAGTAAAGAAAACTTTCAAAGTAATTTACTTGTTAACTAAGATTGTTTAAACAATTTACAATTTGTTAATAAACAACCTGAACTGTATTACAATATTAGACCAATAGTAATTAATTAATTTCACAAAAAAACAAGATCTAAATAAAGAAAACTTTAAAAGTAATTTATTTGTTAACTAAGATTGTTTAAACAATTTAAAAATTGTTAGAAATTATCCCCAACTGTATTAGAACTCTAGGCCAATAGTAATTAATTAGTTTTACAAAAGAAACGAAGTCTAAGGTAGGAAAAGTTTGGAAGTTATTTATTTGTTAACTAAGGTTGTTTAAACAAATTAAAAATTGTTGTGTTATAACTGGAACCATTTAAAAATATTTTAGACAAAATTTGTGTGTAAAATATATAAGTTTATATAGTTTCTTGCATCAAAGTATCTGGAAATCACTTTCTCAAAAATCAATTTTTTACTTTTTAAAAGTTATTAACATTTATTTTAGTTTATAAAAAAAATCTTGATTTTGTAGCAGTTAAGCGTTATAGTACAAACATTCTTGAGTATTTAAAAAAAAATAATTAAAATCAGTTCATTTTTGAGTTGTCGGCTGATTTTTATCAAAAATAGTGCTTTTGGCCACAGTGTGTGCTAGTGGCAGCGAGCGTCACAGGCGTTAGGTTCTATTCAACATTTATTTTCGATGATTAGGAGTTCTCATCCAACATTTTACTCCAAAGATTTTTTATAGGAAAAAAGTAGGGCTTTCATTTAAAAAAATAAAAAAAAAATTAAAAATTGTCCTTTTTGAAGAAAAAGTCATTTTTATTTTTATTTTCCATTTTTAGGGATCAAAAAATTTTTTCTCGTAAAAAACAATATGACCGATCGAAAGAGCGTGAAAAAATCTATCGAAACTGGTATTACAAGAATTTTTTCAATTTAAATTATAAGAACAAAAATTTTATCAAAGTAAACAGTTTTTTAAAAAAATCAAAAATTTCATCCCCTCCCCCAATCTTAATATTTCTTCTATAGTCAAGATTTTTTTTTTTATTCATTACTATTCAATAGGACAACATTTTGTCCAAGTTTCAGCTCGATAGAATAAACTTGCTTTTCGGACCTGTGACACTTGAGAAATAATCCCCCATATTACTGTTGCTAACGCTTTGAGATAGATTTATATTTTCGAAATTATCAAATGATTCAGTTTGTTCAACACTATTTAACAGATCAGCACCATTCATTGATATATTTTGACTGAAATCAAATCTTTTGAGGTTATCTTGACATTCTCTCACTTCCCGGTTGTAAATCCGTGTACAAGATCATCTACTGAACTTGTACATGATTCTGGATAAAATCATGCACAGGCGCATTGACTTGCTTTGTGCATGAACTTGCGAATGGTCAACACATGAATTTGGAACAACGAACGCACAGTGGTCCCAAATGTCCAAAAAGCTGGCCATAAATCAGATTTCCATAGGATTTAGTTGAAACTGCTTACTCGGGGGTTTTTGGGGTCGCTGATTCCAAATTCAACCTCAGATTTTACAAATTCAAAATGGCGGATCCAATATGCCGGATTGAATATGTAAAAAGTAATTTTATCTTAACAAAAATCTCTAGTCAGGCGTTTTTGGGGTCACTGATTACAAATTCAAAGTCAGATTTTTAAAATTCAAAATGACGGATCCAATATGGCGGATTGAATATGTAAAAAGTAATTTTATCTTAACAAAAATTTCTAGCCAAGGATTTTTGGGGGTCACTGATTACAAATGTAAAGTCAGATTTTTAAAATTCAAAATGACGGATCCAATATGGCGGATTGAATATGTAAAAAGTAATTTTATCTTAACAAAAATTTCTAGCCAAGAATTTTTGGTGGTCACTGATTACAAATGTAAAGTCAGATTTTTAAAATTCAAAATGGCGGATTCAATATAACGGATTGAACATGTAAAAAATAATTTTATCTCAACAAAAATCTCTAGTCAGGGGTTTTTGGGGTCACTGATTATGAATCCGCTGTCAGATTTTTAAATCTTTACATAGGGGTTTTTATGATCGCTGATTACTCAGTTGTTTTATGAGTCATTAACTTTAAAAACCAAATGAAGGTTAAATAATAAGACAAGAAAATTTTTTTATAATAAATGATAAAAATTAGTTTATTCAAATGTAAGTGAACTAGTCAAATATAGAAAAAAAACGAATATCAAAAACTGTTACTGATTTCATCCCATTGAGGTACTAATTTCAACATTTTGAGTTTAAAATGTGCAGAGATATACAAAAATAATCATAAAAATCAAAGTAGTAAATAGTAGCAGCTGAATTTTTGATATTACTTACAAAAGTCAACAGGGAACATTTACTTGTTGAATTTAAAACGTTACCGCGCGTTACTTTTTTTGTAGCTCTATAAATTTACAAATATGTACCTTTTGAGAACAGCATTCTATTATACTCATAAAAAACCAATATTTTTAAATTTTAATTTTAATTAACATCATTAATTTACCTTTGGGGACACCCCACTTAAATGACCGATGCAAAATTTTAAATCGATCCATTTCTTGTAACTTTTACAACGGGTTCAAAATTGCTTTGCAAAACTCGAAAACGTAGCTATTTCGCAAGCATCAACTTTGCGCTAATGTTAAAAATAATGGACTTGATCTTGAGCAGTTCCCTTTATGCAGAAATACGCATCAAAGCCTCCTTTATAAAACTACGTAGAAATAAAAGCTGAAATTGAAAGTCGATTTTTTGATTTTTGGCCAGCTTTTTGTGCAATTGGAACCACTGTGGAACGTGCAAAGGAACATGCACATGTTCATGAACGCTTCTAAAGGCAAATAATTTCATGTGCATGAACATGCACACGAACATGCACATGAATCTGTACACGAAAATGGATAATTATTTATTTAACTTTAAACGTTGCGCATTAGTTATCTATGGAAGTGAAGGCTGCGCAGTAGATTTTAATGGCTATAAAAGGTAGAGGACCACTATAAAACAAGTAACATTTGTTAATAATATTTAAAGTATGGAAAATTATATGCATGAACATTTGCACGTTCATGCACATGTTCTTGTATCAGATTTTATTGTGCGTGCATGAAAATGTACACTTTCGTTGTTCTAAATTCATGTGTTGACCATCCACAAGTTCATGCACAAGACAAGTCAATGCACCTGTGCATGATTTTATCCAGAATCATGTACAAGTTCAGTAGATGATCTTGTACACGGATTTACAACCGGGTTCGTCTTGACGAACTATATATTTTGAATTTTTATTAGATGCACGTGACTTTTTTTTTAAAAGCGATACTTTCTTTTTCGGTTTGCCCCGTGTGAGGGCATTTTTAAAACCTTTAATCTTTATTTATATTTATTATTTAGACAATTTAGAAACTACGACTAATACATGTATACAACAAACAAATCTTGCTCCCTCTGGAACCTCTACGCAACTCGCTTTGCACATGGCTGTTGGACCTAGAATCTGATTGGTTGAAATAGAGTGCTCTTGAAAGATGAATAAATAAATTTAATTATATTTCATTTCACTTTTTCGAAGATATAACTTGTAGTACCGCTACTTTGCCACCAGGTGACGCCACAGTTTAGAGATAGATCGAAAATGTGTCTCCCATCTACTGTCTATCTCGTCTTTCATGCTTCTTGCTTCATTCGTTTCTTGGCGTTGCGTTGGCTGACGTAACAGTGAAAATTTTTAACAGGGTTAATTTTGAGAATGAATGAAGGAAAATTAAAGAAGCAGGCAGTTTAGGAAAAAGAAGAGACAATAAGGTAATCTTAACTTTTTTCTTTGGCTTCGCTTTTTTGTTCCAGAACGCAAACCGGGAGGATTACAGAGATGTGTTCTTTTGGATTCTACAGAAGCTCCTTATGCTGATCTCTGTTACACTTCTTAGCCGAGTTTCAATCTAGAGTTGAAGCCACGTGCTAAAGTACATTAACCGATTTCCAATCTCAGAGCTGGAGACAGTTAAGAAACAAACAAAATAAACCGATTTCCAGTCTTAGAGTTGGAAACGGTTGAAAAATATATAAATAAAGTAAACTGATTTTTAATCTTAGGGTTAGAAAAAGTGAAAATAATGAACAGAGAAAATAAACCGATTTTCAATCTTAGAATTGGAAACAGTTTAAATAAATAAATATATGGTCGATTCTTGCGTAACTGCCCAATTTCAAGATAAGTTTTGATAAAAAAAAAAATTTTTTTTATTCAATTTTTTTCTGCACTTATTTTTCTTATTAGGGTGTAATATAAGTATATTTTAAACGATTTTACTACAACTATATTTATACGAAAATAATAGCAAATTTTTGAAAATTGGCTGCCATGTGGAGCTGAACCGAATTCTTTTATTGCAAATATATTGTACAAAATAAAAATTTCTTTTTAATATTTTCCTAAAACGAAAATAAATAATAAATTCATAAATTATTGAATATTCTAACAGTATTTTAGATATTAGTTAACATACATAAAATTTTATAAAAGAACAGCAAATACAATATTTAATAATGAATATTTCGTTTTATTTTTTGGATAATTTGAAATCGAGATCGAGCAGTGTCATCCGGCATTGCTAAACTACTTTATAGAATAATATTTTAAAATAACCACCACAGATAAAAAAGTTTCTCTGCATGAAGCACACTAAACACTTCATATAGGCCATGGAGCTGAAATTTTACGTGATACCATGGAGCTCAAATTTGACATTTATTCTAACCTCACTTCTACAATATTGCAAAATAAATCTATTCCTTCTGCAGATCGCTTTTTTCACATGAAAACTTAAAGAAAATGGTAACAATACTATCAAATAGTTGTTACAGTAATATAACAGTAATGACATGGAACTAAACGCTTTTTTTGTACACATGCGATTTTCACAAAAATAATTTTCTTTTAAGCAAAAATTTTTCTTTTTTAAAACTTTTTTCACATGTGATTTAGTGCCAATGGATTAAAATTAGGATTTAACTTATTAGAAGGCGTAATAACTAAACACATGACACCTTAATTATAAGTCTACAGATTGCGTTCAAAAATTGGAAAAATTGAAGGACAAAATATTTTTACAGATTTCTAAGTATGAAAAAGGTATTATGAAGTGCAATATAAACCTAAATTGTTCATAAATATAGACACTTTATGCTTGAAAAAGGCTGAGTTATAATAATGATATTTTCACCGAAAATTATTAAATTAAAGTTAACATTTTGCAAAAGGGACACGCCACGGAGCTGAAATTTCAGCAGTTATAGTGCAATATAATAGAAGTTCTAATATATATATGTATGTATATTTGGTTTTCAGTTACTCTCATATATACCTTTAAAACTCACTAATACACTTCAGAATATATTTTTAATTTAGGTGTATTTTTTCAACGCCGCCAAGTAGGGCAGTTACGTAAGAATCGCCCATATACAACTATAATGAAAAATAGCATTACGTTCTTTTGGCCTTCGAAATAGGAAATAAAATAGAGACGAAGGAGAATATGAGGTTGCTAGAAAATTTAAAGATTATAGCTGAGAAGACAACGATTCCTTAAATAAAATAAAATAAATATAACAACATAAATGCTATAGGGTAATAGCAAAAAATATCGTACATTACGTAGATTTACATCTCAGATCTTCAAAAAATGAACATTGCAAACAATATCTTAAGAATGCCGAAACAGTGCTCTTGACTTCTCAAGAGTCATTGAACCAGAGCAGAAATGCGTTTTCAATTAATTTAAGAAAGGCATCTCAAAACTAAAAAAGCTACGCACAGGGCTTAAACATTTGACTACAAATTTGGAGGATATAAGCCGTAACAATTTATAGTTTTGCTAACTATCCCAGCGTATATATTGACCCAATTTTGAGAAGTTAGAGAAAATAATAAATTTCCCGCAATATCTCCGAAAAGCGATATACTTACAGAATTTTCGCTGGCAAGCTATTCTGGAAAAATGAGAAAATTTCTTTTTATTCACCTTTCTAGATCCTAAATCAAATATTTTGTTTTTGTTTGGATTTAACTTAAATAAAAATTAATTAAAATTGAAAGCTTAATACAAAAGCCAAGTAGTATAATACAAAAAAAAATAATAATAACAATAAATGAATTAAAAGAAAACTAAAAAAAATATAGGAGATTTAACTCCGTAGGGTATGAACTCAGAATCTTTAAATTGCGGACAAAATGCTTTACAACTGAGCTACTGAGGTCCGAATTAACATTTTTCTTTTCATTATTAAGAAAAACTGAACAAACACTTACATTTTAGTGCCAAATCAAGTAAGTTTCACAAAAATAAATAAATAAAATAAAATAAATAAATAATAATTTAGATTAATTCCGTATCCTTGGTTTATTGTCAGCTCCTCTCGCTCTAATGCAAATAATAATCAAATTGTAAACCCATAAAAAAAAATAATAATAAATAAATAAATAAAATAAAAATAAAAAATCAAGAATACTAGTAACTTCGAGGAATTGCACAGATAGCTACCGCATTTTAAAAATTCCTATGATTCATAATAAACTAGATTAAAAGCAGTTTAATCCCTTCTAAGTGTTTCAAAAAGATTATCAACTTTTCAGAAAGGGTAAAAGTAAATGAAACTTACATACATGTTAAATAACATATATACATTAAGAATAATAATATCAAAAAAAAAAGTTTCTTACAACATTTCAAATAAATAAAAAAGTAAAAATAAAAAAAAATTTAAAAAAAAGAACTTTGCTCTTCCAGTTAAAATAAATACATTTTAAGAATAATAAATAATGTATCTACATTTGCTTATAGCATCTAAATGAGAAGAAAATAATTATTTTCAAAAATAATAAATCAGATACTGAGTGAGAACCAGCAAGCTTTAGGTTCCGAAAGATATTATCAGTAGTCTAGCAAAGACTGTCAAAAGATACATTTCGCTTCGCGCATCTATTTTAAATGCGATAAATACAATAATTGTTCTCGAAAAAGAGATCTAGAAACATCAGCAGCAAATGTCTGCGATGAACCGGAGATATGAGTTTTAGTATCCTTCCCCCATCTTTTTAATTCATTAAAATTTTTTCTTTTTAAAGAAAAGCAATAGAGAATAGGGCTCAACGGGTATATTAGTATATCTTGTATGTTCTATGCTTTTAAACAGTTTTTTATAAATCTGATTTAAGAACCTTTAAATTCTTATCTAATTGCTTATTTTATCACTTTGCAGAGAAAATGACCACCCACTGATAGGGAGGATTATCTTTGTTCTGTGTGTGACATATTGTTGCAGCTTAATTTTTCTATTACGTCCAACAAGATTGACAATTTGGTTTACAAACTATATACATTTTTTCAGACAATTCACTTTTGAAAGGATATTAATAAAAGAAAAATAAAATAAATAAATACCTAGATAAATAAAAAAAAAAAATAATAATAATAAGAATAATAATTTTTTTCTTTAGAGATTATTCTTCGACATCTCTGTGGTAAATGGTAACGTCCGTTACCGAATATCACAGAATTGCCTGGCCGGCCGGGTCAGGTAAGATGCCCTCTTCCGAACACCAAGGAAATTTTTGGTCCACTTGGCCAAGTGTTTGAGTGGCATCTAAGGTGGGGTTTCTGACATCTCAATCGAGCGCCTCCCCAGGTGGCGGATAGGGGAAATCCTCCCAGATATGGGTGGAACCGGGCAATTCAAATACCCGGGGCGGACCAACGTCAGATAGGGGTGGGCACCTGATACAATTGTCGACTTTGTGATGGGCTAACCACTCACACAGAGTTTTTTGCGGTTACGACCACAGTAACGCGCAGCGCCACCCACAATGGGTCTCTCTCAGATGGAGACCAGGGTTCAGTTGGGAGTGGCAACAGGATAGAACCTAGGCAACGACCAGGCTTTGACCAGGGACAAACTCGTACACGTTTAAAATGGACAGACCAACTTCGAAAGGACATCTTAGACTGTTGGCGACAGAGCTCTCCGGACCGAAGAGGTTACATGTTGAGGCTTCATGAGCGATGGAGCAATATGCATCCCCAATACGCACAAATGAAACCTCAGTACTTACGAGATCAGGTATCCTTTTTGCGAAGGAAAGGCCATGAAGTTCTTCCAGAAGAACCCTCTGAGAACATACCATCAGTTCTCACAACAACACCTTTGCTGACAGTTGAGTATGTAAACATAAGAGCAAGGGAAACCAAAATCCATCTTAAGGTTTCCATTAAAATGGACAAAATGGCTAAAGCGAATAGAGAAATTTCATTACTTCCAGAGGATGTAGATCTCTCGACATTGAACTGTGCAGTCTATGGTTCGTGACAGTAACAGAAAATCTGTTTCAGAACGCGTTGCCAAAACCTGTAAAAGAATTAGGCAGGTTCAGTTTAAAATTGGGGTTGCTAGACGGAATGCTTCTGACCTTCAGAGTGTGATTGCTTATCTAGAGACGAATCGGAGATTTACACCTAGAGTGTTAGAAATATCCCGATCTCTGAAAAGATTGCATCATACTTTGAATAAATCTAAGCTGCAGACCATCAAGCAGCATTGGACTGAGAAGATACGTTCTCTTGTAGTCATAAGAGAACGTTTAGAACGTCGGGTTAAGTGGATAAAACAAAATAATGTTTTTGAAACTAATCCTTCCCGCCTATTCGGTATAACATCGCCGGTCGTTGACAGACCACCATGTCGCGAAGAGATCGAAAACTTCTGGAAAAACATCTATGAAACCTCATATTCGTTGAATGAAGAAGACGCTTCTTTGCCTCTTTTCTGTAGCTTTTGTCTTAGACAAGGGCTTGACCATCATGCGGAGGAATGCCCATCAATTACTAAGGAGGAAGTGAGAAATGTAATTGCTAAAACTAAAAACTTTTCAGCGCCTGGGCCGGATAAAATTAACAACATGTGGTGGAAGAAGTTTACTTCAACACACCAACACCTGGCCCGCATATTCTCAACTTTTCTCAACGGAGAACATCCCGTACCACAGTGGCTGGTGGATGGACGTACGGTACTATTGCCAAAATGTGGAGATTTGACTTGTCCAAAGAATTATCACAGGCCGACAAAATTTTGTTGCCCAATCAATGGAAGCTAATTCTTATAGGATTTTGTCCGTAGAATCCAAATTTGACCTTGACATTTTTGGATTGGCTCTAGTTTTCAAGCAATTTTGGTTTAAATGTGTAAAAACACGCATTTTTGGTATTTTTTGATTGTACGTAAAACAATAAAGCAAAACAATAAATCTGTCAGCATTGGACAAAATGTTGGCTCAAACATTACCCTTTTAGACCCAAAAACAAAAACCTAAGTATTATACATAACCTTTAATATCCAATGTGATGTACCTAGTTCCAGAAAAGTGATTAAAACAACATAACTTTTGATCAAGTAAACCAATTTACGTAAAATTTATATCTGGGGATTTCTAAGGTCGCTGCTTACAAATCGGTTATTAAAATTTTTAAATTCAAAATGGCAGATCCAAAATGGGCGACAATTTCTTTTTAAATTTACATTTTTATGAAACATGGTATATAGAGGTTTTTGAGACCGCTGATTGTAAATCTGTTCTAAGATTTTCAAAACCCAAATGGCGCACCTAATATGGCGGAAAATTTTTTTAAAAAAAATTTACATCTTAATGAAACTTTGTATTTGGAGGTTTTGCGAATACAGATTACGAATGTGTGATCAGGTTTTCAAAATTCAAAATGGCAGATACAATATGTCGTTCACCCGTCCAGTAAAGGAGAAATAAAAATGTCTTTACCCAACCAAGAAAGTTAAGATAAAGTTATCGTTGCCCTACCATTAAAGGTAAGATAAAATTACTTTCACCCGTCCAGTGAAGGAGAGATAAAAATTTCCAGACCCAACCAACAAAGGTAAGTCAAAATTGTCGTTACCCGACATTTTAAGGTTAGATAAAATAATTTTACCCGTCCTGTAAAGTACGCCAAGTAACATGTTTCAATTAAATCCGGCAGATTTTTAATCCTTTGTCAGCCATATTGGATCCGCCATTTTGAATTTTAAAAAACTAATGTCAGATTCGCATTTAGCGACCTCGAAAACTCAGGAGTAATGTGTTTCAAGTAAATATGGCAGATTTTTTATTTTCAGTCCGACATATTGGATCCTGCATTTTGAATTTTATAAATCTGTCAGATTCGTATTCAGCGACCCTAAAAACCCACAAGTAACATGTTCCTACTGGATCTGACAGATTTTTAATTTTTTGTCCGACATATTAGATCCGCTATTTTTAATTTTAAAAATTTATTGTCAAATTCGCATTTAACGACCACAAAAACCTCCAATTAACATGTTTCAATTAAATCCGGCAGATTTTAAATTTTTGTCCGACATATTGGATCCGCCATTTTGAATTTCAAAAATCTAATGTCAGATTCGTATTCATCAACCCCGAAAACCCCCCAGTAACATGTTACAATTAAACCCGGCAGATTTTGAATTCTTTGTCCGCCATATTGGATCCGCCATTTTGAATTTTAAAAATCTGATGTCAGATTCGTATTCAACGACCACAAAACCCCCAATTAACATGTTTCAATTAAATACGGCAGATTTTAAATTTTTGTCCGACATATTGGATCCGCCATTTTGAATTTTAAAAATCTAATGTCAGATTCGTATTCATCAGCCTCGAAAACCCCCAAGGTAACATGTTTCAATTAAATCTGGCAGATTTATAATTTTTTGTCCGCCATATTGGATCCGCCATTTTGAATTTTTTAAATCTGATGTCGAATTCGTAATCAGCGACCTCAAAAACTATTGAATACATTCGATTAAAAAAAAATTGTTCTGTATGAAAATATGTTGTATGTTTTTGATTAAGAGGAAGTTTGCGAACAAATTTTGCCTATACCAGTGACGTCATTCACCATCACTTGCTGTTAAAGTATGCAATACTTAAATTTTTTTGTTTTTGGGTCTCAAAGAGCAATGTTTAAGCTTGCATTTGGTCCTATGCAGGAAAATTTACTGTTGTGGTTTATTGTTTTACAGACATTCAAATAATGCCGAAAAGGCGTTTTTTTGCATATTAAAACCTAAATTGCTCGAAAACTAGAGCCAATCCAATATTTTCAAGGCTAAATTCGTATTCTACGGACAAAATCCTATAAGAATCGGCTGTGACATTTCAGGCAACATGCAGTTAATGAAATTTTGTCGGCCTGTGTTATAGACCAATAGCTTGTCTTAACACCTGCTACAAGCTATTTACTGGTATCCTTAAGGAAAGAATTTTGTCATCTATTTAACCAGTATGGAGTACAATAGGCGAACAACGAGGATGCAAGAGAGGTCTGGCAGGTTGTAGGGAGAACCTACTGATTGATAGGTGTGTCACCCAAGACTCGATATTTTATCGACGAAACTTGTCCATGGCTTGGATTGACTACCGTAAGGCGTTTGATTCCACCAGTCATGAGCTTATTATTAAGCTTCTTGAATGTCTTGCGGTACATCCAGACATAGTGAGATGCTTAAGAGAGCTTATGCTCTTATGGAGAACAAGGTTTGTATTAACATCAAACAAGCAACAGGTGATGACTGGCGTCATCATCTACAAAAGAGGAGTTTTCCAAGGCGACTCTCTTAGTCCTCTATTGTTTTTTATCTCCCTCTTGCCTCTGTCTGTTGTGCTTCGGGAAAAACAATGTGGATACTTGTGTGGCAAACCAAGAGATAGAGTTCACAAGATTAACCATCTGTTTTACATGGACGATCTTAAGCTCTATGGCTCCAGTAAGGAAGCATTGAAAATTCTAGTGTTTGCAGTGGCCAAGTATTCCAGTGCAATTAAAATGAGCTTTGGACTTGATAAATGTGCAGTTGTCCATATGAATAGAGGAAGACTGGAAACATCTGAAACATCAGGCGATTTAGACGATCTTTAGCTTATTGGTGGTAACACCATTCATGAAGGAGAAACTTGGTGAAGGAGAAACTTACGCATATCTTGGAATTCCACAATCGGAAACTCAAGATGTGCGTAGGCTTAAAGATCATCTCCAAATTAAATATCGAAGACTTCTCAGAAAAATTTGGTCATCCGAATTATCAGGGAAGAATAAGATACAGGCCACAAATGTATTAGCCATTCCTTTAATACTCTACACATTTGGGGCTGTTAAATGGAATGTGGATGAGCTGAAGATACTGGATAGACAAACGCGCAAGATGATGACAGTACATCGATGCCATCATCCAAGGTCTTCCGTAACTCGAATTTACCTTCCACGAGATCAGGGAGGAAGAGGGTTGGCTGGCTGCGGCATGCTCAGTGATGAATAGTACGGATCCTTTAATGCAATTTGTCCATCATCATGAAGTTGCAAATAATGGGGCATTTTTATATCAAGTGTCAAATAGAGCGGCAAAAGAACTTAATCTTCGATTTGATACAAATAATACTGAACATGGAATAGCGTCATTACCACCTTTGATGCTCAAAAAACATGTAAAGGATGCAGAACATGTACTTCTTTTAGAAAAACATGTTATTAAGCCTGTTCACGGACAATTTTATAATATCGTCAGAGAAATGGGATTGTCTGTAGGTTTGTCTTTTGCATTCCTTAAATTAGCTGGATTAAAATCGGAGACAGAGGGATTTTTGTTCGCTTGTCAGGATGGAGTGATTAATACTTTGGTGTACCGTAGCCGTGTGATGCATATACCTGTTGACGATTCCAACTGTCGTGCATGTAAACAATACCCGGAGACACTTAGTCATATATTAAGTGCCTGTCCGATTTATGCATGTAACAGATATATAGAAAGACACAATGCTGCACTGAAGGTTTTGTATTACCACCTTCGTCACCAGTACCGTATAGATAAGGAGCCCATTCTGCCGTAAGCCCAAATGGATGAAGAGTCCGTTGTAGAAAATGACCAGTGCAAGATCTACTGAAATTTTTCTTTCCCCACCACTCATCATATCAGTGCCATCAAGCCTGATATGGTCCTCCAAGATCATAAAAGTAAGATCATTTATGTGGTTGAGTTTTCGGCTCCTGCCGAGAGAAACATCATTAAAAAGGAGGAGGAGAAACGGATCAAATATCAAGAGCTCTTATTCGAATTGAGTAAAATGCATCCAGGATATAGGGTCCACTTGATTGTTTTAGTTCTCGGCTGCTTAGGAGGGATGAAGGCTTCATTTGTGAGCCAACTGAAGAAGATTCCAACCTGCGAACGTCAAGCCAATTAGTTAGCAGGTAGAATGCAGAAAGCAGTTCTTTTGAACTCTCTTTTTCTGGTCCGACAGCACTGTTCCTTGTAAAAAAAAACATCTTCAAACTGTACAGAGTAAAGAAAAATGATGCTTTTGCTCACCTTCCAGGACGGAAGGAGCAAAAGTTGATAAGAGTATGTAAAGCAAGAATTGTGAGAGGTTGTTTTAGTGCGGTATTGCCACAGGATGTGGTCGAGTCCCACACGAACAAGTGCGTAAATGCATTTTTTCCTCTCCTAAACTTGTTTTGTAAAAAAAAAAAAAAAATTAATAAATAAATGAATAAATAAAAAACATAAATAATTGAGAAATAAATAAACATACATTTAGAATAAATTTCTATCCTCTAGAGATGGCTCAATTTGAAATAGGAACCTATACATTAGGTACAAAACACCCTTGCTGGACATTTCGCATCTTATAGAACTAATGTTTGGCTAGACTCCTTATAACCAGAGTAGTCCCCCATTACATTATAAAAAGAAAGTCTTATTTGGAAGCAGAAAGCTGTCTTGTTATTAAAAAAAAAAAAATAATAATAATAATAATAAAAAATAAATATAAAATAAAAAAATGAAGGCTTCATTTGTGAGCCAACTGAAGAAGATCCCAACCTGCGAACGTCAAGCCAATTTGTTAGCAGGTAGAATGCAAAAAGCAGTTCTTTTGAATTCTCTTTTTGTGGTCCGACAGCACTGTTCCTTGTAAAAAAAAAAACATCTTTAAAGGTAGCTCTAAAAAAGCATCCCACAATTTCATGTCGGCCGCATAAGAACATCGGCGGCAATGGACATGAAGACCCAAAGAACAGAATGCTGAAATTGTACAGAGTAAAAAAAAAGAAACTTTTGCTTACCTTCCAGGACGGATGGAGCAAAACTTGATAAAAGTATGTAAAGCAAGAATTGGGAGAGGTTGTTTTAGTGCCGTATTGTCACAGGATGTGGTCGAGTCCCACACGAACAAGTGCGTAAATGCATTTTTTCCTCTCCTAAACTTGTTTTGTAAAAAAAAAAAAAAATAATAATAATAGATAAAGAAATGAAATAAATAAAATTAAACAAAATTCAAGTAAATAAAAACTTAAATTTTGCATAAAAATGCGAAGTACTGATAAATTTAAAAAGATGAATTTAGAATTACTGTAAATTCAGCTCCATTAAGATAGTATTTTTTACATGAACATTTATATAGCACTGCAAAGTTTAATTTAACACACATCTTAAATTAAAGTCATCTTCTTACAGCATATGTATGTATATTGGGGTTCTAAGAAGAATATAAAAGACTGAATACTGATAGTTAGCCGTTTAATTCAGACATATTCTTAAAAAGTAGTGCATTTTCGAACAATCAAACACTTTCAGTATAAAACAGGCTCACATTTCGAAAGCGCTTTTCGAAAGTGTGGATATTAATAATACTAAAAATGCGGTTAGTTAGTGAACTTTTTTTTAATTGCAGGATTCTATAGTATTAGAAAATAATTTTGCTGCAGAAGTCATTATATAATTGGATTTTTAATTCTTGATGATTACATGTAATTTTTAATCTGAATATGTTAGACAAATTTATGTTTTTGATATAAAATAAATAGTTCTTATATAAATTTTCAAGTTATCTGATAATTCAGGGTACCTAAAAAAAAGACTTTGATATAAATAAGCTAGATAAGTTAAAGTTTCATATAAAATAAGTATTTCTTTAAAGAAATTTTCAAGTTATCTATAATTCAGTATACCTACAAAAAATAATCTGGTATAAATGTGTTAGATAAATTTAGGTTTGATACAAAATATGCATTTTTTATAGGAAAATGCAATTTATCTTATAATTCTGTGTACCTGAAAGAAAGAATATGATATAAATCCGTTGTTTTATCTCTAAACATCTACAAGTTATATCTTCGAACAAGTGAAATGAAATATAATTAATGATTAAACGAACTTACAAGTGAAGTTCGATCATAATTATATGAATAACTTGTTCGAAAATATACGTTCCCGCCCTTTATTCTCATTTATTTAAATATAAATATACTTTAAATTAGTACATTCATTCCCAACCCTGCGTTTACAACTCTGAACTAAATGAAGCAAGAAGCATGAAAAAGAAGATAGACAGTAAATGGGAGACACATTTTCGATTTATCTTGTAACGCATGGTATGGTGTAATATTCTTATTATCCGATAGAGGCAGCACTTGCCAGCATTTAAAATGTGCGGTGCAATTTAAATTTTAATTAATTTACAATTTTAAGATATTTTATAAAATTAAGTAGAATTAATATAATAAATAATATTGGCAAGCAACACGGGCAATTCGACGAATTGAAAGAAAGAACTCTTTATTTTACAACGAAATATAGACTATTTATAAGTTTGAATAAATAAGATAATTTATTATAAATTCGTTAATTGAAAATGCTTAATTCAAAGAAAGACCGATGAAATAATGAAAATCAAATCATATAGTTTTATAATTGAAACGCTAATTCCTAGAAAACAGTGTAAGAAGCGTGCCGACTATTATGTTTTTGATCTAAGCTGCGTTGACAGAAAACTCGTAAATTCAATGTACTGTCATCTCGCCCCTAGAAAAATGTCACTTGTCGATTGCGCAACCTTTTCCCGGTAACCAAAAAGAGAAACGAATTTAAGTAATTTTTGATTGGTAGATTCGCCATAAAAAGGTGATATCATGTGTATTCTAATTGGTCAATTTATAAAAACTGTGTAATACGAATTTGAAAGGGGAAGTTGCTTCTTCTCCAACAACAGAAAATGATTTAGATTTATTCTGACTCTCGAGGCTGAAACTCGTTCATTTTCTGTTCTTAAAATTATAAGATCAGACTTTGAAAATTCTTTGATTGAAATTGTGAATTTTATTATTTCAAATTGAGTATTTTGCAATAAACTGATTTGTAGTTTAAATTCAATTTTCTTGTGTTTTATTCATTTAATGGACAATTTATTATTTTAAAATTTATTAGTTTTAAACTTATTAGTTTTTAGTCCTTTATAAGAAATCAGTTAGTGATAGCTATAGATATACTGCTGTAGAAATTCGCGTACGAAACAGAAAAGAGCTTTCTCAGTAGGCGGGGCATGACATGTCATCGGTAAAAGTGTACGAAACATAAAGGAGAGTTTACAATTTCTCCTATTTATGTATTTGAATTTAAAAATTTTGAAAATGAAGTAGGTGGGGCATGACACCTCATAGGCAAAATTGTACTAAACATAAAGGAAAGTTCAAAATTTCTCCTTTTTTTGTATTTCAATTTAAAAGTTTTGAAAATCAATAATTAGGAAATCACCACGAGGAGAACCGATTTCCAGGTGACTTTTGTTGAACTTCTTCAAGGTAGTTAACCTTAAAATTTAAAAATCAATAATAAAGACAACAATAACTGAAGAACCCATGTCCAGGTTAGTTTTGTAGAATTTACCCTCAAAATTTGGAAATCGACATTTAGTTAACCCTTTATCGCCGGGACGGACGCTTTTTCAAGCTTCAAAGTTATGGACCATACATTTAAAAATTTCAAGATGGCGGATCCAAAATGGTCCCAGTGGACGCTTCTTTTAATTCTCATGTTATCTATATGACAATGAGTGCCTGAACGTTTTTGGGGTCGCTGATTGTGAATCTCATTGAAAGTTAGATTTCAAAAATTCAAAATGGCGGATCCAATATGGCGGTCGATATTTTTGAAATTGATTGGATTTATTTGAAAATTGTTACTCGGGGGTTTTGGGGGTCGCTGATTGCGTATCTGAAGTCAGATTTCAAAAATTGTCAAAATTCAAAATGGCGGAACCAATATGGCGGTCGATATTTTTTAAATTAATCGGATTCACTTGAAACTTGCTATTGGGGGGTTTTTAGTGTCGCTGATTGCGAATGTGAAGTCAGATTTCAAAAATTCAAAATGGCGGATCCAATATGGCGGTCGATGTTTTTGAAATTGATTGGATTCACTTGAAACTTGGTACTCGGGGGTTTTTAGGGTCCCTGATTGCGAATTTGAAGTCAGATTTCAAAAATTTTCAAAATTCAAAATGGCACAACCAATATGGCGGTTGATGTTTTTTAAATTGATCGAATTCACTTGAAACTTGCTACTCGGGGGTTTTCGGGGTCGCTGATTGCGAATCTAAAGTCAGATTTCAAAAATTGAAAGTGGCTGATCCAATATGGCAGTCGATATTTTTGAAATTGATTGGATTCACTTGAAACTTGGTACTCGGGGTTTTTTAGGTTCACTGATTTTGAATCTAAAGTTAGATTTACAAAATGCAAAATGGCGGATGCAATATGACGGTCAATTTTTTTTAAATTAATGAGATTTGTTTAAATTCGTTAGTTAGGGGTTTTGGAGTTCGTCAAAAACAAAAGTGAAGTCAGATTTAAAATATTAAAAATGTCAGTGATAATTTTAAACGCAGTAAAGTTGGTAGAAAAAAAATCAAGTGTTAAAGACTTTGCAATGAAAATTGCTGAAGACTATATAACTGTATATTTTGTAAATCTGACTTCAGATTCGCAATCAGCGACCCCAAAAACCCCCGAGTAGCAAGTTTCAAGTGAATCCGATCAATTTAAAAAATATCGACCGCCATATTGGTTCTGCCATTTTGTATTTTGAAAATTTTTGAAATTTGAATTCAGATACGCAATCAGCGACCCCCAAAACGCCCGAGTAACAATTTTCAAATAAATCCAATCAATTTCAAAAATATCGACCGCCATATTGGATCCGCCATTTTGAATTTTTGAAATCTGACTTTCAATGAGATTCACAATCAGCGACCCCAAAAACGTTCAGGCACTCATTGTCATATAGATAACATGAGAATTAAAAGAAGCGTCCAGTGGGTGTCAATTTTTTGAAAAAAAAAACTTTGTCATCGCCATTTTGGATCCGCTATCTTGATATTTTTAAATGTATGGTCCATAACTTTAAAGCTTGGATATTGCGGACGCGATATTTGAAGGTGAAGAAATTTTCTCATTACTGCTTACATGAAAAAAAAATTCATTTTTGAATCAAAAATGTCAAAAATTTGCATTTTTTTCCAAAAAAGGATTTTGGATTTTTGTTTTTGCAATTTTGATGACAGATTCTGAAAGAGCGATAAAAATTACGTAAGGAAATGTTATTCCGAAAAATTTCTATGTCCCTAATAAGAAAAATAATTAATGTTGAAAATGACTGAAAAAAAGCATCCGTCCCAGCGTTAAAGGGTTAAACACCAAATGCGGAACCGATATTCAGGTGACTTTAGGTCAAGATCTTCGAGGAAGTTAACCTCAAAATTTAATAATAAAAAAGTTTAGGAAGCCAAAAATTTAAAAATGCATAATTAGGAATACGCCAAGTGCAGAACCAATGCCCAAGTAACTTTTAGTGAACTTCTGGGAGCAAGTTAACCTCAAATTTTAATAGTCAAAGATTAGAAAAACACTAAATGCAAAACGGATGTCCAGGTGACTTTTGGTCAACATCTTTGAGGAAGTTAACCTCAAAATTTGTAAATCCATAATCAGGAAAACCCTAAGTGGCGAATCGAGTTGCAGGTTACTTTTGGGTCTGCTTATTGAAGACAGTAGATCTGAAAATTTAAAAATCTAAAATGAGAAAAACAGCAAGTGCAGAAGTGATAGGAAGTTAATCTCCCAAGCAGCACGTAATATTACATGAATATCACAGTGACATCATATTGTAATATTGGTAATATTACGGGGTGATATTACAGTGATATTGACGTAATATTGACGTGATATTGAAATGTCCGCCTCAAGGTAATATTACAAGTAATATTACAGTGATATTACATATATTTATTTATTTAAATATTTATTTTACATTAAATAAAATATTTTAAAAAAACCCGGCTCACACGGGGTTCGAACACGCAACGTTCGACACGACGTGAATACGCCTTGTACCTCTCGGTCATCTAGATCTTGGAATGTATTTCAGAAAGTGTTCTTCATGTAGTACCTTAAATTCTCTTTGGTACAATATGAAGAACACTTTCTGAACTATATTCCAAGAGCTAGATGGCCGAGAGGTACCCCGTAATATTACGAATATTACAATATGATGTCACTGTGATATTCATGTAATATTACGTGCTGCTTGGGCTCATAATTTATTAATCAAAATTTAGGAAAGCACCAAGTGCAGAAATGCAGAAAGCAATAATTAGGAAAACATCAATTGCTGCAACGATAGACAGGTGACTTAGCTTAAGGTAACCTCAAGTAGATATACTATGCCGGTTCTGGATATACTAGTGTTAGTGTGTCTGTGTGAGAGCCAATCAGAAGCGACATTTAAAGGGTTACAATGGAATGGACCAATCAGGAGCCAGCTTTAGAAAGAATACAACGGAAAGTGATGACGAAAGCATGTGTTAGTGTATCCGTGTGAGGTAAGCATACATCAGCGTGTATGTGTGAGGTAAGTATATGTGACTGGATCTGTGTACTCACTCAATTGAGCAAACAGTTTCAAGGTCAACCTTGTGACATCATTGAGATGAGGGGTGGGGGATAAAAAGACATGACAGATGTTGCAGCATATTGCGTAATCCTAGTGATGGGGTTATGTATTGGTGGGTGCTATTTCTTAGTGGTGGGAGTTAGATATTGCAACATATTGTGTAATGCAAATGGTGGGGGAAATTTATTGGTGGGGGGGTATATGACATGATCAGAAAGGACTGCAGGGTGGGAAAAGGGTATATTGGACCTTTAAATTTAGCTTGGTGGTGAGGATTTCTTGGAAATGGGGTGCTATGATCTTAAAAGAATTGCACTGTATTATGCAATTTCGATTTGGAGGGGACATATTTCAATATATAAAATTTGACCTTTGACCTTGAAGGAGGAATCAGCTATTTATTTCACGTGGTAGTACGATTTCTTGGAAATATGGAGAGTGGTGGGGGAAATTTCGAAGCAGTGGAGGTGGTATTTGATGCGTAATTACATGAAATGCATTTTGAAACGTGTTTCTTGATATATAACTACACTGTAAAAGATCTAATTACACAGTTCTTCTTCAACCTCTGAAGTGATAGTCACACCTAAAAAATCGCTTAGGAATCAAATTTTTTATACACATCTTATTTTGAGGTTATAAAGAAAGCTTTGCGAATTGTGCACACTATTTTTAAAGTTATGAGTACAGACAATTTCATATTTTTGAATCTGTAAGAAACGTATTACGCATGCGCTAGAAGATCTTCAGTTTTTATAAAATTAGGTAAATATATACTATTTTTTTCCTGTTTGATAATATTTTGGAAAAAGACTTTTGGAGGGGTTGGGGTAGTATTAGAGTTGACATTTTCAAATTTTTTAACACATTTTAGAACATGAGTTTATATGTAGTGTAATATCGTTTAAATAAATTAAGAAATTTACGTGAAATTTAAAGTATTTCAATGTTTTTTTACAATTTTTGAAAACTTAAAAAGTTTTTGAATTTTTTGATTTTAAAAAATCTTATTGAATAGCTTTCATAAAATTAAAGTGCCTTCAGAAACCCTGTAAATTTATTTTTTAAAAAGGTAAATCTCCTTAGAAACTTAAAATTTTCGGCAAAATTTACATATTAAAAAATTATCTTTTTAAGAAAGGTGTTTAACTGAGACTCTTTAGTCTTTTCTGTAACATTTATTAAATTAACAACACTGTTTAATTTTCAGATATATATTAGGACAATGGATTCAAAACGTATTAAAACGTTTGTATCTTCGTTGGGAAAAACATATCGGTTGATAAAAGAGAAGTCAAACCATGAAGAATGCAGAAAGGAATTGAAATTGGGAATGAACAGTATTCATTCGGTGAAAATTTTTTTGAAAAACAATCGACAAAATTTATCGTTGAAAGAAAAAAGAAGTGTAGCTGTGTCTTTGGCATTGCTTAAAGCATTCCAGGCAAAAATCAAACAACATTTTGAAAAAAGCGGTGGACGTTTAAGGACTCTGCAGGAAGAAGAGAGGGGGGTTCGGTGGCAGAATATAGAGACTGCTTTTGAAACTCGGATAAGTATTGGTTCGGTAGTGAATCTCTCTCATAAAGATTTAAAACAATTTTTAGAAGATGGGAGAGTAGTAACTGTAGAAAACATTAAAAATACTTTAAAACAACATCCAAATTTAAAAGTTAATGTTACTTTTTATGGTAAATTTCAAACTTTAAAAGAGGGGGAAATAACTGAAGCTGTGAAACATGTAAATACTGAAAACACAATTATTTCACTTTCTACAGACTTAAATGAATGGTTTAATGATGAGGTAAGAGATAACGTATTGGTAGGGGTGGAGGAATTTCAGGAAAAAGACTCTGGTTGGAGTTTAAATGAAATTATTAATTTAGTAGTTAATATAAATAGATATGACGCTTTTCAAGTTGGTTTGTCTACCTTTATTAAATTACCAAAATATATTCAAGATAAAAAAGCCGTAATTAACATTAAAAACAACGATCCATATTGCTTTTTGTGGTCAGTCACAGCAGCATTATATCCAGTAAATAAGAATGTAACAATAACAGATTCGTATAAACATTATAGTAAAGTATTGAAGTATAATGATATTGAGTTTCCAATATGCTTTCAAGATATTACAAAATTTGAAAAACTTAATAAGTTAAAAATAAACCTTTACGCTTTAGACAATTCAAAAAAAAAGCAGAAACCTGATATTATTCCAATTTATTTGAGTAAAAATATGTCTGAGAAACCAACAATTCACTTATTAATGATTGAAAAAACTGACTATGACGATGACATTACAGAAGACATTACCGTTAAAAGACAAGTTTTTCATTTTACACTTATTAAAAATTTATCACGTTTACTGAGTTCACAAGTTTCTAATAACATTCTACAATTTAAAAAATATCGTTTTAAAGATAAGGTACCTTTTGTTGTGTACGCGGATATTGAGTGTCTACTGGAACGTGTTAATGAGACAGATGGTAATACATGTAATTATCAAAAGCATATCCCAACAAGTGTAGCTTATAATGTACAATGTAGTTTTGATAAGTCAAAATGTAAAACAAATCTTTATCGCGGAGTGGATTGCATTTCATGGTTCATGAATGAATTAAAATGTTTAGCAGAAACTGTTAATCAAGAATATTTTACACATATTGGACCTATGGAATCTTTGAGTAGCAAACAGAAACGGGAATTTGCAGAAGCAAAAGTTTGTCACATTTGTGAGAAGCCATTTGCAAAAGACGATATTAAACACCACGATCATTGTCATTTTACAGGTAAATATCGTGGAGCTGCTCATCAAAGTTGCAATGTAAATTTCAAATATTTACACATCATTCCTGTAGTTTTTCACAATCTTTCTGGTTATGATTCTCATTTTTTCATAAGAGCTCTAGCCACAAGCTTTGAGGAAAACGTCAGTTTATTGCCTGTGAATAAAGAAAAATATATTTCCTTCACAAAAGAAGTTGACAGTACTAAAGTAAAATTCCGTTTTATCGACTCTTTTCGGTTAATGCCAAGTAGTCTAGAGAAATTAGCTTCCTATTTAACAGATGATAAGAAAGCAATCACCAAAAATCATTGTCAAAATAACGAAGAATTTTAATTTTTAACGAGAAAAGGTGTTTTTCCGTATGAATATATTGACTTCTGGGGAAGATTAGACGAAGAATGTCTTCCACTAAAGGAGTCATTTTACTCAAAATTAAATAAAGAAACAATTTCCGATAAAGACTATAATCATGCACAGAACGTCTGGGAGAAATTTAATTTGAAAAATTTAGGGCAGTACTCTGACCTTTACCTCAAAACAGATGTCCTTCTACTCGCAGACATTTTTGAAAATTTTTGTAAAACATGCATGTCTACTTATAGCTTGGATCCCTTACACTACTACACAGCACCGGGACTTTCTTTTGATGCCATGTTAAAATTTTCCAACATTGAACTTGAACTATTAACAGACCCTGAAATACTATTAGTATTTCAGTACTCTGACCTTTACCTCAAAACAGATGTCCTTCTACTCGCAGACATCTTTGAAAATTTTTGTAAAACATGCATGTCTACTTATAGCTTGGATCCCTTACACTACTACACAGCACCGGGACTTTCTTTTGATGCCATGTTAAAATTTTCCAACATTAAACTTGAACTATTAACAGACCCTGAAATACTATTATTTGTTGATTCTGCTATTAGAGGTGGTGTTTCTCAGTGTTCCAATAGATACTCTAAAGCAAATAATAAATATATGAAAAGTGATTTTAATTCTAGTTTACCAGAACGCTACATAATGTATTTCGATATTGACAACCAATATGGTGCGGCTATGTCAGAATCTTTACCTTATAGGAACTTTAAATGGGTAGATGATATCTCAAAAATTGATTATCTGAATGTAGCTGATGATTCACCAATTGGCTATATTCTGGAAGTTGATTTGGAGTATCCAGTAGATCTACATGAATCACACAAAGATTTACCTTTATGCCCAGAGCACTTTGTACCTCCCCTCTCAAAATGCAAACTACCTAAATTAATGACAACTCTTTTCGATAAAAAACAATGCATTCTTCACTACAGAAATTTACAGTTATACCTAAAGTTAGGTATGAAATTGACAAAAATTCATAGAGTCCTGCAGTTTAGTCAAAAACCGTGGTTGAAAAGCTATATCGATCTAAACACAGAGTTAAGAAAAAAGTCGAGTAATGAATTTGAGAAAAATTTTTATAAATTGATGAATAACTCTGTGTTTTGAAAAACCATGGAAAACGTTTGCAAGTACAAAGATGTTCGTTTAATTACCAAATGGGAGGGAAGATATGGTGCAAAGAATCTTATTGGGAAGCCTGATTTTCATAGTTGTACCGTATTTGATGAAGACATGGTTATTATTGAACTAAATAAACAAAAAGTAGTATTTAATAAACCAATTTACGCGGGTTTATCAATACTTGACATTTCAAAAATTATTACTTACAACTTTCATTACAATTACATTAAACAGAATTTTGGAAATAGAGCAAAATTATTATATACCGACACTGATAGTTTGATCTATGATCTTGAAGTTCCCGACTTTTACCAATACATGAAAGGGGATATAGAAAAATTTGATACTTCAGACTATTCCCCATATAATGCTTATAACATTCCACTTTGTAATAAAAAAGTATTGGGACTCATGAAGAATGAGTGCAATGGTAAAATTATAACAGAATTTATTGGTTTGAGATACAAATTATATACTTTTAAAGTTTTAGGTGAAACTTCGGAAAACAAAAAAGCTAAAGGAGTCAAAAGGGGAACTTTAAAAACAATAACTTTCGAGGACTATAAGCAGTCTCTAAATTTACACAGAAACCTGATTAGACCTCAATTCCTCTTCCAAAGTAAGAAACACCAAGTCCACACTATAAAACAAAAGAAAATTGTTCTTTCCTGGGAAGATGATAAACGTGTGTTGTTGACAAATTCTACAGACACACTTTCATGGGGATACAGAAAAAAATAGTTTAAAAAAAAAACTTTTGTATTATACTTTGTAAAAAGAACACAAAAAAATGTATTTTACTTTGTAAAAAAGAATAAAATGTAATAAATAATAATGTACTCAGTTGTATCGTTTTTCTTACATCACCCTGACTGTTTTTGCCTAAAATTTAAGATATATCTAATAAATTTTCAATAAAATTTAGATGATTTAGTAATTTTAACAAGACTTAATGATTATTTATTGTAAAAAGCAAATTGTATTAAGATTCAGTAATATTACACAAAAAAACAAAAGATTTTATATTGAAAAAAGGAAATTTTAATTAAGATTTAAGAATTTTAAACAAAATTCAAACATTTTATATTGAAAAACAAAAGATAATTTAATAAAGCGCATTAGGTACGGAGGACAGACGAAGAAGTGTGACGATACTCCACACTCGCTATATACATGTTTAATAATGTGTTGAATGATATCTCCAGATGCAACACTCATACAATCACACGTTTTTCTTCTTAAGAAAGGTTTAGGTGATTTATTAAAAAAAAGGGAAGATAAGGGTAAAATTGATAAAAAAATCTTGATTTTTGATAATTCTTGAAAAAAAAGGGTTAATAAGGGAAAAATTGGATAAAAAATCTATGAAAAGTAGGTTTTTTATAGATAGTTTATTTGATTTATTTAAAAAAAGGGTGAATAAGGGTAAAATTGATTAAAAAAACCTTGATTTCTGATAATTCTTTTTTAAAAAAAGGGCAAATAAGGGGAAAATTGGAGAAAAAATCTATAAAAAAGTAGGTTTTTCATAGATGGTTTAGGTGATTTATTAAAAAAAAGGGTAAATAAGGGTAAAATTGATAAAAAAATCTTGATTTTTGATAATTCTTTTAAAAAAAAGGCAAATAAAGGGAAAATTGTAGAAAAAATCTTGATTTTAAATAATTTTTTTTAAAAAAATGGTAATTTAAAAATAAAATTGTTAAAAAAAAGAGAATTAGTTGAAAAAAAGGGGGGGGGGGGTAGTGATCACTGCTTATGCGTTATTTCTTTCTGCTACAGAGATGCCAGAGACCGTCCGCATTCGCAACTGCGGATGCCTTTTACAACATTTTTGATTAGTGGTAGTACCCCTTCCGGTGTCTCACTAGCGCCACACTTTTTAAAGAGAATTAAAACAAGGTACGAATTACCGACTGAGACCACCTCGTCCAGTTGCTTCCCTTCTACATTCTGATCATTCCTTTAAAGAATTGCCGCAATATATGGGATTCTAGTTTTAGAATGAAGGGATTTTTCTGTTCAAAAGAAAACATGGATGAGAAGCATGAAAATGTTCTAAAGCAAATTTGTTAGAATAATGATTTGATAGAATTTTTTATTGGTAGAATTTTAATTTTACAGAACATCAACATGAAAGAATATTGATTTTGCAGAAAACCAAATATAGAGAATATTAATATTGCAGAATCTTTATTTGGTCGAAAATTAATTTTACGGAAAGTCATTTTGATCGAAACTTAATTTGTGCGAATCGGATTTTAATAGAATATCGAGTTTGCAGAATATTAATTTTGCAGAATCAAAATTTTGCAGAATGCTAATTTTATAGAATATAAATTCTAGAGAATAATAATTTGGCCGAATATCAATTTTGCAGAAAATCAAATGTACAGAATATTAATTTTGCAGAATCGCTATTTGGTCGAAAAATAAATTTACCGAAAGTGATTTTGATCGAAACTCAATTTGCCCAAATTGCATTTTGATAGAATATTAATGTTGAAGAATCATAAGTTTGCAGAATCAAAAGTTTGCAGAATGTTTATTTTATAGACTATAAATTCTGCAGAATAATAATGTGCCAGAACATTAATTTTGCAGAAAATGAAATGTGCAGAATATTAATATTACAGAATCGTTATTTAGTCGAAAATTAATTTTGCCGAAAGTCGTTTTGATCGAAACTCAATTTGTGCGAATCGGATTTTAATAGAATATCGATTTTGCAGAATATTAATTTTGCAGAATCAAAATTTTGCAGAATGCTAATTTTATAGAATATCAATTCTGCAGAATGTTAATTTTGTCGAATATTAATTCTGCAGAAAATCAAATGTACCGAATATTAGTTTTGTAGAATCGTTGTTTGGTCGAAAACTAATTTTTCCGAAACTCATTTTGATCGAAACTCAATTTGTGCGAATCGGATTTTAATAGAATATCGATTTTGCAGAATATTAATTGTGCAGAATCAAAATTTTGCAGAATGCTAATTTTATAGAATATCAATTCTGCAGAATGTTAATTTTGTCGAATATTAATTCTGCAGAAAATCAAATGTACCGAATATTAGTTTTGTAGAATCGTTGTTTGGTCGAAAACTAATTTTTCCGAAACTTATTTTGATCGAAACTCAATTTGTGCGAATCGGATTTTAATAGAATATCGATTTTGCAGAATAGTAATTTTGCAGAATCAAAATTTTGCAGAATGCTAATTTTAAAGAATATAATATCTACAGAATAATAATTTTGCCGAATATCAATTTTGCAGAAAATCAAATGTACCGAATATTAATATTGCAGAATCGTTGTTTGGTCGAAAATCAATTTTACCGAAACTCTTTTTGATCGAAACTCAATTTGTGTGAAACGCATTTTGATAGAATATCGATTTTGCAGAATATTAATTTTGCAGAATCAAAATTTTGCAGAATGCTAATTTTATAGAATATCAATTCTGCAGAATGTTAATTTTGTCGAATATTAATTCTGCAGAAAATCAAATGTACAGAATATTAGTTTTGTAGAATCGTTGTTTGGTCGAAAACTAATTTTACCGAAACTCATTTTGATCGAAACTCAATTTGTGCGAAACGGATTTTGATAGAATATTAATCTGCACGAAAAATATTTTTGTTGTGATCTTCTCATCCCTGTATTTACAGACGCTATCGGTAAAACAGTTACCGGGGGGCGCTTCTCAACATTTCTTATGTGGCGCGCGCGAATTTTGAATGGACATTAAATAAAAATGTCTCTTAAGGTCAGTGATTTTTTATTTTTTTGGGAATGATTATTTTTGGATTTTTTTAAAGTACTATAGTTCTATTTTGGAATTAAAGTTAATAATAATATAGCGGCAAATATGAGTGGCGCATGAAGTGCTGCCGAAAAGAATATTGGTGGCCATCGAGTGAAATAAAAATAATAAAGCGTTAATTTACAACTTGCTTAATGATTATTTTTTATTACTTTCCAGGAAAAAGTGTAGTAAATTTGTTGGTGTTATAAACATTGTTTCAAAAGTTAATAATTATAAATGCAAGGTAAGTAATTATTTTTATATTTAATTTTTAATAAAATGTGGGGTACAAAATAATTAAAATAAATTAAACTAATAGACAATGCCACACGTATATTTAAATACTTTTAGGTATAATTATTAAATAATTAGATAATGTTTTGTTTCATAAAAATTTTTTTCTGTATATAATACTGCATTATAGTTTAGCAATTCTAATAGTAAGAATATATCAATAGTATAATGTAAAAAATTGTACTTGGCATTTTTAAAAAGCTATCTTTTTAAATTTTTTTTAAAGAAATGTCTTTATGAAACCGTTTAAAGATGTATTACACACTTAAAAAAATTTTAGAAAATTTGACGATTGATGCATTTATGTAATTTTTTTTCTATACTCAACAAAACAGGATTTATTGACACTTAAAAGTAACTAGGTGTGAATTCTGTCCATTTCATGAACACTTCGCTTCTAAGGAAGCAAGATTCAACATAATAAGCTTCCTCATAGAGGAAGCAACAAGAAATTTTTTTTTGGCAAAACACGAGATTTTTCAATTAAAAAAAATTAAAAATTATGAATTAATACATGAGTTTTCAGTCAAATATAAAAGTTATATAGGTCACTCGACTTGTTTTGAGACAAAGAATATGATTTTGTAATTCGTTTGGTTTGATTTTTAGCATGAAAATTTTTTTTGGCAAATCGCAAGATTTTTCGATGAAAAAAAATGAAAAATCATGAATTATTACGTGGGTTTTTAGTCAATTATATACTTTATATAGGTCAATCGATTCGTTTTGAGACAAGGAATATGATTTTGTAATTCGTTTGGTTGAATTTTGAAAATGAAAAAAAAAATTTTTTTTAAAAAAATTTCCAAAAACGAGATTTTTTGATGAAGAAAACTGAAAAATCATGAATTATTACGTGAGTTTTTGGTCAATTATATACTTTATATAGGTCAATCGATTCGTTTTAAAACAAGGAATATGATTTTTTCATTCATTTGTCTGAATTTTTAGCATGAAAAAATTTTTTGCCAAAAAACGATATTTTTCGATGAAAAAAGGTGCTCAAAAAAATTTGATTGGGTATTTTTAAAAATCCCTGTGTCCAAATTCAGATATTTGTGAGCTTCATATGTCATCCAATTTTTATTAAAATCCGTTGAAGCGTTCTCGAGATATCCTGGCGACAAAAAGTTTACCACACACACACACCCACATCCGGACATTTTCTCAGGAATGAAAATTTAAAAACTTTTCAGATGAAACTGAGTCGATTTACACTATTTTTGGAAAATCGAAAATCTTAGCGAATACAACGCTTCCTCTATGAGGAAGCAAAATGAAGTAAATTTAAAAAATGTTTTTTTTTTGTTTGTGTACATGTGAATAATTTTTATTTACGCAATAATTACAAATAAATACACTTATACATATGCAAAGTTATTATTATTAAAATTGTTATTATTAATTAACATTTGTTTATTTGTTTTTGGATCAAACCACCGAAAATCATCTGAAAGTGGCTCATGACATATTGTTTAAAAAATCTAGTTTTAATATTATGTAAAAGTAGACGAATTTTTCAGTTATTTGATCTTAATATTATACAATAAATTTTATGGTTATGCCCTAGATCTTGAGACTAAAATATAGAATTTTATTTTATTTCCCATATTTAATTTGTTTATAATATAATAGTTTTTCAAAATATTTTATATTATTAACAAATTAAATATTGGAGTTAAGGTAGAATTCTATATTTTAGTCTCAGGATCTGGGACATGGCCTTTTAATCAAATTTAGAAGATCTACAGAGATTTTGTACCCTTAAATTTGGCTTTTTTAAAAAACATTATTATTAAAAAAATTATTATTATTGGAAATATTATTACTTATCAAAAACATAAATAAATTTATTCTACATGTAGTAATAATAGAATTATTGTGAAATTATTTTATTTTAACATAATATTTAAAATCGAAAACCTTTTCCTTGAAAAACATTGTAAAAAAGACCCAATGTAAAACTTCAAAAATTTTACATATGGGCGATTCCATATCAAATTTACAGTCCACATTTTAAAATCGATTAAATGTGTTTTTATTTGTTCCTTTCAAGAAAAAACTAGTTATATATTCTTTTTATTTTTATATAAGTGGACAAATTGTCGGGTTATAAATTTTTAAAATTCTAGGTTTTTAAAAGAAGACCTATTTTTAATCACATATAACTCTGAACCTATTAAATTTAGAAAAATTTTGCCAATGCATAAAAAGTTACGTTTCTCTTCAACTTTTAAATAGTGTTTACAAAAAAGGAAAAAAATTTTTTTTTTAATTAAAAAAAAAACATTTTTTCAGAAACAAATAAATTTTTTTTTACATTTGGACCCACTTAAAACATTACTTTTCTTTATTTATACATACCTCGAAATGTTGAGAACATTTTACGAAAAGATTTGGGATGGCATCATGAGTATTATGAGTGGAAATTAATTTTTAAACTCAACCTGTTATTTTCACGTGCTATACTGCGGCTGTGTAAACTACAAAAACTGTTTAAACATTTTGAATATAGCTGCATGGCTTCTATTTTTTAATGACAAATTGAATTCAAATAACTAAAACATGTAAAGTACAGCACGTGGATATAACAAGTTAAGTTTGAAAATTAATTTCAACTCATAATACTCATAATTACATCTCGAGTCTTTTCGTAAAATGTTGTTAACATTTCGAGGCATGTATAAATAAAATAAAATAATTTTTTGACAAGGTAAAAATTTAAAAAGAAATTAATTTATTTCTAAAAAAATGTTTTTTTTAATTAAAGAAATATTAACTTTTTTTTTTTTTTTTAAACAATATTTAAAAATTGAAGAGAAACCTAACTTTTCATGTATTGGCACAATTTGTATAAATTCAGTAGGTTCAGAGTTATATGTCATTAAAAATAGGTCTACTTTGAAAAGCCTAAAATTTTGAAAATTTATAACTCGAAAATTTGTCCACTTATATAAGAATAAGAATATATAGCTAATATTTTCTCATAAGGAACAAATAAAAATTAAAATTAATTGATTTTTTAAAATGTAGACTGTAAATTTGATATGGAATCGCCCATTTACATATCAAAGAGAGCTAAGATATTATTCTTTAAACTTGAAAAAAATTTTAATTTATTATATCAAAATCTAAGGAAAATACCATTGTGTAATTTTAATAGCAGTTTTTATATTATATAAAACATATCTGGGTCAGGCTTTGCCAAGCGGATCGGCTAAAATTAATTATAAAAATTCTGTTTCTAATGAGACATCATTTTTGTTATCCTTAAACTATGTAAATTAGGCACTAAAATTATTAGAACAAAACAAATTTTTTTTTCGAAGTTATTAGTCATTGAAATTTTTAATAGTGCAAAATGAAAACATATTTTTCTCGAGATCTTCTTAACCGATTTTAAAAGTTAAAAAAGCATTTTAATTGCCTTGAAACGTAGTTTTTAAAAATATGTTTTGTTCTTAAGAATTTTTAATTTTTATCGTTTTTTAAATTGGTTTTTTAATAAATGTTAATAAAAAATCGCTTTCTGCGTGAATTACGTAAAATTTTAAAATACTGTTGAATTCTTTACACTTTTTTAATAATAAAACCGTTAAGAAAAAATATGGCCCGCGATTAGAATCAAAGATATTAAATTCTTTCTTTTGGCGTGCAAAAAACATTTCAAACTCAATTACATAAATCCATTGTCAATAAAACCATTGAAAAAAAAAAACTTAAACATAAATAATTTTTAAACTTTCATTCACTACTTATGCAAAAAAAAATTTGAATGCCGAAAAAAAAATTCAATATCATTGTTCCTAATCGCGGACCATTTTTTTTCTTAACGGTTTTATTTTCAAAAAAGTGTGAAGAATACAACAATATTTTAAAATTTGACGTAATGCACTTAGAAAGCTGTTTTTTATTAACATTTAATAAATAAAGAATTTAAAAGACGATAAAAATTAAAAAATTCTTAAAAACAAAAAATCTTTTTAAAAACTACGTTTCAAGACAATTAAAATGCTTTTTTAACTTTTAAAAACGGTTAAGAAGATCTCGAGAAAAATATGTTTTCATTTTACACTATTAAAAATTTCAATCACTAATAACATCGAAAAAAAAAATTTTTTTTGTTCTAATAATTTTAGAGCCTAATTTACATAGTTTAAGGATAACAAAAATTATGTCTCATTAGAAATAGAATTTTTATAATTTTAGCCGATCCGCTTGGTGAAGCCTGACCCATCTGCAAAACTTTTAACATTTTGGAGCATCCATCAAAGTGTTATAAAGTTTTTTTTTAATAATAATTCTATTATTTTTACAGATAGAATAAATTAATTTATGCTTCTGGTAATAAGAAATGATATTAGCCCATAACTAATATATTTGCTGAACAATAACGTTTTTTAAAAAATGCTCAATTCAAGGAGGTTCTCTGCATTTACATAACCTCAAACTGGAAAGTCGTTTTTCACCCCAAATAAAAATATTATTCAAATTAATTTCACCAAATTTTAAAAGATCTAGTTGTACATTTTTCAGAAAAAAATTAGGTTGATTTAAAATTTGTTGTTAAATAACAATTATTTAACATTTTATGTTTTTTCTTTAAATATAATTAACAACTGCAACTTTCACTCAATTCTGAGAAATAATAGCTCATTTTTCTGGTTCATACATTCTCTAAAATTTTCTTTTCTAAACTTTGTTAAATAATATTCTGTTTAAAAAATACGTAAAGATCAAAAATCCATTTTTTGCTGTTTAGTTCATTCAAAAGAGTGAACTTTTCTCTTTCAGAATCACCTATCAGTAAAAAAAATCGATTTTTTGACGTAAGGTCCCTTTTAACTTTTTAAGTCACATGTAACATTCGCTCGATAATGTTATGTTACGTAATATTGAAATGAAATTTTTTGAAAATATGTCAGGAACATTTCATGATTTTCGGTGGTTTGACCCTTTTACAGTTATTTTTATAACATTGGTTTTTGATTTTAAACCTCGAAAATTATAAGCATAGTAAGATATGAAAATAGAAACAAAGTTTGAATAGATAAAAATTCCATTTTCATAAAGAAAAGCATTTTTTTAAAAAAACAAGAAATATTTTTAATTTTCATTGCTTTTTTAAGATATTTCAAACTCAGGAACAGAAGTAAAATTACAAAGTACAAACTTTCAATTTAAAAAATTTGTTTAACATCAGTAAAACTGTGCGAACATACTGAACACTTGTTTTGAAAATTAATCATAGTTTCCTCTGTGTTGCACTGCTGGCATAAGGCCAAGTGTCCACAGGGGATAAATGTAGTGGAAGGTAATCGTACATGGCAGGCAGAGCATTCGCCCTGACGAATAATGACTTGAGTATTGGTGTAAATTTGTCTACAAATTGGACAAATGAATATCGCCGCATCCTCATTAGCTACATTTTGAGCATGGTAGACCTCACAACAACCAGCGCAAGTCGCCATGTGACCACAGGGTAGAAAGCAATTGGTTGCTTCCGCGGTTTGGCACAAGCAGCACACTCCGATTTCTTGAATTTCTAAACAGAAATTTTTTAATTACTAATTACCAAAAGAAGGTTGCACATTATTTCAGTAAAATACTTTATGCCGTTGAAATAAATTTTTTATTTTAATTTTCATTTAGCACAATTTTTTTGTTTTTATCTTTTTAATATTTTTACATTTGAGCCTCCGGATTCTATAAGGGCACATAAATTTTCAACAGCGGTGTCTTCTTTTCCCCCACCACCTTGAAATTGATTTTTAGGAAACAAAATTTTGTAATTCCCATCTTGTAGGAAATTTTCTGGCGCATCTTTTTTATTCAGATAATATTTTTTCTATCTCTTACCGTTTTTGGAAAAAACTCAAAAGACTGAATTTTTCTGGAAATCATATTTGATTACAATTTTCACTTCAACTCGCTCTAAAATGAAAATTTCTTAATATTTTTATATGAAATTTATAGGAGTTATAGTTTGAAGTATTCTTTGGGTGATAGGCTTTTAATAATGCTTAATTATTTAACTGAAAAAAAGTTATTAATTTTTTTATCGCTCATTGTTACATTATTGTTCGATAATCTTCAACTGTTTCGTTTAACGAGGGAATTTTCAGTAAACACAAAGTGTCATATGTTAAAATGCTCATGGATACCCAATAAAGTTTTCTGAAAAGTTTCATTTGAATAGAAAGTATCGTAAACAAAATAAAAGCAATAATATTTTCGCCGCGCGGCGCAAGGGCCGCTACGTCTAATATGAAAGTTCTTAGATCAAGACCCTTGCGCCGCAAAAATATTATTGGTTATATTTTGTTTACGATAATTTCAATTCAAATGAAACTTTCCTCAAAACTTTATTGGGTATCCATGAACATTTTGACATATGACACTTTGTGTTTACTGAAAATTCCCTCGTTAAACGAAACAGTTGAAGATTATCGAACAATAATGTAACAATGAGCGATAAAAAAATTAATAACTTTTTTTCAGTTAAATAATTAAGCATTATTAAAAGCCTATCACCCAAAGAATACTTCAAACTATAACTCCTATAAATTTCATATAAAAATATTAAAAAATTTTCATTTTAGAGCGAGTTGAAGTGAAAATTTTAATCAAATATGATTTCCAAAAAAATTCAGTTTTTTGAATTTTTTTTAAAAACGGTAAGAGATAGAAAAAACATTATCTAAAGAAAAAAGATGCGCCAGAGAATTTCCTACAAGATAGTAATTACAAAATTTTATTTCTCAAAAATAAATTTCAAGGTGGTGGGGGAAAAGCTGACACCGCTGTTGAAAATTTATGTGCCCTTATAGAATCCGGAGGCTCATTTGTCATAAGAAAATTTTTTAATCCAAATTCATATATACCCGAAGTTTCATTTGAGAGAATTCATATTTTCATCGAATATTTATTTAGTAGAATGTACAGATGACTGAAGTTTCATTTAATAGAATTCATATCTTATCGAATCTTCATTTAACAGAATTCACAGTTGATCGAAATTCTATTTTATAGAATGTCTGTTTAAAAGAAGAACATGTTCGAATCTTTATCAAGCAGAAATAGTATTTGATAGAACTCATTTTTCATCAAATATTTATATAACAGAATGTACAGATGAGTGAAGTTTCATTTAATAGAATTCATATTTTATCGAATTTTCATGTAACAGAATTCACAGTTGATCGAAATTCTATTTTATAGAATCCACACTTAAACGAAGTTTCATTTGGTCAAATCAGCAAATGTCCGAATAAACATTCGTCAGAAAGATTTTGGCGCGAATTTGAAAATTAGCCAATCAGAAATTATCAACAAAAGTGTAATTGGTTAATTTTCAAATTCGCGCAAAAATCTTTCTGACGAATTTTTATTCGGACATTTGCTGATTCGTCCAAATGAAATTTCGTTAAAGTGTGGATTCTATAAAATAAAATTTCAATTAACTGTGAATTCTGTTAAATGAAATTTCGATCAAATATGAATTCTATTAAATGAAACTTCACTCATCTGTACATTCTATTATATAAATATTCGATGAAAAATGAGTTCTATCAAATACTATTTCGGCTTGATAAAGATTCGAACATGTAGAATTTCTGTTAAAGATACATTCACTCATTTAAAACTTCTTTTAAACAGACGTTCTATAAAATAGAATTTCGATCAACTGTGAATTCTGTTACATGAAAATTCGATAAAATATGAATTCTATTAAATGAAATTTCACTTATCTGTACATTCTACTAAATAAATATTCGATGAAAAATGAGTTCTATCAAATACTATTTTGGCTTGATAAAGATTCGAACATGTAGAATTTCTGTTAAAGATACATTCACTCATTTAAAACGTCTTTTAAAGAGACATTCTACACGGAAAAAAATGAAATGTCTGCAGTTGGTAACAAATATTTGCGGTTGAATCTAACAAAATTAGTGACCACAGCAAATTTTTTGCTATAACAATGAACAAAGTTTGCTGTGATAAACAATATTAGCCAAATATTTTAAAATTTACTCTCACACCAAACTTTTTTACCCCCACAGCAATTTTGTTCGCTGTCCCTATATTTGCAAACTTATTTTGACGTGACAGCGAATACTTTACTGCCACAGTAAACTTCTTCTATGCGTGTATAAAATAGAATTTTGATCAACTGTGAATTCTGTTAAATGAAAATTCGATGAAAATATGAATTCTCTCAAATGAAACTTCGGGTATATATGAATTCTAATATATGAAAGGTCGGTTATATTTGAATTCTGTCAAACATTATTTCAATGCACTGTGAATTCGGCTACAAGAAATTTCTGAATAATGGAATTCGGCCAAATAAAATTTCTAACTAATCGGAATTAGAACATATTCATGCGTCTCAAAATTATTTAAAAATAAGAGGCAGTAGCTTACATTACACACGAACAATCAGCAATTTTAAATTTGAACGGATTTCCAAATAAAGAAAAATTATCGTATAATTTTACCTTGCTCATTCATTTCTTGACTTGCTGTGGGTGGTGCAGCTTCATTCGCTTCTGGAATCGATGCGTGTGGTGCAGTATTAATCGCTTCTCGATTTGGTGGCGGTGCATCGTCGTCATCATTGATATCTCGCATTAATGTCAATGGTGATGGGATATCGTACATTTCTTCAAGAGGTTGCAGTGGTGTATACTGTTCAGGTACCGATTGTAGTGCAGAGATTGTTGCTTTAACACAGAAAACACCAAAATAAGGGATGGGTAAAGTGTTTATTTTACAAAAACTTTTTTTCAAAAATTGAGGAATATTGTAATATGGATCAATTCCATGTGCATCAAGTGGAGAATTTCTTGACTTGTCAGTGGTTTTAATGAAAGTTTTTATATTTTTTCTATCATATGAGAAGACAAAAAACCTTAAAACATTGTTGCAAAATTTTTAAAACTTTTTGTAAAAATCGTATTTGACCGTATTTAGGTTCTTTTTAAACTCGAATAACTTTTGTTCTAATTGAGATATCGAGGTCAATGTTCTTAAGTTACACATAAAAGAATGTAGTTTTATAAAAAATATAAATAGAAAGAAATTTTTTTTTAATCCTGAATTATTAAAAAATATTTTTTGAACTCAAATTGTTTCCAAAAATATATCTTCGATTTTCCTGATTTTTTTCCTTATAATTTCTTATATTATAAGTTAATACCCTGTAACTTTATTAGTTTTAACGCAAAAACCTATTTAATTTTGAAAAAGAGTGGAGAGTAATGTATAAAATATGCTAGACGTAATTTTTAAGTGTAAAACAGGTTAGTAATTGATTTGCACGAAAATCTATTTAAATCAGTGCTGATGAAAATCGTCATTATTTTTAAAAAATCGAAAATTGATTTTTTTGTAAATATATAAAATCAGTACACTTAAACCTTCGCATAATAATCATTTATATATCCAGATTCCCGGTTAACGAGCCCACATATTCTTTGCTTAACAAGAAAAATGTCCCCTCCGTCATCCCCACAACCCACTATGAAACGCGCGAAAATTTGAAAAAATAATATTGAATTTAATTTTAGTTTTGTAATCAATTTTAATTTTTCATACATAAAGAACTTGATTCTTGTAAATTGTGTATTTTGATTTTTATAGTAAAAAAAAAAAAAATTTCAATAATATAAAACTTTACAAATAACAAAAATATATAAAAATTTGAAAATCTATTTGGGTGATTCCACTGACTTTCGTCTGAGAGATGTTGCTGGCATATCTCAAAACTAAATTTATTTTATATATAAAACATTATTAAACACCGTAATAGTTATTTATGACACAAGGACCTGAAATGGCACTTTATAGTACGAGTATGTATCGTAATACGAGCCTAAGTCCAATCTTAGCCGAGGCGAATTAGAGGTGGTGACGAGGCTTCATCGAACGTAGCCGAGGTGAAGTGTCCAAGTGTCATATAACATTTTTTATCACACAAAAAACTAAGAATTCGAACCTAGGAAGAGGTGGTTATCGTAAAAAACGGCCTCCGGGGGCATTTCTAGGTGGGAGTAGGCAGACAGACTTAGAAATGCCCCCGGAGGGCGGCGAAACCGTGAACAGCCGTGACGTTTGGGCCAGTTTGGGCAGCTGTACCATAAAGTAAAGGTCAGCTGACCAGCATCAGCCAATCAGATTGCGACTTCATTTACTTCACGGCCTAGGCCGTGAAATGAGCTCTTAAAGGCTCTTAAACAAGCCGTAAAATCTAACTTTTGATGTAAGTGTGATAAAAAAGTAATATTTAATAAAGATTTTGTTAAATACTGTTTTAGTTATTCAAAAATTGTAATTAAAGACGACAAAGTAAGGTTAAAGTCGCGTCTTTAATCCGTATTTCAAACTTTTTATAATTGATAGAGTAGTGGGCCCCAAGGTGCACAGGGCTCCAAGATGGACATTTCGTATACAATTTTTGTTTAAGGTGACAGCGCCTTATGTTTTTTGTCATTTTTGTTGATTGTATAGACGAAGTTTTTGATGCACATTTAAAGAAGATTGAGAATAAGTACTTAACGTTATAATATTATTTATTTACTACCAAAATATAACACGCACAAGCGCACGATTAGTTTTCCATACATTTTAGAAAATAAACTATAATTATAAATAAAATAAATCGATGAATACTATTTATTCAATAAGGAGGGCTGCCAGTGGACTTACAGATTGAAAAAAGTGAAAATAAGAATTTTTAATTTACAAAAGGGAGTAAATAATGAGTTTTTAAATAATAACAATGGTAATTAAATAGTAAGTTTTAAAATAAACAAAGTGAATAATCAATATAGAGTTTGATATTACTTATATTAAATTAGGGGGCGCCAGCAGGAAAAGACATTTAAATTTTGAAAAAAAAACAATTCGAAAATCGCAAAAATAATTTAAATATGTAAAAAATAATTAAATAATGACAAAAATAATTTAATTCGAAAAAAAAATTGTAAATGAAAAAACTAATTGAAAAATTGATTAAAAATCAAAAAATTATGACAAAAATTGATACAAAATAATAGGAATTTGAAGTAAAGAATTAAAAAGTTTAAAAAATAATTAAAGTTACAAGAAATAATTAAAGAATGACAAAAATAATTAAAAATTGAAAGAAGAGTTTGAGACTGATGTAAAAAAATTAAGTTTTCGAACAATAATTGAGGTATTAAAGAAATAAGTAAAATGCGAGGTAAAATGTAAAGAAACTAATTGAATAATGACATAAATAATTATAAAAGCTGGTGTAAAAATTACACTTTTTAGACAATAGTTGAATAGTTAAAAAAATTAAAAAATAATAGAATTTTCAAGAAAATAATTAAAACTTGATAACAATACTTAAAAAGTATCAAAAAATTTTATATGTGTAGAAAATAGTTAAATAATGACAAAAATAACTGAAATTTAGAAAACTAGGTGTGAATTCTGTCCATTTCATGGACACTTCGCTTACAAGGAAGCAAGATAATTTGCTTCCTCATAGAGGAAGCAATAAATTTATTTATCATATAAAAAATAATAATTTAATTAATTTAATTTAATTTAATTTTTTCCACTATACTACATTTTTGTTGAATGAAAATGAATAGACAATGAAAAAATTTAAGAAATTATAACAAATCAATGAAATTTATTATTTTTTTGAGAAAAAAAAGCAATAATGTTCTAAAAAATTAAAGGTTAGTTACTTAATTTTGAATAGCATATTCCTTTTTAAAATAGAATATTTTTTTTTAAAGAGGAACTGTGGTCAAAAAATAATAATTGTTATAAATTTTTTGGCAAAAAAAAGAGATTTTTCGATGAAAAAAAATGAAAAATCATGAATTATTACGTGGGTTTTTAGTCAATTATTTTTAGACAATTCGTTTTGAGACAAGGAATATGATTCTTTTAATTCATTTTTCTGAATTCTTAGCAAGAAATTTTTTTTTGGCAAAACACGAGATTTTTCAATAAAAAAAATTAAAAATTATGAATTAATACGTGAGTTTTTAGTCAAATATAAAAGTTATATAGGTCACTCGATTTGTTTTGAGACAAGGAATATGATTTTGTAATTCGTTTGGTTGGATTTTTAGCAGGAAGTTTTTTTTCGGCAAATCGCGAGATCTTTCGATGAAAAAAATAAAAAATCATGAATTGTGACGTGGGTTTTTAGTCAATTATATACTTTCTATAGGTCAATCGATTTGTTTTGAGACAAGGAATATGATTTAGTAATTCGTTTGGTTGAATTTTTAGCATGAAAAAAATGTCCAAAAACGAGATTTTTTTATGAAAAAAACTGAAAAATCATGATTTTTTAGGTGAGTTTTTGGTCAATTATATACTTTATATAGGTCAATCGATTCGTTTTGAAACAAGGAATATGATTTTTTCATTCATTTGTCTGAATTTTTAGCATGAAAAAATTTTTTGCCAAAAAACGATATTTTTCGATGAAAAAAGGTGCTCAAAAAAATTTGATTGGGTATTTTTAAAAATCCCTGTGTCCAAATTCAGATATTTGTGAGCTTCATATGTCATCCAAATTTTATTAAAATCCGTTGAAGCGTTCTCGAGATATCCTGGCGACAAAAAATTTACCACATACACACACACATACACACACACACACACACACACACATCCGGACATTTTATCAGGAATGAAAATTTGAAATTTTCAGATGAAACTGAGTTGATTTACACTACTTTTGGAAAATCGAAAATCTTAACGATCACAACGCTTCCTCTATGAGGAAGCAAAAATTAATGAAAAATAAGAAATACATTCAAAAATTAAGTGAAAAAATAAAAAAATTTAATACATTAATTGATAAATTGTATAAAATAATTGAAAAATTAACGATATAATTAAAATGTGAAGAAACTAATAATTGAATAATGACATGAATAATTGAAAACTAATCTTCAAATGTTAATGAATTCATGACAATAATATTGATTGAAGAAAATGACATTTGAAGAAAATAATTCCAGAATGTCAAAAATATTTGAATGTTTACAAAAATATTTGTAATTTGAAAAAATAATTGGGAAATGACCAAAAATTATTGATAACTTGAAAAAAGTTAAAAATTTGAAGAAAATACTTGACAACTTGACAAAACAATTGAGATATTAAAATACATAATTCAAAACTGGAGTAAGAATTTAAAAATTATAGACAATAATAATTGTAAAGTTAAAAAAAATATTATAAGTTTGAAGAAAATAACTAAAGGTTGAAGAAATTAATGAAGGTTTTAAGACAATAATTGAAATTTGACAAGAATAATTCAAAAATGTCAAAAAAATTCAAATATAAAAAAAAATAATTAAAGTTTGAAGAAAATAATTGAAAAAGCTTTAAAAAAATAATAAATTCGCGACAATAATAACAATAATGATGAAAATAATTGAAAACAGGTGTAAGAAATTTAAAAGTTCATGACAATAAAAAAAATTGAATAAAATAATTGCAATTTGTAAAAAATAATTCTAAAATGTCAAAAATAACAAAAATATTAAAAAAATAATTGGAAAATGAAAAAAATGATTGATTAATGACAAAAGTAATTGAAATTTGAAGAAAATAATTGACAAATAACGAACGTGAATTGAACTTATGTAGAAAATGTAGATATTTTTGACAACAATTTGGAGATTTAAGAACACGATTAAAATTTAAACAAAAATAATTAAAAAGTTTAAAAAAAGAATTGAAATTACAAGAAAATAATTGAACAATAACAAAAATAATTGTATTTTGAAAAAAAAAATTGATAACTGGTGCATAAACTTAAAAATGTAAAGACGGTACTTGAAAAATTGCAAAACAATTGAAATTTTAAGAAACTGATTGAATAATGACATAATTAATTAAGAGCCGGTTTATAAATAAAAAATTTATAGAGAATAATTGAAATTTGTTGAAATCATTTGAAAAAAATTTACAAATTTAATAAACTCAAGAAAATAATAAAAATAATGCAGAAAATGATTGAAATTTGTAGAAAATAATTGAAAAATAATATAATAAATTGAAAAATTCATGACAATAAAAAGCATTAAAATTATTTATTTATTTTTTTTTTTATTTATGTACGGGCAAAATCCCATTACAATATAAAATTTAAAAATTTATTTTCAGTAACAATAACATTAAAATTTGATTACTATATTAAATATTAATAGGTTGCATTCTATAATTTGAATAAATCAATAATTGAAATTTATAGAAAATAATTCTAAAATTGTAAAAATAATAGAAATATGGAGAAAATAATCGTAAAATAACAAAACTACTTAAATAACGATAAAAGTAATTGAAATTTGAAGAAAATTATTGAAAATTAACAAAAGTAGAATAGAAACTGGTGTTAAAAATTTAAATATTCCTGGCAATAATTTAAAGATAGAAAGAAATAATTAAAATGTTGAGAAAATAATTGAAAAATGACAAAAGTAAATGAAAACTTGTGTAATAAATTTAAATATTCATGACAATAATTTAAAGACTGAAGAGAATAATTGATATTTGAAAAAATTAAATTCAGAATCGCAAAAATACTTGAAAATTGACAATAGCACTTTAGAATGGACAAAAGTACTGTAAAAATGACAAAAAATAATTGAAAAGAGGTGTAGAAATTACGTATTTGTAAAGTGTAATTAAAAAATTGACAAAGTAATTGGAATATGAATAAACTAATTGATTTATAGGGTATATTTTTAATAAAGTCAACCTTCCATTCCGCGGACAGCAATTTGACGTGTCCGCGAAAAAGAAGGTCATTAAAATGATATTAGTGGCCCTGAATTCAATGGTACGCACACAGTCATAACTCTCATCGATATAGACCGTTCTACGCTTCCCTACTGAGTTACCGCCCATTAGAAGTCCGCGGAATGTAAGATTGACTGTAATATTAAATTAATATTAGAACCCCCCCCCCCCCACAGCTGGAATAGACATTTTACTAAAAAAGGGAAAAAAGTGTTTTTTTTTTAAAGTCAGTAATAGTGTGCAATTTTTCAAAAAAGTCAGTAAAAGTAAAAAAGTGTGTTACTGGCAGCCCTGCAATAAGAAGAAATAAATAAGTATTTAGGGATTCTAAATATTACTTCATTCAAACCCATACAACACCTAAGTTTGCTACAACTTTGCCGCAACCTTTGTGGAAGTTTCCAAACTTGCAGCAAACTTGATGAAAGTTTCGGAATTTAAAAAATGGTTAAAAGAGTTACAGAATAATTAAAACTGTATTTAATTTTTTCCAATAAAGTAAAATAACGTCTTTTGAATTTTTAATAAATTCGACTATTCGACAGTTCAAATTAGTCTAAATTATTATTAAAATGCATATAAGTGTGTAATATATAAATTATTGTTAGTCATAATCAATATCTCCTCACTAACACTATGTTATCTGCATATTTTATCTGCAAACTAAAACAATTTTAAAATTTCTTGATAAAGAGTATCAAAATTAATGGAAAAAATGGCAGGGACTAACTTTACTTTGAATTTTAAAACGTTGGCAGAAAAAGATGAATAAATATAAAAATTAACCAACTTCTCTTCAAGTTTTAAAACGTGGATAGAAAAAAAGTAATAAATATAAATAGTAACTAACTTCAGGAGTTTACAGAGATTATTATTTTCAATTATTTATTTATAGCATAATGTTCTAAAATGATTTTACTAATATTTTGTTTCTATACAATTTTTTACTGTCGATAAAAGAATGGTGAATACACTTTTTTCAATATTTTTTTTGAGCCAATTAATTAAATTTTGTTATTTCCACTATAAAATGTGATGTTATCGTTAGAGAAATTGATATATCGATATTTTTCGATATCTTATTACTTTTTACTGTTAAGCTATTAAATTGAAGTTTTTACAAATTTTATTCCTTGATAAATACAGTAAAATAATCAAAAATTAGTTTAAGAATTGTTAAACGACATTTATTTTTTATTTACTACATTTTTGAGACAGTTTTAAGAAGGCATCCATCTTGAGGACAGTTTTTTTTAGATCGAAAATTTTAACAATTAAAAAAAATGCTTTGAAGAATGTTTATGTTAAAAATAAAATTTTATCTCTGTGGCCATAAATTATTACCTTATATATTGTACTTTCATCTGGTATAAAACATTAATATATTTTATTCGGTTTGGATTCTAGAGCAATAAATTGAAAGGGTGTCCATCGTGGGTTCCTCTCCCCTAAATATAGACTTAAATAAAATTTGGTTAAAAAAGAATGTTAATATATATTCTAAATATTTGTTTTTAACATTTTATTTTGTGTATAAAGCTTATTTATAATAAGAAAAATCGATTTAAAATTGATCTAAAAACTGTAAATTTTCGTCATATTTAACAGCAAATTTTTTATAAAAATATTTATAAAAAACTTGGATACTTACATGGATTGAAAATCAATACCTTAACTTTTCTTATCCAGAAAGAATGACATAAAAAAATTATTTTAATTATTACAAAATTTAATTTTAAAAATGTAAATTCATAAAAAATAGGTACCATATTTCTACACATAATATATTTTTTCTGAAAACTTTTAAAAGATTCAAACTTTGCACATATTTAAGTTTGTACAAAAAATACACTATATTTAAATTTCAGGAAGGTATTTTGCTTAATTTCTGAAATATTTAAGTTTAAAATTTATTGCAGAAGAGGTTAATTTTAAAAATTTTGGTAAATCTGTGAAGTTGGTTGAGTTTGAAATAGTCAATTTTAAATCAATATTATTTAAAGTTATTTTCATAATTAACATTAATTAGCAGATAGTTATAAAAGAAATATAATTTTTATGAATCATTACAATATTTGCATAGAAATAATTATTAATATATGTATAAGTAAGTGCAAAATAATGGGAAAAATAATTTAAATAACGATCGATATGCTACTTGCAAATATTACTAAGATCTTATGGATTTTTTGTATACTAAATGAATATTTCTATGCATGTTAATTATGAAAATAACTTTAAATAATATCGATTATTTCAAACTCAAACAACTTCACAGATTTACCAAAATTTTTAAAATTAACCTCTTCTGCAATAAGTTTTAAACTTAAATATTTTAGAAATTAAGCAAAATACCTTCCTGAAATTTGAATATAGTGTATTTTTTGTACAAACTTAAATATGTGCAAAGTTTGAATCTTTTAAAAGTTTTCAGAAAAAATATATTATATGTAGAAATATGGTACCTATTTTTTATGATAAGATCCTGGATAAGAAAAGTTAATGTGTTGATTTTCAATTCACGTAAGTATCCAACTTTTCTATTGAATATTTTTATAAAAAATATGCTGTTAAATATGACGAAAATTTACAGTTTTTAGATCAACTTTAAATCGACTTTTCTTGTAATAATTAAGCTTCATACACAAAATAAATTAACAAAAACAAATTTTTAGAATATACATTACCATTCCTTTTTAAACTGTGATTTTAAAATATAATCGCAATTAATTATTAAAAATTTTTAGATCGTATTTTACATCTCAAGAACTATTGAAACTTTATCATATTAACATTTAGGGGAGGTGGGGGCAAGACGGGGTACCTAAGGTTTGAAGCTCAATAAACCTAATATTATCGATTCAAAAATATTTTATTTATTATAATAATAATCTTTAGCAATCAGTCTTTCATGAAAAAGTCTTATTTGGAACATTTTTTACTTAATTAAATATAGAATTGAGAATAAGTAAAAAAATTCAAATTTTACAAAACGTGGGGGTAAGACGGGGTACCCCCTGGGGGTAAGATGGGGTAGTATAAAAATCGACCTATTTTTGTCTACAAATTTCGCAAGCACCTTTATTGATTTTATAAAATAAACAAAAAAACCAGTTTAATGCGTAATTTTAATTCTCCCATGTAAAATTAAGTTACAAACCTCACCTCAAAAAACAACAACTTTTATAATAAAAATAAACAAGTGGTTGCCTGGTCCTGTATTGGAAATATATTATTTACCTAAAAAAACGTTATAAATATTGTGTAAAATCACCAAAAGAAGATTTTTTTTTCATAAAATAAAAAAATGATTGGTTTTTAGTACCTTATCCTGCCCTCACTTCCTATACCCCGTCTTGCCCCCACATACGGAATTTCATTACAAAATTAATTTCTAAAAGTTAAGTTTCGAAACGGAAATAAACAAGTGCTTAACTTCAAGTGTAATCATTGTTAAAAATGAAAAAAATTATATAGTATATAAAATGTTGTTATTAAAAGAACAAACATGTTCTAAATAAAATGCAAAAATAACAAGAAAATCGTCAAAAAAAGTTTTTTTCATGTAACAAATAAAAAACTCGGTTTCATCAATCAATGACTTGGCCAATCAAAAACTATTGTAACGGTGCTATGTTATGCAAAAAATGATCATGATTGGTTAATTAGTTTCTTAATTAAGGCAGGTACCCCGTCTTGCCCCCAACCCCGTCTTGCCCCAACCTCCCCTATCACATGTTACATGTAGTTTGGTTAAGTATATTTCTTTTACATTAATATTTATAATATATACATATGTTTTTGTTAATTCTTTTTTAAATTCAGACTTATAAACTCATTTTTTTACAACCTATAATTTTTTATAAGATATTTTAAATATTAAATGAATAAAATATATATAAAGTAAATGTTTAACAACTTTGTACAAAATGTAAAAATATTTTAACTTTTCTATTGCGGGATTTACGTATCGAAAAGTAGGGATACCCCTCTAGGCATGTGTCGTTCATAATAGGGAGAATTGAGAGTCCCGAGTTTCTAGTTATGCGGAGGTTTAAATGTACTGTACCTATATAAAATTTTTAAATTTTTATTTGTAATTTGCTTATTTTTTAAACTAAGACAATTTAATAAGAAATTATAAAGAATAAAACATTTAATCAAAAGCAAACAAATGACGAATAAATGAGAAAATTTCTAAAACATACCCTAATAGTACCAAACCTTTCATCAACGTTGCTGCAACGTTTCCGTGTAACGTTGCAAACGTTACATTGCAACGTTACCGGTCAAGAAAAGTAACGTTGCATATGTCATGGGGCTATGAACGTTGCAAGGGAACGTTGCGGAACGTTACTTTGAAACTTTGAATAACCATTTAAAAATCTTTTAAAATTAATAATGTTGTTATTGTGCGCAGTAGTTTTCTATCGCAATTAGAGCTGCGCAATTGATTTTAGTGACGTTCCTAGCCCCATGACATATGCAACGCTATTTTTCTTGGCTGGTAACGTTGCAATGCAACGTTTGCAACGTTACACGGAAACGTTGCAGCAACGTTGATGAAACGTTTGGTGCTGTTAGGGTATATTTTCAAATTCATATATAATGGGAAAATTAAAGAAATTAGGTAGAAACAAAGAAAAAATATTAAACAGTAAAAAAAACAGCATAAATACGTAAAACGGTAAGAAAACAGTCTATTTAAAAAATGAGAAAGTTCTTTTAAATAAAAAAAAAGTAAATGCAATTATTAAAGAAACAAAGAAAAAAAGCTTTGTTTAAAAAAAAAACTCAAAAAAGAAAGAGTAACATAAAAATATATTAAAAAAAGTACAAACACTTTAAAAACAATCAAACTGTTTACGGACATTTTTTTAAATTACAAAAATAAATAAGGAGATAATTAAAAACATGTTAACACATTTTTTGAAAATAAACGTTTTTGGAAAATTTTAAAAGAATTTATGAAATAGAATAAGGATGTTAAAATGATAATATTCAGCACAATATTATATTTACATAATATGAAATATAAGAATTAAAGTTTTAAAAAAAGTAGAAATAGGCCTGGGCGGTTATGGAAATTCAAAACCGGTTTGTCAATCGGTTTTCGGTATAAAAACCGTAACCGGTTATTTAAAAAAAAAACGGAAAACCGGTTATTTTGAAAAACCTTAATAACTGGTTATTGAAAAAACCCGAATAACCTAACCGAACCAGTTACTGAAGAACAATCAAATAACAAGTTATTTAAGAGTAACCAAAAAATATCAGTAATTCTAAAATAAACAATAATTTGTAATTATAGTTTTTTAACTCATAATTTGTAACTTGGATTTTAAAAAGCTAACTATTTACATTAAAAAGTTTACAAATTTTTCTGTGTAATTAGTCGGTTTTTAGAGTTTTAAAGCGCGTAAAACATCTCTTTATATAGCAATTAAGTAATTACATTTTTTAAAAGTAGAAAATAATCTTTATTGGAAACTTATTATTTGAAACTTAATGTATTTTTTACTAAAATTTTTCTACGCAAAAGAAAAATTAACCTTTTTACTGAGTTTACATTTACATGATACTGATAATACATTTACATTTGTGACGCGCTTCGAAGAAAGATATCTTAACTAACAGCATAAAATTTTATAGTTTATGTTTTTGATTGTTTCATTTTAAGCATTGGTTTTTTTTTAATTTTGTAAAATCAAAAATACTTTGAATTAATTATTTTAGGTGTAATGAAGACCTAAACATAATTAGTTTGCACTAAAAGTTAATCTTTTTTATTGTATTTTCACTTCGAACATACCAAACATAACCTAAAACTTTTTGCTGTTAAAGATACCTTTCTTCGGAGCGCGATTAAACACATTTAGGTTTTGTTATTTTATTTCAACAATCATTAAAAACTTTTAATTTTGTAATGTAGGATAATTGATTCAAAGAAACGAAAATTATATTATACGTACTGATTAGGATCCTAAATAATGCATATTGTTTCACGATTCAACACATTTTTTTTAGTTAAATTTCTTTCTTTTGCCGTTGCTATAACTTGACTTTTTTTGTGTTTTTTGTATCAAATGTTAAGTGTAGAAACCGTTTTGCCTGAATAAAGAATGACCAGTTTGAATGAAAAAAAATAACCGGTTTCACTAGTAAAAGACAACCAGTTAAAATACATTTTAGCCTAAATAACCAGTTTAACTAACGAATGATAAAACCGATTATAAAACCTTATATTTTAACCATTTAAACTGAATAACCATTTAACTTGAATAACCTTTTAACTTTAATAACTTTTTAACTTAAATAACTTTTAAACATAAAAACCCTGAAAAACCTTTTAACCCAAATGACCTGAATTACTGAAATAACCGATTAACCTAGATAACCGGTTTAACCTGAATAACCTGAAAACCGGTTTAACCTAAATAACCTGGAAAACCGGTCTAATCGAAAAGCAAAAAACCGGTTTTACAAAAATGGCATAACCGGAAACCGGGTTTTTAAAAAAACCGGTTAACCGGTTTTCCGCACAGGCCTAAGTAGAAAATTAAGAAATTTAAAAAATGTAAATAAAAACATCGAATAAAATGTTTTCAAAAATTCGCTATTATAAGATAAAAAGAAACTAAACAGTTAAAAGAAGCAAAGTTTAAAAGTTTGAATAAATTAAAATTTGAGTTAATTGACGTTTGGAATTTTTTAAAATTACAATGACTTAAAGATATAAAAATATTATACTATTTGTTGCTACTTTCATTCCAAAAGCTTGTAGGCCGTAGGTATTTTTATTACCTGCATTTTCACATGTTTTTAAGTTTTATAAATAATGAAATATTAAAATAGAAATTTGCAATATTTATCCACAAATTTCTGGGTTTTTTATGGCTTGCGACTTTTTGCATGCAGCATTAGGCATCCGGAGAGTTAACACGTCGAAAAGCGCAGCTCTGTAGTTTTTTAATATATGCTCAAAAAATTATAGGCCTCCCAGTTTAAGAATTACAGGGCTTTCTACTAATAATATAAGAAATTATAAGACAAAAAAATAAGGAAAATGGAAGATATATTTTTGGAAAAAATGTAAGTTCAGAAGTTTTTTTTTAATAATTTAAGATTAAACAATTTTTTCTTTTTCTTACTTATATTTTTTTATAAAACTTCATTCTTTTATGTGTAATTTAAAAAAATCGACCTTGATATCTCAATTAGAACAATAGCACAGGCACACAAAAAAAAAAAAAGGTCAAATACCAGAGGGCAGACCAACATATTCCTAGGTTTTTGGGGTCGCTGAAACCGAATATGGCCATGAAAATATTATCTGCTTGCCCATTTTCCCCCTAGCCCCCCCCCTTACACCCCTCGGGGGGTGACATTTCAGTTTTTCCAAAAACGTCAAAAAGGCAGTCTATTCCTATGTTTTTTGGGGCGCTGAATCCGAAAAAGACCACCAAAAGCCAATCCCCCCCCCTCCTGCACCCCCTAACACCCCCTGGGAGGGGGTTGGAATTTCGAATTTCACGAAAAGTCGAGTTCGATGGCTATTTCTATGTTTTTTGGGGCGCTGAATCCGAAAAAGACCACGAAAAGAAAATTCCCCCTCTCCTTCACCCCCTATCACCCCCTGGGAGGGGGTTGGAATTTCGAATTTCACGAAAAGTCGAGTTCGGTATCTATTTCTACGTTTTTTGGGGCGCTGAATCCGAAAAAGTCGACCAAAAGCCAATTGGCCCTCCCCTTCACCCCCTATCACCCCCTGGTAGGGGGTTGGAATTTCGAATTTCACGAAAAGTCGAGTTCGGTGTCCATTTCTATGTTTTTGGGGGCGGTGAAATTGGAAAAGGACACCAAAGGTAAATTCGTTCCGTTATTCACCTCTTAGCATCTAGTTACTAACACTGGGAGGGGGGTTGATATGTTCTCTTTTATGTGTAATTAAGAAGAATAAGCAATGTTTTTTTTACGCATTTGAATAAATAATAACTAGGTAGGCACCGATGATTACACAAGTATGTACCAGCACAATTTGATGGATCTTGATTTTACTACACTTAGCGCGACCCAGGAACAACGGCGTGGACGTGGTAGTTTTTGTTCCCTTTTTTCAGTTTCATGGCCCTAAAAAATATTGGAATAGACTCTAAACTCGATTTTTCATAAAATTCGAAATTCCAACCCACTCAAGGGGATATTAGGGGCTTAAGCGGGCGGGAATTAGCTTTTGGTGGTCTTTTTCGGATTCAGCGCCCCAAAAAACGTAGAAATAGACACCGAACTTGATTTTTTGTGAAATTCGAAATTCCAACCCCCCTCCTAGGGGGTGATAGGGGGTGAAGGAGAGGGGGAATTGGCTTTTGGTGGTCTTTTTCGGATTCAGCGCCCCAAAAAACATAGGAATAGACTGCCTTTTCGACGTTTTTGGAAAAACTGAAATGTTACCCCCCGAGAGGTGTAAGGGGGGGGGCTAGGGGGAAAATGGGCAAGCAGATAATATTTTCATGGTCATATTCGGTTTCAGCGACCCCAAAAACCTAGGAATATGTTGGTCTGCCCTCTGGTATTTGACCTTTTTTTTTTTTGTGTGCCTGTGTAGTTATTGTAGTTTAAAAAAAAATGCCAAAAATGTCAAAATACGATTTTTACAAAAAGTTTTAAAAATTTTGCAAAAATATATTAGGGTTTTTCTCTTCTCATATGGTTGGAAAAGTGTACAAACTTTCCTTAAAATCACTGATGAGTCCAGAAATTCTTCAGTTCCATACACATAGAAATCATATAATTCCTCTAATGGGCAATTCTTTAGAATATTGAACCTTTAGGTGACTCATGTTTATCAAGTAATTACACAATACTACCGCCCTGATTTAAAAACGCACTAAGTGCCATTTTTATGAAAAATAAGTTTTTTATACCGTTGGATTCGTAAAAAAAAAATTTCTGTGCTAATTAGAATTATCAATTGTGATTAAATTTCGAGTGAATTAAGAGCTAATTTTGTTCTGTGCACTAATTTCCGACAAATCCTGATGCAAAATACACTATGTACAGAGAAAAATAGCATATGTACAGATTTACCAGGATTTGGGGGTCGACTAAGCATCGGGCTTCTTATGAAAATAACACAAGTACGCACATATGTTTTTTGCGATCAGGATCTCGAGCTCTATAGAGAACGTGAACCTGATACGAAAAACATAGGAGCACATAGTGCGTTTTTACGTTAGGATTCTCTACCTCACTTTCCTTGCAAAATAGCATATGTACATGGACTTTGCAAAAATTTGAACTTTTTCAATTAATATAATTATTAATTATAGAAAATTTTTTTTAAAATCTCAAATTAAAATTTAAAGTATTTCAATAATTGATGTGAAACATTAAAATAAATTAAAACTTTTTTAAATTTAATGAAAGAGCTGTATAACTAATAATATATAAATAATAATTCAGAATATCGATTGGTTTATTTGATATTTATTTCGAAATTATTTCAAAATTTCGCACATTAATCGATTAATCGATACCCAGTGCCACTGAAGCAATCGTCAGTGGTACCGATATTGGTGATTTTGCGCCAAACTAGCGATTTCTTTTTGAAAATATACTTCTTTTTGGAATTAGACAGAAAAAATATCTGTCTAAAAATTATTTCCAATTTTTAAAACAAAAACATTGAAATTAACTTCCTTTGTAATTTTAAATTTTTAAAAAATTAATCGTTTTATTTATAAAAAAAAAAAAAAATTATCAATATTATATTTGGAAAATAATTTAAAATTGTAAATATATACAGTTTAAAGAATTTTATTTCAGGTGAAATCGTACTAGGATATTTAGCAAATATAAAGCTGCTTTTAATAATAAAAACTTTAAATTTTTAAAAAATTAAATATAAAACTAGTTTATTTAATGTTTATTCAAATTTTAACCTTTTTGTAATCAATGTAACTAACTTTTATAATAGAACTATTCAATCAAAAATGCATTTCAATGATTTGTAATGAAAAAAATGATTAAACCTTAACACAATTTTGTCGAAATATAAATATAAATTTTTTTAAGTCCTTGTACATAGTGCAATCTTGCATCAGGAAACTCGGCTGTTCGTTAGCTATAAACCTGACAAAATAACACAACATGTTCGGAGATATGATTTTTGGTAAGGATTCACCTCGATTTTGTGCTTAATTAAAAACCATATGTGCAGTTTTACATATTTGCAAAAAGAAATTGCAATTTTTTTTAACATAATAACATTTTGCATACCCGAATTCAATTTTCGGGAAATTTTCGGCGTGAAGGTTGATTGAACATTTAAATTACATTTTCGTGAAACTTTTATCGCAAAAGTTGTTTGAACATTAAAATTAAATTTTTGTGAATTTAATTGCTGTTTAATGCTTGTCTCAATTATATTTAAAATAATTTTTTTATTCACTCAAATTTCCTATCAACCTTTAGCAAATATTTACTTCAGGATTATAAACATCTTATTTTATATAAGAAATTTTATTAAATTGCTGATAATTTTTTTCTCAAAGTCAAAAGTTAAAGGTTTTAGAAAGTTGCTCATATTTCAATAAAATATTTAAATAAAAAATGAATTTTTATTCAGTACTTACCTTCGGCGTTAAAGTTGCTAGGCAAGTTTAACTGAATTCTACAGAAGAAATTTCCTATGGATGTTATCCTTGATACAGCATATAAAGAGCGACATCTGTTCAAGAATTCGTCTTTCGTCAATTCGTTCTGGTCAAGTTTTATCCAATCTTGTCTGATATTTGACGAGTTGATTTCATTTATAATTTTTAAAGCATGAATATCAGTTGAACCATTGTTGATTTTTGCGTTTTCTCGATAAGCTATGGCTTGAAGATTTAACAGACCAGCTACAATAATACAATATTTATTGTCAAAGTTTTATCGTTAAATAAAAACTTTAATATAAAATAGTATAAACAAATTTTTACCTGCAAATTGCCAGACTTCAGGGAAGTTGCCAATGTTGGAAAATAGCAAGTTACTAATGTGTTCGAAAGTATCGGTGCATGATTCTAATCTTCTGTAGGCAGAGAAACGTTCCGGTGTCATTTCCATTATCCATAGCCGTTGAAAGTGTAAGAAGAACACTTGCAGTAGTGCGTAGTCCATGTATCCTAAACTTTGCACTTTTTCCGTAAATGTTCTTTCAATAGAATGTGCCGGAAGTAAAGGTAACATAAAAACAAAGTGAATAAACCGAGTTATCTTGGAATGCTCGTGTTCATCAAGGAGAAAGGGTTCAATGCTGTGAAGTATTGCCAGTTTATACACTTCCTAAAAAATATGAGAATAAAATTTATAAATGAAATATTATGTGCTGCCGTTTTTAAATAGATAAAATTTATCTGCGTTACAAATTAGATTTGGAATATTTTAACTAAGTTAATAATTAACAAAATAATTATGATTTCTTTCTAAATTAATAGTTTTCTACGTACAAAATAAACGATGGCAAATATAATTTTAATTAAAAGTATACCATATAGACTTTTCTCTTTATTCTTAACATATATATACAAAATTCATGATTGAAAACTAAAGTTTATGTTCCGTTTTTAAAAATTTACTGTTTTTTTGATACCATAAATTGTTTGTCGTTAAAAAAATTTTTGTTAGAAATATATAACTTTTAATGAATGAACTCGAATATTATTTTCTTCACTTGGGACTAACAAGTTACAACAAGTCAGCTGATAATTTATAAAAAAAACTTTAAGTGCGCAGGTCTCCTGGCGCAGCCGTAGACTCGCTGTACGAGAGACCAAAGAAAAACACGCGTAAGCCCTTTTGATCGCAGAGGGTTCAATTCTTAATTTAAAATTACTTTTGTGAAATTCTATTAAACACTGAGAACCTTTCTGCAAGAACTGGAGACAACGTCAGTAGGCGTAACTATACTCTCCCAGAGGCAACTATCCCCACCGCTAGTTTTGAATATTTAAAATATTTGTATTGAAATGCTCAAATTGCTATCATTGCTTGATAGTTGGGCTACGAAAAAGAAAATAACTGAATTTACTTTATTTTTTGTCAGCTAAAAAAAAAATTCGTAAAGTCGTGGAAGTATGAAAAAAAAATTTCGTAAGTTTGCAAACTTTCTAATGGACCTCGAAAAGTGTTTTAGCATTTCGTACAATATTTTGATATTATGTACAATATGAACTTCTCAGAGCAAGATTTTCCATTGTAAAGGATGAATTTTTTAGAATTATTTAAAACTTTAATCTGTAAATTATATATTATTTCAAACAAGGGAACTCAAGTTGAAGGTACAGTAACTAACAAGGTTGATAAAAATCATGATTTTTTGAAAAAAATATAAAAAATTGGTTTTTTTAAAATATAATCAGTATATATAATATCCAAAGGTTTATTTGTAAGTAGTTTATTAAAGAAAACGAAGCAAACATTGAAAAAAAACACAAGAATAAAATAGTTAATGTAAAATATAGAAAAAGTAGACACTCATTTCAAAAAAATAAACTATTTACGGACATTTTTTAAATGAAAATAATAAATAAGATGATAATTAGCAAAACGTTAAAATATATTACTAAAGAGAACAAAACTTAAAAATTAGAAAAATTAGAGAATTATTTTGCAAATTGAATAGAAATACAATGAATAAAATTTTGTGAAATTTAAAAAAGCCTAAAAGAAAATAAATTTTATGAAATAGAAGAACGATGTTCAAATGAGAATATTTAATACAACCTCTTGAAAATGGTGAAGACTTCCTCGAATTGTAGCAGCCGGAAACATTTGTCTGATACTTCTTTGAAGGTCGTCGGAGAAGTTTGTGATGGCTGAAGTGATTTGGAAACCGGGAATAATGCTACGAATTTTGTCAAAAACTGCCGTATATGCTTCAGCTGTTTCGGTACTCATGAGAGCATAAGCACAAGAAAGAAGCTAAAAATTTTTTTTTACATTAATTACCTTCATTGTAAGGTAAAGCGAGGAGTAGCTGGCCAGTTCGGGTGGTGGTTTACTGTAATTTTTTGATAAACTACTGAAAAAAAGGTTCCAAATTGTACATATAATCGAGGTATGGGAAAACACATAGCGTCCAAAAGCTTGAGCCACATTGATTCTTTAATTATTACAGTAGACCAAATTTGATTGAAATTGTAATGTTTGTATTTTTTACGATAGAACCTCTTTAAGGGGTAGTCCGTTGACGACTTTACATGCATTTTAAAAATGTTTAACATTTAGCGTAGGTTTAAGTCGGACCCCCTCCCCCCCAAAGTTGGTAACGTAGTTTATGGACGAGCCTTAAGGCGAATTTTAATATTTAAAAAATAAAGCAGTTGGGTCTACCCCAAATTCTTAAAAAATTCAAGTGACTGGATTTACCTTGGAAAATTTTGATTTTGAAATTTATTATATGTGAATTAAAAATTATTTAGAAGTAAAACTAAAAAAGATAGATTAATAACTCTTTTTAATTTTGATAGTAGAAATGATAAGCTTTCGAATGATATAAATTAACTTGAATTTAGAAAATAATTTTATAGATTTTTACCTATGTCACCAAAAATGACCGAATTTTTCCCGGTCTCCCCTATATTGTAATTTACTTTGTTTGGGGGTTTCACTAAAATATTCCGATGATTTAAAGTTTTTAAAAATATTATTAATATATTATAATAAACAGTTTTGTTGTGCATGACGTGTTGTAGTGTTCCAGTTTGTGCGGTGGTATAGAGCAAAACATTTTATTTCGTGATTTGTTACATTGGCAACCCTGATCATAAAATCTTTCTACCAATAACACAGCTTCTTAAGACTTATCAAAAACCTGAAAACAAAGATGCTCTCATCTGATTTCAATGTTGACGTCTCTTGGTCTTTAGAAACTAAACAAATTATAGTTAAAGTTGATTTACTAGAAATAATAGAGTGGCACAAGTGGTGGAACTTTAATTTTGTTTCAATAAAAAAGAGCTAAGTATTATTTTTTAATAATATTTCCCAATTTCGAAAATAATTTAAAAATAATATTTAGCTCTTTTTTATAGAAACAAAATTGAAGTTCCACCACTTGTGCCAATCTATTATTTCTAATAAATCAACATTTACTACTTTATTTCGTCTTTTAAGACCGAGAGACGTCTACATTGAAATCAGGTGAGAGCATTTATCTTCACAGGTTTGATCAGCCTTATAGAAAACAAGCGCAGCTCACAATCAGTGTCGTAGTTGAGCGCATTTCTGTTGCAAGATTGTAATACTGCATAAAATTCAATTCATACTAATTTACAAATTATATAATATTATTATTATAATAAACTTCAAAACTATTATTCTTAATTAAAGTATTTAAAACAAAAAGTTCCAAATTTATATAGACTGCTTTTAAATTTCGCGCCAAATAGATGTAGATTAAGAAGTTTGCTTTTCAAAGATACAAATTTTACTTACATTTTTCACTTTTTTTCATGTCAACCGAACGTTAGAATATATAAATGTAAATTATTCAGTAAATAGTGGATTTTTTACAACATTTTAAAATGTTTTTTACTGCATAATAAGTTTATTAACAATTTGCAAATAAAAATAATATTACTACAATATTTGTTATGTGTTTTAATGTCAGTGTACAACAGAATAAATAACAGGTAATTGTACTATGTTACAAAAATTTCAATTTTCTTTATATTTAATAAGGTATTTTTTGTTTATGATGTGTGAATTATATAGTAAGCATCATAAGTTTTCTACTAATGAAAAAAATTCTGAAAATTAGTAAAATTCAAGTTTTAATATGAACTTAAAAAAAGGTGGCCTGCTACCCCTAACTCTACCCTGATGCATACACATAACATTAAATAAATAATTTAAAACAATTTTTAAAAAAATCAATAATTTTACTTACATATCCATCCTTGATGCACATGAGAGTCAACAATAATTTACACCACTCAGCGGAGGGTATCGCCGTTTTTGAAATGTCGAATAAGAAATTTCCAATTTCCAGAAGTTCTCGGGAAAACTCAGGATCAATAATGATGACACATGAGAAGCCATCACCTTCGACTGAATGATAGTGAAGAGTTCCGCCAATATAATTTTTTAAATTCGAATAGTTGCCGTCATTTAAAATTCTCGCAAAAGACGGTAAATTTGTCGGCATCTCTTGGGAAACGTTGTTAATCAGCCAGTTATTCATTTGCCCTTGAACTCTTTCGAAGAGTAATTCGCGAGCATCATTTTCGTGACTGAAAATATAAAAATGCAGTAAAAAGTATGCCTTAAGTGCAGAAAAAATTCTTTGATGATGCAAGTACTAGTTCTGAGCTACGCTGACATGGATAATAGTTTTAAAAACACTCTTGGAACCTAAAAAACTAATCCGTAATTATTTTTAAATACTGACATTTGTTTTTGAATAATTGTTATTGCATATACCTCGTCGCCTGATTTTGAGGATAGCGCGTGAGGGGGCATTCGTGAAGTGGTCACTCACGCGCTATCTTTTTCAAAATCAGGCGACAAGGTACCTATGGTGGGAGGGCGACAAATCGCCGCAACGTAGAACGGCCTTTAGACAGTGCACCGAGATTTTTGGTGATCGAATACGTAGGTTGTGTTTACACACTGCCTGACATCGTTACATGTTACACCTCACCTGTGATGCCTATTGATGACACGGTGAAAGAACGTTACATCTTCTTTCCGTTACATCTACATACTCTAAAAGAGTATGAAATTACATTTCTTAAAAAAAAAAGAAAAAAATAAATAAATAAAATCAGGGTGCCTAACAATTTAGGAAATTAAAATTCTCCTAAGTTCTGCACGGGTTCCTTAATTAAATTTCTTAAATAATTATGAAATAAAATATCGCAATTTAATTCAATATACTTTTTTCAACTGCATAAAAATGCATTTAAAAAATTGCGGTTTTTAAAAAGGTTTAAAAAATTGAAACTTTGTTTGACAATCAAAAACATTTTTGATTTTTTTTCAAAATTTACATTTTTTTGAAAATTTACTTTTCTTAATGAAACATTAAATTCATACTTTTAGTATTTATTAAATAATTAAGAAAAGCAGAAATTGCTGACTTAAAAAATCCATCAGCAAATTTATATGAGGAGAAAGTTTTCAAAATCTGATAAATCCAAATTTTGTCATTTCGAGAAATTGAAACAAATGACATTTCTCACATAACCACTTAAGTCAATTTTAATGTAGAAAAATTGTAATGAATTATTTATATTCAAATATTTTATTGAATATTTATTGAATTCTAATATTATATTGAAGACGTTTTGTTTATAATCAAAATATGTTATAATTAGGGGATTTAAAGATTTTGGTAATTTTTTCTAATAAGAAAATTAAAATTATAAATCATCTAGGTTAGGCCAAAATGTTTTTAATTTAAAAAATTCTTTGATAATAAATTTTTTTTCATAAATTCAACAGTGACATATCGATTTGTAAGGTCCTTAATATGTTTAATATGTGTGTGTCAACATTTTTTTAAAAAATGGATTTATCAGTTTTTGAAAAATTGCTCCACACATATTTTGAAAAAAAAAACCATTTCTACATTCTATGCACTAGGAGTTTAAATGCATTTAAATATCTTTTATAAAAAAAAAATTCAAAAATATACCAATTTTGAAAAAATGTGGAAAAATATTTTTGATTATCAAAGAAACTATTGACAAAATATATTATAATTATTTTTATCTAGTACAATAAAATACATAGAAAATTCACGAATTTGATAAAGTAACCAGGGGTCTTTCCGCTGGTTATTGGCAGATAGAACAGTACCGGCTACGAGTCTGTGACCACCACTTACACGCTACTCGATTAACCCTTAGCAGCACACATTTTTTAAAAGTAGAAAAATAACTTTTTCGATTAAAATAGGTACTTTATAATCAGAAGAAGAGAAAAATATAAAAATTAGAGAATCGAAAAAAATTTGCTATTTTCAAATTTTTTTCTTGGAAACTAAAAAACATATATTATTTGAAAGCCGTAGTTCGGAATCGGAAATTTACTGAGAAACCTTAAAATTGGGTCTATAAATATAAAATAGTGACTGTTTTCCAATAATCTTTAATAATCTACGAAAAACTCAAAAAAATAGGTGGTCAGTGGGACTGACCACTGTGATGCTAAGGGTTAAAAAACATACCTTCTCATTTTCAACGATTTCTCTGCCACAAAATAAGCTAGAAGAAAATTTCAAAAACCGTTTGAAAGGTTATTAAATTTCACGTAAAAGAGTTTGAATTTGGAGTCATTTCATTTCATAGGTTCCGACTTATGAACTGAGGAAGACAAAAGAAAAATTACCAAATTTTCTGATTTTAACTCTTCATTTTAACACCTGGGAAAATCCAGGAAAATGAAATAAAAAAATTTTTAAAACATAGAAATATACGATATTATCTCCAGTGGCGGATCCACGGTGAGGGGGTGGCCATAGGGGTCATGACCCCTCCCCCCGGAGTTAATTTAGATTTGCATGGGAGAGAGAGAGAGAGAACACTATAGTGTTGTCTGTTTCTCTCTCATGTATGACCCCCTCAAGAATAACTTATTGAAATGAACGTATTTAAAAATGACCTTATCCTTATATTTTAGTATATAATATTAAAGAAAATTGTAAATGATTAATTAGAAAATAATTTAAATGTATAATATTCGTAATTATTTGTTCAATTCAAAATTTATAATGGTTACAATTAATTTTCACAAGTAGGAGTTAAATAAAATACTGTAATTAAAAATAATGCTAACAGAATTTTATAAGTGATGTGAAAAAACTCGGTGCCCCATTGTTAACGCGTGAATTTCGTCCTTGCTTTACCTCATCCCGTTTGCTTCCCAAGCGAGAATCGAGTCGCGGCAACTAATTTTCGAACTACTCTCTAAATCTGAATTAGTTAAAAATAACTAATTTGAAAGCAAAAACTCAGTCACTAATTCAAATAATTATATTTCTACTAATCATTTAGTAAAAAAAAACTAATTATTTGTCAAATTCATTTTTAGGTTATGTCGTGAAAATAACTAATATTTTAGTAAAATTCTGTTTACTAATTCAATTAGTCGAATTTTAACTATTTTTTAGTTATGTGTTTACTAACAGTTAGTCATTTTTTTTATTAATAATTAGTTATTTTTAACTAATTGCTGAAATAAAAACTCAAGCACGCTTTTACTAATTATTAGTTATTTTTAACTACTTCAGATTAAGAGATTACTGATCAGACGCACATTTTCATTGATATCTCGAGATTCAAAGAAAATAATTGAGAATTGAAGAATTAAATATTAAACTTTGCAAAAAATAATAATTAAGAATTGAAAGAAATAATTAATAATGAAAAGAAATAATTGAACAATAACGAAGATATTTGACAATTAGAAACAAAATTCAAAAAAAAGGAAATATTAATCTACAATTGAACAATAATTGAAAAAATTGAACAATTAATATTAAATTTAAAGAATATAATTAAAAATTAGTCAACTAGATAGAAAAAAAAAATTCAAAATTTCAGTTAATAAATCAAAATTGAAGAGATAAATTGAAAATTAAATAATGAAATTGAAATCAGAAAATCACAGAATTATTGAATATTAAAAAAAAAACAATTGAAAATTGAGAAATAAAATTGAAAATCGAATACAATAATTGAGAATTAAAGAAAATTATTGAACAATTGGATTGAAAAAAGAAGAAAATAATTTATAATTAAAAAAAAGTGGAAAATGCTAGAAATTATTTAATATTGAAGAAAACATTGAAAATTGAAGAATAGAATTGTTATTTAAAGAAATTAATTGAGAATTGAAAAAAATAATTGAACAACTGAACAATTAAATTGAAAATAGGAAAAAAGTGATTGAAAATTGAAAGAGGTTTTGAAACATGAAATAAATAACTAATAATTGAAAAAAGTCGAGATTACTGAATATTGAAACAAACAATTGAAAATTGAACAAAATAATTGAAAATTTAAGAAACTACTTAAAAATTGAAGACAATATTTGAAAACAGCAGAAAGATTTGGAAATCGACAGAAATAATTGCGAATTGATGAAAATAATTTTAAAATTATCAATTTAAATAAAAATTTAAAGAAAAACATAATTTAAACAAGCTGAGAATTGTTGAATATTCAAGAAAATTGAGAAAAAATTTGAAATTTGAAGGAAATTGATAAATTGAAAGAAATATGAAAAAGTAATTGAAAATTGAAGAAAATCATTGAAATTTAAGAAAATAATTGAGAATTTTAAAAAAATCATTGAAAAAGGCCTAGAGTTATTGAATATTAAAAAAAAAACAATTGAAATTTGAAGAATGGAATTGAATGTCGAAAATTATAATTGAGAATTAAAGAAAACAATTGAAGAATTGAACAATTGAATTGAAAGTAATAAGTAATAATTAAAGAAAAAAAAATTGAACAACCCAAGAATTATAGAATTTAAAGAAAACAATAAAAAATGAAGAATGTAATTTTAATTTGAAGAAATTAATTAAAAATTGTAGAAAATAATTGAAAATTGAAGAAAATAATTGAAAATTGAATCAAATAATTGGCAATTGAAAAAAATAATTTAGAGTTTATTTAATACGTATATACTGGCTGATACGAGTTGACAAGAACCTATTTAAAAGATAAAAATATATTAAAATACAAATTAAGAGCTGAAGAAAATAATTAAAAATTGATTAAAATAATTGAAAATCGTAGAAAATATTTCAGAACTGAAAAAATTAATTAGAAAGTGATGAAAATAATTGAAAATTGGAGAAAATAATTGGCAGTTGAAGAAAATAGTAGAAAATCGAAAAAATAATTGAGAAATGAAGAAATAATTTGAAAATAATGAAAACAATTCAAAATTAAAGAAAATAATTGAGAATTGTAGACAATAATTGGAAATTGAAGAGAATAATTGAGAGTTGAAGAAAACAATTGGCAATTAAAAAGAATAATTGGCAATTGAAGAAAATAATTGTTAATTACTGAAAATAGTTGAATAATAATTGAAGAATTGAATTGAAGTCAGTCTTGCCAGATACCCTCACTCATCGTAATTGCGCATGCTCTAAATCCTCAACAGTCATTGATCAGAATCAAAGTTACCATAGGAAATCAGACTTTCCGATGTTTCTGACCAATGAGTGTTGAGGCGAAGAGCATGCGCAATTACGATGAGTGAGGGTCTCTGGCAAGACTGATTGAAGTTTCAAGAACGTAATCCATAATTGAAAAAAAATTATCGAAAAAAGCCGAGAATTATTGAATATCAAAGAAAATAATTGAAATACGATGAAAATAATTGATAATTGAAAGCACACCATAGAATTGCCCATAATTATATAAACTGTTATGTAATGTACGGTCTAATAAAAAAACTGAAGTTCTATCTACATTGTTTCATAATAATTTGACTTTTTCATGTTCAATGTCTTTTACTGTTTCTTCGGTATTGTTAGCGTTAAGAAAAAAAGATAGTAGACAAACATCTACATTTGATGAGAATATATTATATTATTTTAAATTGTTTAATGTATATTTTTTATTTTTTAATTGCATAATTGTCGCATAATTACACAAAATTTAAACGCATAATCTGATTGATTCAAAATGCATAAAATTACCATCTTTATTTATAAAACAAATTGATATATCAGTCAAATTTATTAGACTTATTTCCCGCTCAATTTAAATTCCCGATTATTTCCCGGTTTTCCCGGTTTGTAGACACCCTGTATTATCGACAAATGCATGAATAAAATTGTTTCCAGAAATTGTTTTTCCTTGACCTTTCGAGTGGGTTAAACTTTTTTTTTAAAAATTCAAAAATTGACACTTCTATTTAAGAATTAAAATTATTTTTGACTTTTTCCTCAAGTATTACATTTTTTTGAAAATTTATTTTTCTTAATAAAACTAAAAGTTTATATTTTTGATACAAAAAAAGTGCAAAACCACTGTGGATTTTTTATAACTGACATAAATCAATTAATTAAGTACAGTTAACAAACAATAACATATTTTTTAATCAAATAAAGTTAGGATGATTTTAAAATTATCAACACATTTTTTTACTGATTTAAAAAAAAAGTACCGCGCTTTCTCCGGTTACCCGGTTTGCTATACGCCCTGAATAATATTGGCTTACACAGGTATAATATTCATTGCTGTAGTAATTCTGCAGAAATTTGATCGAATGTAAATGTTTCGGCCAATAATATTCAGGTTGTTTAGCGAACCGGGTGACCGGAGGAAAGTTTGGTATTGTTTTTCAAATCGGTAATTTTTCTGTATTTTTTTTTATAGTATATAAAAAAAAATTACAAATTTCTTTGGCAATCCAAAATTTAATAATGGAAAATATTTTTCGCATTTTTTTAAAGACAGCATTTTTGAAAAAAATTTTTTTGGCAAAATCTTAAAATGTACACTCTTATAGACCTCTTCATTTTAGTTCTTCTGTCTTTTTCCAGATCATGCAATGGCACATGCATTAGAAGAAAACAGAAAAGTTGAATGAAAAGGTCTATTGCTTTAATTATGAAAATGTTATTTTTTTCCGAGATATATACATTTATTGATGATTTTCTTACGTACGCAATTATTTATTTATTTATTTTTCTCTAATGTTTTTAAAAATCCTTTAATACAAAATATTTTATAGTGGGTTCGTTGAAGGTATAGATATTCGATAATTCGTCGCGTCGTCTGGGTGCAGAAATGTACCACTTTAGACTTTTCTTGAAAAACATGCCTTTACAAAAAAGATTTGAAAAACATACCAACTCAGAAATGACAGTTTTCTGTTTTTTATTTTAATTGCGAGCACTGCAGAATTTAATTAAGTTATGAAAATTACTTTTCAATTTGCATTTTGCAGGATTAATTTTTTTTTAAAAAAGAATATTTTGAATAATTTATTAAATTGACTTTTTAATATTTTATTCTTTGATGGAAACATTTTGTTTAGTTTCTAAAAATTTATAACTACATCAAATTCTTCAGCACAGACAATTTAAATGAAAAACAAAAGTATTTTCTGAATTAGTATGTTTTCCAAATCTTTTTTGGAACGGCACGTTTTTCAAGATAATCCATTTTTCAAGAGAAAAGGGTTATTTTTGCCGGTTTAATAAGATAAAAAATACATGTCACTTATTTATCATCTTATTAACCCGAGAAAAATTACCTTTCTTTTTTGGAAAAATTGCCGAATGTATATTGCTGTCAGCACAAAATACCGTAATAAAAAGCAAATTTTGCCTTTTATTTTTCGCAGTATTTTACTCTGTTAAATGTGGTATATAAATTTTTTTTTTTTTTTCAGTGGATTGTTTTTGCTAAAATACTTTTTTTAATTAGAGAGTAACTTTTTTTAATTTACAATCAATAATAATAATCCGCAAGATTCATTCATTCGTGTCTGTCCGCACCTGAAGTTTGGCATTTAGATATTTTTTTGTTTTAAATCAGTTACGTTTGGAAAAATGTATATCTTTAAATTAAAATTAGAGTCTACTTTCATAAGAATTAATTTAACTGCAATGTCAGAAAATAAATTAATTAAAATATAGTTTACCCTACAATATTGAACTGAAATTTCCATACACTCAAATTTTTAGTAAATTAAAATTTAATTCTATTAATATAAACTAATTTGAAATGTTCTTCTGATTAAATTAATTGATATTTAGATCATTGAAAATTGAGATCATTAAAGTTTTGAAATAATTATTTTAAATGAAAATCTAAATTAGTAATTAAGAATCAATATATATTTAAGTTTTAATTTATTGAATTTTGAATTCATCTAAATTTTTATTGGTTATTAGGCTTTAAATTATCTAAATTTTAATCAATCCATGCGTTTTTATTATTCTGATTATAATTAACTAAACATTTTAACTTTTCACAATTTTAATTTTTTTTGTAAATATAAATTTCACTTAATTTCAAATTCCATAAGATCTAATTTTCATTGATTCAAATTATAGTCTAAATTATTATTTTTAAAATTTGGATTGATTAAAGCTTTAATATACAATAAAATTTTTTTGTATAATTAGAAGTTTTTATATAATGGTTAATGTTAAAAATAATTTAAATATTCATTATTAGATTTTGAAAACATGTAAAGTTTATAACAGTTCAAAGTTGAATTAATTAAAATTTTTATTAATTAAAATTTAAAGGAATTTAAAAAAAATTAAATATAAGTCTTATAAGACTTAAAAAAATAAAAAATTGAATTAATTGAAGTTTAAATAAATTTGAGTCAACATTTCGTTGAAACTGTTTTAAGTTTGGATCTATTTTAAATTTGGAAAAATTAAAACTTGAATTGTTAGAACTTTTGAAGAATAGAAATAATTCTCAATAGAAATTTGGAACGATTGAAGTTATTATAAATTATAGAAGTTTGAATAGGGTAAACCAGACAGTTGTCGGCCACCCTAGTTGTCGGCCACCTTACAGAAAAATGTGAATACTGTTGTAAAATTTAGAACAAAAAATTTTTTTTCTTTAAGATTCTGGTAATTACATGATTTGTCATTAGAAATACGTTGGATTCATTATTGGTGCTCAAATAGTAACGAGTTTATAGTGAAAACAAAAAGTAGTGTTAAATTCGGGTAGAAAAAACGGTGAGTTATTAAGAATTCTCTGTAAAATATTTTTCCAAGGATGCAGTTATAACAAGAAAATTTGATAGGATATTGAAATTTATTTTTAATATTCAAGTTCCTAACATCTCAATAAAGAGGTTTAAGCTCGAGTAATTAGAAAAAAAAAAATGTTAATAGATTTTTTAAGGTGGCCGACTACTGTCTTGTTAAATCTTATAACCAGACATCTGTCGGCCACCTCATTAAATAATGTAAATACGGTTGTAAATTTTAAAACAAAAAATTTTTTTCTTAAAGATTCTTGTAATTAAATGATTTGTCGTTATAAATATGTTGGATTTATTATTGATGCTCAAAAAGTGGCGAATTTATAGTGAAAACAAAAAGTGGTGTTAAATTCGAGTGGAAAAGTCGGTAAAAGTTATTAAGAGCACTCTTTAGAATAGTCCTCGAAATAGTCTTGCACAAATGCAGTTATAGGAAGAACATTTGAAAAGATATTGAAATTTATTTTTAATATTTAAGTTCCTAAAATCTCAATAAAGAAGTTTAAGCTTGAGTAAATAAAAAAAAAAATTTTTAAATAGATTTTTTAAGGTGGCCGACTACTGTCTAGAAGGAAGCCGATATCTGTGTGTTTGCTGACCGACAACTGTCTTTTTGTTACTTGTAAACAACACAATATTCTAAGTAGTACAATAAATTTTTTTCTTAATGTTTTTGAATAGACAGTTTAAGGCAGTCATAAAAAACAATTATGTTTTTTAAAAATTAATGTACAATGCTCTGTACAATTTTTATACCGTTTTTAGCGAAAGGTTACGCTTAACTGGCCGACAACTGTCTGGTTTACCCTACATTTTGTTCAAAAAACTATACTTTCAACAAAAATATTTCAACTTTTTGCAATGTATCTATCTACGCTATTTTCTCCTTCTATTTATTTTTCTTATTATTTTTTTCTTTTCTAAATATAAAATTGGAAAATTCGTGCTCTTTTAAAACATTTTTTTATTTACTTTCACTTACTTGTTTATTTTTTGGAGTCGGCAGCGATTTTAATTTGCATGGAATGAAAGTTATATTTATCTAGAATATTAAGTTTATTAAATTTGAATAACAAATTTCATTAAATTATTTATCTTATTTGTACTTGCAAAAATTTATAGTTGTAAATGACCAGAAACAATTCACTGTTTTTCAATGTTTATGTGACTGTTATTTTCAACACTTTTCAATATACAATTATTCTCTTTAAATTTTATAATTATTCATTAATTTTTTTAGATATTTTGTTCTGTTGTCGATCATTCTCGACAGATTTAAATTTTTTCTTTTGATTGTCAATTATTTTCCTCATTTCTAAATTATTGTCTTTAATATTTAATTGATTTAGTTATTTTGTAAATTTTCTTTCAATTATTAATTTTTATATTGAAATTTCAATACAATTCTTCAATTTTAATTTCTTTTCTACAATTTTATCCATAATTTCCATCAGTTTTTAATTGACAATTTATTATTCTCCTTCAATTTTATCATTATTCATTAAATTAAAAAAAAAAAAACATTTTCTAATCCTGATTATTCTCACCATTCTTCATTTTTTTAGGGTTCCATACACCTTCGGTGTTCGGCGGAACCCTTATAACGAGACTCGTGCGTCCGTAGCCAAAAACCATTCCCCCCTCCCCTTAACTTCTAAACTATTTGACCTAGAGGGCTGAAATTTGGTACACTTATGTATTTTCACGTGTAGATTGCACGAAAAATATAGAGAACATGATTCAAGGTGATGTTCATAGCGTTGTCAAGGAAATAACAACTTTTTTTTTCAAAAATGCATTAAAAAGGGACCATTCCCCCCCCCCCCTTAACTTCTAAACTATTTGACCTAGAGGTCTGAAATTTGGTACACATATGTATTTTCACGTGTAGATTACACGAAAAATATAGAGAACATGATCTGGATTGATGGCCATAGCGTTGTCAAGGAGAAACTGCAAATTTTTGAAATAAAAGTTTTTTTCCTCTAACTTTGCCATTATTTGAGCTAGAGGGCTAAAATTTGGTATACTAGTGTATTTTTGCATGCAGAATATAAAAAAATTATGTTTGGAATTCAAATTGAATATTATGAGGTCACAAAAAAAATTCAAAAAATCACCAAAAAGAGGTTTAGACCCCCATGCTAGAGCTCACCCTAATTGTCCTACAGTACCCCTCAAATCAATAAAATTTTTATTTTTATACTCAGAATTTAAAATAACGATATAAAACGCATTTAAAAATTGTTATCACTTTTTTTTCAAAATAATTGAAAAATTATGAAAAAAACAAAAAATTTTTTTTAATCTTATACAAGGCTTTATCAAGGCTACCACAGGACCTATAATCAAGACTGTTATAAGCTCTGAAACCCTATAAAAATTTTAGGGTCTTCCCCTAAAAAAAAAATTATTTATTTTTATGTTATTTGTATGAAATACAAGCCTGTACCCTTAAGCAAGAGTTTCATGTACTTGAAGGCAGAAGTATTTTCATAATCTGTACGTTCTAATTAATTTTCATAATCTGTACATAAAAATATACAAATGTACCAAATTTTAGACTTCTAGCTCCAATAGTGTCAAAGTTATGGGAAAAAAACTTTTTTTTTTGAAAATTTGCAGTTTTTTTTACAACGTTTTGACTGTCAATCCAGATAATGTTCGCTCTAATTATCCTGTGATCTACACGTGAAAATACATATGTATACCAAATTAGAGCTCTTTGTTTGTTAATAAGGTATATCTTTGTTTTGTAAATGTACGGGACCCTAGATTTTGGTACGGGTGTAACTCGTACTTGCCCGATTTTTTTTTCAATTGTTAATTATTTTTTTTTAAAGTTAATTAATTTCGTCATATTGTAATTTTATTTTTTAATTGTCAAGTATTTTCTTAATATTTTCATTTAATTCTTCAATTTTCAATTTATTTCTTCAATTTTTAATAATTTTCTTCAATTCTCCAATATTTTCTTTAATTTTCAATTATTTTTATCTATTTTCCACTAATTTCGCAATATTCAATAATTCTCGGATTTTTTCAATTACTTTTTTCACTTATCAAAATTGTTTTAAAATTTAAATTCAATTGTTATTATTATTATTATTATTCTTATTATCGTCTTTTTTCCTATTATTATTAAGTTTATTTCATTTTAAATTTAATTGTTTAATTATTTTTTTCAATTTTAACTATTTTCTTCGATTTTTAATTCAGTTGTTAAATGTGAAACTATTTCCAACAATTATTCCTTTCATTTTCTCAATTTTTCAATTTGCAATTATTTTCTTTAAATTTAATATTTCATGTTTAAATTTTTCAATTTTTTTTATCAGTTATTAATCTAGTCATTTTTCAAATTTTTTTTTTAATTGACAGTTATTTTCGTTATTATTCACATATTTTCATCAATTTTTTAATTATTCTAGTCATTTTTCACTTATTTCTTTCAATTATTAATTGTTTTCCGCAATTTTCAATTATTTTCTACCATTTTTTCAATGTTCAATTATTATCTTAAAATTTTATAATTATTCTATAATTTTTTAAATTATTTTGTTCGGTTGTGTATCAATCTAGACATTTTTTTATTTTGTTTTTAATTGTCGAATATTTTAATCATTTTGTAATTTTTGTTCCAGTTATTAATTATTTTTTTCAATTTTAATTTAATTCTTAAATTTTCAATTTACTTCCTCAACTTTTTATTATTTTTTTCAAATTCAATTATTTTTTTCGATAACCAATCCAGTTGTTCAATTTGCAATTATTTCGAACAGTTATATTATAATATTTCAACTATTTTGTTTAAATTTAATATTCATTGTTTAATTTTTTAAACTATTCCTTTCAATTGTGTAACTATGTAGTCATTTTTTGAGTTTTCTTTTAACTGTCAATTATTTTCGTCATTTTTCAGATATATTTTTCAATTTCGTAATTTCCATCATTGGAATGTGCAAAAATTTATAGTTTTAAATGAACAACAACAATGGAAAGTTTGTCGCGCGCTTGGGCGCGCGTTTATGTTGCTAATGTTTATAATATTTCTTTAATCACATGTGGTAATAAATAATTTTGTATACTTACATTACAGGAATGTTGTTGATCTCTCGATGCGGTACATTTTGTAACGATTCTCTTTCTACAGAACGGATTTCTTCCTCTCTTAAGTCACGATTAAGGCAGTGGTGGGGCACGGAAATAGAAAAATTTCCGTTTCTCCGAATAACGCCTCGGCCTGGACAAGCTCGGGATCGATGTAATTGACATATCAAGTAACTGTAATAAAGATATATAATAAAAATTTGCATTACACCACATTTTTATTACATTAAATTCTTATGAAATCGAATTCCAAAATTTCAAATAATTGCAAATTTTTATTATGCTTAGAGGTGTTTCTTCTCTTTTTCAACAAGCAAAGGCATAACCTTAAATAAAAAAATTTAATTTTTCTCATTACATCAATTTTTTACACTTATTGTTAGAGTAATATTAAGTCGGTTGGATGCAGAGACAGAGTCACTTTGGACTAGTCTTGAAAAACATTATCAATTATCAGTACTGATGAATCTGATAAGGTTATAAATTTGTATAAAAATTACTTTTCAATTTGCATTTTTTTTTTTATTATTATTGTTTTTTTAATATGTATTTTAAAAAATTTATTTCTAATTTATCTGAAATATTTTTGTTTAAAATTTATCTACTTATTTTTAATTATTTGATGAATACTACTTTTTTTTTAATTTGTAAAAAATTTATGAACTGATAAATTCTTCAAACTGACAACTGAAAAAAAACCAAAAGCATAATTTTTGAATTGACAGGTTTTTAATATCTTTTTTGAAACTGTTCGTTTTTCAAAATTTGCTTAAAATATTCGCAACCAAATTAATAAGTAAATAAATAGAAACCTGTGATACTTTACTAAAATGATAAAATTAATTAAAAAATAAATTTTGAATGAAGGGAAAAAAGATTGCCAATTTTTAAAAAGTGGTCCACATTAAATAACGAACTTACATTAATCCATTTTTCTGTTTATTTTGAATGTAATAATAACCATCCTGCGAGTAGAGATTGTGCATTGGTCCTCCAGGTCGAAAATTAACATGACGGACGTTGAGGCCGTTGCTATTGGAAGCAGGACCATTCGCCACCTCTCCACCTTGATCCTCCATCGATTTCTGCTCGCTAATCTAATTTCTTTTGACATGGACACAAGACAAGGCAAAATATTGTAAACACCGAGAGAAAGCTACACATTTTTTTAAACTAAAAAAAAAGGGAAAGAAAAACAAATATTGCCCAGCAAACAACATTAATTTACTTTACGATTTACATTATTTTTCATTCGATCTAAGAAATTCTTTAATCTCCTCATTTTATTAACATTTATTTAAATAATACTGATTACCAATAATTAATAATAATTTGCTTATTTGTCAATTTAAAATTGTTCATTTTAGATATTCTACTATTTTAAATGCATAATTGTTGGGTCAAACAACTGACTTTCGACCAAAGACGGTCGCTGACATATTTTAAAAAATATAAAAACTATATCATATGTATGTTTGGAGTATCTTAATTCGACTTATGAAGTTGTTGTATAATGCATGTTTAACACGCTTTTAATTTATAAAAAAAAACATTTAATTCCTATGCTGTAAAGAAAATACGTTTAATCAGTATCCAAATATTTATTTTCATTCACATACTTTTGTGTATGAAAAATAATAGTAATAACATTAACTTAAAGTTGATAAAAAGTCTGTCAATTTTTGTCACTTTTAAAAGTATCTTCTTTAGAAATCTACTTAACAAATATTAACGGAAATTAACATAATTACTTATTTGTGCACTTTAATTATGTTTTCACAGGAGAGAAGACAAATATTTATTTTCTTATTGAAAAATTTCGTTTTGAATTTTCAAATTTAACCACAAAACACACATTTTTGATTTTACACAACTTTTTTGTGGATGGATTTAGGTAAAAAATTAACACTTTCCACATATCTCAGTTTTTATTAAATCTACAACATATGAAATTTTCGCGGAGGTAAGTTGTCAAGTTTATGAATTATTCAAGTTTAAAATTTAATGGAAAGAAAGTTATTTTTTAAATTCTAAAATACACTCTGAAGTTTGACAATCGATCATTGATTTTAAATTCAAATTTATTATTTATATCTTGTCACTTTATAACGTTAACGATTAATATTAATGAAAAAAATTATAAATTTATAAATTTATATTTTTACAATTTCTTAAATTAAGGCCAAAGTGGTGTAAGAAAATATCAATATAATATATAAAATTGACTGATCGGTAGATTGATTTTTGTTAAATCTCAATTTATAATTAAGGAATGCAAATTGTGCATATTTTTAGTCTCTACTTTTATTATTTACTCACAGAGAAAGTATTTAATTTTTACTAATTAATAATTTCCCATTTTAACTTCCACTTTATTACAATAATTAATTTTTAAAAATCATTGAAAAACGGATGTATTTTCCTTTTTAATTGTAATTTGTTAAAATAAATAGTTAAAAAAATTGTATTTATTTTCAATTCTATATTTTTCTCTGTTAATTAATAAATGAATAAAGCTTAACAATTATTAATGAAAATAAATATGAATTTAAATAAAATCATAAATAAAATACAAATTTTTCAATATATACTACATGTTCTATTATATAAATTATAAATAATAAATAATTATAGAGCAATGTAACCATAATTTAAAAAGAACTTTATTATATTATTATTTACTTCTCCTGCTTATATTCCTTGAAAGGTTGGAGAAGGTTGTTTTCTTTTCTGGCAATTCTCATAGCAAAAAATACCGGCAGAACAAAGAATATCAACGAATTATAAATATACTAGCAAAATATAACGCGCGCAAGAGCGCGATTAGTTTTCCATACGTTTTAGAAATTAAACTATAATAATAAATAAAACAAATTAGTTATTATAATTAGTTTTCCATATATTTTAGAAATTAAACTATATAATAATGAATAAAACAATTCGATAAATAATATTTATCCAATAAGTAGGTCTGCCAGGGACTTGCAGATTGAAAATAGTGAAAAAAGTGACTTTTTAATATAAAAAAAGTGATTAAATTGTGTGCTTTTAAGTGAAAAAAATGAGTAAACAGTGAGATTTTAAATAAAAAAATTGAGTAAATAGTAAGTTTTTAAATAAAAAAAAATAAATAGGCAATAATGAGTTTAATATTACTGATATTAAATTGGAGGGCGCCAGCAGGAAAAGCTATTAAAATTTAAAAGAAATATTTCGAAAATCGCAAAAATAATTGAAATATGAAGAAAATAATTTAAAAATGACAAAAATAATTCAATTTGAAAAAGAAGTTGTAAATGACAAAACTAATTGAAAAATTAATTAAAAATAACAAACTGAGGACAAAAATTGAAAAATTGAAATGGAATTTGAAGTAAATAATTGAAAAATGACAAAAATAATTAGAATTTGAGAAAAAAGTTTGAGACAGGTGTAAAAAATTTAAATTTTGAGCACAATAATTGAGATATTGACGAAATAAATAAAATCTGAAGAAACTTATTGAATAATGACATAAATAATTGAAAACTGGTCTTCAAAAGTTACTAAATTCATGCCAATATTAAAAAGATTTAAGAAAATGACATATAAAGAAAATAATTCAAAAATGTCAAAAATATTTTAATATTGACAAAAATATTTGTAATTTTAAAAAGTAATTGATAACTAGTTTAACAAATTAAAAACTTGTAGACAATACTTAAAAACTTGACGAAAGAATTGGAATATTAAGAAAATAATTGAATAATGACATAAATAATTGCAAACTGGTGTAAAACTTAAAAATTTATAGACAATAATTGAAAAGTTGAAGAAAATATATGAAGTTTAAGGAAAATAATTGAAAGTTGAAGAATTTATTTCAAGTTTGAAGAAAATAATTGAAATTTGAAGAGAATAATTCAGAAATGGTAAAAAAATTTAAATATGAAAAAAGTAATTAAAGTTTGAAGAAAATAATTGAAAAAGATGTAAAAAATTAATAAATTCGTGACAATAAGAAGAATAATGATGAAAATAATTAAAAACCGGTGTAAGAAATTTAAAAGTTCATGACAATAACAAAACTTGAATAAAATAATTGAAATTTGTAAGAAATAATTCTAAAATGGCAAAAATAACAAAAACATTAAGAAAATAATTGGAAAATGACAGAAGTAATTGAAAGTTGAAGAAAATAATTGAAAAATGACCAAAGTGAATTGAAACTTGAGTAATAAACTTGGATCTTCCTGACAATAATTTGACGATTAAAGAGCATAATTGAAATTATAAAAAATTAATTTAAAAGTTTAAAAAATAATTAAAATATTACAAGAAGATGAATGAACAAAATCAAAAATAATTGATAACTGGTGCATAAAATTACAAATTTTAAGACAATATTTTAAAAATTGATTAAACAATTGAAATTTTAAGAAAATAATTGAATAATGACATAAATAATTGAAAGCTGGGGTATTAATAAAAAATTTACAGAGAATAATTAAAGTTTGAAGAAAATAATTAAAATTTGTTAAAAATAATTAAAAAAGATGCACAAAAATTAATAAACTCATGAGAATAATAAAAATAATGAAGAAAATGATTGAAATTTGTAGAAAAGAATTGAAAACTAATATAATAAATTTAAAAATTCATGGCAATACAAAAAATTGAATTCATTTATGTATTTATTTATTTTCGGGCAAAAGCTCATTAAAATATAAAATTTAAAAACGTATTTCAAGTAACAATAAAATTAAAATTTTATAGAGCAATAATAATTACTTTATTAATAATTAATAGGTCGTATTCAATAATTTGAATAAAATAATAATTGAAATTTGTAAAAAATTAAAAAAAATTATCTTAAAATGACAAAAACGCTTGAATAATAATAACAAAAGTAATTAAAATTTAAAGAAAATTATTGAAAATTATAAAATTAACAAAAGTAGAATAGAAACTTGTGTTGAAAATTGAAATAGTCCTGGCAATAATTTAAAGATAGGAAAAAATAATTGAAATTTTAAGAAAATAATTGAAAAATGACAAAATTAAATGAAAACTTGTGTACTAAATTTAAATACTCGTTCTGCAAATTTTATTTGTAAACTAAAACAATTTTAAAATTTCCAGATAAAGAGAATCAAAATTAATAAAAAAAAGGGACTAACTTCACTTTGGATTTTAAAACGTGGACAGAAAAGATGAATAAATATAAAAATTAACCAACTTCTCTTCAAGTTTTAAAACTTGGACAGAAAGAAAGTAATAAATATAAATAGTAACTCACTTCAGGAGTTTACGGAGATTATTATTATTTAATTAATTACAAACTAAGTTAATTAATGTTTTGATAAATAGGTTAAATTAATCGTTATAACCTTACAAAATGTAAATAATAATTTTGAATTTAAAATCAATAAACGATTATCAAACTTTAGAGTCTATTTTAAAATATAAAAATAACCTTTCTATCATTAAATTTTAAACTTAGATATAATTCATCAACTGGACAACTTATCTTCGCAAAAGTTTAAGATGTTGTAGATTTTATAGAAACTTAGATATGTAGAAAGTGCTAAGTTTTTAAATCCAACAAGAAAAAAGTTGTGTAAGTTCAAAAATGTTCCTTTTGAGGTTAAATTTAAAATTTTCAAAATGAAATTATTCAATATCAAAGTAAATATTAGTCTTCTTTCTAGTAAAAACGGGAACATATAAAATTTACGTAGGGGAGAGTGGCCATCAATGTACCAGTTTTTTCAATGAACCATTCCAATTTTCTCAGAAACAATTAAATAAAAATTCTCCTAATTTTAAATATAAATGAAGTTTGCGTAATCACACTACGTCCATAAATTTGAGACGTGTGGATTTATTCTTTACAGAGAAAACTGAAGAAAACTGTTTTTGATGCACTGAAGAAAAAATTTACCTAAAATACAAACACGTTTTTTAATTGAAATAAGGCAATTTAAAAATAAATGTACTTACGATTTATTTTGTTTTGGGCCTTAACTACAATATTCTAATGAGATAAATATTTTGAAATATTGGATTAAGTTATGAAAAACCATTTTTGTTGCAAATGTCATGTTGATTCAATGTACCGGGGAACAATGAACCACCTGGAATTTTAGTGTATTTTCGATTTCTAGAGTGATATGCCTGATTTAAAACTAGGCATGCGTACAGCATGTTACAGCGATTGTTATCAGTACTTTTCTCAACATAGCAAAACTAAAATGCCATTTTAGCTAGTTAACTTAAAGTTGAGGTATATTTATGTTATACATTATCAATTAAAAAGTGTTAAGTAATATTTTTTTATAGTATTTGATAGAAAATAAGTTTTTTTACAAAGTGAAAATTGCAATATTATTATTGTTGAACATTTTTAGTGTTTTTATAGAGGTGGTTCATTGTGTACCCAGGTTGTTGAAAATGAAAATAGCTTGTTAGTTTAGAAAGATCCTAAATTTTATTATTTAATCAAAATAAATCGTGTTTAATATGTGTGCATTACCTAGAGAAGTGTTGTAGTTTTATATTGATGCAAAGAAGTGCTTGAAATTGGTGAAATTGAATAAGTACTATGACCTTGAAAAAAAACCGGTACATTGATGGCCACTCTCCCCTATATTATTCAAGTATACATACCTCGATTAACCTCGCTGCACGTGCCACTGTACCTGTTGCTGCCTGCACCGTCTTCGCGAGAGTAGAGAAGCTTGCAGAAGCGTCTACTCTCCTCGCTAAAATTGGGCCACGTGACACTTCATCCAAATCTATTTGCTAATAAAACAGCGCGATTTTTGAAAACAGAACGTTGATTGGTATATTGCTGTCTACCCAAAGCGACAAGCACGTGTGTGTACACGCACACGTAGATGAAGTATGGAAAGAGAAAATGCTTGCTCTCCTCTTCTTTTCACCCTTCTAAACGCAAAATTTGCCACAGTCTATCTTTCGTTGTGTGTTGAATCTGCTGTGAATTACTATAATTGTTTTCTGGACAGGTTTTGTAATAAGGATTGAGAATAGACATTCGGTGTTCAACATCTACTTACAGGTAAGTTAAATTAAATTGAAGGGAATAAACCCTATTAATATTTCTTGACTAAATTGTTTTCCCCATGTTACTTTTAATAACATATCACACTGATAATTGTATATGTGCGACCTTGAAAATGACCTAAACTCTGCAGACTTGTTTTTCACTTTTGTTTACTATAAAAGATAACATTAACCTGCTTTAAATCAAAACAAATCGCAGATTCTCGTAGTGAGTAAAAAACTTCTTTTTCACGCCGCTCAAAAAATACGTAACTTCTTTAGGGGGGTGGGGGCTTCAAGAGGTTTTTATAACGTACCCAGTGGGCAAAAATCCATGTTCGTTTTAAAAACGTTTGAAGAAAGTTTTTAAAACGTTTCATGTCGGACAAATAATATTCTTGAACGTTATTGGAACATGGATGTTCGAATAATGTTCCAGAACATTATTTGGCCGACATGAAACGTTTTAAAAACGTTCTTGAAACGTTTTTAGAACGAACATGGATTTTTGCCCACTGGGTAACGTTCCCTTTTTTAATTATTAAGATTATTTTTTTCAGGTTAGGTGCAAAACTATAATAAATATAAAATATATAAAATTCTATAATACACACTCGAAAGAGTTATAAGATCAATCTATAAAATTTATTAAGATTAAAAATATGAGTAATTAATTTTTACTAACCTAATGTTTAATCTGGGATACTCAAGTAAACGTGAATTTTTTCCATCGTAGATTGTAAATTTTCAAAGCATAAAAAGAAATTTTTCTTTAAAAAATGTAAATATTCGTATCCTCGAATAAAAACTGTACTGTATCTTCGCTGGAAATTTTTTTTGATTTACACGTGATTATTCCAGGTTAAAAGTTTTTATTGTACAAATTAAAGCCTAAACTATAATAATATAATTAATTAATTTTTGTGTTTTTTCACCTTGACTTGGATAGATCGATATATTCTCTAATTTATTTTAATGTTATTTACCAAGTGATAAATTCATACTACTATTAAAAAGCAAACTTTACTTTTAGTTAAAATCCTATCTTTCTCAATTGATTAGCTACAATTAAAAAATTACGAAACACCTTTTGGGGGGGGGGGGTGAGGGGATAAAAAAATCTCCAAAAAAGCGTTACGTATTTTTCTAACAGACCCAGAGCGATTTTGGATTAAAGGTGTGTTTTTTACTCAGTGAGCTTCCAGTTCGATATAATATCATTTACATTAAGGACATATCGACGGGTGCTACGAAAAAAAAACACAGTTAAGACTCGGCACGAAAAAAAACACTTTCGTTGAAATTCTAAACAAAAACACAGTTTTCATTTGATGTTTTCTATAGAAAGAAATTAGTTTTGTTGGTATTTTTCTTTTGTATTATAACATTTATTTTAAAAATAAATATAACAAATGTGTTTTTTGACCCAAAAATTTGTTTTCAGGATTAAAAAATCAGGAGTGTTAGTTTTTCGTGCAAGCGCGCAATAGAGTTGTTTTTTTTTCGTAACACCCGTCGATATCAGAAGCAGTGCAATGTAAATATAACTGTCGACATGTTAACAGTAAAAGTCGTTTTTTCGAAACCTATAATGTTTTTCAATGTTTTGTCCTTTTCAACTGTCCATATATCGTATTTATTACACGTATTTATTAATTTATTTACTTGTTGCTTGTTTTGATTTTTTACGAATTTATATTTTTTATAGGTTTTTAAAAATGGCGGACAGACAACTAAAAATTTTTAATGATCACATTTGGGATGGATACAAGTACATACGTTCGCGTCAAACTGGCCTAACAACGTAAGCATTTTATGTGTTCATTCCCTTCTTCCCTTTTTTAAAAATAATCACTTGATATTTGAAATTTTTTTAAAATGTCTAAGTAGTACATTTCAATTTTATGTTTTTAAGGTAAAAAATGTTAAACAATATTTTATTTCTACTACCATAAGAAATAGTATAATTTTTTCGTCTGCATTATTCAAAATTAGAACAAGTGAAGAATATTATTCATTTATATAGTGCATAGTATTTGTTCACTAATTTGTTCCCATTTTTTTTTTAATTTACAGAAGTTTATAAATCAGTTCACGTCAGATCAATATATTTCATTTAAACTGATATTTTTTGTTTGACTTAAACTTTTTACATTTTTATACTGCGAGAAAAAAAAGCAAGTTGAAGTACTCAATAATGATAACAAAAATTTATTTAAAAAAAAAAAAATTTTGTTATTCTATTTTGTTTTTGGACTAATTTATTGGTTTCTTAAAGTTATCTTAAAAAAAAATTCTGTTGATCAACGTTGCGGACTTCAACTTGGTGCGAAAAAGAGCTCCACGATTCATTTAAAAAATATTCATCCAGTCGTTTGCAAGGTATTGATTTTTTTAAATTTTAGATTTTGAAGAAAATTCTTGTTGAATGCTCACAATTTCTAAGAAAGTTGATTAATTTTAATGTTTCCTTTATGAAAATATACATCTTTCTATGAACTTTTATAAAATTTGAGAGCATAATATAACCAAGAAATTATATTTAGGTACTAGAGTTTCTTCATAACTTATGTAAAATGTGAATTTGCAAAAAGCACTCTCTAAATTTAAATTAGTGATTTTCTACTAATAAATTAACGATAACTAGGTTACTGTTTCATTTAATAATAAATAATAATAATAACATATAGTATTGAATAATAAATAATTATTAATAAATAATTAAACTATTGTTTAGAAGAAAACCACTTAATATTAGTAAAAAACTACTAATTAGAAGTTTTCTACTAAAAATAGTGAAAATTTTTACTAATTAATGATAACCAATTTCTCGCTAATTCATGAGTAGAAAATCACTAATTCCAATTTAGAGTGCATTGAAATTTAAAGAATTTCGGTGAAAATTCGAAAAATAACATATGTAAAAATCCAATAGGTAACAGATTACCACTTTCACTAAGTTTTATAACTAATAGGAACAGAAAACTCGTGCAAAAGAATATATTTTTGCCAAAAGTAGGTGCCAGGAAATATACCTATGTATTTCGTTTTGATTAATATCTATAACCAGCGATATTCTAAACCAATCTGATAAGTAGCTTTATCAGATTGTTAATTTCTATTTATTTCAGCTTTTTTTCTAGTGTTAGTAATTTGATAGCAAATTCAAAGGACAAAATTCGGGAGGTTATTTTTAAAATAAAAAATAGATTCAAGTCAAAGTTCTTTATGTGTTAGTAAAGTGTAACTCTCCAAAGTTCCTATTGCATTAATTTTTTTTAATGTACATTTTTAATCAAAGACAGGCTAGGAAACTGATAATTTTACTTTTTGATGTGTATGTATTTTATTGACCTCGTAAAAAATGTAAATATTTACACTTCTCATAAAAAAAAAAATCTATTGCCTTTAAAATTAATATTAAAATGAAGCTCTGACATTCAAAGTCCCCTCGTTTGTAGAACTACCCATATACATTCATAGATTTTCTTGGTACTACACGCATACCTTTATGAATAAAAATTATATCGCCTTGATAAAGAAAATAATATTCCCGCAATAATATACTCGACAAATTTAAATTTTATTTTAAAAACAATAGAAAATCCAATAATTTTTTTTTTTTTGTTCATCTCATGATTATAGAAAATTAAAAAAAATATATAACTTGCCAAATCTCATTAATTTTCACAAAAGAGGCAAAAATTTATAAATCATAACACGAAAGGGAACAATATTTCGTATTATTATCTTCTTTGTTAAGAAAAATTATAATAGAAAATGTATTTTAATGAAATCTACGACTTTTGTGTAAAAACATTTAAAATATTTATTCTTGTTTTTATGAGATAACAATTTTTGTATTTTTCATTTTTTTAAGTTTAAAATTAAATTGTTTTTAATATTCTGGATATTATTTTTATAACTGTTACATTCAAATTCATAATTCATGTATGCGTATCATCAAAGAAAGCCAGGCACTCAATATGAAAAAAATTGAATTCAATTTTTATAATTCTTAAAAATTGTGAAAAGATTAAGAAAATCTTTTCGCCTTGATACGACTGTAGATTTAAAATTTTTTTAAAAAAAAAATTTTCTTTGAAAATTTTTTCGTAATTGATTGCATTAAATTTTTAATAGAGCTGTGTAAATTTTTAAAATTCCATCCTCTCCATGAGAATAAAAATGGACTCGGTTCGGTTCAAATTTCGAGTCCATGTAAAATTCAAGTTTCTGCACACCTCTAATTTTCAATAAGTTCATATGAAATTGAGCAGCTGGATCGTAAAAGGGCACTTTTTCGGCAATATTTTTGGCAGTATTTTCGCTCGGAGTAGAAAGGCCCTAAATGTAGTGATAATCGCTGTTTCAGGGGAATTTATATTTTATGCGAAGCAGTTTTACGTGCCATTCTACAATTCAGGAGCTCAATTACAAGTTTTATTTTAAAATGAACATACAAATTTATTCATTCTGTACACAAGTTTTGAGCATTCAAGATGAATTTTGCTTAAAAAAAAAATGTGTAACAATTATATCACCTAAAAAGTTGGATAAAAAATTTTAAAAAAATCTTACAGCTCTTTTTTGTAAATATGAGAAATTTTAAAAAGTTTAAGCTATAGTCTACATTTTTTAATTTTTTCAATGGTAATTTCAATAATGTTTTGATTTTGATTAAACTGCCCCATATACGCAGATGCTATATTAATTTGATCCTTCTTATAGATATTACGCCTGCACTAATTTTAGAAGGAGACTTTGTCCTGCACGAGGAATATTAAAAAATAACGTTTTTCGATTGAGAGGCGTTCATACTCATCCACCAAATTTAAAAGAATTACGAGAACGTGCTTTCAAACAAGATTTATGTATTGGGGTAAATGAAAGTCTTGACAACTACAGGAAGGTTTACGATGATCGTCGTTCAAAGTATGAATTATTTTTATATACATATTTGAATACTGTATACACTATCGCCTTTCAGTATGAGTATGCCCCTTTTTTCATAAGTGGAAAAAAGCTTAAAACGTAGAAAATAAAAACGAAAATGTCTCGTATTTTTCCCTTGAAAAACTAATGAAATTATGAAAGAAATGACACCTGCTAGAAGAATTTTTGTTAAGTTTTCTGTGAGATACAGAAAAAAATGTGCATTTTGCATACTTTTCTTAATTGTTTAATTTCTTAGAAACTAATTAACATTTTTTAACGTTCTTGGTCTTATTTTAATTGCTATGCAATGTTAAATTTAAATTATCTACTCTTATTTTGATATATATTATACAAAAAACGTTGTTCGCACCACGGCACGGGCGCAAAGGTGATTAGCACTCGGGCAAAATTAGGAGAACCTCAGCGACCCTCCTGCATCGGATCCCCTCGGTTCTCCAATTTCGCCCTTGCTGCAATCACCTACTTTGCAACATTGATACGAGAATAATTATTTTAAACATGAAATAAATAATTAGAAAGCTTTTTTAAATTTAATTGTATCTTTTAAATTCTGAGAAATTAAGAAATTAAAGGAAGCATGCAAAATCCACATTTTTTTCCATATCTCTCAGAAAAGTGAACAAAAATATTCTTCAATCAGGTGTCATTCTCTTTATAATTTGAGCAGCTTTCATGAAGAAGATACGAAAAATTGTTGTTGTTTTTATTTCCAACGTCTTAAGGAGGCAGCTTTTTTCAGTCATAAAAAAGTGACGTCCTGATACTCGTCAACGGTCGTACTGTATTTTTAACATTTATTATATAATACTTTAAAAACTTTATTTTACATACACAATTGAACACGAATGTACAACAGTTTTCTAGTATGTTATTTGTATACACAGGGACTGACACGAAAACCGAAACAAAATATATTTTATTTTTGTTTCGTTTCGGTTTTGAAAAACTGAAACAAAATATCAATTTAATTTTGTTTTGTGTTGAACCTGAAACGAAAAGGCTCTGAATTACGTTTTCGTCTCATGCCCGAAACGAAAAGGCTTCGAATTTTGTTTTCGTTTCATGCCCGAAACGAAAATCCGTTCCGAATTCCGTTTTCGTTTCTCATAAAAAAGGCTCTAAATTTCACAAAAAAAATTTTAAACACAATTCTTTTCTGGCAGGAGACGAAAACGAAATTCAGAATCTTTTCGTTTCGGGCATGAGACTGAAACGAAATTCGGAGTTGATTTTCGTTTCGGGTATGAGACGAAAACGTAATTCAGAGCATTTTTGTTTCAGGCGCAAAACAAAACAATATTGTTTGTACATTTTTGTTTCGTCACAACAATTCAAAACAGAAACAGAATTCGGTTTTCGGGTCAGTCCCTGTGTATACAGCACACTGTTCAAAATTGAAAAATATGTTTACAAATATATTTGGTTTCTGTTTTCATAATATTAAAATACATGGAAAATTTTCTCATATCTTTTAAAAAGTAGCCTTCTTAATTTTTAGTAATTCGTAAACTGTTATTTCCAAAAATAAAAGATAAAATATCTTATTTTACATTTACTAGAAAACAAACACGCGCTATTCGCTCGATTATTCATTGCTAATTACTATATTTTATGATTTTTAAAGCTTATTTTTATCCTATTAATTTCCAAAACATCTAAAATTATAGCCTTAATTTGGAAAAGCATTGAAGGAAGAAAATCATTTTTCTAAAATTAAGAAATAGGATTTCTTTATGCTTTTTTGGCCTCCTTAAAAGATTCCGTGATCGCAGATTTTATTTTTAAATACCAGAAAATCCAATATAGAGAAGTTTTAATAAGATAGTATCAAAAAATCGAAAATTATTTTTTTAAATTATATTATTTAACCAAAGGCATTATTTATGCATGAAATGAAGTGGCCAAAAATATTAGAAACTATATGAAGATTAAAAAATACACAATTTGGTGGAATTTGAAAAAAGATAAAAAATTTGTTAAGTATTGGACTAAACTTTATCTTTTTAACAAAATTAATGGAACATGTAAATTAAGGTTCTTTAGACCGCTGATTAAGAACCTGTTAATAATTTTTCAGAAGTTGAAAGATCGGATTCTATATATATGTCGGACAAAATACAAAATTTATGAAATTCGACATATTGTGAGCCTTCTTTGGATCGCTCCAGTGATAAGGAATCTGTTAATGTCATTACAAAATTATTCAAAATAAGGATCCATATTTAAGTAACTGGTTCTTAAATATAAAATCTGAGAATCCCAAAATTTGGAAAATAAAATTTGAATGTATTTAACTTAGAATCAAACAAAATTTTCGTCTCTATAAATTTTCGCTTATACAAATTAGGATTGATTAAAATTTGTAAAATTTAAAATTTGACTAGATGGAAATTTGTAATTTGAATTAGTTTCGATTGAAAATAAAAGTAATTAAGTTTAGATTAAAATCTTGAAAATGAAAGTTTGAATCCATTTAAATTTGAATTAAGTAAAATTTTTAACAATAAAAATTGTGACATAATAAAATGTTAAAGCTGGGCAGATTGATAAAGCTTGGAAAAGTTAAAAATTAAAAAACTGAAGTTTGAATGAATTGAAAGTTATATTAAATTGGAACGAATGTGAATTTAGATTGTGTGAAAGTTAGATGAAATGAATGTAGGTTTGGCTGGAATTTTTTACCTTAAATGTTTTGACTAATGATTATAATAAAGATTAATTCATATTTCATTATACTAAACTTCTTAATAATTACAATTTGTATAGGATGATTATGACATTAATCAAAGTTATTATGAATTGGAATGAAAGTCAATTGGAATTTTAATCCATAATAAAATTTAAAATCATAACTATAAATAATTCACTGAATAAAAGTTCTTTACTAATAGTCCAATTTTTTTATTAATGCGAATTGTTTACCTAGTTATTATATGTTTGTTGCTTTTTGAAGGACAGGATAATTTTGGTTACTTTATTAATTTTCATAATAAAATACAAATAAACAATAACCATACATTTTTTTTGACATTTGATTACACTGTGTGACAGTGAAAACTTACTTTGAATCGGACCTAGCCTAAGTTGTTCGTCATCAAAAACTAAAAAAAACATGTGTATTAAATCCCCCCACCCAAAAATTTCATTTTAGAGCTAAAAATCAGTTTTTCTGTTTTTTTTTTTTTTTATAAAATATACTGTTACTTCGTCATTTTTGGTGCGATTTCCAAAACTTTTTTTGAATTTAAAGCTGAAAACCAAGGTTTTCTAATGATGGTCAAGTGCGCAACGTTGACAAAAAAACGAAGATTAAAAAAGTTTTTTTATAAGGGGTGGTTTTGACGAACCCTTGAAATTAAAAGTAATTTTAAATAATATTAATTCACTCAGTTTTGATTTAGCGTACAATTTTTATTTTGTAGACTTAAAATTTTGATATAGAACATCATTTTTTATCTTCATTTTTTTACAAACGTTCCGCACTTGACCATCATGCTTTCTACGCGTAATAGAGGTTTTATGTTTCAAGTAAAATTTACTGTAGAAAAAGAATAAAAAAGTTCGAAAATTGACAATTTTTTTGAATTTTTTGAATTTTGGCAATGATTTACGGACCAATTTTATGAACAATTTTTTTTTCTTTGCTCAATTATTTAAAGTGTATTAAATTCTGCGTCGAATGAGCTTTTTTTTAAAGTAAATTGGTAAAAAACCGGCTGAGTTTTTGAATTTTTTGTCTTTATAATCGCAGTATTTTTCGGGAAAATCTATGTTTAACCATTTTTGTAACATTCTTTTTTTCGAAATTTTACCGAAATTTACTAAAATAAGTATAAAAAAGTTAGAAGATGATAATTACCACTTGCAACAATTAAAAGAGCAAAAAAAAAAAAAAAGAATTCGACGCAGAATTTAATACACTTTAAATAATTTAGCACAGAAAAGAAATTGTACATAAAATTGGTCCGTAAATCATTGCTTAAGTTGAAAAAATTCAAAAAAATTGACAATTTTCGAAATTTTTTACTCTTTTTCTTCCATAAATTTTATTTAAAATATAAAACCTCTATTAGATATAGAAAGCTTCGTTTCTCAGCTTTAAATTAAAAAAGAAATTGGAAGTCGGATGGAAATGACGAAGTAACAGTATACTTTATAAAAAAAAAAGCAGAGAAATTGCTTTTTAGCTCTAAAATGAAATTTTGGGTAGGGGGAATTTTATCCACATTTTGTTTTACTTTTTCATGACGAACAAGTTAGGCTAGGTCTGATTGAAAGTAATTTTTTTCGTCATTTTTTGTAACACAGTGTCATTTATTTATATTCTTTAATAAAAGTAATTAGATATATGAAAAACTTGAAGTGATTGAGCAGCCAATCAAGTCTTCAACAACAATGAAAGCGAGATATTCGACATATTTCGTTACATTACTTCTTTTAAATAGGATGATGAATAAAATAGTGTTTTAAAAAGGTACATGAAAATTGTGTATATATGGTGAATACTTTAAACTTGAAATGAAAAAATATCTATTTTTCAAATCATTTTCCCCAAAGCATTGTCACATTTTTTTATGAATTTTTTTTTTATATTATATATTTAACAAAAATTAATTTTTCGAGATTTCTTGATGGAAAAAAGTTATGAAGCTATACAGTTTATAAAATAAAATCTGACTATGAAATAATGATTTCCTAACCTTTTTTTAATCATAACGATCATAACAAACAAATTCTATGAAATGTGACAACGTCGCAAGTTCACGTCATGTGATTTCGAATCTGCGCATATAAATTCATATGTGAATTGATTGCGCGGAAATGAAGCTACCTATCAAATTCAAATCCGAAACAGTGTAACCAACATTGTATTACTATAATTTCTAACCTTACAAACAAATTTTTCTAACAACATTTTTCAGACAATTGAATGATTTTCTTTAAATATATTTATAAAAAAAAGTAAATTAAAGATATTAAAAAATAATTTTTGATGACCAAGATGTTAAATATTTGATTTTTTATTGATGAAGTTCATATTTAAACAGTTGGTGACAGTTGTTATAATCTCATGTAAAAGCATAGAAAAACCCCTCTTACCGCCTGCACCTCAAAGACAGTCTCCATCCTCCTTAAGAATATTACAAATACTATGGGCGATTCTGTGCCAGATTTCAGTCAAAATTTAAAATTTGGTCAAACATATGTTTTTCCCTCTTTACAGATAAATAGCTCGTATACATATTTTTTTATTTTGTAATGGGCGGCAAAATTTTGTATTTTTAAATTTTACCAATTTTTGTTTTTGAAAGTATAGACCTATTTTCAATGAACTATGACTCGAAAACTTTTTAATTTAGAAACATTTCACCGTCAGAGGGTAAAAGATCAGTTTTTCTTAAACTTTTCAATAATATTAAAAAATATATATATATTTGTTAATTTTCTACAAATTAATTTTTTTCACTTTGGTCACATTTTTAAAACATTTTTTGCCTTAATTTTAATAACTTGTAATAATAATAATCTCTGAAGAATGGAAACAAATGTTTGGCAAAATTAAAAAGGTCGACTTGAATTTGACATGTAAAAATCTTTTCCAATATTTTTCAGTCATGTTGAAGCAGCTGAAAGCGTGACTTTCAGCCGAATTGAAAATGCGATGTACAAATGGCGACTTAGAAGCTTTCCACTCACCGTTCACTCGCTGGGTGCTTTTGTTAACGAAACACGATCAGTTAACGGAAATCGATTTCTTCAATGTCAGAACGGCACAATGAATGCTTCATTAGTAGTAGGTGAAGATGGGTCGGAATCTGTCATTTTTTTGGATCAAGAATTAATAAGACAAACATATGCTCGAGGATTTTTTTATATTGATGCCACTTTTAAAGTTGCTCCAAAAACAATCGGGGCAATGCAATTGCTAACAATCATGTCACGTAAATACAACCACGTAAGTTATCAAAGCTCATTTACATTATTTTCTTTTTAAAAAATATTTATTATTTATACAATTAAAAATCTTTGTTTTTATAATACACTACCGGCAAAAATTGTGGGTACGACTTTGATCGCCATCAAAAACATGTCTGTCTTCAGACGAAGCTAATTAAGTCAATACGTAAGATGGATATATAGAATAAAATTTATTAGAAATCTTATAAAATTTCGAGTAAAATGTCCTACTAATAAATATTTTTGACTACTAAGTCAGATTGTAGCACTTGATGAGTACGAAGAGTACCCCCCCCCCCCCCCTTGAAACGCCAATGATTGTGCGTAAACACATATAAATCACGTTTAATTTGAAATGACAGTTGAAAAAAATGTCTAAAGTAATTTATAGGTGGAATACTATTAATATATATATATAAATAAATAATAATTGACAATCTGTAAGTGAATTGTAAAAAACTTTAATATTAATGAATTTGAATTTTCGCGCTTATAGCCGGAACTTCTAACCTAACCCAAACCTAACATACGTGACTTACGTTCTTTACTGAATTTGACAGCTTTATAACGTGGCCGTGTCTAGACTGAACTATTCGAGGGATCTTGTGTATTTTCTAATGTTTTTAACATTTTTGCTTTTAAATGATCTGTAAGGTGACCAAAATTTTTTAATTTACCAAACTTTAAATATTCATCTTTCAAATACAATTATTTCAAGCAAATCTGTCATCGATAACTATTAGAAATTTTTTTTCAAAGTATACCTTGGTTACGGTTTCTTCATAAGAGACCATCTTAAATAAATAGTTTTTTAACTTATAAATTATTTAGGAAAAACTTAAACTTTGATTGCTTTTTTGTTGTACCAAATAATATCAGTTCTCATAATTTCAAAATTTTCTGACCGATTTCTCCTTAATGAACTAAAGAGTTGAAAATTAATATTCTACGTGTTCCAATGATGAAATGTATCTAAAATTTACCTTAAGAAAGTTATTTTTTATAAAAATAAACAAATATTTAAAAATTTAATATCCTTATAAATTCTAATAATTTTTAGAAATTTTTTATATATTCGTAATCGTGAAAACAAAGGCGGTTCCTGACGAGGGTTTTGGAGGGGGCGATATGATCCGCGTCTGATCTCAAGTTTGATCGTTGACACTACAATTTTTTGGATTTAAATGTATAAAACTTGAAGTTGAATGCAATATGCAATTTTTAAATTTTTGTCTCTTAATAAAAAATTTAGTTTTTCTTCAGTATTTTCATCAGTTTAAATTTCGAGGCAGCCCTCAGAAATGTATTGTAAAAGGAAGAGAAGAAAATAATTAATCTTAATTTTAACAGGCTATAGCATGTATCTGGATTTTAATGGGTAGAAGGACTATTGAGGCATATCGAGCAGTTTTTGAACGCATTAGAAGGCTTGTTCCAGGATTTGAAATCGTAGAAGTCTTGACTGATTATGAAAGTGCTTTAAGAAGTGCTTTGCTTCTGGTCTTTCCAGGAATCATTTTACATGGTTGCTGGTTCCATTACAAGCAGGTATTGTTCTTCTGTAATTTATAAAAAATACATTTTTTTAATTTTTTTTTCAAAAGATAATAAAATTGTAACAAAAATAAGACCTAAAAAAATTGATTTTGTCGACATTTTATTTTTGTATATATTTTTTAATAAAAATTTTAAAAAATTAATTTTTCATTAATTTTGCTTTAAGATGTTTTTTGTTAATCAAAAACCAGGTGGTCCCTCATTTTTTATCGATCATATATGTAGTTCAATAAATAATAAACTTATTCCTGCTCCATATTTTTCTTAAGGCTTTGCTAAGGAATGCTCTCAAATTGGGACTACGCAGATTGTTAAAAAACAATGAAGCTGCGAAACATCTATTGCTGCTCCTAATGGCACTACCTCTCTTACCTGCACATCTGATTCGAGCGACTTATAGACAAATTTGTCTTGCCCAAACTCCAAGACTCCGACGAAATTTTCGATCATTTTTCGACTACTACGAGTCTCAATGGTTAAGAACAGTAACGCCTGAAGTTTTCAGTGTTTATATGCTGTTGCATCGCACAAACAATTCGATGGAAGCATATCACAAACAATTGAAAGTCAAACTGGGAATTAATTCTTGTATATGGATCTTTACTAGTACGTGTACAAAAAAAGTAATCTTATAAAATATATGAAACTTGTTATAACTTAGATTTTGAAGGGAAGCGTATTACAGACAATTTTTTTGAACTTTAAACGTTATTTCTATGTTCAAAAATTGATTTTAAATGTCTTGAAATTTTTTGAGTACAATTTTAACGTCCTACTTTTTTGAAGAAAAGATTATAAATGAAAATTTCCATGGTAAGTGCGGCCATGTTTTTATTATCTTCTTTAAAAATGTATATATAATGTTTTATTCATAAAAGATAATAAGGTCACTTTTTTTTAATTATTCGTAAAAAGATAAATTTTACATCAAAAATTTTTTTACACAAAATTAGCGTAAAATTTTGTTATTCTTAAAGAAGAACGACTTAATTTATAGTTTTTGAAATAATTTATTTTTCTTTTAATGACTTTTTTATTTTTGTGATGATATGAGTATCTAAAGGTATACTCTTTAAATTCGAATCAGTACCACGGGAACCAATCAGTGTATCTGTATATATATGCTGTAAAATCAGTGAAATTTCAATGATTCATCAGTGCATATACACTGATTGAAATTTGTTGTATACTTATAGCTGAGAATCGGCAAGATTAAGCTGATTAAAATTTCGACAGTAAGTGTACACTACCACCGCGACAAAAAAAGTGTAATAAAAAAAGTTTTTTTTTGTCAAAAATTAAATATTAAATATTTTTTGTTTAACAGAAACAAAATTTCACACAAAAGGTTTAAGTGAAAAGCTTGTCTTTTTAAATATAATGTAACAAAATGACCTCCATGTCTTTTATCAATGAGAAGTTGTACGGTTTTTTTTCTTAAAGCTGAAAGTTTTAGTGTTACTTATTTTTTATATTTATTCCAGAGACCAAATACTCTAGAGTTTTATCGAAATTCCAGATGGAAATTTTCACAACTTACTATGAAATTGATCAAATGATAATTCTATCAAATAAATTTCTTTCACTAGAGTAATATCTGTAAAATAAGTCTACGAAAATAAAGAAGCGTCCATTATATTAGAAAGTTATTATAAATGTTATAAAAAATTAAAAACGATACTTTTTATCATAAATATTTAAGTAAAATATAAATAAAATGGCATTTAACAGGTTTCATTTAATTCTTACACTATTATTTAAACTTTAAAAAACATTGACAAAATAAGATTTTAATTTTAAGAGGGTTTTGTGTTTGAATTTCTTTTTACTTAAAAAGATTAAGAATTATACTTCATTAAATATAATTGTAAACAAATTTCAGAAAAATTAATGTCAATCCACGACGGCTATATAATGGACTTGAGATCACTTGCAAGTGGGTATGATGTCAGTAGGTTACCGAAAACTACTACGACTAAACAGCAGGAACTATTACTGAACGCATGGAACACTTTGAATCTTCCAAATGGATTTCTGCCAATGCAATTCCTGGAGCATGCCTTAACTATTAAGTTCAATACTATCGAAGCATATATGGCTCTCTTTGGTGACACCTAATTTGTGTCTCTTATTGACTAATGTCTTATTTTAAAAAAATATAATATCTATTGAATTATTCATTATTACTTTCCTGTTTCATTACCTTTCAACGCAAAAAATGTAATTTATAAATACAATTTGTAACTGCAGTTTTCCTATTCAGAAGTCGGTAATTTATCATATTTTACTTTTACTGCTAACGTATGTAATCAAAAATTTGTTATCAGAGTCTTTATTTTTCTGGCTATTACTTTAAGAGAGTTTTCATTTAGCAAAGAATTTTTTTTAAATACAATTGTTCCTCCTTTTAAAAATAGGTAAATAAAAACTATTCTTATTTTTAATACAACAATATATCGGTGATTCTACGTCAGATTTCAGTTCACATTTTAAATTTGGGGAAACATGTTTTTTGTCGTTCCATAGAAAAAAAGATATACGTATTTTTTTACTTCTTTTTTTTTATGGCCAAATTTTCGAGTAATGAATTTTCGAAAATTTGATTTTTTGAAACTAGATCTATTTGGAATGACAAATAACTTGAAAACGATAAATTTGATCAAGCTCACTTTAAAACTATATGCGAACTATTTTTATCATTTGTAGCTAAAAAATAAATCAAAAAAATTTAAAAAGAAAGCATTACTGAATACACAGATTTTGTTGAAGCTATTTAACAATTTAATTTTTTTAGCAGTCTTTAAAAAAAAATAATTCTTTCGAAAACAATTTGACAAATTTAAAAATACAAAGAAGAATTTATTTGTATTCAAATGTAGTATTTTTAGTTTTAAAAGTTTATAAATTGTTTATTTAAAGTAAATGTATTAGTTTTAGCGCGATTTTGGTGCAGAAGTTTTTAACATAGAATATTTGATATTTCTCTTAAAAGAAGGCAATCTACAGCTTATTTATTTATTTCATTAAAACATTGTTGAACATTCTACATTAAGGTATCCGTACAAAAGTCGACTTTCGAATTTTATTTACGGTACCCCCCCGTTTGGTTCCAATATAAAAAAAAAAATTCTGTAAAATTGCAGCCTGATTAAAAAAATTTGTGACCTGGAAAATTTTTTGAAAAAAATTTTTAAAAGTTATGAATTTTTTTAAAAAAAGTTAATTTTCCCCATGCATTTTTAATGGGAAATTTCGATCGATTTCTTGCACGGGTTAATATTAATTAATCAGGCTGCAATTTTACAGACATATTTTTTTTTATATTGGAACCAAACTGGGGGGTACCGTAAATAAAATTCCAAAGTCGACTTTTTTACGGACACCCTATTCTACATACATATTTATTTGTAAAAAATCTTTGATAACAAAATTAAAGGTACTGAATTAGAAATAAGGTAATTAACAATAATTATTTTATTCTGTAAGATTTTAATAATTTATAATGATTATTATTTATCAAAAACGATACACGACTATAGAGTTCACCTTCACAGTTTCTTTACACGTAATTATTATTTCTGATGAATTACAATTATTGTGATTGTTCAAAATTGTTGTAAATAAATATTTATTGTTAATTAATTTATTGCCAATTGATTGTTATTTTTTATCAACTGTTGCTTTCTAAGATTATAAACAATTTTTTATTTGTAGATGATATATGAATAAGACAATTTTTATTAACATTTTATAAATAAGCAATGTAAAAAAATATTAACATTAAACATTTTTTAAAATAAAAATTATTTTCGTATACTACCTATCTACCAAGATGAATATATCTTTTTTTGTATTTTTAAGTTAGTCAACCAGGTCATGAGAAAAATTAAATCATTAATAACTGTAACAAAAAGTTTCAGATATTTATTTTTGTCACTATAGTGATAAAAGAATCATTAAACGTTAAAAACTAATTAATTTTGCTTCCTCATGGAGGAAGCTTTGTAATCTTTAAGATTTTCGGTTTTCCAAAAATAGTTTAAATCGACTCATTGTCCTCTAAAAAGCGTAAATTTTCATTCTTAAGCAAGTGTCCAGGTATTTTCAATTGTTGGTGATCCGTTTAAAAAATTATGACCCTACCCAGTGGGCAAAAATCCATGTTCGTTTTAAAAACGTTTGAAGAACGTTTTTAGAACGTTTCATGTCGGCCAAATAAGGTTTTGGAACGTTATTGGAACATGGATGTTCGAATAATGTTCCAGAACATTATTTGGCCTACATGAAACGTTCTAAAAACGTTCTTCAAACGTTTTTAAAACGAACATGGATTTTTGCCCACTGGGTATTCACTTATTTTAAAGAACCGGGTTTCAATTTGACAAAACGCATTTAATCAAAATATTATTTCCCGAATTTGTCATTTTTTCTAGCATTAATTAAATAAAGTTTTTACATTTTCCAAAACTTGTACTCTTAGCCAACATTTCATATATAATAATACATTTCATAAACTTTTCAGTTAGAATATAAAAAACTAAAACTGCAATGTTATAAACAGGCACGTAGCCAGGGTTGGGGGTCCGGGCCCCCCACCCCAAAATTTTTTTACTCGTTGAAAAAAAAAATTTTTTTTGCTACGGGCGCTAGGGGTATAGAATTTTAAGCACCCCCCCAAAAATTTCTGGCAACGGGACTGGTTATAATAAAAAATTCTTTAATTCAATAAAATCAATTGTGGCAAAAAATTTACTAAACATAAAAATGTATACTAAAATTTTAATTTACAAGAATTTTAATTATGCGAGTTCGTTATTTTGAATAAATAGCATTTACAATCGACAATTGTTACACCCAATGACTCCTTTATTCAATCGAATTTTAATTTGACAAAAATTGTATTTACCATAAAAATTATTTGGAAAAATTGAGAATTAATTTAATTGAAATTCGTCTAATTATAAATATGTTGGGCGATTGGGAGAGAGTTTTTCTATACATTCATATACATATACAAATCGACTAATTTTCGGATTAAAAGGGCGAGAAGAAGAGGAGAGGAAGCATTTTCTCTCTCTCATACTTCATCTATGTGTGCTTGCACACACATTTACTCGTCGCTGCGTGTAGACAGCAATATCCCATCAACGTTCTGTTTTCAAAAATCGCGCTGTTTTATTAGCAAATAGGTTTAGATGAAGTGTCACGTGATCCAAATTTCGCGCGGAAAGTGGAGACGCTTCTGGAAGGTTCACAACTCTCGCGAAAACGGTGCAGGCAGGAACAGGTACAGCGCAGCGGCACGTGCGGCAACATTAATCGTGGTATGTATTTAAAAAAACTGAATAAAAACTTAGTTTCATCAGGTTAATTGTGCATAAAATACATTGTGTACAGGATATACTTGTTGTGTTGAATTTTCGGCTATAAAATACGCCAATTTTTAGTGGTCAAATTCAGTGTTCTCCAAGTTAATGTTTCAAAATATTTTTACAGTAGTTGCTTAGTTTATTGGAATAAATGTTGATTAACTGAGGAGATTAAAAAATAGCTTATATTAAGTGAAAAAAAATGGAACCTGTAATGTAAATGTTGTTTGTTTGGGGTTATCTACAAAGCATGTGATACTTTAGAGGGCGGGTGGATGGGGGTGTTAGCAAAATATCGCACTACATGTTAAAAAAAAGTTTTAATGCATGGAAAAAGCATCAGAGGGGTGGGGGGGGGGGTGTTAAATTTTAGAAAATATGCATCACATGCTTCTTGGATGACCCCTTGGCAGTAGTTGATTATCTTTCCCTTTTTTTTAGTTTAACAAATATTGTAGCTTTCTCTAGGTGTTTACAATATTGTGCTTTGTTTTGTTTGTCCATGTCAAAAGAAAATAAAATAGCTAGCAGAAATCGATGGAGGATCAAGGTGGAGCGCAGGGGAATGATCCTGCCCCCAATAACAACGGACTCAACGTTCTTCATATTAATTATCGACCCGGAGGACCAATGCACAACCTCTACCATACGCAGGATGGTCATTACTATCTTGTAAATAAACGAAAAAACGGAATAATGTAAGCTTTTTATTTACTCTGGACCACCTTTTAAAATAGGTCAATCTTTTTTTCTATTCGTATAGAAAGATCTATAAAGATTCTTTCAGGTAGTATAAAATTCTTCGAAAGTTTACAAAGATTCTGGAATTTTTAATTAAACTAATAGAATTGTCTATGATTAAAAAAATAATTAATAATAAGAACAATAATTGAATATTTACATTTAGAAAATTGTAAAATAATTATTATATATTAATTTAATTTTATACATTCATTAATTATATGAAATTTTATATATTATTTATATTTATTGTTTTATATTTTTTTTTTTCATATACAGGCTTCACAGACCGTCCCCTATTTCCCCTAAATGTCCCCTATTTTGCGATTGGTCCCTAAAAGTCCCCTGTTTAGGAAATTTTACCTAATTTTCCCCTATTTTTCATGAAAGTATATTTAAAGTCAAGGTATTTAGAGATTTTTAATTGTTTTCAATTTTTAACTATTAATATAATTTTTAAATTATTTTCTCAAATTTTTCATTTATTAAATTATATTTCCATATATTTCTTGAATTTCCAATCCTTCATCTCTGATTCCAATTCTTTTTTTCAATTTACAATTATGTTTATCATTCTTTTTTAATTTTTTCCTACTATTCATACTTATTTGTATTCCATTATTATTTGACTAATTTCATAAACTGTCAATTATTTTTATCAAATTAAAATTATTTTATTCAATTTAAATTATTTTTTTCTGCTTACTAAATATTTTCATTATTTTTCAATTAATTTACAAAACTTGCAATTATTTTTTAACTGATTTACTAAACCTTTAATTATTTATTTCAAATTTCAATTAATTAAAAAAATTGTTAATAAATTTTAAAATTTTTCAATTATTTCTGTTAAATTTACAATTACTTTCAGTATTTTGTAATTAATTTCCGAAATATTTTATTATTTATCTCAAATTTTAATTATTTTAAAAAATTTGTCATTATTTTTGCCATTTTTCAATTATTCTTCTGAATTCTCGATAGCTTTCTTTAATTCTGAAATATTTTCTAAATTTTAAATTACTGTCTTCAATTTCAAATTATTTCTATAATTTTGCAATGTTTTTCTCCAAATTATAATTTTTAAAATTATTTTTTAGTTCATTTACTAAACCTTTAAACATTTATTTCAAATTTCAATTAATTAAACATATTTTTAATGAATTTTAGAATTTTTAAATTATTTTTTTCAAATTTACAATTACTTTCGGTATTTTGTAAATTATTTCCTAAATTTTAAATTATTTTTAAAAATTTATTATTATTTTTGCTATTTTTCAATTATTCCTTTATTTTGATATATATTCTGCAATTTTTTTAAAATTATTCTTCTCAAATCTCGATTGTTTTATTTAATTTTCAAATATTTTCTAAATTTTAAATTACTGTCTTCAATTTTCAATTATTTCTATAATTTTGAAAATTTTCTTTCTTCAATTTTTAATTTTTAAAATTATGTTCAGTTTGATTCATTTTTAATCATCATTTATTCATCTTAAATTTCAATTCTTTGTTTTCAATGTTTCATTTGTTTTATAACCTTCTCATTGATTTATTCGATTTTAAATTACCTTAATCAATTTTTAATTAGTTTCCTAAATTTTTAATGAATTTTCTTAATTCCCGATTGTTTTCATCAATTTTCAATCGTTTTCTCAATTTTCAGTTGCTTCTATAATTTTGCAATTATAGAAACAATTTTTTAAATTATTTTTAAATTGATTTATTAAATCTTTAATTATTTATCTCAAATTTAAACTCTTTCTTTTGATTTTGATTAGTTTTATAATCCTTTTTAATTGATTTTTTTCCAATTTTTAAATCTGTTTATTATTTTTTAATTAATTACTTAAATTTTCCATTTTTTTTTTAATTTACCATTATATTCTTATCTTTTTTTAATTATTTCTGAAGTTCTCCTGTTTTTTTTATTAATTTAAAAATTCTGTAATTATTTTGTTATCCTACAATTTGTTATTTTGTCCTACCCAAATAAAATCGAGGTTCTACTGTATATAATTAATTTATTTTTATTTATAAAGTATTTAAAGTAGGTAACCTAAAAGTTCCCTATTTTTGTATATTATGTCCCCTATTTCCCCTAAAATATTCTTTATTATCACTGTGAAGCCTGCATATATATTAAAACAACGACATTCTTTATGTAAAGTCCTAAAAAATAAATTTTAAAAATTTTAAATAATAAACAATTAAAAAATATATTTTAATAGTGAAAATATGTATAAAATGTCATACTTTTTTCTCTTTTTTTACGGAAAATAAAATATTTAATAAATAATAATTTGCGTTCTATAACAGTCACATTTTCTTCTTAAATAGCATGTCATTTTAATTTTTCTAAATGAGGTAAAAATTGCGTTTTTCTGTAACAATTGCCGTGTGTGCATTGCTTTTGTTCTAATGTAGAAATTACAGAAATAAAAGGCAAATTTTACCTCTTTCTTCTTTCACTATATGAATAAAAAACTTTTTTTTTAACTTTTTAATAAAATATTTTCAATCAAATTTAACGAAAAAAATTGTAGAGATTTTTTCAGAGAGTTTTTGTTTATAAAAATTTGATAAAAATTACGATTCGTAGGTAACGTTTAATAAAAAATACAAAAAGTTATTTAATCATTCTTTAATAACAAATTTTAAGTCAAAACAACTTTTTCTGGAAATTGTACAACTAGATATTTTAAAATTAGGCAAAATCAAACTTCAATATATTTTTAGTTTCTTTAAAAACAATTTTTAAGCTGAAGCTCAAGTTCAGGAGATAAGCCTCCTTAACAATAATATACTATAATTTTTAAATATCCTTGTTTAAAAATGAACAAACACCTTTAAGCATAACAATTTACAATTAGATGAAATTTTTAAATTTAATTAAGTAAGAATCGGATTAAAAAAATGTGGTGTACTGTAATCTTTTATTATATATCTTTATTACAGTTATTTGATATGTCAATTTCGCCGATCCCGAAGATGTACAGGACGAGCAATTATTCGAAGGAATGGAATGTTGTATATTTCTGTGCCCCACACTCATGTTCCTGACTTATATCAGGAAGAAATCCGTTCATTAAGACGAGAATTATATCTTTCAAGATTGTCACAAGTTGGATCACATCGAGAGGTCTACAACAACATTATTGCACTGTAAGTATAAATTTAAAAAATTATTAACTACCTAAACTACATGTGATTAAAAAAAATATCATAAAAATTGTAATGTTTATCACAAAATTTAATTCAAAGAAATTTACTCTCTACATCTTAAAACGATTAACAAAATCAACGCTTTTAAAACAACAAATTTTAAAAATGTACCAGATTCACCAGAGTAAAATTTTTTAACTCTTTGCTCAGGGATCTTTGGGGTCACATAAATTGGAATATGTTTTTAAAACTTAAAAATTCAAAATGTTGGATGCAATATGTCAGCCAATAATTTTCAGGGTTTCTAGCGAACCAGGTAACCAGAGAAAACTCTTATCCTTTTTTAAAAACGTTAAATTTTCTGCGGATTTTTTTATTGCAAGCTTCACAGGCGTCCCCTATTTCCCTAAATGTCCCCTATTTTTTGATTGGTTCTTAAAAGTCCCCTATTTAGACAATTTTACCCTAAACTCTCCTATTTGTTACGAAAATATATTTAAAGTCAAGGTATCTACAGATTTTCAATCTTTAAAATTTTATTATTTTTTCAATCTTCAATAATTATTTCCAAATTTTTAAAATTATTTCCTCCAATTTTTAATTTATTAAATTATATTTCAATAAATTTCTTGAATTTCCAGTCCTTCATCTCAGATTTTAATTATTTTCTTTGATTTACAATTATTTTTATCATTTTTTCATTTTTTCCTACAATTCATACTTATTTATACTATTATTTAATTAATTTCATAATCTCTCAATTATTTTTATCAAATTTTAATTATTCTATTCAATTTAAATTGTTTTTTTTACTTATTAAATATTTGCATTATTTTTCAATTAATTTCAAAAACTGGCAAATATTTTTTTACATTCTAGTTTTTCTTATCATTTTTTCGTTATGTTTAATATTTTTCAGTTATTTTATTGAATTTTAAAAATGTTTTGCAATTAAATCACTCATTTTACATAAATTTTATTAATTTTTTCTTTAATTTTCAATTATTTCTATAATTTTAAAAATATTTTCTCCAATTTTTAATTTTAAAAATTATTTTTGCATACACTTTCTACATTTTTAAATTATTTATCTCAAATTTCAGTTATTCCTATTATTTTTCAAATATTTCCATCATTTGTAAATTGATTTCTTTATTTTTTTCATTTTGTACTCCAAATTATAATTTTTAAATTGATTTTTGAACTGCTTTACTAAACCTTTAATGATTTCCTTTAAATTTCAATTAATTGAAAAAAGTTTTAATGAATTTTAGACTTTCAATTACTTTTTTTTCAAATTTACAATTACTTTCGATATTTTGTAATTAATTTTCTAAATTTTAAATTATTTATCTTAAACTTCAATTTTTTTAAAAAGTTTATCATTTTTTTCATTTTTTAATTATTTTCTTTCATTTGATAAGATATTCTGTACTTTGTTTCTATTTTTCTTCTCAATTCTCGATTCTCTTTTTCAATTCTCTAATATTTTTCTAATTTTCAATTATTGTCTTCAATTTTTAATTATTTCTATAATATTGCAATTTTCTTTCAATTCTTAATGCTTTAAATTATATTCAATTTGATTTACCTACTTAATCTTCAATTATTAATCCTTAATTTCAGTTCTTTTTTTTCAATGTACATTTTTTTTATAAACTTTTTATTGTTTTCTTCGATTTTAAATTACCTTCATCATTTTTTAATTAGTTTTTTAAATTTTCAATTCTTTTTTTCCATTCTCAATTGTTTTCATCAGTTTTAAATTTTTTTTCAATTATTCTCATCATTTTTAAATTAATTTTTTCAATTTTTAATCATTCTCTCAATTTTCAAATATTGTCTTCAATTTTCAGTCGTTTCTTTAATTTTGTAATTATTATAACAATTTTTAATTTTTTAAATTGATTTATTAAATCTTTAATTATTTATCATTATCTCAGATTTGAATATTTTCTTTTAATTTTTCTTTATTTGTTTCATAATCTTTAAATTGGTTTTTTTTTTCAATTTTTAATTATGTTCATAATTTTTTAATTAATTTCATAAATTTTTTAATTTTTTTTTAATGTACCATTATTTTTATATTATATTATATTATATTATTTATTGTCAATGATTTTGATTATTTTTCAATTATTTTCCTCAATTTTTAATTAATCTCATCATTTATATTTGAATTATTATCATGAATTTTCAATTATTTCTAAAGTTCTGCATTTATTTTCTATAATTTTAGATGATTATTTATCAATTCAATCAGTCTTCCATGAAAAAGTCTTATTTGAAACATTTGTTACTTAATTAAATATAGAATTAAGAATATGTAAAAAAAATTCAAATTTTCCATTTTACAGAACGTGGGGGGTAAGATGGGGTAGTATAAAAATCAGCTTATTTTTGCCTACAAATTTCGCAAGCACCTTTATTCATTTTATAAGATAAACTAAAAAAACAAGTTTAATGCGTAATTTTGAGTCTCCCATGTAAAAGTAAATTACAAAGCTAACCTCAAGAAACAATAACTTTTATAATAAAAATAAACAAATGTTTGCCTGCTCCTGTATTTGAAATTTATTATTTACATAACAAAATGCTTTAAATATTGTGTAAAATCACCAAAAGAAGATTTTGTTTCATAAAATAAAAAAATGATTGGTTTTCAGTACCTTATCGTGCCCTCACTTCCTATACCCCGTCTTGCCCCCACATACGGAATTTCATTAAAAAATTAATTTCTAAAAATTAAGTTTCGAAACGGAAATAAAAAAGTGCTTAACTTCAAGTGTAATCATTGTTAAACATGAAAAAAATTATATAGTATATAAAATGTTGTTATTAAAATAACAAACACGTTCTAAATAAAATGCAAAAATGACAAGAAAGTCGTCAAAAACATTTTTTTTCATGTAGCAAATAAAAAACTTGGTTTCATCAATCAGTGAGTTGGCCAATCAAAAACTATTGTAACGGTTCTATGTTGTGCAAAAAATGATCATGATTGGTTAATTAGTTTCTTAATTAAGGCAGGTACCCCGTCTTGCCTCCACCGCCCTATTTTAAGCTTCATTAATAAAAATAAATTTTTAAAAACATGTTAATTTTGAAAAAAAGTCAAAAATATTTTAGATTTAATTTTTTAATTGTTTTAAAAAACCAAATTATTTCAAACGCAACTATAAGCAGTTAAAAAAAGTACAGTATATTAAATTGTACTTTTTAGGGTTCCGTACACAAAGTGTCCAAACGGAACCCTTATGTTTTCACTCGTTTGTCCGTCGTCCAAAACCATTACCCCCCCCCTAGCGGCCAAACTATTTGAGATAGAGAGTTGAAATTTGGTACACTTATGTATTTTCACGTGTAGATTACAGGAAAAATATAGCGAACATGATTGAACGTGATGTTCATAGCGTTGTCAAGGAAATAACAAGATTTTTTTCAAAAAATACATTAAAATGCCTATTAACCCCCCCCCCCTTATCTCCTAAACTATTTGACCTAGAGTATTGAAATTTGGTACACATATGTATTTTCCCGAGTAGAGTTCAGGAAAAATATAGAGAACATGATTAGAAATGATGGTCATAGCGTTGTCAAGGAAAAACTTTTTTTTTCAAAAAAAACGTGCCCCCCCCTTATCTTCCAAACCATTTGACCTAGAGGTTTGAAATTTGGTTTATCTAGGTATTTTTACGTGTAGATTACAGGAAAAATATAGCGAACGTTGCTGGACTTAATTTTCAAAAGTTATTAATAAAGTTGAAAAATGACAAAAAACCCCTATGCTAGCGCTCAGCGTATTTATCCTGAAAGGTTGGGAATTGGTTAAAAATGTGTAATTTTATGCAGAATTTTTTATAAAACCATAAAAATTGTGGTTTAAATTTATTATCATAACATTTTTTCCAAAAAACTGAAATTTTACCAAAAAAAATTTTTTTTTTCTAAACAGCTACAATATTTTATAGTTTCAGATTATTTTTTTGTACAAAATATTTATGTTTATGTTTAAATTACTTTAAAAGTTAAAAAATTAAAAAAAATTAAAAAAAAAATTTTTTTTTGCTTTAAAATTTCAAATTATATAAAAAAGTTTAGTCTATTTAGTTGGAAATTTTTAATCTTATAAAAATCATTAAGTTTATACTTAAATTTCTTAAAAAATAAAAAAAATTATTTTAATTTAACATTATTTAAATTATTATTCAAATAATCTCTGACTCATATAATTGAAAAAAATTAGAGCGGTACGGAACCCTTCGACTTGGTACGAGTGTAACTCGTACTTGCCCGATATTTTTATTCTAAAATTGTTCAGGAAATTTAATGGAAAACTCCGTGAAGATTACACGGGAGTTTTAATTTGCTAAATTGCTAGACACGCTAATTAAAATTTTTTTTTTACTTTTTTATGGATATTTAGCTCTTCTAAAAATATTGTTTTATAGTTTTGAAGATTATGTACTAAATAAAAACTATAGTATTAAAAAATGATTACGGATTAGTTTTTTAGGTTCTAAGAGTTTTTTAAAACTATTATCCATGTCAGCGTAGCTCAGAACTAGTACTTGCATCATCAAAAAATTTTTTCTGCACTTAAGGCATACTTTTTACTGCATTTTTATATTTTCAGTCACCAAAATGCTGCTCGCGATTTGCTCTTCGAAAGAGTTCAAGGACAAATGAATAACTGGCTAAATAGCAACGTTCCCCAAGAGATGCCGACGAATTTACCGTCTTTTGTGAGAATTTTAAATGACGGCATCTATCCGAATTTAAAAAATTATGTTGGCGGAACTCTTTACTATCATTCAGTCGAAGGTGATGGCTTCTCCTGTGTCATAATTATTAATCCTGAGGTTTCCCGAGAACTTTTAGAAATTGGAAATTTCTTATTTGACATTTCATCAACGGCGATACCCTCCGCCGCATGGTGTAAACTTTTGTTAACTGTGGTGTGCATCAAGGATGGATATGTAAGTAAAATTATTAAATTTTTTATAAATTGTATTACATTATTTATTTAATGTTATGTGTATGTATAGGTAATTAATGTGAAAAACAATTTTTTAGCTTCTTCCTTGTGCCCATGCTCTCATGAGCACCGACACAGCTGAAGCCTATACGGCAGTTTTTGACAAGATTCGAAGCCTTGTTCCCGAGTTCCACATCAATTCAGGGATCACAAACTTCTCCGACGGCCTTCAAAGAAGTATCAGACAAATGTTTCCGGCTGCTACAATTCGGGGAAGTCTTCACTACTTTCAAGAGGTACCAGTTAAAATATCTTATTTACTTCTTTCTTTGCAATACGGCAAAACAATATACATATTTACTTTATATTTTTTTATTTATTTTTATTTACCAAAAATGCAATTTTACAATAATTTTTTTTTAAGAAACATGTCTTTGTAAAAATGTTTGGATGAATGAAGTCGTTGCTATATATTTTTAGAAAAATCTGATAATTCGTAATAGTAATATTTATTATCCGTACAATTCATTTTTATCAAATCTTTTATAAAATTATTTGTATTTGCTTTGAAATTCTAATTTTTATGTTGAGGTGCACGGGAAAAAGGTTATTTTAGCAGCTGTGAAAACTGAATAAAAAATCACAGAAAAAATTTAGATAGTATAAATGTTTTTATTTATATTTGTTAAAAATAGTTTAATTTATTTTTTAATTGATTGCTAAAAGTCCAACATAATAGGTGAAAATCGATTTTTAAACTTATATCTATCAGAAGGAAAAATTCATCATATTTTTATTACCTTTTTGTAAAAAGTCTGTAAATATTTTAAAAATTTATTGCTATGTAATATTAAATATTTTTTTGTACTTTCATATGAGAGGTTAACTTTTTAATTTTATGCTGTAGAAATGTGGAAAATGTTACTTTTAAGTTAGGCCTTATTTTCTATCCTATCAAATTTTGACGATGTATTTCGAGCTACTTTATATTTTTATTCCATTAAAAGTAGAAAATATAGTAACAAACGAAAATAAAAAGTAATCGTTTTGAGAAAATTAGTTGAAACAGAAATACAAAATTTAAAATATGCGGAAAATTGACAACTGTTCCTCAGCATAATAAACAACCACTTGTTGATATTTTCTTTATTATAGGTTAAAGATGTTTTTATTTTTAAATCATTAATAACTAATTAGAGATAAAATATTTTGTCTGTCCCTGAATAAAATTTAGAAGTTTGGAATTTGAACTTGATTTGTGTAAATTTTGAAAAGTATGTTTAAAAAAAATTGTAGCCTTTTTTTTTATTGAAAAGTTAAAGGTTTTCGAGATACGCCCATATAAATATATACATAATGCACCGAAAAAAAATAGTTTAAGAATGAAAGGATCCTCTAACTTTAATAAATAAGCGAAATCCTTTCAAACTGAGACTGTTAGACTTTTGTGTAACATAATTTTGTTTTGAGAGAAACCCGTTTTTTTAATATTGTATAAATGAGGCAGTTTGTGCGGAAACCGTACCAGTTCATAAATCGAAATTATTCAGGAATCAATAAAAACTGTTTTTCTTGAAAATGTAAGAATTTTTTTTAATTCTGCGTTTTGTATAATTTTCTACTAACCTATAAGTTTAAAAATTTAATATGATTGATTTATATTTTAATTAATATAGGGTATAAAAAAAATAAATTAACTTTTGGACTTGTGCGGTTTGTGCACAAAATGAAATGGAAAACACAGAAAATGTATTGAATCAAGTGAAGTATCACAGTTTTAGTAAATTTTTAGTAACATTTCGGTACCTCCGAACAAAAAAAACCACTCGCGTTATACGCCTAAAAACTCCTCTCTGACGTCGATTGTCTAAAACAACCACTGTTAAAATGAACATCAAAAAACCACATTTTCTTTTTCCAATTTTTTCAGGAAACTAATTTCTAAATTTTTAGAAATTTAAAAAATTCAAAATCTTGATACCATAATGTATAGATTGGTGCATATTTAAGTTAGTCTATTTCAAATGCTGTTTTGATTTTAATTGATCCATTTTCACATTTCATTTAACCCCAAAAACACAGTGGTTGTTTTAGACGATCAACGTCAGAGAGGAGTTTTTAGGCGTACAACGCGAGAGTGGTTTTTTTTTGCTCGGAGGTACCGATTTATTAAAAAATTTTAATTTGGATAATTTTTATAAGCATTTTATAAATAATAAACATTTTTTAAAAATCACTTTCCAACATTTTCTTAAAAATTATCATATTATAATTCACTATTATTGCTTTCTGCCTCGCTTTGAGTGCATTTTATTTATAATATAAACTGTTTAATATAAATTATTTAACAACGTCTAAAACACTTTAAAAATATCACAAATAAATATTATTTCATCCATTGCGTATCTTTGTGCGCAGCTTGAAATCATGAACTTATGCTGTTTTAGCACAAAACGAAAATTTGTTTATTTTTTTTTTAAAGAGTTTAGAGTTAAGTAACATATGTAATATTTTACTAGATCGTAGTGCTTCATTTAAAGATAAATTTTCCATAAAAAAGTGATTTTCGAAAAAAATGGACTTGTGCGGTTTCTGCACCAACTGCCTCAAATGTATTTGTCTAAATTTCAGTTTCGTTAAAAATTATAATTTTTTAAATAAGAATAAAAAAAGTAATATTAATAGTCAAGTTAAGAATGTATATCACGGAATTGCAAAAATTTTTAATTTTAAATTGAGAATGACGTCACTGATACAGATAAAATTTGTCCTTAAGGGTATGTGATGGATTATGACGTCACTGGTATAGGCGAAATTTGTCCGTAGCTTTTCTCTTAATGGGGGTTTCTCATGGAAAAGTCGGAAGATAAACATTTTCGATTTCATTTAATTATTTATTTATTTTTATAAATATGTATCTAAACCTGTTAACATATTAAAATTGAAATATTTTGAAAGAGAAAAAAATTATTTTTACACCTAAAATATTATATTGAACGTTTATCTTAGTGCCGTGAAGTTGTCTAAAAAAAAAAAGGTTTTTTGCGGTAGACACGATTCTGACATTTTGAATCACCGGAAACCTACAAATCCAAAAGAATCTTAAAATATACATGTGTGGGCAGCCCGTATACCAGAAGTTTTACTTAAAACCAAGAAATAAAAAAATGGCGGGTTTTTGAATGAAAAATTAAAAAAAACGACATTTTTTCGTATTTAAGGTTGGCTGGGTGGGGAAGGGAGGTTACTAAGGCAGTTTATCCTGGTATACGGATTGCAGATAGGTGTGCCTAACAAAACGCAAAAGGATTTAAGTCAATTGCATTCTTTGTTTTCTCTGAACTACGTCTACCGAAAAAAACCATGATTTGGAAAAAAACGCGTTTAAAGTTAAGGGTAACATTTTTAGTAAAAAAGAACTAAAGCGAAAATTTTTTATTTATTGATTTTTTTTTAATGGCATCTATTTGGAGCGCTTCTGGAACCTTTTGCACGTTCCTTGCAACTCACGTTTTAAACTTTTACGAAGGCATTTTTAACACGCCAAGGAGTAAATTTATGCAAAAAAATAATAATCGATTTTTCCATGAAAAACTCCCTTTAAAATTTTGAATATTTTGTCATGAAACTTGGTAGAATTACTTAAAATGTCATTAGGAAGGTCTCTCAGACCCGAGTTTGTTTGAATTTTGGCCCAAAATAAAATTTGTTAAATTTTCGAAGTATCGCAATTTTTTTTTTAAATCAGTTTTGAGCCAAAATTCAAACAAATTCAGGTCTGAGAGACCTTTCCAATGACATTTTAAGTAATTCTACCAAGTTTCATGACAAAATATTTAATACTTTAGAAGAAAAGTTAAGGACAAATTTTGCCTATACCAGTGACGTCATACTCCTTCACATGCTCTTAAGCTTTCTCTTAAAATAATAAATATTTTGACACCAAACTTTGTAGAATTACATATTTGAAATATCATTAAGATGGTGTTTCTGACCCAAGTTTGTTTAAATTTGACCTCAAAGTTAACTTTTTAAAACACTAGCTAATTTTCGAAAAATTAAAAAAATTAATTTAAAGACAAAATTTAAATAAACCTGGGTCAGAGAGACCTTTTTAATAAAATTCTGAGTAATTCTACAAACTTTAGCGTCAAAATATCTATTATTTTAAGATAGTTTACATACAAATTTTGGTTATACTAGTGACGTAAATCTCCATCGCATGGTCTTAATTAATTCTTTATTTTTTGTCATCATTTTTCCATTTCTTAGAAGCATTTTTCCTTGTTCTTAATTGTTTAATACTTTAGTATTTATTTTGTAATTATGACTTTTTTGAAACATTTGTTTGATGCTTTTATCTACATTTTTTAAATTATTAATTCAACTTACACTTAGAATAGAAACAAAGTATTTCTTCCATTACTGCAAATTGAATTTACAAAATATATTTACCCTTGGTAGAGGAAACACGAAAAATGATTGTTATCATATGCTAACTTGGACATACCCTTAACATTTGTCCTATTTAAAAACGGTGGTATATAATATATTTCGCTTATAAATTTTATTTTTATATTTCTTTAGGAAGTATACAAGCTGCTACAATATCACAACATCGAACGATTTCTGATCGATGATCCCCAGCACTCGGAGTTAGTTCGATTTATTCACTTCATTTTTATGCTTTTGTTGTTGCCTGCGCACATGATTATGAGCACATTGAGAGAAAGAGTGCAAAATTTAAGGGCCGAAGAGTTAGCAGTGCTGCAACCTTTCATTGAGGAATTTAAACGATTGTGGAATTTAGAAACGAGAGCCCATCATTTGTCGGTGTACAGAAAAATAGAATCGTGCACAGATATGTTTGAAAATTTGAGCAACATTTTACTTACAAGCATTGGTAACTTCCCGGAAGTCTGGAAATTTCCAGGTGAAATATTTTTTACAATTAAGTACTTATTTATATTATAGTTTTAACTGTTTGCTTTGTTATGGAGAAAGTATTGTGCTATCAAAATTTTTTGAATTCGATTTTTTGATGTATCTTTACGTTTCTTCAATCTCAAAAGGCCGGAAAACGATACTTTTAAAACATGTCGTTTTGTGTGCATAAAAGTCAAATTTTCATAAATATATTATATCTTGAATATCGTAAAAACTGAAGGGCTAAATTTTTTTAAATTGTAAGTCTGACTGGCGGAAAAATAATAAGAGTATTTAGAGCAATATTAATTAAAACTAACTATATTTTTTCTGATTTCAAAAATTTTTAAAAATTTGTTTTTTTTTATAACTTGAAAATAGTATATTATGCAACAAGGGTGGAAAACCCGAGTTTTTTGACGAGCATAATGTTCGATGAACGAGTCGAAGCACGAGTGAAACGAGTGCGAAGACGAGTTCGGAGAACATTGTGTGAGTCAATAAACTTTGATTTTCAACCATGGCTCAAGCGTACAAAAACGTGAGTTTTTGTGCATGAATGGAAGAAAATATATTTTTTTAACAAGTTCGTCAAAAACTGTAAGAAACTACAGTTCTATAGCCCTACTGCGGGAAAATTTACTATTCCGCAGTACAGCGATAGAAACGACAGTTTAGTTGAGCTTTTTAAGCACTAGTTATATAAGAAAAATTTTTTGATGTCAGGGAAAATTCAGAGAAATTGGGGTTATGTCGGGGAAAATGAATTCTTCTGGCAACCCTGCCTCCACGGCACCGGAAATTTTCTATAAATTTATTACATATTTACTTGCAATTTTCGGAATATATAATTGCAAAGTTTAGTGATAATTGTGTAAAAATTTATATGTCCCGATTGAAGAAATGTTTAGGCAAGCTTGTCGCTAAACATTTCTTCAATCGGGACATATAAATTGTTACACAATTATCACTAAACTTTGCAATTATATATTCCGAAAATTGCAAGTAAATATTTAATGCATTTTCAGGAAATTTCCCGTGCTGTTAATACTGGAAATACATTAACAATAAAAATTGTTGTAATATTGCAGTTGGTCTCTTGAAGATACAAACTCATGCTTTTCAAGAAAAAGTGAAAATTGAAAATGGTCAAACTAACATTGTCGCTTTCAAATTAATAAATCGTAACAACACGTCAAGAATCTTACGCGATTGGGGTAAACTTGACAGAAATGAATTAACAAAAGACGAATTCTTGGAGAGATGTTGCTCGACGTATGCTTAATCAAGGAAACAATTTCTACAAGTTTATTTGAACAGAAATGAGCAAAATGAGTTACTTAACTTGCCCGGCAACGTAAACGCAGAAGGTAAGAACTGTTTAAAATTAATTTATCTACTTAAATGTTTGTACAGTTTTTAAAATAAAATTTTAATATTTCAGTTCATAACTCAGGGTGTTTTGCGAGCCGGAAAATCCGTAAATTTGCAGGGAATTTAAAATTTCGTGAAAAAACCCGTGAATTTGTAAATAGATCCTGGAATGTTTTGGTAATGTCAGAAAAATATAATATACTGTACTTTTTAGAAACTAGCGGCTTTTTAGCTCAGAATAAAGTTCGGCTAGGCTAAACCCAGGAAAATATTTTAAGGTTAAAATAAATAATTTAAAAAATAAGAAAATAAACGAAACTGAAGAAAATGATCAACAAATTGAAGGTCCGGATGTAGCAACTGCCTCTACGCTCGAACGCATTGTCTGTCTCTTTTTTCGCAAGATAAGATGACTGAGAAAGTCATCAAGTTCCAGATACTTTTTCAGTCATCTTATCTTGCGGAAAAAGGAGACAGACAATGCGTTCGAGTGTAGAGGCAGTTGCTACATCTGGACCCTCAATTAAAGTATGTAACTGAAATATGGAGAAAATTTTAAATTTAAGGAAATAATTGAATTGACTAAAAGAATTGAAATTTTAAAGGAAATTATTAAAAACAAATTAATGTAAGTAGGAATAATCGAAAATAAAAGAGAATGACTGAAATTTGAAGGAAATAATTAAAAATTAAAAAAAATAAATTATGAAAAATAATTGAAAATTGAAAAAGCTATTGATAAATGACAAAAGTAATTTAAATTAAAAAGGAACAAGTTTAATAAAGTTTCAGTAAAGTCGCAGAAACAACATAAAAATAGATAAGGGAGCTGGATCAAATTACGGACTTTCGACCAAAAGTGGTCGCTGACATATTTTAAAAAATATAAAAATCTAAATTTTATGTATTATCGACGTATCTAAATTCAAGTTCTAAAATTGTTTTAGATAATTTTTTTATTTTTTATCCGTAAATTGTAATTAAAGGAGCATAAGTGACAAGGAAAAATGGCGTTTTTTTATCATGTTTTACACGCTTTTAATTCAAAAAAGGAATTAATTTCTGTGCTGTAAAAAAAATACGCTTAATCAGTATCCAAATATTTATTGTCATTAATATAAGTTTGTATTCACGGAGTTAGCTCAGTTGGTATTTGTGCACTTTAATCATGTTTTCACTAGAAAGAAGACAAATTTTCATTTTGTTATTAAATATTTTAAAATTTCAAATTTAACCATAATACATACATTTTTTATTTTACACAACTTTTCGTAGATGGATTCAAAAAATTAACACTTTACACATATCTAAGTTTTTATTAAATGTACAACATATTAAATTTTCGCGAAGGTAGGTTATCCGGTTTATGAATTATTCAAGTTTGAAATGTAATGGAAAAGGTTATTTTTTATTTTTTAAAATATACTCTGAAGTTTGACAATCGATTATTCATTTTAAATTGAAATTTATTATTTATATTTTGTCAGTTTATAACGATTAATGTTAATCAAAAAACATTCTAAATTTGTAAATTTATATTTTTACATTTTTCTAAATTAAAACCAAAGTGATGTAAGAAAATATCAATAAAATATATCAAATTTATTAACTGGTGGATTGATTTTTCTTAAATCTCAATTTATAATTAAAGAATGCAAATTGTACCTTCTTTTAGTCTCTAATTTTATTAATTGCTCATAGAGAAAGTATGTAATTTTTATTAATGAATAATTTTCCATTTTAACTTCCACTTTATTACAATAATTAATTCTTACAAATATTGATGCTGTTAATTAATAATTTAATAAACCTTAACTGTTATTAATGAAAATAATTATGAATTTAAATAAAGTCCTAAATAAAATACAAATTTATAAAGATGCACTATCTAGATGTATTATTATATAAATTATAAATAAAAAAAAGTAGAACAATTTAATCATAATTTCAAAAGAACTTTATTATTTTCCCATAATTCATCAAAAGGTTAAAAAAACGTTTTATTTTCTCGCAATTCTCATTGCACAAAATATCGACAAAACAACGCATATCAACAAATTATAAATTTAAAAATAAGTTAATTAATATTTTGATAAATAGGTTAAATTAATAGTTATAAACTGTCAAAATATAAATAATAATTTTTAATTTAAAAGCAATAATCGATTGTCAAACTACAAACTACAGAGTATATTTTAAAATATAAAAAATAACCTTTTTCATTAAATTTTAAACTTAAATAATTCCTAAAGTGGACAACTTACCTTCCAGAAATTTTATATGTTGCAAATTTTATAATAACTTACATTTGTAGAAAGTGTTAATTTTTTGAATCCATCCAGAAAGAAGTTGTGTAAATTCGAAAATGTGAGTTTTGTGGTTACATTTAAAATTTCAAAATAAAATGATTTAATAACAAAATAAATATTCGTCTTCTTTCTAGTGAAAACATGATGCACAAATAAAGAATTATGGTAAATTTCGTTAATATTTATTAATTAGATTTATTAAAAATAGACTTTTAAAAGTGATAAAAATTGACAGTTTTTTTATTAATTTTAAATTAATTTTTTTACTATTAATGTTAATTTTACACAAAATTATATTAATGGCAATAAATATTTGGATACTGATTAAATGTATTTTATTTACAGCATAGGAATTAATATTTCTTTCTGAATTAAAAGCGTGTAAAACATGATAAAAATCGCCATTTCTTCTTGTCACTTGCTCACTGTAAAAACAATTTACGGCTGAAAAATAAAAATTTAGCTAAAACAATTTTAAAAGTTGAATTTAGATACTTTAATAGTACACATAATATAGGTTTAAAATTTTTTAAAATATGTCAGCGACCACCTTCTGTCGAAAGTCAGTGGTTTGACCCACCTTGTAAATATCCATTACAAAGATTGAGTAAAATTACTATAAATTCAACAAAATATTTAAATTTAAAATTATCAATAAATTAAGAAAATAATTGTAAAATGTAAACAAATTGCTAAAAATGTAAAAAATTCGATTGAAATAGGAAAAAAACAATTTAGATTTTAAGGTCATGTCCCAGATCTTGGGACCACTTGAGACTAAAATGTAGAATTCTATCTTATCTCCCATATTTAATTTGTTAATAATTTAATTGTTTTTTAAAATTTTTAATAAGTCGAACATTCATGACATACTTTCTGACTTTCGAAAACGATTCCCAAAATTTTAAATTCATATCTTCTCTAGTTTAGGCTTAAGTACGTGTAAAAAAATTATTCAATATTACCGACTCTTTTTTAATGTCGGTAATATTGATTAATTTTTGTACACGTACTTAAGCCTAAACTAGAGAAGAGTTTTTAAAAAATTGACCGGGAAATTTATTTAAAAATCGAAAATTTCTTCGTGCAATATACAATTATTCTCTTTAAATTCTTCAATTTTAATTTATTTTCTACAACTTTTTCCAAAATTTTCATTAATTTTAAATTGACAATTTATAATTATTCTTCAATTTGATGATTATTCATTAATTTCAAAACATTTTTTGTTAGAATGACGATTTTTCTCATCATTTTTCGAATTTTTTTTCAATTGTTCATTTTTTCTCTTTAATAATCAATTATTTTCGTCAATATTTATTTATTTTTGTCATAGTGTAATTTTACTTTTAGTCATAAATTATTTTCTTGTAATTTCCATTTAATTCTTTAATTTTAAATTAATTTTTTCAATTTTTAATTATTTTCTTCAATTCTCAAATATTTTCTTTAATTTTTAATTATTTTTATTGATTTTCAATGAATTCCTCAATACTCAATAATTCTTTGATTTTTTCAATTATTTTTGCATTCATAAAAATCGTTTTAAATTTTCAATTCAATTATTAACTTCTAGAACTATTCTCTTCAGTTGTCATTTATTTTCTTCAAATTTAAATTCCGCTTTTAAATTTTCAATTATTTTCTGTCATTATTAAAAAATTAAAGCCTTTTTCTAATATTTTTTTCTATAATCATTAAGTTTCTTTAATTTTAAATACAATTGTTCAATTTTCTTTAATTTTCAATTCCATTTTTAAGTTTTCAATTGTCTTCTTCTATGTTCATTAATTCTCTGCGTTTTTCAATTACTTTTTTTCAATTTTTAAATATGTTTCTTAAATTTCAATTCCATTCTTCCATTTAATTGATTTCTCCAATTTTTAATTATTATTTTTTCAATTTTAATTATTTCTTTCTATTTTTAATCTAGTTGTTAAATGTGCAGTTATTTCCAATAATTATTTCAATAATTTTCTTAATTTTTCAATTTGCAATTATTTTCTTTAAATTTAATATTCCTTGTTTAAGTTTTTCAATTATTTTTTTCAGTTGTTTATTAATCTAGCCATTTTTTGAATTTTGTTTTCAATTGCCAATTATTTTCTTCATTTTCTACTTTTTCTTTCAATTTTTAATTATTTTGGCTTCCTCATAAAGGAAGCTTTGTGATCGTTAAGATTTTTGATTTTCGAAAGTCGAAAATATCATGAATATCTAAATTTAGACACAGAGATGTTTGAAAATACCCAATCAAATTTTTTTGAGCACCTTTTTTCATCGAAAAAAATCATTTTTCCACAAAATTTGTTTTCATGCTCAAAAGTCAAGTTAATGGTTACAAAAATCATATTCCTTATCTCAAAACGAATCGATTGACCTATAAAAAGTTTATAATTGATCAAAAATTCCTAAAATAATTAATGTTTTTTATTTTTTTTTGCTTTTAAAATTCCTTTTTTTTTATATCTTCTCCAGTTACATTTGATATAATTGATTAATTGCTTTCTTATTATTTTGCTTACTAGGAAGCGAAATGCCCAAGAAATGGCCATAATTTTCACCTAGTTTCTAATTTCAATTTAATTTTCAATTTATTTCTTGAATTTTCAATTTATATTTTCAATTTGCAGTTTATTTTCTTCAATTTTTATTACTTTTTTTTCAATTTTCAATCCAGTTATTCAATTTTTAATTGTTTCCAAAAGTTAATTCCTCAACTATTTTATTTACAGTACATGTTTATTGTCCTAATTTTTTAAACGATTCTTTTTAATCGTATTATTATGTAGCCCTAAACAAATGAAGAATTAAAAAATCTATGAAATTGGTGGTTCCTTAGCACAATAGAATTTCGATTAATTTGGTGTGTCTGGTTTTATTGCAGCAAACCTTGCAGAAGTACAGATTGCTGAGCAGAATGCACTCCTGCAACCTTTCCGGCAAGCCTACGATATTCCAGTACCAGTAGTTGAAACAAACGGCACTGCACCACCCTCCCCAGTTGGAGAAGGAAATGAGGAAGGTAAAATTTTACGATAATTTTTCTTTAATTGAAAATTTGATCAAATTTGAATTTGCTGAATGTCCGTGTGAAATGCAATTTATGCAAACTACTGCCTTTTATTTTTATAATCGAGTCAGTCCATTATATTTCACCTAAAAAGAATAACCTTTCACCTTTAAGAATTCTGATACTTCGTAGGAATCATCTTCAGTGTCTTGAGAATGCATATTAGAAATCTGACTGAAGGTGACGGTACCAATACTCTATCAGTACCTATAGTCGATCAGTGATAATTTAATTAGACAAAATTAATTAATAGTTTTATTATATTGGTAAAATAAATCTTGTTATATTCGCAGTAGTATTTAGCATGAATATTTTTAAACTACTAATTAATTTTATATAATTAAATCATCACTGATCGACTATAGGTACTGATCGAGTATATAGGTACCGTTACCTTAATTCATGAAATTAATTTTAACGCTGAGATGAACTATAAAAATATAATTTTGACAAGTTGACAAATAAAATAAAAAGCACACAAATAATAATAAATAAATTTTTTTTTTCTTATAATTGTTCACAAATGTGTATTTGTTTTCATTTCTGTAGACTTTAAGTTAACAGAAACTTCTTAGAATTATGAAAATTGATATGAAGTATCAAGTGTCAAATTTTCACACTTTTATTCTATTTTTTTTTTTAGAATGTGAATTCGTATTTTTACATAAAACGTTACTTAAAATGAAGTACTATTGACTTAGTTACATATTATGATCTAGTGTTTTTTTTAAATTAATAATTTAGAAATATGTAACCTTCAAAATTGAAATTTGATGAATTTCTCTCAATTTAAAATACGGATTCCTCATCTCCAGAAGACCGGAAAAATTCCATTCTTATTCTCTTCATTTGCATGATGTCAAAGTTTTGAGTTGGAGAGACCGACGTTTTTTAAGTTAAATTAATTTTTAAAAATTCATTTCTTGAATGGAATTTTTTGTTTACAAAAACAAGTAGATTATGAATTTGAAATTGGCATGTCCTTGTCGATTTAACAGATTTGTCATTCAAATTTAAAATTATATTTAAATAAATAGGATGTAGTTTATAATTGTATAAAGTGTTTAATTTTAATAATTAGAGCTATTTATTAAATGTTTCAAATTATATTAATTTAAAAACAAAATAATTATAATCCTAAAACTGTGTAATAAATATTCTTTATTCAAATATTTATTTTAACAATTTAAACTGCTTGTTATCCATATTAATCATTAATATTTTAATTATATAATGAATTATTAATGATTAAATATTTTTTTAACAATTTAAACTGTTTGTTAACCATATTGGTATTGTAAAATTTTATTTTTTCAATATGGTTAATAAACAGTTTAAATTGTTAAAATAAATATTTGAATAAAAAATGTTTATGAACAGTTTTAGTGTTATGAGTATTTTGTTTATAAATAAATATAATTTAAAACATTTAATAAATAGCCATAATTATTGAAATTAAATACTTTATCCAATTATAAAGTAAATTCTATTTATTTAAATATAATTTTAAATTTGAAGGAAACAATTATTTATGACACATGGACCCTACTAAATGGCATTTTATAGTACCAGTATGTATCGTAATACGAGCCTAAGTCCAATCGCAGCCGAGGCTATGAAGCCGAGGCTCCACCGGAAAGTAGCTAAGGCTCTAATGTGACTTTGGCGAGTTGTACGATACACAAGAACCTAAGTGCCGAAAGGGTCCAAGTGTCACATAACATTTTTTATCACACTAAAAACTAAGAATTCGACCCTAGGGAGAGGTGGTTTTCGAAGTGAAGGGGCTGCGGGGCATTTTTATGTGGGAGTAGGTCGTCCCACATAGAAATCATAGAATTGCCGTCATTTACTTAACGGCCTAGGCCGAGAAATGAGCTCTTAAAGGTTGCCAAACTATCCGTAAAATTTAACTTTTGATGGAAGTGTGATAAAAAATCTGTTAAATCGATAAGGACAAGCCAACTTCAAATTAATAATCTACTTGTTTTTGTAAACTTGAATTCCATTCAAGAAATGACTTTTTAAAAATGAATTCAACTTAAAAATTAATTAATTCTCCAATGCCAAACTTTCACATCATGCGAAGGAGTGTCAAGTTCAACCAATTAAATAAGAATAGGATTTTTTCAGTCTTCTGAGAATAAGAAATCCGTATTTAAAATTTGGAAAAATTCATCAATTTTCAATTTTGAAAGTATAATATGACATATTTCCAAATTATTAATTTAAAAAAACACTAGATCATATGTAACTAAATCAAAAGCAATTTATTTTAGGTAACGTTTTATCTAAAAATATGAATTCACATTCTAAAAAAAAAAGTTTAAAAGTGTGAAAATGTAACATTTGACACTTCATACTTGATATCAATTTTCATAATTAATAGAATTTTCGTTTAACTCAAGTTCTACAGAAATTAAAACGAATAAACATTTGCGAACAATATGAAGGGATCGGTGTGACTTGCGTTGGCACGGCGTACAGCGAGTCTTCGGCAAAAACAGGGGACGTTTAGAGTCACTCCTATCCCCTTATTGCATCCAGCCTCTCAATTGTATATAAAAAAAAATAATGAATTTATTATAGTTGTCTAGAAATCGTAAATATTAATATATTCAAAAACTCCTACGTATTTCTATAGATAATTATATCACAAAAAAAATAAAAAAAAATAAAATAAGAGAATCGATTAAAAATTGTGGCAGCTAGAGTGCCCACCGAAACTGTCTTTAATATCAAAGTCATTAACATCATTTTCCAAGTGTAATTTTTTAGAAGAAGCGCTAAAATTTTCTTCATTGCTATTTTCCAGAAGGTGTCTGTTCAAAGGTCTTTTGCCACGTTTTACTCTACTTGCACGATTTGCATTCGATCGAGTACCCTTGTGGTCATTATATATCTGCTTTTTATCACTCATAACACTTTAAAATTTTATTAAAACAGATTGGAAATAATATAACATGTAGAATGTCCGAATCTTCGTTTGAGAAAGCCGCGGCGCGTAAATGTTAGCGCGCCGTTTTGCGTGACCTTGCTTGTACGGTTCGAAAATTGTCTTTTCATTTAAGATATCGATATATAACTAAAGACATGTTATTTTGGTGTCCATAAAGAGTACTTTGAGCAAAAAAAAAAAAAATTTCGATTTTTTGAAAATTTCAAAGTGGTGTAACCCCTTAAGACGCTGAAAATGATTTCTACAAAGTACCAGAATTTTTAAACAATAGACCGCAACGGCTTCAGACGAAATATAATAGACTCCCTGTCGATTTAGCGAGAATCGGTTGGGAACCGGATTTGATTCCGTTTTGATTCACTTTGATTCCGGATAGAATTTTGCTATCAATTAATGAAATTTAATGAAATAAACCATTGATAATGAAAATATTAATATTTTAATTGTTTTTTAGAATTGAGCTTTATTAAAGCTCAATTTAACTTAATTCTTCTAAAGCTTTATTAAAGCTCAATTTAACTGAATTTTTCTAAAAAATAATTGAAACATTAGTATTTTTAGGGTTCCGTACACAAAGTCTCCAAACGGAACCCTTATGTTTTCACTCGTTTGTCCGTTACCTAAAACCATTACCCCCCCCCCCCTCCCTAGCGGCCAAACTATTTGAGATAGAGAGTTGAAATTTGGTACACTTATGTATTTTCACGTGTAGATTACAGGAAAAATATAGCGAACATGATTGAACGTGATGTTCATAGCGTTGTCAAGGAAATAACAAGATTTTTTTCAAAAAATACATTAAAATGCCTATTTACCCCCCCCCCCTTATCTCCTAAACTATTTGACCTAGAGTATTGAAATTTGGTACACATATGTATTTTCGCAAGTAGAGTTCAGGAAAAATATAGAGAACATGATTAGAGGTGATGGTCATAGCGTTGTCAAGGAAAAACTTTTTGTTTAAAAAAAAACATGTCCCCCCCCCCCCTTATCTTCCGAACCATTTGACCTAGAGGTTTGAAATTTGGTATACCTAGGTATTTTTACGTGTAGATTACAGGAAAAATATAGCGAACGTTGCTGGACTTAATTTTCAAAAGTTATTGATGAAAAGTTGAAAAATGACAAAAAAACCCCTATGCTAGAGCTCAGCGTATTTATCCTGAAAGGTTGGGAATGGGTTAAAAATGTGTAATTTTATGCAGAATTTTTTATACAACCATAAAAATTGTGGTTTAAATTTATTATCATAACATTTTTTCCAAAAAACTGAAATTTTACCAAAAAAAATTTTTTTTCTTCTAAACAGCTACAATATTTCATAGTTTCAGATTAATTTTTTGTACAAAATGTTTATGTTTATGTTTAAATTACTTTAAAAGTTATAAAATTAAAAAAAAATTTTTTTGGCTTTAAAATTTAAAATTATATAAAAAAGCTTAGTCTATTTAATTGGAAATTTTTAATCTTATAAAAATCATTAAGTTTATAATTAAATTTCTTTAAAAATAAAAAAAATTATTTTAATTTATCATTATTTAAATTATTATTCAAATAATCTCTGACTCATATAATTGAAAAAAACAGAGCGGTACAGAACCCTTGGACTTGGTACGAGTGTAACTTGTACTTGCCCGATATTTTCATTATCAATAGTTTATTTTATTAAATTTAATTTATTGATAGCAAAATTGTACCCGGAATCAAAATGAATCAAAACGGAATCAAATCCGGTTCCAAACCGATTCTCGGGAAATCGCCAGGGCTGACTCAATAATTTTAATAAATATATAATTACATAACATTTTTAAGCACGCTAGTGAAAAAAATTTTGAAAAACAAACAATCTTATCATTTATAAGTAGTGCTAACCTGACTCTGAAAAATTATTTTTAACAAATGTAAAAATATTAAGAAAATAAAAACAAAAAAATTGTGCTAAATGAAAATTAAAATAAAAAATTTATTTAAACAGTAGAAAGTATTTTACTGAAATAATGTGCAACATTCTTTTTGTAATTAGTAATTGAAAAATTTGTGTTTAGGTAATCGAGAAATCGGAGTGTGCTGTGTGTGCCAAACCGAAGAAGCAACCAATTGCTTTCTACCCTGTGGTCACATGGCCACTTGCGCTGCTTGTTGTGAGGACTATCATGCTCAAAATGTAGCTTATGATGATGCGGCGAGACTTATTTGTCCAATTTGTAGACAAATTTACACCAATACTCAAGTCATTATTCGGCAGGGCGAATGCTCTGCCTGCCATGAACGATTACCTTCCACTGCATTTATCCCCTGTGGACACTTGGCCTTATGCCAGCAGTGCAACACAGAGGAAACTATGATTAATTTTCAAAACAAGTGTTCAGTATGTTCGCACAGTTTTACTGATGTTAAACAAATTTTTTAAATTGAAAGTTTGTACTTTGTAATTTTACTTCTGTTCCTGAGTTTGAAATATCTTAAAAAAGCAATGAAAATTAAAAATATTTCTTGTTTTTTTAAAAAAATGCTTTTCCTTATGAAAATGGAATTTTTATCTATTCAAACTTTGTTTCTATTTTCATATCTTACTATGCTTATAATTTTCGAGGTTTAAAATCAAAAACCAATGTTATAAAAATAACTGTAAAAGGGTCAAACCACCGAAAATCATGAAATGTTCCTGACATATTTTCAAAAAATTTCATTTCAATATTACGTAACATAACATTATCGAGCGAATGTTACATGTGACTTAAAAAGTTAAAAGGGACCTTACGTCAAAAAATCGATTTTTTTTACTGATAGGTGATTCTGAAAGAGAAAAGTTCACTCTTTTGAATGAACTAAACAGCAAAAAATGGATTTTTTTGACGTAAGGTCCCTTTTAACTTTCCAAGTCACATGAAATAAAATTATTATTACAACTAATTTCATCAAATTTTGAAAAATCCAGTTGTACATTTCACAGAAAAAATTATTTTGCGCTAAAATTTGTTGACAAATAATAGTTATTTAACAATTGATGTTTTTTCTTGCAATTCAATGAACAACTGCAATTTTTATCCAATTCTAACAAATAATAGCTAATTTTTCTCGTTGAAACATTTCCTATAATTTTATCTGTTAGGTTATGTTAAATAATATTTTGTTTAAAAGTTATTAAACATCTGAAATTTGATCTTTACGTATTTTTTAAACAGAATATTATTTAACAAAGTTTAGAAAAGAAAATTTTAGAGAATGTATGAACCAGAAAAATGAGCTATTATTTCTCAGAATTGAGTGAAAGTTGCAGTTGTTAATTATATTTAAAGAAAAAACATAAAATGTTAAATAATTGTTATTTAACAACAAATTTTAAATCAACCTAATTTTTTTCTGAAAAATGTACAACTAGATCTTTTAAAATTTGGTGAAATTAATTTGAATAATATTTTTATTTGGGGTGAAAAACGACTTTCCAGTTTGAGGTTATGTAAATGCAGAGAACCTCCTTGAATTGAGCATTTTTTAAAAAACGTTATTGTTCAGCAAATATATTAGTTATGGGCTAATATCATTTCTTATTACCAGAAGCATAAATTAATTTATTCTATCTGTAAAAATAATAGAATTATTATTAAAAAAAAACTTTATAACACTTTTATGGATGCTCCAAAATGTTAAAAGTTTTGCAGATGGGTCAGGCTTCACCAAGCGGATCGGCTAAAATTATAAAAATTCTATTTCTAATGAGACATAATTTTTGTTATCCTTAAACTATGTAAATTAGGCTCTAAAATTATTAGAACAAAAAAAATTTTTTTTTTCGATGTTATTAGTGATTGAAATTTTTAATAGTGTAAAATGAAAACATATTTTTCTCGAGATCTTCTTAACCGTTTTTAAAAGTTAAAAAAGCATTTTAATTGTCTTGAAACGTAGTTTTTAAAAAGATTTTTTGTTTTTAAGAATTTTTTAATTTTTATCGTCTTTTAAATTCTTTATTTATTAAATGTTAATAAAAAACAGCTTTCTAAGTGCATTACGTCAAATTTTAAAATATTGTTGTATTCTTCACACTTTTTTGAAAATAAAACCGTTAAGAAAAAAAATGGTCCGCGATTAGGAACAATGATATTGAATTTTTTTTTCGGCATTCAAATTTTTTTTTGCATAAGTAGTGAATGAAAGTTTAAAAATTATTTATGTTTAAGTTTTTTTTTTTCAATGGTTTTATTGACAATGGATTTATGTAATTGAGTTTGAAATGTTTTTTGCACGCCAAAAGAAAGAATTTAATATCTTTGATTCTAATCGCGGGCCATATTTTTTCTTAACGGTTTTATTATTAAAAAAGTGTAAAGAATTCAACAGTATTTTAAAATTTTACGTAATTCACGCAGAAAGCGATTTTTTATTAACATTTATTAAAAAACCAATTTAAAAAACGATAAAAATTAAAAATTCTTAAGAACAAAACATATTTTTAAAAACTACGTTTCAAGGCAATTAAAATGCTTTTTTAACTTTTAAAATCGGTTAAGAAGATCTCGAGAAAAATATGTTTTCATTTTGCACTATTAAAAATTTCAATGACTAATAACTTCGAAAAAAAAATTTGTTTTGTTCTAATAATTTTAGTGCCTAATTTACATAGTTTAAGGATAACAAAAATGATGTCTCATTAGAAACAGAATTTTTATAATTAATTTTAGCCGATCCGCTTGGCAAAGCCTGACCCAGATATGTTTTATATAATATAAAAACTGCTATTAAAATTACACAATGGTATTTTCCTTAGATTTTGATATAATAAATTAAAATTTTTTTCAAGTTTAAAGAATAATATCTTAGCTCTCTTTGATATGTAAATGGGCGATTCCATATCAAATTTACAGTCTACATTTTAAAAAATCAATTAATTTTAATTTTTATTTGTTCCTTATGAGAAAATATTAGCTATATATTCTTATTCTTATATAAGTGGACAAATTTTCGAGTTATAAATTTTCAAAATTTTAGGCTTTTCAAAGTAGACCTATTTTTAATGACATATAACTCTGAACCTACTGAATTTATACAAATTGTGCCAATACATGAAAAGTTAGGTTTCTCTTCAATTTTTAAATATTGTTTAAAAAAAAAAAAAAAAGTTAATATTTCTTTAATTAAAAAAAACATTTTTTTAGAAATAAATTAATTTCTTTTTAAATTTTTACCTTGTCAAAAAATTATTTTATTTTATTTATACATGCCTCGAAATGTTAACAACATTTTACGAAAAGACTCGAGATGTAATTATGAGTATTATGAGTTGAAATTAATTTTCAAACTTAACTTGTTATATCCACGTGCTGTACTTTACATGTTTTAGTTATTTGAATTCAATTTGTCATTAAAAAATAGAAGCCATGCAGCTATATTCAAAATGTTTAAACAGTTTTTGTAGTTTACACAGCCGCAGTATAGCACGTGAAAATAACAGGTTGAGTTTAAAAATTAATTTCCACTCATAATACTCATGATGCCATCCCAAATCTTTTCGTAAAATGTTCTCAACATTTCGAGGTATGTATAAATAAAGAAAAGTAATGTTTTAAGTGGGTCCAAATGTAAAAAAAAATTTATTTGTTTCTGAAAAAATGTTTTTTTTTTAATTAAAAAAAAAATTTTTTTCCTTTTTTGTAAACACTATTTAAAAGTTGAAGAGAAACGTAACTTTTTATGCATTGGCAAAATTTTTCTAAATTTAATAGGTTCAGAGTTATATGTGATTAAAAATAGGTCTTCTTTTAAAAACCTAGAATTTTAAAAATTTATAACCCGACAATTTGTCCACTTATATAAAAATAAAAAGAATATATAACTAGTTTTTTCTTGAAAGGAACAAATAAAAACACATTTAATCGATTTTAAAATGTGGACTGTAAATTTGATATGGAATCGCCCATATGTAAAATTTTTGAAGTTTTACATTGGGTCTTTTTTACAATGTTTTTCAAGGAAAAGGTTTTCGATTTTAAATATTATGTTAAAATAAAATAATTTCACAATAATTCTATTATTACTACATGTAGAATAAATTTATTTATGTTTTTGATAAGTAATAATATTTCCAATAATAATAATTTTTTTAATAATAATGTTTTTTAAAAAAGCCAAATTTAAGGGTACAAAATCTCTGTAGATCTTCTAAATTTGATTAAAAGGCCATGTCCCAGATCCTGAGACTAAAATATAGAATTCTACCTTAACTCCAATATTTAATTTGTTAATAATATAAAATATTTTGAAAAACTATTATATTATAAACAAATTAAATATGGGAAATAAAATAAAATTCTATATTTTAGTCTCAAGATCTAGGGCATAACCATAAAATTTATTGTATAATATTAAGATCAAATAACTGAAAAATTCGTCTACTTTTACATAATATTAAAACTAGATTTTTTAAACAATATGTCATTAGCCACTTTCAGATGATTTTCGGTGGTTTGATCCAAAAACAAATAAACAAATGTTAATTAATAATAACAATTTTAATAATAATAACTTTGCATATGTATAAGTGTATTTATTTGTAATTATTGCGTAAATAAAAATTATTCACATGTACACAAACAAAAAAGAAACATTTTTTAAATTCACTTCATTTTGCTTCCTCATAGAGGAAGCGTTGTATTCGCTAAGATTTTCGATTTTCCACAAATAGTGTAAATCGACTCAGTTTCATCTGAAAAGTTTTTAAATTTTCATTCCTGAGAAAATGTCCGGATGTGGGTGTGTGTATGTGGTAAACTTTTTGTCGCCAGGATATCTCGAGAACGCTTCATCGGATTTTAATAAAAATTGGATGACATATGAAGCTCACAAATATCTGAATTTGGACACAGGGATTTTTAAAAATACCCAATCAAATTTTTTTGAGCACCTTTTTTCATCGAAAAATATCGTTTTTTGGCAAAAAATTTTTTCATGCTAAAAATTCAGACAAATGAATGAAAAAATCATATTCCTTGTTTCAAAACGAATCGATTGACCTATATAAAGTATATAATTGACCAAAAACTCACGTAATAATTCATGATTTTTCAGTTTTCTTCATCAAAAAATCTCGTTTTTGAAAATTTTTTTAAAAAAAATTTTTTTTTTCATTTTCAAAATTCAACCAAACGAATAACAAAATCATATTCCTTGTCTCAAAACGAATCGATTGACCTATATAAAGTATATAATTGACTAAAAACCCACGTAACAATTCATGATTTTTCATTTTTTTTCATCGAAAAATCTTGCGATTTGCCAAAAAAAATTTTCATGCTAAAAAGCAAACCAAACGAATTACAAAATCATATTCTTTGTCTCAAAACAAGTCGAGTGACCTATATAACTTTTATATTTGACTGAAAACTCATGTATTAATTCATAATTTTTAATTTTTTTTAATTGAAAAATCTCGTGTTTTGCCAAAAAAAAATTTCTTGTTGCTTCCTCTATGAGGAAGCTTATTATGTTGCATCTTGCTTCCTTGGAAGCGAAGTGTTCATGAAATGGACAGAATTCACACCTAGTTACTTTTAAGTGTCAATAAATCCTGTTTTCTTGAGTATAGAAAAAAAATTACATAAATGCATCAATCGTCAAATTTTCTAAAATTTTTTTAAGTGTGTAATACATCTTTAAACGGTTTCATAAAGACATTTCTTTAAAAAAAATTTAAAAAGATAGCTTTTTAAAAATGCCAAGTACAATTTTTTTACATTATACTATTGATATATTCTTACTATTAGAATTGCTAAACTATAATGCAGTATTATATACAGAAAAAAATTTTTATGAAACAAAACATTATCTAATTATTTAATAATTATACCTAAAAGTATTTAAATATACGTGTGGCATTGTCTATTAGTTTAATTTATTTTAATTATTTTGTACCCCACATTTTATTAAAAATTAAATATAAAAATAATTACTTACCTTGCATTTATAATTATTAACTTTTGAAACAATGTTTATAACACCAACAAATTTACTACACTTTTTCCTGGAAAGTAATAAAAAATAATCATTAAGCAAGTTGTAAATTAACGCTTTATTATTTTTATTTCACTCGATGGCCACCAATATTCTTTTCGGCAGCACTTCATGCGCCACTCATATTTGCCGCTATATTATTATTAACTTTAATTCCAAAATAGAACTATAGTACTTCAAAAAAATCCAAAAATAATCATTCCCAAAAAAATAAAAAATCACTGACCTTAAGAGACATTTTTATTCAATGTCCATTCAAAATTCGCGCGCGCCACATAAGAAATGTTGAGAAGCGCCCCCCGGTAACTGTTTTACCGATAGCGTCTGTAAATACAGGGATGAGAAGATCACAACAAAAATATTTTTCGTGCAGATTAATATTCTATCAAAATCCGTTTCGCACAAATTGAGTTTCGATCAAAATGAGTTTCGGTAAAATTAGTTTTCGACCAAACAACGATTCTACAAAACTAATATTCTGTACATTTGATTTTCTGCAGAATTAATATTCGACAAAATTAACATTCTGCAGAATTGATATTCTATAAAATTAGCATTCTGCAAAATTTTGATTCTGCAAAATTAATATTCTGCAAAATCGATATTCTATCAAAATGCGTTTCACACAAATTGAGTTTCGATCAAAAAGAGTTTCGGTAAAATTGATTTTCGACCAAACAACGATTCTGCAATATTAATATTCGGTACATTTGATTTTCTGCAAAATTGATATTCGGCAAAATTATTATTCTGTAGATATTATATTCTTTAAAATTAGCATTCTGCAAAATTTTGATTCTGCAAAATTACTATTCTGCAAAATCGATATTCTATTAAAATCCGATTCGCACAAATTGAGTTTCGATCAAAATGAGTTTCGGAAAAATTAGTTTTCGACCAAACAACGATTCTACAAAACTAATATTCGGTACATTTGATTTTCTGCAGAATTAATATTCGACAAAATTAACATTCTGCAGAATTGATATTCTATAAAATTAGCATTCTGCAAAATTTTGATTCTGCAAAATTAATATTCTGCAAAATTGATATTCTATTAAAATCCGATTCGCACAAATTGAGTTTCGATCAAAATGAGTTTCGGAAAAATTAGTTTTCGACCAAACAACGATTCTACAAAACTAATATTTGGTACATTTGATTTTCTGCAGAATTAATATTCGACAAAATTAACATTCTGCAGAATTGATATTCTATAAAATTAGCATTCTGCAAAATTTTGATTCTGCAAAATTAATATTCTGCAAAATCGATATTCTATTAAAATCCGATTCGCACAAATTGAGTTTCGATCAAAACGACTTTCGGCAAAATTAATTTTCGACTAAATAGCGATTCTGTAATATTAATATTCTGCACATTTCATTTTCTGCAAAATTAATGTTCGGGCACATTATTATTCTGCAGAATTTATAGTCTATAAAATAAACATTCTGCAAACTTTTGATTCTGCAAACTTATGATTCTTCAACATTAATATTCTATCAAAATGCAATTTGGGCAAATTGAGTTTCGATCAAAATCACTTTCGGTAAATTTATTTTTCGATCAAATAGCGATTCTGCAAAATTAATATTCTGTACATTTGATTTTCTGCAAAATTGATATTCGGCCAAATTATTATTCTCTAGAATTTATATTCTATAAAATTAGCATTCTGCAAAATTTTGATTCTGCAAAATTAATATTCTGCAAACTCGATATTCTATTAAAATCCGATTCGCACAAATTAAGTTTCGATCAAAATGACTTTCGGTAAAATTAATTTTCGACTAAAGAAAGATTCTGCAATATTAATATTCTCTATATTTGGTTTTCTGCAAAATCAATATTCTTTCATGTTGATGTTCTGTAAAATTAAAATTCTACCAATAAAAAATTCTATCAAATCATTATTCTAACAAATTTGCTTTAGAACATTTTCATGCTTCTCACATGGATGGAACCTATCTCTTCAGAAGATGCGCTTCATACAATTATGATAGAACTTCACTTACAGGTAAGTTCGTTTAATCATTTAATTATTAATTGAAAAAATGAATAAGTAAAGAGCTTAATTCTAACTTTGCAAACAATGATTGCCGCAAAACCCTTAAACAGCTACAATATAATATCTTTTCAGAATAGGCGCGAAATACAATTGAAAAATAATTGAAAATAGATGAAAATAAGTAAAAATTATTAAAAGAAAATGAAAACCGTTAAACATAAACAAAAATATGAAGGCAGTAATTAGTAATCATTCTAAAAGTAGAATCCCATATATTGCGGCAATTCTTTAAAGGATTGATCAGAATGTAGAAGGAAAGCTACTGGACGAGGTGGTCTCAGTCGGTAATTCGTACCTTGTTTTAATTCTATTTAAAAAGTGTGGCGCTAGTGAGACACCGGAAGGGGTACTACCACTAATCAAAAATGTTGTAAAAGGCATGCGCAGTTGCGAATGCGGACGGTCTCTGGCATCTCTGTAACAGAAAGAAATAACGCATGAGCAGTGATCACTACCCCCCCTTTTTTTCAACTAATTCTATTTTTTTTACCAATTTTATTTTTATATTACCATTTTTTTTAAAAAAATTATTTAAAATCAAGATTTTTTTCTACAATTTTCCCTTTATTTGCCTTTTTTTAAAAAGAATTATCAAAAATCAAGATTTTTTTATCAATTTTACCCTTTTTTTTAATAAATCACCTAAACCATCTATGAAAAACCTACTTTTTTATAGATTTTTTCTCCAATTTTCCCCTTATTTGCCCTTTTTTTAAAAAAGAATTATCAGAAATCAAGGTTTTTTTAATCAATTTTACCCTTATTTACCCTTTTTTTTAATAAATCACCTAAACTGTCTATGGAAAACCTACTTTTCAAAGATTTTTTATCCAATTTTTCCCTTATTAACCCTTTTTTTTAAAGAATTATCAAAAATCAAGATTTTTTTATCAATTTTACCCTTATCTACCCTTTTTTTTTTAATAAATCACCTAAACCTTTCTTAAGAAGAAAAACGTGTGATTGTATGAGTGTTGCATCTGGAGATATCATTCAACACATTATTACACATGTATATAGCGAGTGTGGAGTATCGTCACACTTCTTCGTCTGTCCTCCGTACCTAATGCGCTTAATAAAATTATCGTTTGTTTTTCAATATAAAATGTTTGAATTTTGTTTAAAATTCTTAAATCTTAATTAAAATTTCCTTTTTTCAATATAAAATCTTTTGTTTTTTTGTGTAATATTACTGAATCTTAATACAATTTGCTTTTTACAATAAATAATCATTAAGTCTTGTTAAAATTACTAAATCATCTAAATTTTATTGAAAATTTATTAGATATATCTTAAATTTTAGGCAAAAACAGTCAGGGTGATGTAAGAAAAACGATACAACTGAGTACATTATTATTTATTACATTTTATTCTTTTTACAAAGTAAAATACATTTTTTTGTGTTCTTTTTACAAAGTATAATACAAAAGTTTTTTTTTTAAACTATTTTTTTCTGTATCCCCATGAAAGTGTGTCTGTAGAATTTGTCAACAACACACGTTTATCATCTTCCCAGGAAAGAACAATTTTCTTTTGTTTTATGGTGTGGACTTGGTGTTTCTTACTTTGGAAGAGGAATTGAGGTCTAATCAGGTTTCTGTGTAAATTTAGAGACTGCTTATAGTCCTCGAAAGTTATTGTTTTTAAAGTTCCCCTTTGACTCCTTTAGCTTTTTTGTTTTCCGAAGATTCACCTAAAACTTTAGGGGAGAGTCGGGTAGCCCCACACAGCGGGCAGCCCCGGACACACGTGAAATAGAATAAACCAATTACTTTCTAAGTCTAAAATCACATTTGTATCATTTAAAATGTTCATCAAATGTAATTTTGAAAATATGTTCTATTATCATTAATGGGATTAATAGAAAATCGTATTTTCATGTTCACTCTTTTCAAATCAATGACTTTTTAAGAATTTAAGACCATATTTAATGTACAATTTTTACTTCAAAATCTCAAATATAATCTTCTTTCTTTTCAGCAATGCCTAAATGTACTTTCAGACAATGAAATCTGTTAATATTGTTTGTTCATTTAAAGTTTTTTTCTTTTTATAGCAAATTTACTGAAATATATCATCGTCGGGTAGCCACGGACAAATTTTGTCGTTTACTACCAGACATAATTTACATAGTAGAAGTCACTTGTTTCTGTCAGAATAAAATCTTAATGTTTATCTTTGGTTAATTGCGAAATATATAAAATTAAGAAGAAGTGTTTAATCCATAATAAAAGTATAGGAAATGTATAAATAATAGTTACAAATCAGGTATTCTACTTCAAAAGTACTTTTTAAAATTTTTAATTAACAATTTTCTGAGTGTCCGGAGCTACCCGACACTTTTTTTTTATAACCATTTTTAGCGTAATATATTTCGTTAATTTTATTAATTCCTATATGTTTATTTTTTAAATTTGCTTTTTAAAAGTGTTACTAATGATGTTAAACTTATAAAAAACCTGAAACATTAGTTTTATGAACATTATTTTACAATTTATAACTAAAAAAGCTTAAGTGTCCGGGGCTATCCGACTCTCCCCTAAAAGTATATAATTTGGATCTCAAACCAATAAATTCTGTTATAATTTTACCATTGCACTCATCCTTCATGAGTCCCAATACTTTTTTATTACAAAGTGGAATGTTATAAGCATTATATGGGGAATAGTCTGAAGTGTCAAATTTTTCTATATCCCGTTTCATGTATTGGTAAAAGTCGGGAACTTCAAGATCATAGATCAAACTATCAGTGTCGGTATATAATAATTTTGCTCTATTTCCAAAATTCTGTTTAATGTAATTGTAATGAAAGTTGTAAGTAATAATTTTTTAAATGTCAAGTATTGATAAACCCGCGTAAATTGGTTTATTGAATACTACTTTTTGTTTATTTAGTTCAATAATAACCATGTCTTCATCAAATACGGTACAACTATGAAAATCAGGCTTCCCAATAAGATTCTTTGCACCATATCTTCCCTCCCATTTGGTAATTAAACGAACATCTTTGTACTTGCAAACGTTTTCCATGGTTTTTCAAAACACAGAGTTATTCATCAATTTATAAAAATTTTTCTCAAATTCATTACTCGACTTTTTTCTTAACTCTGTGTTTAGATCGATATAGCTTTTCAACCACGGTTTTTGACTAAACTGCAGGACTCTATGAATTTTTGTCAATTTCATACCTAACTTTAGGTATAACTGTAAATTTCTGTAGTGAAGAATGTATTGTTTTTTATCGAAAAGAGTTGTCATTAATTTAGGTAGTTTGCATTTTGAGAGGAGAGGTACAAAGTGCTCTGGGCATAAAGGTAAATCTTTGTGTGATTCATGTAGATCTACTGGATACTCCAAATCAACTTCCAGAATATAGCCAATTGGTGAATCATCAGCTACATTCAGATAATCAATTTTTGAGATATCATCTACCCATTTAAAGTTCCTATAAGGTAAAGATTCTGACATAGCCGCACCATATTGGTTGTCAATATCGAAATACATTATGTAGCGTTCTGGTAAACTAGAATTAAAATCACTTTTCATATATTTATTATTTGCTTTAGAGTATCTATTGGAACACTGAGAAACACCACCTCTAATAGCAGAATCAACAAATAATAGTATTTCAGGGTCTGTTAATAGTTCAAGTTCAATGTTGGAAAATTTTAACATGGCATCAAAAGAAAGTCCCGGTGCTGTGTAGTAGTGTAAGGGATCCAAGCTATAAGTAGACATGCATGTTTTACAAAAATTTTCAAAAATGTCTGCGAGTAGAAGGACATCTGTTTTGAGGTAAAGGTCAGAGTACTGCCCTAAATTTTTCAAATTAAATTTCTCCCAGACGTTCTGTGCATGATTATAGTCTTTATCGGAAATTGTTTCGTTATTTAATTTTGAGTAAAATGACTCCTTTAGTGGAAGACATTCTTCGTCTAATCTTCCCCAGGAGTCAATATATTCATACGGAAAAACACCTTTTCTCGTTAAAAATTAAAATTCTTCGTTATTTTGACAATGATTTTTGGTGATTGCTTTCTTATCATCTGTTAAATAGGAAGCTAATTTCTCTAGACTACTTGGCATTAACCGAAAAGAGTCGATAAAACGGAATTTTACTTTAGTACTGTCAACTTCTTTTGTGAAGGAAATATATTTTTCTTTATTCACAGGCAATAAACTGACGTTTTCCTCAAAGCTTGTGGCTAGAGCTCTTATGAAAAAATGAGAATCATAACCAGAAAGATTGTGAAAAACTACAGGAATGATGTGTGAATATTTGAAATTTACATTGCAACTTTGATGAGCAGCTCGACGATATTTACCTGTAAAATGACAATGATCGTGGTGTTTAATATCGTCTTTTGCAAATGGCTTCTCACAAATGTGACAAACTTTTGCTTCTGCAAATTCCTGTTTCTGTTTGCTACTCAAAGATTCCATAGGTCCAATATGTGTAAAATATTATTGATTAACAGTTTCTGCTAACATTTTAATTCATTCATGAACCATGAAATGCAATCCACTCCGCGATAAAGATTTGTTTTACATTTTGACTTATCAAAACTACATTGTACATTATAAGCTACACTTGTTGGGATATGCTTTTGATAATTACATGTATTACCATCTGTCTCATTAACACGTTCCAGTAGACACTCAATATCCGCGTACACAACAAAAGGTACCTTATCTTTAAAACGATATTTTTTAAATTGTAGAATGTTATTTTTATTATCGGGTAAAATCATTCTACATTTGTTAATCTTTTCACACGTTGACCTATGTCTTTGGTAAGAATTTTCTGTACTAAGATGACATAAACATGTAATGTCATTCTGTAATGTCATCGTCACAGTCAGTATTTTCAATCATTAATAAGTGAATTGTTGGTTTCTTAGACATATTTTTACTCAAATAAATTGGAATAATATCAGGTTTCTGCTTTTTTTCTGAATTGTCTAAAGCGTAAAGGTTTATTTTTAACTTATTAAGTTTTTCAAATTTTGTAATATCTTGAAAGCATATTGGAAACTCAATATCATTATACTTCAATACTTTACTATAATGTTTATACGAATCTGTTATTGTTACATTCTCATTTACTGGATATAATGCTGCTGTGACTGACCACAAAAAGCAATATGGATCGTTGTTTTTAATGTTAATTACGGCTTTTTTATCTTGAATATATTTTGGTAATTTAATAAAGGTAGACAAACCAACTTGAAAAGCGTCATATCTATTTATATTAACTACTAAATTAATAATTTCATTTAAACTCCAACCAGAGTCTTTTTCCTGAAATTCCTCCACCCCTACCAATACGTTATCTCTTACCTCATCATTAAACCATTCATTTAAGTCTGTAGAAAGTGAAATAATTGTGTTTTCAGTATTTACATGTTTCACAGCTTCAGTTATTTCCCCCTCTTTTAAAGTTTGAAATTTACCATAAAAAGTAACATTAACTTTTAAATTTGGATGTTGTTTTAAAGTATTTTTAATGTTTTCTACAGTTACTACTCTTCCATCTTCTAAAAATTGTTTTAAATCTTTATGAGAGAGATTCACTACCGAAACAGTACTTATCCGAGTTTCAAAAGCAGTCTCTATATTCTGCCACCGAACCCCCCTCTCTTCTTCCTGCAGAGTCCTTAAACGTCCACCGCTTTTTTCAAAATGTTGTTTGATTTTTGCCTGGAATGCTTTAAGCAATGCCAAAGACACAGCTACACTTCTTTTTTCTTTCAACGATAAATTTTGTCGATTGTTTTTCAAAAAAATTTTCACCGAATGAATACTGTTCATTCCCAATTTCAATCCCTTTCTGCATTCTTCATGGTTTGACTTCTCTTTTATCAACCGATATGTTTTTTCCAACGAAGATACAAACGTTTTAATACGTTTTGAATCCATTGTCCTAATATATATCTGAAAATTAAACAGTGTTGTTAATTTAATAAATGTTACAGAAAAGACTAAAGAGTCTCAGTTAAACACCTTTCTTAAAAAGATAATTTTTTAATATGTAAATTTTGCCGAAAATTTTAAGTTTCTAAGGGGATTTACCTTTATAAAAAGTATTTAATAGTACTTTCAAAAATTTAATTTTTTTTTTAAAAAATTATAAACTACTGTGAAATATCATGAAATTTCTTTTACCTGTATTATATTAAATCAAATGTAATGTTCTAAATTGCTTTAAAAAGTTTTAAATTGTCAACTCTGACACTTGTTCCTAATTCATTCTTAAGATTTTTTGAAATACATATCTCGAAAACGGTGAGAGATATGAAAAATCTAACGAAATTTACAGAGTTCCTAAGGGCACTTTACTTTTATAAAAGCTATTCAATAAGATTTTTTCAAATCAAAAAATTCGAAAAATTTTTAAATTTTCGAAAATTGTAAAAAACATTAAAACATTTCAAATTTCACGTCAATTTCTTAATTTATTTAAACGATATTACACTGCATATAAACTCTTATTCTAAAATGTGTTACAAAATTTGAAAATGTCAACTCTAATACTACCCCCACCCGTTCCCAAAGTTTTTTCCAAAATATCTCGAAAACAGTGAGAGATATGAAAAATCTAACGAAATTTACAGAGTTCCTAAGGGCACTTTACTTTTATAAAAGCTATTCAATAAGATTTTTTCAAATCAAAAAATTCGAAAAATTTTTAAATTTTCGAAAATTGTAAAAAACATTAAAACATTTCAAATTTCACGTCAATTTCTTAATTTATTTAAACGATATTACACTGCATATAAACTCATATTCTAAAATGTGTTACAAAATTTGAAAATGTCAACTCTAATACTACCCCCACCCGTTCCCAAAGTTTTTTCCAAAATATCTCGAAAACGGTGAGAGATACGAAAAATCTGACGAAATTTACAGGATTCCTAAGGGCACTTTAATTTTATGAAAGCTATTCAATAAGATTTTTTAAAATCAAAAAATTCAAAAACTTTTTAAATTTTCAAAAATTGTAAAAAACATTGAAATACTTCAAATTTCACGTAAATTTCTTAATTTATTTAAACGATATTACACTACATATAAACTCATGTTCATAACTTTAAAAATAGTGTGCACAATTCGCAAAGCTTTCTTTATAACCTCAAAATAAGATGTGTATAAAAAATTTGATTCCTAAGCAATTTTTTAGGTGTGACTATCACTTCAGAGGTTGAAGAAGAACTGTGTAATTAGATCTTTTACAGTGTAGTTATATATCAAGAAACACGTTTCAAAATGCATTTCATGTAATTACGCATCAAATACCAGCTACACTGCTTCGAAATTTCCCCCACCACTCTCCATATTTCCAAGAAATCGTACTGCTACGTGAAATAAATGGCTGATTCCTCCTTCAAGGTCAAAGGTCAAATTTTATATATTGAAATATGTCCCCTCCAAATCGAAATTGCATAATACAGTGCAATTCTTTTAAGATCAAAGCACCCCATTTCCAAGAAATCCTCACCACCAAGCTAAATTCAAAGGTCAAATATACCCTTTCCCCACCCTGCAGTCCTTTCTGATCATGTCATATACCCCCCACCAATACATTTCCCCCACCATTTGCATTACACAATATGTTGCAATATCTATCTCCCACCACTAAGAAATAGCACCCACTAATACATAACCCCATCACTAGGATTACGCAATATGCTGCAATATCTGTCATGTCTTTTTATCCCCCACCCCTCATCTCAATGATGTCACAAGGTTGACCTTGAAACTGTTTGCTCAATTGAGTGAGTACACAGATCCAGTCACATATACTTACCTCACACATACACGCTGATGTATGCTTACCTCACACGGATACACTAACACATGCTTTCGTCATCACTTTCCGTTGTATTCTTTCTAAAGCTGGCTCCTGATTGGTCCATTCCATTGTAACCCTCTAAAGGTCGCTTCTGATTAGCTCTCACACAGACACACTAACACTAGTATATCCAGAACCGGCATAGTAAGTCCGATATTATTTGAAAACATGCATTAAACATTTTATCGGAATTCCTGCGGAATTTGTGACGGGAATTTCCGATCGGAATTTCTAATTAGAATTTGCAGGGAATCTTTCCACGTGGGGATAAAGACAAGCAGGGCTGACGAAACTGATTCTTTCTATATGGGGAAATCCTTCCCTCTTACCTCCTACCACCTATGTAAATAATAAAAAAAATTATTTTATGTAGGAAAATAAGTAATGTAGCATGTGGAGTTCCCCACCGACTTGGATTTAGCTTGCGGAAGATTCCACACATTGAAAAAAATGTTATTGAATCAAGAAAATTTTATTTGGTTCAAGTATATCGCCGGCTTCAATGGGGACAAGTGCATTATGATATTGGTAAAAAAAATCATTCTCTTAAGGTGCAACTGTTTTCTTGGGTGAAAAAACAGTTGCACCTCAAGAGAATGATTTTTTTTTAACAGCAGTCGCCTATATAGCTCAGTGGTTAGGTAGTTAGTTTGCGTGCGTCGAACCCGGGTTCGAATCCTCGTCCCCCCAAATTTGTTTTAAAATTTTTCTTCATAATTTCAGGTTCTCACACTATCAATTAGGATATAATACTTAATCTGTATTTATAAATCTTCAAACGGTAACATTAAAATAATTCTTTCTGTCAATCTAGAGGTTCTGTGGAAGCTTCTCTGAAGCTTCCCTGAAGTTTCCCTGGAGGTTCGACGGAAGCTTCCCTGGAGTATTTTTTTCAGTGTACTCTATTTGAAACATTCTTTTATAAAAAAATATAAACAATAATATAATTTTTATATAAAAATATAGGGACGTATGATTAATTTCTAAAATGCATTATTTATAATTTTCATTTCATTGAATTTCATGAAGTAGAATTTTCTTGTAGCCGAAATTTAACATTTTCGAATTTGTTTTCAATAGAATTTAAATGAATTCGAATTTTTAGTTAACAGAAGTTTTAGGTCATTGAATTTATATTTAAAAGAATTTTCATTAAAAAGAAATTCAATTTAAGCAAATTTTAATTCAGAAGAATTTTCATTTTATAAAATTTTAAATTATTCTAATTTTTAAATGCCATAATATTCATCTGACCGAATCTTCATTTATCCGAAATTGTATTAGTACGAATTGATATTTGATGGAAAAGATGAAAGGTACAATGTTCATTTGTTAGAAATTGCAAATGGCCAAAAGAGGATCCTCTTTCGGCCATTTGCAATTTCGGACAAATGAACATTCTGGTAAGTAAAACAAACTTCGAGAAATGGGTAATTAATTACACTATTGAAAAGAATAGTTTAAAAAATTAAATAATAAAAAAATAAATTTAAACAAAAGCTGTAAAATTATAGGAATAATTGTCTGAAATAATTGTAAATTGAACGAATGCATTTAAAATCGAAAAAAATTGAAATTTAAGAAAGTATTAAAAAAGTAAGGAAATAAATTGAAAATGTAAGAACTAAAATGAAATTTGAAAAAATAATTCAGAATTAATAAAAAATTACAAAATGACGAAAATAATTGACAATTCGAAACAAAATTAAACAAATGACTACATTGATAGGCAACCGAACAAAATAATTCAAAAAAGCAAAGAATAATATTATAAAATTTAATATAATAATTGCAATTGGAAAAATTGTAGGAATTAATTACAAATTACGGAAATTAATTCATAATTGAAGGAAATAGTTGAAAAATAATGAGATTAAATGAAAAATTGAAAGAACTATATGACAAATGCCGAAAATAATTATCAATTGAAAACAAAATTCGAAAAATGACTAAATTAATAGACAACTGACAAAACTAATTGAAAGAACGAAACAAGAAATATTAAATTAAAAAAACAAAACTGTTAGTTGACAAATTAAGAAAATTGTAGGAATAATATTGTTGAAAATAATTGCACATTTAACTAAGTGATTAAAAAGAAAAAAAATTAATTGAATTAAAAAAAATAATTAAAAATCTAAGAAAGCAATTAAAGATTGAAGACTGGAATTGACATTGAAAGAATATACATAAAACTTAAAAAAAATTAATTGAAAGAAGGCGAGATTTAATGAATATAAAAGAAAACAATAGAAAACTGACGAATGGAAATAAAAATTTAAAAATGGGATGGCAATTTAAAGAAAATAATTGAATAATTGTATTTAAAATCAATGAAACTTAATGATAATCTAAAAAAATAATAGAAAAGATGCTATAATTTTTTGATATTAAAGACAGTATTGAATTGAAAATTGAAAAGTGGATTATAAATTTAAAGAAAATAACTGCAAAAATGCAAATTAAAAAGAATAGTTCTAGAATTCAAAAATGGAATTGAAATTTAAAAAAAGAATTGTGAGTGACAATAATAATTGAAAAATTCCCTGATTTATTGAATATTGAGGAATTAATTAAAAATCTATAAAACTAAGGAAAAACTAAAGAAAATATTTCAGAATTGAAGAAAATAATTAAAAATTGAAGAAATAAATTGAAAATTAAAGAACTTAATGGAAATTTCAAGTACCCAAGCAGCACGTAATATTACATGAGTATCACAGTGATATCATATTGTAATATTGGTAATATTACGAGGTGATATTACAGTGATATTGACGTGATATTGAAATGTCCGCCTCAAGGTAATATTACAAGTAATATTACAGTGATATTGAGGTAATATTACAAATTTATTTTACATCAAATAAATTATTTTAAAAAATATTGGGCTCACACGGGGTTCGAACACGCAAGGTTCGACACGGCGTGAATACGCCTTGTACCACTCGGCCATCCAGCTCTTGGAATTTATTTCAGAAAGCGTTCTTCATGTATTACCTTTAAATCCCTTTGGTAAAATATGAAGAACGCTTTCTGAAATAGATTCCAAGTTCTGGATGGCCGAGTGGTACAAGGCGTATTTACGCCGTGTCGAACCTTGCGTGTTCGAACCCCGTGTGAGCCCAATATTTTTTAAAATAATTTATTTAATGTAAAATAAATTTGCAATATTACCTCAATATCACTATAATATTACTTGTAATATTACCTTGAGGCGGACATTTCAATATCACGTCAATATCACTGTAATATCACCCCGTAATATTACTAATATTACAATATGATATCACTGTGGTATTCGCGTAATATTACGTGCTTCTTGGGTAAATAATTGATAATTGAGAAAATGCGAAAATTGTTTAATAGTAAATCAAATAATTGAAAATCATAAATCGTATTATATGCGCTATAACTATTAGCATATTGAATATAATATCGTTCGATTTGTTTTGCTTCAGACAATCTAATGCAGAAATTTCATTAACAGCGCAGACCTATATTTTTTTCAATTTTTTTGCAACTACCATTCTCATGAATAGAAATTCATTAAAATGAATTACAATAATTGTTTTTTTGTCCTCCCTTCACGGAAAGTATGTCATTTCGTGCACTAAAAATGGGCGCAAAGTGATGTATTGCCGCCAGATGAAAGGCAGTGAACGCAAAAAACTTTTGCACCCGCTGAATTGAGCCCAATGACATACTTTCCATATAGAAAGGATAAAAAACGAGTGCTTTGGATCCCCTCGGTTTTCCTATTTCGCCCTTGCTGCAATCACCTACCTTGCGCCCTTGATACGAAAATAACTATTATGCATTTCTAGAGCATATGTCTTAAGTAAAATGATACCTATATATCTTACATTTAAAACATAAATCTATGAAAACCATTGTTTAAAAAAGGCCCTTTTTTGACTTTGTGATCTTTTTTGTTTCTTCAGATTAGTGTTTAAGTTTTAACAAAAACATTAAAATGTTAAATGAATAATTTAAACATTTTATTTCTGTTCTCTTCAGGAGGAAGATTATATCTTCAAGTACCCACAGAAGACTATATTGATAGTGTCGAGGGGCAGAGGATGAGCTTGGCTCAGCTTTTAGAGGGTCGGAGAGACTTAAAAAGAATTGCAGTTCAACAAATGATCAGGGAAGATTTGCAATTGTAAATTGAGGATCCTTTTTTGATTAGGTTTATAAGATAAAGATTTTCACTAAAGCAGCACGTGATATTACGCGAATATCACCATAATTGAATATTGATAATATTACGGAGTGATATTACAGTGATATTGACGTGATATTGAAATGTCTGCCTCAAGGTAATATTACAAGTAAGATTATAGTAATATTGATGTAATATTACAAGTAAAATTACATTGATTTTATATAGGTTGAATCCATTTCAAATCATGCAGACCGACTAACTTTAAGTTGTAGATTTAACTGCCACTGAAATATGTAATTCTTTATGAAAAATAAAGACACTCGTATTTTTTTATTTTTCAAAAAAATTATTTTTAACGAAGTTATGCGCATTTGAATTTTGAACCAGAAAACTCAAAAGAACAGTAAAAAAAAATTTTTTCGCTTGTAATTTTTTGGCTAATTTATATAATCAAATTATTTTTCTTGGGTCTTTTGAGTGGTCTTGTATTCTTCAAAATCCTATTTGAAATTTGTAAAAAGTTTCAAAATTAACGAAATGGGGGGTGATTTTCTGAAAATTAACAAGGTCCATTTTCTCAAAAAGCCCAGTTTTTTTTTTGTCTCAAAATTTTACCATAAAATCTTACTAATATGACAACTAATTCCCATAAGTTTCAAGCTTGCTAAACCATACTGGCAGCCAGGAGAATTTTATTTTGAAAAATATTTTTTTACTTGGTTTTGGATTGTTGGAGGGCAAGTTCAAAAACAAATGAAATGTTATGAATTAAACTGAAGTAAGTTTGTTTATAACCAACAATTATAGATTTAAGTAAAAGCATTTTCATATTAAAATTAAGAAATTTTACAGGGTTTAATGTTTTAAACCTATGGTAATATTAGTTTGAAATTTTGTGAAAATGCTTTTACTTAAATCTATAATTGTTGGTTATAAACAAACTTACTTCAGTTTAATTCATAACATTTCATTTGTTTTTGAACTTGCCCTCAAACAATCCAAAACCAAGTAAAAAAATATTTTTCAAAAAAAATTCTCCTGTCTGCCAGTATGGTTTAGCAAGCTTGAAACTTATGGGAATTAGTTGTCATATTAGTAAGAATTTATGGTAAAATTTTGAGACAAAAAAAAGCTGGGGATTTGAGAAAATGGACCTTATTTATTTTTAGAAAATCACCCCCCCATTTCGTTAATTTTTAAACTTTTTACAAATTTCAAATAGGATTTTGAAGAATACAAGACCACTCAAAAGACCCAAGTAAAATAATTTGATTATATAAATTAGCCAAAAAATTACAAGTGAAACAAATTTTTTTTACTGTTCTTTTGAGTTTTATGGTTCAAAATTCAAATGCGCATAACTTCGTTAAAAATAATTTTTTTGAAAAATAAAAAAATACGAGTGTCTTTATTTTTCATAAAAAATAACATATTTCAGTGGCAGTTAAATCTACAACTTGAAGTTAGTCGGTCTGCATGATTTGAAATGGATTCAACCTATATATAATGTATTAATATGACAAATTTCTTTTACATCAAATGAAATATTTTTAAAAAATTGGTCTCACACGGGTTTTGAACTCGGAAAGTTCAACGTTGCGTGAATACGCCTTGTACCTCTCGGCCATCCAGCACTTGGAATGTATTTCAGAAATTGTTCTTTATATTCTATCAAAGAGAATTGAAGGTATTAAATAAAGAACACTTTTTGAAATAGTTTCCAAGTACTTGATGGCCGTGGGGTATAAGGTGTATTCACGTCGTGTTCGAACCCCGTGGAAGACAAATTTTTTTAATATATTTTATTTCATATAAAAAGAAGTGTGTAATATTACATCAATATCATCATAACATTATCTCCATATCAATGTAAAATCGATGTAATATTACGTCAACATCAATATAATATTACGTGTAATATTACCTTCAGGCGGACATATCTATATGAACGTCAATATCACTGTAATATCACCCCCCAATATTACGAATATGACAATGTGGTATCACTGTGATATTCGCGTAATACAACGTGTTTCTTGGGCATCAATTTGTTATAATTATTTTGATTCTTAATGATTATTATTTTTTTCTTAACCACTCTCTAAATCTGAATTAGTTATTTTTCACTAATGAATTAGCTAGAAATCGGCCACTATTAAATAGTGAAAAATTTCACTAATTTTTATTACAAAATTACTAATTATTAGTAGGAAACTACTATTTGCAAAGTGAAATATCTACTAATTCAAAAAGTGAATTTCACTGTTTCAATTAGTAGATATTTCACTTTAAAATTAGTAGTTTTCTACTAAACATTAGTGAAATATTTACTAATGAATTAGCGAAAAATTGATCACTATTAAATAGTGAGAAATCGCTAATTCAGATTTAGAGAGCACTTTTCTTAAGGATAACATACTTTTTCTTTCATTTCTCCTTTCATTTCATGTAATGAGGTATTTTTTTTAATTTATAAGAGAAATATTTTTATCTTATTAACTTAATTGCAATTTGGAAATATCAATTACTGAGAAATGTGTAGTAGAAAAATTGTAATTATTAGTAAAGAATAATACTAATTTCAATATGAAATATGTGTTAGAACGTTCTTACAATTAATAGCTACTATCAATAAGTATTTTATTTTCATTTTTTATTCTCCTTTATTTCCACAAATACATATCCTATATAACTTTGAAAATGCATGAATTTTACTTCTCTAAAATTGCGAATATACGAAAAACAATTAAATATTAATGATTTATTAAAAATATCAAAATTGAACTACTAGAAAATTAACATTTTTTTAAAAAATATATGACAATGGGTACGACTTTTAATATTATTTGGAATGTCATCACTTCATCTAACTGCAAATGATATAATTTTCATGATTTTTCTTCTACGAAATAAATTAATGTACATTGTTTAAAATAGAATGATACATGAAATGATTTTACACGAAAAAAGGCAAATATCATTCTTACAGTATAAATTAATACTAATGTTATCAAAACAATTGTTTAAATGTCTTTAAATTGAAAAGTAATTATCATTTTGGAGAAGAATTTGAAGTTAATTTTTTTTCATGTACCATGAGATATGTCAAACGGAACAAATGTATATATATATATATATATGTAACACGGAAAATTAGAAGGGATCTACGATCAGAAAAAATAGATTTTTTATTAATTAGTGATTTAGAAAAAGACACGTTTTGCCTATCAGCATTACTAAACAATAAGAAATAAAATTCTTTGGCTGTAGGTCCCTTTTAACTTTCCGTATCACATATATGCAGGGATGTAAAGTTACGCGTAACTTCGAGGTTTTTTACGTAAATTACTTGCAAATTACATTTATGTAAATTACGTTTATTAGCCCCCACTCAGAAAAAATGCATTGCGTATTTTTAAAAATGTTAAAAACTATGTAATTTACATGTAAAAAAGTATGTAATTTACGTTAGGTAAATTACCTTTACATCCTTGCATATATAAGGCTGTTTACACTGCAAAAACAGGTGTCTTATTTTAAGACATTTTTATCTTCACTTTTAAGACGTTTTAGGGTGTCTTAATTTTAAGCCAATGAGAAAGCGTCTTACAAAATTATTAACCAATGAAATAACTTGAAATAACCGTAAGAGGTTTTCTGGATGTCTTGTGTGTTACAAGTGTCTGTTTTTACAGCGTACAACATTATTCTTCATTTTTATGCTCAACATATTATGGAAATTCTACTTGGTAATGCTAACTATCTAGCTTGGGAATATGGGCGCGCGTAGCGCGCATTTTTGGGGTTCTAGTATAATTAAAAATCATCGCGGGAAGTTGAGCTTCCAAGCTCTTTATTGCGGAAACGATCTCAAGGAGAGAATTCTGATTCATTTTGACGTTTCAGAATTTGAATTTTTATTGGTTTCGCGCTCTAAGCAGACCTGGCGTGTTACAGGTTGAATTTTTGGTGTGAGAAGTGGGATACTGCAAACTTTTCGCGAGTGATTTAAATTTAAACTTTATTCAAAAACCGGAAGTGAAATTTGAAAAAACTTTTTGATTAAAATTAAATTGATTTAAACAACTCGTTTTTGTGAAAATAAAAGTGAAATTTGAAGAAATTCAAAAATAACTTTGACAGTATTATTTCAATTTACAACTGGTAAAAGCAGTGCTATACAAAAGAAGTGAACTTTTATTCGAAAATTATTGAATGATAATTTCGAATTTTGCTGTTTATGAAAAATAAAGAAAAATCTTTATATTTTGAAAAAAGGCTCTTGCTTGTCAACCCACCCTTTTATTAGGGGGTGAATTGAGTAGCTTCCGAAAGAAGGGTTAACAAGCGAAAGATAGCGAGGAAGCCTAAGAAAAAAAAAATTAACAACATTCGACGCTAAGAAAAATACGTTTCAAGGACGAGAGGACTGCTGAAGAAGAGGACAGGAAGCGGAGGACTGCTAGTACTGGAGAGGACGAAGAAGTATTGCCGCGATACCCCCTCAAAGGTTTTTGGTGGGTTTTTAAACCTGGAGGCTAGAGGTACTGTCAACTAGTACCTGGGTTCGTAGACGGTGTTTTAAAGATCCCGCAGAAATTCCCGAGATCACCGCAGGCTTGCAGATTTTTGCAAAAAAAATTGATTTTTTGGAAAAGAAGAGAATCCGAAGAGGCTGATCCGCGAGTGTTATCAAAAGTGAAGTGTCTGAAAATTTTTGCAAATTTTTGCAAATTTTTTATTAGTGAAAGTGCCGATTTTTATGATCAGTTGTCATCAAGAACTTCGAATGGTAAGTCGTTTTGCCCATTTTTGTTGCGTTGCGAAGCCAATATCGTTTTGCGAAATTTTGAATTTTGTATTTTATAATTTTTGCGATTGCGTTTATTTTTTTGAGCTTATCACAGTGTAATAAGGTGTAAAGTGTGAGTTTACTCTGAAATCAATAAGTTTTATTGGTTGTAATTGTTTAACAAATTTGAAATTAAAATTTTATCAAAATGAGTACAAGAAATAGTGTGAACAAATCAGGGCGTGGTAGCCGTGGAAATCGTGGTGGTAAAAATCTGTCTAAAGTCTTAAAAAATAAAGAAAATTCTAATTCAAATTCAAATGCAAGTTTATCAAGAACAGTTTTGCGAGGCAGACCCATTTATCGTGCTATAGGTAACCGAGAAGTCGAAATGCAAAACGAGACTAATGAACCTTTGGAAAATTTTGAAGATGTCGAGACAAGGCCCAGTGCAGAAATTCAAACAAATGATCGCGTACACTTCGATTCTGATTTTCTATACCGTGCCCCTGAACGTATACTACCTGAACGTGTTTCGTGTTCTGTAGCGAGCACTTTGTCGAGTTTAAGTGCTAACGGAAAATTTACTATTCCTGAGAAAGATCCTGAAAATCCTATTCAGTTTAAATCTGCTCTCGAATTTTTGCCCAAAAGTTTCGATTGAGAAAATATGCCAGTCGGTAGATTTATTAATGATTCACGGTGCTCTTGGATTAGGTTTAACCCAAAGGTGCCCCCCCATCAAATTTTTCTCTGAATTCTTATTTTAGTATCAGAATTGAGTAATTTGAACCAAAAATTAAAATCTTCTATGGAAGGAATGAAAAGAAAACTCAATTTTTCGCAATTTTTTGTAGGTTAATTGTTCTAGCCACATCCAAAACCACTCCACGGTTAAAATTTCAGCTTAAAATATTTGTACGTTCAACTTTAGCAACATTTATACAATTATGATGCCAAAAATAAGTAACAGTAATTTTATAATCCATAAAAACAGCGAAAAAACAGTGCTTTTTGTTGGTTTTCAAGCCTAATCACTTTATCTATTATTGTAAATGCAAAGATTATAATATTCATTTGAAAGCTTATAAAATTCCCTACAAATCGGTCGTTTAGTCAATCTTTTATCTTTAGTAAATAAGAAGATATGGCCGTCAGAATTTCAGAAAACAACATAAAAAAACGTTTTCTATGTAGCAATTGGGCCTTAACTTTGTCAGCATGCAAAAGACAATAATTTTCAAGAATACATTTTTGAAGCTGACTAAATTTTAAACAAATGAGTCGAAATTTCATTTTAATCCAATAATATAAACCGGAGATATAACGTACTACACTTGGATGTGTCTACTTTTAAGTCGGTAGGCGCATAAGTTTTTGGTAGCGCGATCTGACACGTCTTTTTCAACATATTCTTTTTCTGTACAACACTTGTGGAATTGAAATCAGAAAGATTAAAACACATTTGCGTATTTATCAAAAAAAGAAACTTTATTTAGGACAGTTTTTGAGAAAAGTTTTTAAGACAATATGAACAAATTAAAATACATTCAAATCCTTATAATTATAATTTGTAAGGAATTGACATACGAATTCCTAACATATAGTTAAAGAAATCCAACGTCCATTCAAAAAGTATGCAAAGCATTATATTCGCGTAACGCATGCAAGAGTCGGCTCTCATACTCCGGATGCGTACTGATCACACTATATTTTTTCCAAGTCTGTTGGAAATCTGCATGCACGGACTCCATTGCTTGCTCGCTGAAGAAGCCTAGCGGTTTTTGTGTTTGTTCGCAAAAATCCACGACATGGAAAAATACAGCGTGAACTTTTGGAGTAATGGGTATTCCGATTTCTAGATAACTCCGCCTAAATGTGTCAATTTTTTGTTTAAATGTAGGGTCAAGTTGAGTACTGAAACAAGCTTTAACGACTGAATTAAAATCCTCGAACACTTTTACAAATGCTAAGCATTCTATGTCTTTCGAATATGATCGGAGTACATCAATTTTGTTCAGTAATTTCTTACAAGCGTTTCCATTAAAGCCCGAACATCCGCGACGAACGTCTCGAACAACGCAACATTTAGTTGCCCACATTAGAGCATCTTTTTCAAAATTCTGAAGCAAATGTGTATACAAGGTATTTATCACGCCCAGCATTTAATGCAATTCCGGAGGTGGAATGACAAAGAGGAATGAATCATCCTCTTCTGTTGTAATTATTGGAGGATGAATACAATTTTTATACAACTTTGCTTCAGATTTTTTAGCTCCTGATTGACGCCATTTCTCGTAATTTTCAGTAGTATTGCGTACAGTTCTATACTCTCCACAAACATTCATTTTATTTTTCGTAACGTAGCACCAAGTGCAAGGGAATACACTGCTATGCGACATAATACCAACTAAAATATTAGCTAATTTTAAATCAGTGGCTATTGTGCCTTGGAATTGACTTATTTTTAACGTCGTCCATATTTCTGACACATTTTCAAAATTTTCCTGAGATCCCCGTGCTAACGCCAATATAAGCAATTTGTTAACGCCTGAATCTTTGAATTTTTTCGCGCATATTCCGTCACTGAACTTTCGACGTCGCTCATTCGGGGACTGTTTTTCAACATTTGACTGTATCGATAAACATACCTTTAAGAAGTTTCCCCCTCCGTCTATCCCAAATTTAAGATGAACATCAGAAACACCACGTTTTTCAGAGACATGTTTAATTAGACCTTCAAGATTTACGCAATAGGCAATAGTCTCATTAACTGCAGTACATTCTAGACTCTTGTTTTTCGTAAAAGTAAATGTTTTTACATCGAAAAATTCATCGACACAATGACTCTTTCTAAATAACTCTTTCTGCAAATTTGGTTCAATTACCTTCGAATTTTTAGTAGCAACACGCAACGCCTTTGCTATTTCTAATGTCTGCCTCTGTGATAAATGTGTACCTGTCTGAATTTTTAAGAAATCGTCCGATGACAATAGTGGTTTCTTTGCTGAGCTTTCAATTTTCTTGGCCCCAACGACGATTCCAAGCGGTTTACCTCCGTGTGGTTGAACAAGTGACAAACTTGATTCATTATCTCCCAGTTTTCTCTTTAATAATGAAGAAATTACCTGGTCGACAACTTTAGGTCCTGCCTCTTCAATTGTATTTGTCAAATTTTCAATGCGAGTAGGAAGCGAACATTTATGCGAAGTTCCTCTCGAAATAACGCTAAAACAATTAGAACATCGAATCTCAGTTCTTTTTGATTCTGGGTGAAAAAAAAATTTAAGTAAATTTATCAATTTTGCTTTCTAATCGTTTATCATGGCATCATGTTTTAACTTACCAGCTTCTGCTACATTTGCGTTAGAAACAGTTGTAAATCTTAATGAATTTCTACGTGCTAATACGCACAAATCACAATCACACGTAGCATCGGAACTCATTCTTGTAACTTTCTTTAATGGAGCAAATTTGCTGTAATCCGGCATCTGGACTTTTTTTGTCGGGTCATTTTGATACAGGTAAAGGTTACGTTTACAATTGGAGCACAAAACGACTGGTAAACGAATGTCATTTTGATCAAATTTAAATTGCTTATGCACAAGAGTGTACAATGCGCCTTTTATAGAATGCATAGTTTTACTTTTTCCCAGGCATAACAAACAAATACATTTTCGATTTTCTTCATGATTCCTGGCTTTTGGCATTTTCGCAACGTCAAACTTTATTTATATTATTAAAACAACCTGAACATGTTTGCAATTCTAATTATTCCCTAAGTAAAATATTGATCGTTCCTTCATAAACTATATATTTTAGTTAATACGTTATATTACTTTATTAACTAGAGATAAAAAATTAATTAAACAACTAATTTGTACCGAATTTTATAAGTTTTTAAAGAAATATTGTGATCTTTGGATTTAAAATGATAGGTATAGCGATTCGTCTTAAAAATAAACAAAAAACATTGATTTTTACTATTTTTATAGATAATCAAATGAATATTATATGACAAATACGTAGTAAATGTTTTAATCTTTTTCATTTTAATTCCACAAGTGTCGTACAGAAAAAGAATATATTGAAAAAGGCGTGTCAGATCGCGGTACCAAAAACTTATGCGCCTACCGACTTAAAAGTAGACACATCCAAGTGTAGTACGTTATATCTCCGGTTTATATTATTGGATTAAAATGAAATTTCGACTCATTTGTTTAAAATTTAGTCAGCTTCAAAAATGTATTCTTGAAAATTATTGTTTTTTTGCATGCTGACAAAGTTAAGGCCCAATTGCTACATAGAAAACGTTTTTTTATGTTGTTTTCTGAAATTCTGACGGCCATATCTTCTTATTAACTAAAGATAAAAGATTGACTAAACGACCGATTTGTAGGGAATTTTATAAGCTTTCAAATGAATATTATAATCTTTGCATTTACAATAATAGATAAAGTGATTAGGCTTGAAAACCAACAAAAAGCACTGTTTTTTCGCTGTTTTTATGGATTATAAAATTACTGTTACTTATTTTTGGCATCATAATTGTATAAATGTTGCTAAAGTTGAACGTACAAATATTTTAAGCTGAAATTTTAACCGTGGAGTGGTTTTGGATGTGGCTAGAACAATTAACCTACAAAAAATTGCGAAAAATTGAGTTTTCTTTTCATTCCTTCCATAGAAGATTTTAATTTTTGGTTCAAATTACTCAATTCTGATACTAAAATAAGAATTCAGAGAAAAATTTGATGGGGGGGCACCTTTGGGTTAAACCTAATCCAAGAGCACCGTGGATTGTCTTTTTGCGAGAAATTCTATCGCCGCTAAAGATCGCAATTATTTATTTTTAATGATACGATCGCGAATAGTCGGAAACGCTTTTGATTCTCTGCAAGATCGCGATCTGTATACTTTAGAAGACCTTTTAAAACACTTAAAAAATACATTTACTGAGCATCGCAGTATGAGTCAATTAAATACTGCACTTGCGACAATTGCTCTACGCGAGGATGAAACAGTTTTGAAATACGGTTCGCGTGCTAGTAAAATTTTAAAAGATATAAAGAGGTAGACGTTTAGAGATAGAAAGATATTGTGTTTTGGGAATGCAGCGTAGATATATGAAAGGGATAGAAAAAGTGTAATCTCTTTCTATCCTCATATTTCTTTCCCTTTTTATCTTTTTACTCTTAGCAGGGAAGATGGCAATATTAAAGATTTTTGTGTCAATTCTAATACTCAAGATGTTGAAATGTCAATTTCTCCCTTAACTTTAGAAGAATTCAACATTGTTAATTCAAAAATTTATCCTGAAAATAAAGTAAACATTAATAATAAATTGGATGCAAATGTAAAAATAAACGTATGTACAAAAACAAATAAAAATATGAAAAGAGATAAAAATATTGATTTTAAGCGGGTAAAATTTTTGGAAAATGAACTTCATTTAGATAATTTGAATAAAGAAGAAAAAGATAATTTGCTAAAATGTGTGCGAAAATATCCATATCAATTCTATTTGAAAGGTGATAAACTGGGTTGTACAAATGTAATAAAACATAAAATAAATACCGTCGACGATATTCCGGTAAATAAAGGTAATTACCGATATCCGGTAATACATAAGGAAGTAATAGAAACGGAAACGAACAAATTAAAAGAAAATAATGCAATTTCACCATCTAATTCTCCATATAATTCTCCCGTTTGGGTGGTACCCAAAAAAGCCGATTCGCAAGGCAATAAACGTTATCGCATGGTAATTGACTATCGAGCCCTTAATGAAAAGACCGTAGGGGATGCTTACCCCCTCCCTAACATCACCGCTATTTTAGATCAACTCGGAGGAGCTCGTTATTTTACAGTTCTTGATCTTGCGTCCGGATTTCACCAAATCGAAATTGATCCGGCCGATCGCCATAAAACGGCCTTTTCAACCCTTTTTGGACATTATGAGTTTTATCGTATGCCCTTTGGACTTAAGTGCGCACCTGCCACTTTCCAACGTATGATGGACTTAGTATTGTCTGGTTTACAAGGGGTTGAAATGTTTGTATCAAAGAACATAATGAAAAATTAGAAAAATTATTGGGTAGATTAAAGACTGCTGGTCTTGTTTTACAGCCTGATAAATGTCAGTTTTTATGTAAAGAAATCGGTTACTTGGGACATATTATTTCTGAAAAGGGTGTAAAACCCGATCCGCAAAAAATCGATGCAGTAAAAAATTTTCCCCGTCCAAAATGTCGGAAAAACATTAAACAGTTTTTGGGACTCGCAGGCTATTACCGTAGCTTTATACCAGATTTTGCAACAATCGCTAAACCACTTACACAATTATTAAAAAAGGATAATCCCTTCTTATGGACCGAATTAGTCGAAAATTCTTTTGAAAAATTAAAAAATATTTTGTGTACTGAGCCATTATTCCAATATCCCGATTTTACAAAACAGTTCATAATAACTACAGACGCGTCGGATTTTGCCGTCGGTGCTATTTTAAGTCAGGGCGAAATTGGTAAAGATTTACCGATCGCTTATGCTTCTCGAACTTTGGGAAAATCCGAATTAAATTATACGACCACTGAAAAAGAATTGTGTGCAGTAATATTCGCCGTGAAACATTTTCGACCTTACGTTTACGGTCAAAAATTTACTTTAGTTACTGATAATCGCGCTTTAACTTGGTTAGATAAATTAAGAGATCCTACGATGGGATCACGTCTCGCTCGATGGAAAGTAATGTTACAAGCATATGATTGTAAAATTGTATTTAAACTGGGAAGGGCGAATGCGAACGCGGATGCACTTTCTCGGAATCCAACTGATAACATAATCCAAAATGATAAAGTTAATGATGAGATTGTAACTAACAATATTGTTAAACATTTTATTGCAGTTGAAACTGAATTTCATGAATATCCGATTGAAAAAGTTATTATTAGTAATTTTAAACTTTGTAAAAGCAATGATTTTAATATTTCTGTTTTTGACGTGGACGAAAATGATACTGAAACTGGAACTGGAACTGGAACTGGAACTGGAACAGAGACTGACGAAACGTTGACAAATGATGGGACAAATGGTTTGACAAATGGTTTGACAAATGGTTTGAGAAATGATGTGACAAATGGTTTGACAAATGATAAGAAAAATGGTTTAATAAATGATAAGAAAAATGGTTTGATAAATGATAAGAAAAATGGTTTGATAAATGATAAGAAAAATGGTTTGATAAATGATATGAAAAATGGTTTATTAAATGATAAGACTGATGCTGTGTGTTCCAGTCATAAAAATGTGGATACTGTGTGTTCCCACAAAAATAAAAAAGATGGATGCTGTGTGATCCCGTCAAGTAATAAGATCGATGCAATTGTTCCGATCATAAGAAATGATGAAAGCTATATGCTCGTACGTGACTGTGACGATAATGTTGGTTATGATGATATTGATGACGATGACGATGTACTTGATAAAGATGAAACAGAAAAATTAAAAGGTATTTGGAGTGATGTTTTAGAAAGACGAAATGAGATTAGTGATTTTTTTTATGATGATTATGAAGTTACTGACGATTACGAAAGTCCTAGGAAACAAGTGAAATTGAGTGAAATTAATGCAGTAAATAGTAAAGTAAATACAGTAAATATTGACCATTTACAGATTTTTCATGCAGGTTTTAAACAAGGAAATATTATTTTAACTCCATTGTTTCAATTAAATAAAGATAAAGTTTGGATGCAAGAAGATAATATTTTAAATTTTGTTTCGTGTGACGGTGTACTTACTACACCCCTGGGCCGAGAATTATTAAAAAATTCAATTATTCAGTTACCGAATTTAAAAGATGATCAAGCTGACGTTGGCTATGTTACAAGTAATATGCATAAAAAAGGCATGGTTTATAATTTATTTGTAAAAGAAAAATTTGATTCGAAAATTTTTGCGAAAAACATTGAAACTGCTATAATTACGTTAAAAGAAGCTTTAGAAACTACAAAAACAAAGACTTTTAGTATTTCACGCGAAGGCAATGGATTTGATAAATTTCCGTGGTCTGTAATTGAAAGAATTTTTAGAACTCATTTCGGTAAAGGTGGGTACGAAATAACGGTGTGTACAGGCGAAGTTAAAATCCCAAAATTAGAAAAACGCGCAGATATAATTCGCGAATGCCATGATTCTGTTATGGGTGGTCATAAGGGTGAAACTAAGACTTTGGAACGGATTCGCGAAAGATTTTATTGGAAAGAAATGAGAGACGAAATTAGAAATTATGTAAAAACATGTGAAGTTTGTCAAAAGCGAAAATTAACACGAGTAAAAACCAAAATGCCAATGAAAATTACTGACACTCCCATTAGAACTTTCGAAAAAGTTCAAATAGATTTAGTTGGTCCATTACCTATTACTGAATCAGGTAATCAGTACATACTTACCTGGCAAGATAATTTAAGAAAATTTTCCGGTGCAATCCCTCTTACGAAAATAGATTCACCTCACATTGCAGCAGCTCTTACTGAAAATTTAATATGCGTGTTTGGTTGTCCTGAAACAATTCAAACAGATCAAGGTTCTCAATTTATGTCTAATATTATGGAAAATATTGCTAACATTTTTAAAATTCGTAAATTTCGATCAAGTGCTTACCATCCGCAAAGTTTGGGTTCGTTAGAAAGAAGCCATCATACTTTTGTCGAGTATTTAAGAAGTTATAGCGAGCGTACAAATTGGGACGAATGGTTGCCGTTTGCAATTTTTTCATTTAACACTTCTGTTCACGAATCAACCGGAGTTACTCCCCATGAATTAGTTTTTGCAAGAAAGGTCAGATTTCCTTCAGAATTGGCTGATGAAAATGTGCCATTGACATATATCCAATTAGTAGACGAACTCTTGAATAAAATAGTAGAAACAGAATCTCTTGTTTTAGCTCGTTTGGAAGCTGCGAAAAGACGTTGTAAAAAGAATTACGACAGAAAAATTAATGAACAAAAGTTTGAAGTAAATCAGTATGTTTATGTTTTAGTTGATGTTAGAACGGATAAATTTGATGATCATTATACGGGACCTTTTAAAATCACAAAAGTAATGGATGAATTAAATGTTGAAATCCAAATTACGCCAAATAGATTTAAAATTATACATGTTAATCGAATTAAACATGCATTTTTAAGATATATCTAAATGCACAATATAAATTATAAACTTTTTAGAAAAATTAAAATTTTCAAATTTTGTATGTTCAAGAAAGTGATAATTTTGCAAAAGAAATTTTAATTTGAATAATTTAAAATAATTCAACTTACGAATATGATATTAAAGAGTAAACAAAATTTGACCTACTTTTACGAATGATTCTAGTAGAAAAGAAACTTGAATTTCAGGTCACTGTTGTTTATACAAAAAAATAAGTTAAAAAAATGGAAAATTTGAATTTTGAGTTGTTTAATTGGATTATGCTGCCATCTGTTGATATTGTAATGAGTGTTTGTCTAGTAACCTATAATTTTAACATTGACCATGATACACGTGTATACGGTATCTTATTTATTTATATTTTTTTAAATTATTTATGATTTTATTAATTGTTGACGTGACATTGTTGTGTTGTGTAATCTCCAAAATGTGAATGTATTATTTATAATGTTGTGAGTTGATTTTATATTTATTTTTATACTTTAGAATTGTAAATTTTAACTTGTAATTTAGTTTTGTTTTTAATTAACCTCAAATTTTAGTATGTTTTGTTTTATATTACGAATTTTATATTTATATTGTGTTATTATGTTCTTTTTTAGTTGTTTTTGTCCTGAAGAGGCCTACATATATGTAGGCGAAACGTCGACAGTTTTTAATTGTTTTTGACGTGACTTTACGTTGAAATAAATTGACTGACTTTTGTCTGGAGAATACGTGTTTGTTTTTCTTACTTTGATGATAACTCCTGGACGTTAAACTACCTGTTTTGGATAATTAATTTATAATTTTAAGATATTTTATAAAATTAAGTAGAATTAATATCATAAATAATATTGGCAAGCAACACGGGCAATTCGACGAATTGAAAGAAAGAACTCTTTATTTTACAACGAAATATAGACTATTTATAAGTTTGAATAAATAAGATAATTTATTATAAATTCGTTAGTTGAAAATGTTTAATTCAAAGAAAGACCGATGAAATAATGAAAATCAAATCATATAGTTTTATAATTGAAACCCTAATTCCTAGAAAACAGTGTAAGAAGCGTGCCGACTATTATGTTTTCGATCTAAGCTGCGTTGACAGAAAACTCGTAAATTCAATGTACTGTCATCTCGCCCCTAGAAAAATGTCACTCGTCGATTGTGCAACCTTTTCTCGGTAACCAAAAAGAGAAACGAATTTAAGTAATTTTTGATTGGTAGATTCGCCATAAAAAGGTGATATCATGTGTATTCTAATTGGTCAATTTATAAAAATTGTGTAATACGAATTTGAAAGGGGAAGTTGCTTCTTCTCCAACAACAGAAAATGATGTAGACTTATTCTGACTCTCGAGGCTGAAGCTCGTTCTTTTTCTGTTCTTAAAATTATAAGATCAGACTTTGAAAATTCTTTGATTGAAATTGTGAATTTTATTATTTCAAATTGAGTATTTTGCAATAAACTGATTTATAGTTTAAATTCAATTTTCTTGTGTTTTATTCATTTAATGGACAATTTATTATTTTAAAATTTATTAGTTTTAAATTTATTAGTTTTTAGTATAATTAAAAATCATCGCGGGAAGTTGAGCTTCCAAGCTCTTTATTGCGGAAACGATCCCAAGGAGAGAATTCTGATTCATTTTGACGTTTCAGGATTTGAATTTTTATTGGTTTCGCGCTCTAAGCAGACCTGGCGTGTTACAATCTCTAAACTGTGGCGTCACCTGGCGGCAAAGTAGCGGTACTACAAGTTATATCTTCGAACAAGTGATTCATATAATTATGATCGAACTTCACTTGTAAGTTCGTTTAATCATTAATTAATACAATGTATACTTACCGAATTTCTTCCTATAGAATTTTGTTAAAGTTAAAAACAAGATATTGAAATTATAATCCTTATTGTATATACAATATACTTGGAATAATATATTTAAAATAATACAATATTTCAAATAATCGTGTCATATTTCAACCAATAAGATTTCAAGTTTCTTTGAGTTGAATTAACCATTGGGTTAGGCTAGGTTCATTATCTTAACATTAATTAGTTAGTAAATATTTATTTTATAATTTTTAATTTGTTATTCTATAGTATCACTGCACTGCATACTTTTTTAAATCCACCAAAAAATATATATTCTTATTTTTGTAGATATAGTGATTTATATTTGATATATGTTATATCATTCGTTTCTCTAATGTATGCCAACGTGTGTCAAACACGTATGCCTTTATTGATTAATTAAGATTAATTTGTCACACAAATAGAGAATTTTTTTCTTAAAATTTAAATTAAAAACTAGATACAAAAAAGTAGCTTTATTGTTTAATACATTTAGTGATTGATAAATTTCGAGTTTTGTAAGTGTAAACACAACCTGCATCAAAACACAGACAAAACCTTAAATTGAAGAATTTGATCAATTTTAAAGATCTTGAAATTATTTTAACTTTTATTTGAAAAAAATAAATTTCTTCGAACTTATCTAAATTTTAAGTCTTTAAAAACGAACAATTTTGTTTTAGCTGTAATGTAAATCTTTGGGTAGATTAAATAATATTTACTTTTGAAAATGTCGTGCGTTTATCAACGATCTTTTGCAATTATACAATTTTCTTAACCAGAAGGAGAGTTAATACCTATTGATTTTGTCCCAGGATCTTGGATATCTATTTCAAGTGATAAAACGTATAAGTGTAAATATCCTCCTTCGAAATTTTACAGTAAAGTGTCAAAATGGACTAAAGAATTAAAAGAACCAGAGTCCTCCGGGAAATCATATCCAGTCAAAATTCTAGCTGGTGCAGGTAAGTGTTAACAAATTTATATTTTCAATTTACACAGAGATAATTTCTGTTAATTGTAAAAATAAAATAACATATTTTTTTTTATATTTTTGAGCAAGGATTTAGACGATGTTCTCGAGCACTTAGCGATTTTCATTGTGCTTGTACAGATTCTGAAAATCTAAAAAACAAGCACATCCAGTAGTTTTATCGGATAAACAAACTAATGATATCTTGCAGAAAACAACAAGTGTAGCTCAACCTAAAATAAGTATGGCCTCTAAAAATTTGAAAAAAAATAACAATCAAATTGTCAGAAAATCTAAATCATCACATCAAGAAGATCGTCTATTAAAATAAAAAAAATTGTCAAGAGGGCCGTTATAGATTCAGACGATTCAGGTAGCTCAACATCTACTGTGAATGACCCTCAACCAAAAAGCATTTTAACAGAAAATCTAAGTCAATAATTTTTTTTTAAATTAACATTTTATAATAGTAGAACTTGGATTAACATTTTTATACTATTGTTTTAAATATGGAGCACAGAATAGCAATTATAACGAAAACCGCTCATCAATTGAATCATCTCACAAATCTCCAACAAATAAATCGTTCAAAAGGCAAAGAATAACTGAAAGTGACTCGGACGTCTCAATGTCTTCTGTTCAAGATAATCCCCGCCCAAACTTCACAAATGCACAAGAAAAAGAAGGTAATTATTTGTATTACTTACTACACTATATTTGCTTATAATTAATAATATTAAATACTATCATTTTAATTTAAACAGACTCAAATACCTCAGATGACAGTAGTTCCAATTCTTCTAAAAACTTCTCACATGATAATTCTAATTCTGGTAATTCAGGTAATTTATATAATATATGTTTATTTTCTTCTATTTATTCTATTTTTTTCTCCTGAAAATCTCTCGCAAGATAATTCTAATTCTGATAATTCAGGTAATTTGTATAATATGTTTATTTTCTTGTATTTAATTTAACCAAATTTGCATTTATATTTAAATTAAAAAACAATTTTTTTTTATTTTGTATCTTAGAAATAAAACGATTCCTTTGCAGATCCTCTTGTTCAATATTTTGACAAAAAGTTTGATGAATTAAAAGGCTACGTGGGTAAAAAAATACGTTCAGCAAAAGACAGTATTCTTCATGATGTTACTACAAAAACACAAGGCATTTTATTAAATATTACAATTATAAAAAATAACTCTCTTCCTTCGGACATTAATGAGATTACAAATATTCTAAATGTTGTTTTTCTGTTAACAACACTCCCCGAATTTTTATCATTTGAAGAAGATCTCAAGACTAATGAAAAAAAAGAAGCCTTGGTGAGTAATTCTTAATTGAACATTTTCTGGTTGCAAGTACTCATTTATTAATATATAATAACTTATATTCTTATTAATAATAAAACACGTAATAAATTTAAGATCCTTTTAATATTAAATTAAAAATATTTTAAATATGATATTTTAGTATACCTACAAAAAATTAGTTTAATACTAATTTTTGTTTAAATAACTTTAATTTGAAATTATCCAGGTTTTAACTGATCTAAACAAACAATTTAAATATAAAAGTTAAACGATCCATACAATTAAACATTTAATTTATATCAATTTTAATAATTTCTAATTTTAAGTCATCCAAATTTCAATTAATAATTTTGTCAATCCACTGCAAATTTAGAAAAAACCCTAAACTTAATCTACTTAAATGTCAATTCGTTGAAATTTTTATTGATTACAGCTTTTTAATATTAATGTTTCTTTAAATTATCCTACATTTCAGTGGGTATATAAATTTATTTTTTTATTTTGATAAAATAATAATACATATTTTTTTAATTTAGTTACAATAGTTTTAAATTCATTGTTACACATACTAATTTACCATCAAAAAACTTTGAAAGAAAAATATATTCCTTTTTACTTCCTCATAGAGCAAGTGAACAAGTATTGTTTATCAACTGATTTTATATTTTTAAATTTTTAAATTTTTTTAAACAAAAGCTTTTTTTAAATATTATATATTTTATTCGTTTTCATTTTCAGACTCATTTTGTTCAACATCTTTGCTTGACCGCGACGTCACCATCAGAATGCATTTTCAAATCACTTCCACGTGTTATGAATAAGGAGGTTCAATGAAATTATTCCGAACAGGGGACAAAAAAGAAGGGGGAATCTAAATTAAATTTCAAAGAAACAGTCACCTACAGCTGTTTTGAAGGTATAATAAAGATTTACTTAGATACAAAGTACATACAAATTGATCTTCACAAGTATGCGGTTACCTGTTTTAAACATTTTAAACTAATTGCCTCTTCGGTTTTTATTTAAAAATTAAATTTGGTCGTTTTAATTGATTTCAAACTATGAAATAGTTAAAAATTCTGACATAATTAGTAAAAAATTAAGTCACTTTGTGAGTTTTTAAAATATATGAGAAGCACTTTTTCAAAAGTTGATAAATCCACATTTTCCTATTTCGAGAAAATAAAACAAATGCAGATTCACATTAACCTCTAGAGTTAATTATAAAGTAGAAAAACTTCGAAATTATTTATATCAGCATGTTTTCCGTATTTAAGGCGATTTATTTTTAATTAAAGTTTTTAATAATTAGGGAATTTGAAGGTTTTTGTCATTTTTCCCAGGAAAAGAATTAAAAATTTAAATCATCTTAGTTAAGTCTAAATTTTTTAAATTCAAAGTTCTTTGCAATTAAATTTTTTCTTAAATTTAACAGTAACAGATCGCTTTTTAAGGTTTCTAATATGTTAAATTTGCGATTATCTCTACTTTTGTGGAAAATGGATTAATCAACTTTTGAAAAAGAGCTCCTCATATATAATAGACGGTAGCATAAATTATGTTTTTTTTCAAACAGAAATTTCATAATCGTCTATCTATTAATATCCAAAAATATCTATCTATTAATTATTCTTTGTATTCACGTTAAATTTTTTTTCAGTATCTGTCCTCTAAAAATTCCAAAACACAACTGACTCACAAAAATTGATCTCAAAAGTGGGAAAATGGCTTTCGGGTTACAAAGACCGTGACAAAGGCCGACAAGAACGTTAATTAGTTATTTGAGAATTTTTTCAGGCTTAAAAAAAATTTTACCTACGTTGTTAAATGATTAATTCTTTTCTCCTGAAAAATGTTTTATTTATAATTTAAATGTTTAAACATATTTATATATTCATTTTCAATATATGCTTTAATTTAATCTAAAAAGTTGTTCGTCTCAAAAAAGGAACTAATCGACATTGTTATTTTTTTAAAAAATATTTTCTTTTAAAACATTTGTTCCTTGTTATTATATGCGTTAAATTCATCCAAAAAATGTTGACTAAAAAATGAAACAATCCACACGTTATGATTTATTTTTAAAATACTACTTTTTAAATAGTTTATATTTTAGTTTCTTATTCAAACATAAACACATTTATCTGTTTCGTTTTCTAGATATATACGGTGATTAGAAACTCAAACTAAAAGTATCGTACTAAAAAATGTGGATCTTCCATATTGTAATTGACAAAAAAATTAATACATTCACAAAAATCTACATATTTTCGATATTTCACTTAAATGAATATACATACTTTTCCTTTCCTCACTCACAGTTTGAAACTATAATTATATGTAGTTTAGTTAAAAACTGCGGGCTTCTTAATTGTATTTTAGTTAATTTAATTAAATGTAAACACTCTACTGTTATAATAAAAAAAAAATAGTTAACAAAATATTTGATGTTTTTAGCAACCAGGTATTTTAAGTTATGTACTCTCTAAATCAAGTAAGTAAAATATTCACTATCTTCAAAAGCAGTATACTTGCAAATAAGTGAAATTTCACCTAAAATAAGAGAAATTTCACTTAAAATAAGTGAAAACTTCACTTATTGTAAGTGTATGCGTACTAGTTACTGAAACAAGTGAAAGATTTTTTTATTACTTGGATTTAGAGTATGTACCCCCTCCCCCTTCCCAAACCAAAAAAATAAGTGGACATTTTAAGGAGGCCGTAAGCCGGCCCATAGATTCTGCCGATATTGGGCCGACATCTTTGCCGTTAAAGGCCCGGTGTTACCCTCCGGAATCCGGCAGTATAACGGCCAACACGTTTTCCGATTATCGGCCTTTTTTTTGTCGGCGTCTGTCCAACATTTGGCCGTATTGTCAACTCTACACTGTAAAAAATACTTCAGGAAAATTACGTCCGTATTCTAATGTTACTTTAGAAACTTTCTGTAATATTACTCTTTGGAAAGTAGCAATAATACCAATCAACTTGAATTTCTACAACTTTCAGCAATGTAATATTACATTTTTCAGTAAATGTACATTCAGGGTTGTGAATGTACTACTTTGGTAGTAGGTAATAAAAGCACCTACCTTGATAGTGGTAGTTTGATGTATTTATCCATAATCCTCATGTGTAAAATTCCTAGCAAAAATGATTAATTAGAAACCTAATTGTGCTACATCTTAAAGTAGTTTCTCATTTCAGTTGTTAAGATTATTTAGAAACGAACTGGTTATATATGTGGCTATTTTGCCTGTCTACGGGCATTTGTTTATAAAAAGAAATTCAACATCGTTTGAATTCATATAAATTAACATTTTTTATCTCCCTTTTGTCACGAAGAAACAACAGAATCTTTTGAAAATTTGCATAAGGTTGAGGTTAAGTTTAGGTGCAATGCCAAAGTTTAAAACGATAAAAACAAAATTTTGTGAAATTATATACGTTATTTATTTTACATTGCTTCATTTTAATTTCACAATAAAACTCATAATCTATTTTTATATTACAATTTCTTATACTTATATTTATTTCATAACCGGCGAATTTTCTATTCTGTAGTTTTACAAAGGCATTAAGAATTTTACATTAGGTTAAGTTTTATGCCCAACGCTGCGCGTAAAATCCGTAAAACATGTAAAACTGTTACTTTAGAAGTAGGTAATAAACGCTCCTACTTCCATAGTGGTAAAATTACAGAATCATTTTTTTCAGTGTGACTTGAGTGAAATAATTGTTGGTAGTTTCCATAGTATATTTATTGATTTAAATAATATAAGGGATTCAACTTAAAATAAATTCAGAATTCTAGTAATGATATAAGGTAAGAGTTTTCCTTTTTCTTTTCAACAAACTGTTATGATACTATTTTAAACAATAGACTTCATCCTGACGGTATTATAAAAGAAAAATTACCGCATTGAAGTAAACAATTATACATACGTATTTCATATCATTGGTAGTTTGATTAGTAATTTTTAATATTAAGCAAGAGTTTCAAAATAAATTATTTTCTATGAGAAAAGTTTTTATACGATTTTCTTTATTCTTTTGCTATTAATTATTATAATAATAATAATTTATTTGCACATGCTAAACTTATTATATGAAAACAAAATAAATTACTTAATGTTTTTAATTTGTTACTAAAGAATTTGTTTTTTAAACGAATTTAATTTTTGTTTATTTTTAAAAGTATCATTAAAGAAATAGTAAATATTAATATTATTGTAATTATTTTAGAATCATGTCTCGAAGAAAGTGTAAGTTCACTGCAGAGTTGCAAAAAAAATACACAGGATTTAAAAAAAGTAATGGAGATAATAGTATACACTGCCTAATATGCAAGAGTGATTTGAATATTGGAAATAAAGGAGCTGCTGATATTGAAGCTCATCTTGACAGAGAAAAACATGAAAAAAAATTTACGAAGTCAGACACAAATCGCGCAACTAGACAATTTTGTTGCAAAAACTAATTCAAAAGTTGTTAGCTTTGCTCGTGCAGGAGAAGCGACATTGGCTTTTCACACAGTTCGGCATCATCAATCTTATAAATTCACAGATTGTTCAACAACTCTTCATAAAGTAATTTATAAAGATTCGGAAATTGTTCAACAAATGTCTAGTGCTAGGACAAAAACACAAGCAATTGTTAATGAAGTTTTGGCGCCAGAAACTATTAGGTTGATAAAAAATGATTTAAAAGGTATTCCTTATGTAAGTGTCTTGACAGATTCAAGTAATCAAGGCGCATTAAAAATGTTTTCAATTTGTTTGCAATATTTTGATTATCAAAATGGAGGAATACAGACTAAAGTAATTGATCTTCAAAGTAAACCAAATGAAACATCTGACACTATTTCGTCAATGATAATAGAAGTTTTGAACACATTTCATTTAAAAGAAAAGTACATTGCTTTTTCTGGTGACAATTGCAACACTAATTTTGGGGGTGTTAAGAGAAAAGGTCAAGAAAATGTGTATGTAAAGTTAAAAAAAAATTTGTCAGATGAACTAATTTGGTGTTGGCTGTCCTGGACACATTTTGAATAATTCAACTCATGAAGGTACAGATTCTTTGCCCATCGATGTCGAATCAATAATTTTGAAGGTTTACAATTATTTTTCAATTTATACTGTGAGGACAGAGAATTTGAAAGATTTCTGCGACTTCGCTGAAACTGAGTTTAGAGTTTTAGCAAAACATTCAAAAACTAGATGGCTTTCCTTATTTCCTGCGGTAGAGAGACTTCTTCAAATGTACCCAGCTTTAAAATCATATTTTATGTCAATTGATAAACCTCCAAAAGTTTTAAATAATTTTTTTGATAGTGATTTTGGAGAATGCTATCTTTGGGCAGTACACTCTTTAATGTCCATGTTTCATATTCACGTAGCCAGCATCGAGAGAGAAAAAACTCAGTGTTAGAAGTTCTCTATATTTTAGAATCTTGTAAGAAATCATTGCAGGATAGAATTTCTCGATGCTTTTTACCTTTGTCTGTTAAGCAAATTCTAAGAAAAGCAAAAGAAAATGGTCTCGAAAAAGAAGCGCAAAATGTTGAAGACGACATTTTTGAAATCTATAGTGTCTGTTTGGAGTACTTAGAGCCGTGGTTGGTACCTTTCGAAGAGCTAAAATGCTTCAATTGGATGAATTTTAAGAATGTTTCACAATGGGAAGAAGTTTCTAAATCAACTGAATATTTGACACTTAAAGGTGTCAAAATAAACGACTCCAAACTTTTCGACCAATTCTGCAATTTTCAATTGTATGTTGAAGACTTTTTAAAGGAAAACAATTTTACTAAGTTAACTGACGAGCTGTGGACTGAGTATTTTATGAAATGTTCATGCATAGATGTTTACTCTGAACTATTAAAAGTAGCCCAGTTTTTCTTTGCCATACCAGCCCACAACGCTAACGTTGAGCGAGTATTTTCTTTAATTAATATTCAGTGGAGTAAGAATAGAAATCGTTTCGATATCTCAACAATTAAAGGGTTGATTCAAACTATATACAACTTCAAACACATGAATTGTTTCGAATTTTATGATTTTGCTCTGAAAAATGAAAATTTATTAAGTGAAATAGGACAGTCAGCAAAATACAATGTTTAAACCTTGAAGGTTTTCCATTTCAATCTATATTTTTTTGAGTTTAAGTAGACAGCGATTTTCAAAATTAAAAATTTTATATTTATCAAAGACCAAACAGCACTTACTTATTGAGTTTTAAGTTGATTAAAACGAAAAACAGTATTATAGTCTTAAGTGTAAAAATACTGTTATTAAGATATTAGTAATGTTACATTATTTTTTAAAACTTTAAAAATTTGTTTTTAATATAAGTTAACAAATGATTATGATTTAACAAGGTTTGTTCTAAAAATGATTATATTTATTACTATAATAAAGTCAAATTTGCAATGTCCTCTTTTTTTACTCTTTTTCAAAATTGTTTGTCCTCTTTTGTAATCTTTTTTATAGCACTATGTCCTACTTTTCAAAAACAGCGTCTAGTAATCCTAGTCTTTGTCATGATTCGCACTTTGATCATTGTTATGAATGTTACTTTCATCTTTGTTATGATTTTTAATTTGATCTTCAAGTAGATTCCTTGTTCCGTCTGTGTTAACGCAGTAGAATTTATAAAATTTGAGAAATGAAGTAAAATTTATTGAATATTTAAGAAAAAACAATTCGGTAAATCATTGGGAATATTGACGGCAAAATTTCCCTAAAAATGTATTTTTAAATTTTAGGGAATTTCCTGATCTAATATTCCTAGAAAATTCAGGGAAAGTTGAAAAAAATTTCCAAATTTTTTTTGATCTGGTAATTAATGAAAATTATTTGTTATATTTGACACCCGTAGGATTCTAGAACATTAGAAACAACTGCGCAGCCGTAAGTGTCACAGAAACCAAGTTTGACCACTGCGCATCATGTACAGTTAATTTGTCAATACTACGAATGTTCTAGGAATATTAGATGTGGAAATTCCCTGAAAATTAGAAAAACAATTTCAGGGAAATTTCGCCACCAATATTCCACATGGCGGACATTTTGATGCTTCCACGAAACTTCCCTGAATATTAGGTTCGAATATTCGGGAAATGTGGACCAATATTCAGGGGAAATTCAGGGAATTTCTGGTGCTGTGTGGGATCTTTATAAAATTTAAAAAATTGTGCTTATACAGATAATCAAAATACCTACAATTTATAATGTTTGGGTATTATATGTTCACAATAATTTTTTTTTAATATTCTTACAAGATTTCTAAGATATCTTAATTTTTCAAAAATGTTAAATTTTTATCTCATAATTTCTTATTTCTATAAAATTTTAAGTCTTTTTCTACGTTTACTTTTGATACTTTTGTTTTTTATTTGTCTTTTTATTTGAGGGTTTTCTTTAATTTTCCTCATTTTATGCAAATTATTTAATATAATTTTAGACAATTTCGTTATTATAACATTCACTAAACTTTATATTTCGTTAATTTTCATAATTATTTCCAAAGTTTTAAAAATAAATACTTTAATTTTTTTTGTAAGTTTATTCAAGTTTTTTCACATCTTTTCTATTTTTTACGAGAGTTTTTGCAAACTCACTTCTTCTTCTATAAAGTTTTTTAGATTTTCTTTATTTTTCTAAATTGATTGTTGGACTTATTTTAAGTGTAATAATAAAAAACATGTGTTTGGCTTAATTTGCTGAAACTTTTATTTTTAAAGGATTTTTAAGTTTCTTTGTGGACTTTTTTTTATTTATCTTGATATATATTTTTTTTAATTTTATTTTTTGTTCTTTTTACATTTTTTTTAGTATGTTAGATTAAGGAAAAGAAGATTTCTCTATTTTCTTCCTGTTTATTTAATTTTTTTGATGTTTCACTATTTTTGCTTCCTCATAGAGGAAGCTTTGTGATCGTGAAGATTTTCGATTTTCCAAAAATAGTCTAAATCTACTCATTTTCATCTAAAAAGCGTAAATTTTCATGCCTAAGCAAATGTCCAGATGTATGTGTGTGTGTAAATTTGGACACAGGGATTTTTGAAAATACCCAATCAAATTTTGTTGAGCACCTTTTTTCATCGAAAAAAATCGTTTTTGTCCAAACATTTTTTTCAAGCTAAAAATACAACTTAATGAATAAAAAAATCATATTCCTTATCTCAAAACGAATCGATTGACCTATATAACTTTTATAATTGATCAAAAATTCGTAAATTAATAATAATAAAAATAATATTACTAATAATATTAACCCTCAACTGCTAGACTATCGGGATTTAACGTAACTGCTAGATTGGGTCTACGGGATCCGAGCAATTTTCAAACGCTGATTGCTCAGAGCCTAATGAACATATCGGGACGTCTTTTTTTTTTAAACTTATTGCCAGAACCTGTAGAAAAAGAATAGCTAGCTTAAATTAATGTGTCTTTAATATTTTTTTAAATATTTCAAGAAATGTAAAGATACTTTTTTAAAAATGCGTTTTTTTCAAATAGCTATAGTAACACCAAAAATAGACATAAATAAAATTTCTAAGTAGATTTTTAAAGCTTTAAACATGTACCTTAAGTCTGTTTAAGCCATTTTTTGATTGGCTGAAAAAAACATATTTTTTGGGAGAAATGAAAATCATCAAATTTGGTTCATTAAGTGGAGTCACCTGAGAAATTTCAAACCATCGAAATATATGTTACTTATCGGTGCCAATTTTTTCTCTGGGACTATTTTGGATGAAAAAGAATGCCATATTATCAAAATTAAAAAAAAAAAATTTTTAAAAAAAATTAAAAAAAAATTTCTTTTTGTTGAAATTTTTGTTGTTGTAAAAATCTATCTCCTACAATTTTTCATATTTTTTTAATGCCAATTTTTTTATATGCCTTTTTTAAGATTTCAAACAAAATATCGTATGGGTTTTAACATTTTTTAATTTTTGCAACAAAAACAAATTTTTTTAATATTTTTTTCAAAAAATTTTTTATTCAAAAAATTTTTTTTTTTTAATCTTGATAATATGTCATTCTTTTACATCCAAAATAATCGCAGAAAAAACATTTGCACCGATAAGTAACATATTTCGATGGGTTGAAATTTCTCAGGTGACTCCCCTTAAATAAAGAGAAACCACATTATTAAGAATACAATATTTCATTGCTTCCAAAACATACAATTTTTTGCGAAAACTTTGTGATTTATTTATGGTTTATTTATGATTTATTTATGATTCAAAGATAATAATAGAGGATTATTTTTTGTAGAGGATTTTCCATAAAATTTAAATTGGATATTAAAATCATAAATATCTAAATTTGAACTTAGGGATTTTTGAAATTAACTAATCAAATTGTTTTAGTATCTTTTTAATCAAAATAATTCATGTTTTTTTAATTTTTGTTTTTATTAACTTAAAATATTTAAAATATTATTAAATTATTGCTTCCTCTATGAGGAAGCAAATTGTTTTGCTTCCTTGGAAGCGAAGTGTCCATGAAATGGACAGAATTTACACCTAGTTTTAGTTATTCTTTGCGTTTTAATTAATTCTTTAATTTATTTTTGTCATCATTTTTCCATTTGTAAGAAACATTTTCTTTCTTTTTAATTGTTTAGTTTTTATCTAATAACTACGAATTTTTTAAAACATTTATCTATATTTGCTTTTATCTATATTTTTTAAATTTCTCAATTTTCTACATCTTTTAAAGCTTTTATTCTTTTATTTTATATTATGTGAATTAAATCTTGTACTAAATATTCTCATTTGATCATCACATTCTTGTATTTCATAGAATTTCTTTTCTTTTACATTTTGTTTAAATTTTACAAAATTTTATTCATTCCTTTTTTTATTCAATTTATAATTCTCTAATATTTCTAATTTTTTAAATTCATCTCAAGGATTTTTTGGAATAAATTTAGAATCCAATGATAGAAAGATGATCGAATGGGAAAAAAAAATTTTTTTGATCCTTTATTTTTGGAATATTGTGATGTTGTTAAAGTAATATTACCTCAAAGGATCTAGTGTTGGAATTTTTTTAATAAATAATAGTAGTCATTGCTGTTGTTGTATATCCTGCCAACGTTTCGATCTCAAAATTTGAGATCATCATCAGGGCTTTTTTATTTAATAATAGTAAATAAGAGGAACAATCTTACATAAATGCACAATCTGTGTGATAAAAGAACAAAATACAATTTTTCTTAATATAAATAAACATAATAATTACAACAATAAATATAATTTGACACGAAGAAATTGATAAGAAAATTACAATAATAAAATATTAGAAATTATTTTGTTTCCAATTTTTCGTAACCTAATTTATATAACAATTATTGATATAATAAATATTATTCCTTTTTTGTTTTTGTTTTAAATATAATAAATAAATATAATGAAAATAATAATAATAATAATAATAATATATGTGGGGACGAGCCCCCACCCGAAATGGGTTGCTTGGCTTATCCGTTACCAAGCAGCTCAAAGATACTGGTCCGACTTGGCTCAGTACTAAGATGACCATTACAGAACATCGTGTAGGTATTTGATCGGGTTAGTGAGGGACTTGTAGTACCATTTACGGGATATCACAGAGTTTCTTAGCCGACTGGGTCGGGTACTTAAATGTCATTTGAGATGGGGTTTCTGATACCCCAATCGGGCGCCTCTCCAGGTGGCGGATAGATGAAGGCCTCTCAGATATGGGAGGTACCGAGGAAATTAGAATACCCGGGGCGGACCAAAAGTCAGATTGGGGTGGGCACCCGATATAAATGTCCAATCTGTGTTGGAATAACCTCCCACACAGAGTATTTGCGGTTACGACGACTGTAACGCGCAGTGCCACCCACAAAAGGTCTCTCTCGGATGGAGATCAGGGTTCAGTTGGGAATGGCAATAGGACAGAACCCAGGCAACGACCAGGCATTGACCCGGGACAAGCTAGAGTACGTTTTAAATGGACGGACCAACTTCGGAAGGACATCATGCTATGTTGGCAAAACAGTAGTCCTTGCAGAAGAGGATACATGCTAAGGTTGCATGAGCGATGGGTCAATATGTACCCCCAATACGCTCAAATGACACCTCAGTATTTAAAAGACCAAGTATCCTTTCTGCGAAAAAAGGGACATGAAGCTTTTCTTCAGCAGGAAGAAGAAGAACCCTCCGAGAACCTTCAGGTTCCGACAGTAACACCTACACCAACGACCGAGGAAGGGAACATGAGATCTAGGGAAACCAAAGTACATCTAAAGGTTTCCATTAAAATGGACAAAATCGCTGAAGGGAATAACGAGCTCTCATTACTCCCAGAGGATGTAGATCTCTGGACATTAAATTGTGCTGTGTACGAAAAAGCAAAGGTCCTGCTTCGTGAAAGTAACAGAAAATCTGTTTCAGACCGCGTCGATAGGACCTTTAAACGAATCAGACAAGTACAGTTTAAGATTGGGGTGGCTCGAAGGCATGCTTCTCAATTGCAGAGTGTGATTGTATATCTTGAATCGAAAAGAAAATTTACATCCAGGGTTTTGGAAATAGCCCAGACTCTAAAAAGCTTGCATCACACTCTAAAGAAATCGAAGTTGCAGACCATCAAGCAACATTGGATGGAGAAGATACGTTCTCTTGTTGTTATAAGAGAGCGTTTAGAACAGCGGGTTAAATGGATAAAGCAAAATAATACCTATGCTACTAATCCTTCTCGCCTGTTCAGTCCACCATCACCAACTGTCGAAAGACCCCCATGTCGTGAAGAGATTAAAAACTTCTGGAGTAACATCTATGGGAAAGCCCATTCAGTGAACGATGAAGAGTCATCCTTAACACTCTTTCGTAGCTTCTGTTTTAGACAGGGGCTTGACCATCCAGCAGAGGTAAGTCCACCAATTACTAAGGAGGAGGTGAGAAACATAGTTGCTAAAACGAAGAACTTTTCAGCACCCGGGCCAGATAAGATTAATAACTTTTGGTGGAAGAAGTTCTCTTCAACTCACCAACATTTGGCTCGAATATTTTCTACCTTTCTCAACGGTCAACATCCAATACCACAGTGGTTGGTGGAAGGACGAACGGTACTCTTACCAAAGTCTGGTGATTTATCTATTCCAAAAAATTATAGACCCATAGCTTGTCTTAACACCTGCTACAAGCTATTCACTGGCATCCTCAAAGAGAGGATTTTGACATCCATCGAGCCAGTTTGGAGTGCAATAAGCGAACAGCGAGGGTGCAAGAGAATTCTAGCAGGTTGCAGGGAGAACCTATTGATTGATAGGTGTATTACCCAAGAATGGAAGAGGTTGTTTTAGTGAGGTATTACCACAGCATGTGGTCGAGTCCCACACGAACAAGTGCGTAAATGCATTTTTTTCTCTCCTAAACTTGTTTTGTAAAAAAAAAAAAAAATATATATAAATATTTCTTCTTAAATGGTAGAAATTCTTTGGTTTCCAGTTTTGATTAATTTTCATTTTTGACTAAAATCAAGACAGAATCACAATTCAAAAAATTTTTTTCTTTAATTTTATTTTTAATTTGGTGTGTGTTATGTAAAAATAATAATGATAATAATAATTATAATAAGAGAGTGAGACCTTACAAGAGATAGATTAAGAGTGGGAGATAGAAGTCTTTTAAAACAAACAATAATAGCAACAATACAGATAAATAGAGATTCCTTTAATAAAACTCACAATTTTTGATTTGTAATAGGTTTTTCCTTCATATGTTTATTTAGCTGAGTGTTGAATTCTTTTTAATAATAATCGGTAATATATAATAATAAATATAATAAATAAATCAAATTTTGTTTAACAACACAAACATAATTTATATTGATCTAATCAAACAATACTATTTGAAAAACATTTTTTGTGTGTGTGTGTGAAATAAATTATTAAAATCATTTTTCTTGGTTTCATGTTTGGAGAACGTTAGGTTTGCCACGTTAATTGAAAACTAAAATTTATTTTGAAAATTTTGATAATTTGATTGAATTTTAATTGCATTGGTGTGTGTTGTTATTCAATAATTAGCATGAGTGTGTGTATTCAGATATTATTTGTCGTTTGATGAATAATTTGATTGTTTTTGAATCTACTGCTATTTCAATATTTATTTTAATTGGTAAATGTTTATTATTATTATTTTAAAAAATTGTATAGAATTCTCATAGATTTTAGATAATTTATATTTTTATTATTGAGAGAAATATTAGTTTTTTTCCTTTTTAAAAAACCAAAAAAGATGGTGAATTTTATTAAAAATTAATCAATATAGTATATATGTTTTTAAAGTAATTATTGTTACAATAATAGAGTAAAAATTAATGTATTTCATTATTTCTCCCACAAAGTCTCCTTTCCCTGTTCTATCCTTATCTCTCCCTCTCTCTCTCTCTCTCTCTCTCTCTCTCTCTCTCTCTCTCTCTCTCTCTCTCTCTCATCACTGTCTATACATCTATATATTTTCTCTTTGTTTTTAAATGTGTAAGATAGGTAGAATCTTGTTAGGGATTCCCTACTAAAAAGAAGAAGAAGACCAAAAGACATAAACAACACATTCATTGTGCAATTATGTAAAATCGTTCCTCTTATTTATGATTATTAAATAAAAAAGCCCTGATTATGATCTCAAACCCTGAGATCGAAACGTTGGCAGGATATACAACAACAGCAATGACTACTATTATTTATTAAAAAAATTCCAACACCAGATCCTGTGAGTCAATATTATTTTAACAACATCACAATATTCCAAAAATAAAGGATCAAAAAAAATTTTTCTTTTCATTCAATCATCTTTCTATCACTGGATTCTAAATTTATTCCACAAAATCCTCGAGGTGTCAGCCTAAAATAATATATCTCAATGTAGAGGAGGATCTTCGATGGTAACATCAATGAATTAAATTCATTGTGCAATTATGTAAGATCGTTCCTCTTATTTATGATTATTAAATAAAAAAGCCCTGATGATGATCTCAAATCTTGAAATCGAAACGTTGGCAGGATATACAAGAGCAATGACTACTATTAATTATTAAAAAAATTCCAACACCAGATCCTATGAGGCAATATTATTTTAACAACATCACAATATTCAAAAAATCATGATTTTTATCAGCCCTGGTTATTGTACTGAAAGTGACTTTTTGGAAGTACCGATTAATTTTATTAAAACTATTCAGAAATAGACATTTTCAATTTTCATAGTTAATATAATATAGCGTTTACTTAGTATTATTAAAAAAAATTGCACCATTTGGATGAACCAAATTAATATAAATACTAAAATTTATTTGTTTATTTGTGGCAAATAAAATTTTATTTTACACAAATAAAAAATTATTCTATTCACAAAAATTCATTAAGTTCTCAGCAAAAATCAATTTGAATTATTTAAAATCTTCTGAATTGTGTGTAAAAGGTAATTATTCGATTTTGTGTTGATGTGCTTCGAGAAAAAATACTTTATGGATAAGATACATTTAAAACTATTAGATTTTACTTCAATATTAAAAAAGAAATCAATTTTTTCTTTGAAGTGAAGTTAGCAGTTTAGTTATTAAAAATAATTATAGTTTTTTAAACCAAAACTGAAAAGAGAAAAAAAAATGTTAAAAGCGAGAAAATGCTGAGAAACAAAAATAAAAAGTAATCGTTTCGAGAAAATTAGTTAAGGACGTTGGAACCCGAAAGCTGAGAGTGGCGTAGAAACACTTTTTCCTTCTTTGCTCGAAAATTTCCCTTTTAGGAATTTTTTTTAAAAACACTGGACACTTTTTCAAAAAAAAGGGCTATGGTAGACAAAAGTATTTGAGATAAGGAATTTTTTAAACATTTGTTTTATGCAAACAAATGTGCCTACAAGCGTCAAAATTATCTCCCGTTTTGACATTGCAAGATTTTCCGTAAAAGATGGCCGCCGCCATCTCACTTGAGGACCATGTCACGTATCCCGTGCTCAGCTGACAACCTGCTGTCAAGCGGCGGCCATCTTTTACGGAAAATCTTGCAATGTCAAAACGGGAGTTAATTTTGACGCCCGTAGGCACATTTGTTTGCATAAAACAAATGTTTAAAAAATTCCTTATCTCAAAAACTTTTGTCTACCATACCCCTTTTTTTGAAAAAGTGTCCAGTGTTTTTAAAAAAAAATCATAAAAGGGAAATTTTCGAGCAAAGAAGGAAAAAGTGTTTCTACGCCACTCTCATCTTTCGGGTTCCAACGTCCTTAAAAAAAGAAATACAATTATTGATTTTTTCTTTGCTATAGGTTAAAGAATTTTTTCTTTTTAAAAATAATGAATAACTAATTGGAGATAAAATCTTTTATCTTGCCATGTATACCATTTAGAAGTTTGGAATTTAAACTTTTCTTGGGTAAATTTTTAATAGTATAATTAAAAAAAAGGTGCAGAATTCAATATGCTTGAATATGCTTATGTAATTTCAAAACAAACATATTTTTTCTCAATTATGTAAATCTATCGCTTTTTCAATTTTTAGTATTGATGTAAAAATTTGGAAATTTTATAACGCACAATTATTGTAGGATGTCAATTGCCATGGATGACAAATATTTTAAATTTGTCTAAATAACAAAATTTTATTTGGCCACGCTTTTATTTTTCTCTTGCCACTGTGAAACGCCAGATCCTTTGCCCGTGTTTACACAAAACGTTATCTCTGCTTCTAGCCAGTTATTTCTAAATTAAAATAAAATAAAATTTTCAAATATTCTCTGCATCCAAGAAATAAAATTCAACTTTATCTAACTCGCTCAACAAAATAACAGATTTAAAATAAGTCCGAAATTAATTTGAAAACTACTCTTCTCGCTAACTAAAAATAAAAACCCTTTTACTTAAATACAATGTTTTCTCATCAAAATTAGTAACATTGGATAAACCCGAACTAATTAATTAATTGGTTTAATCTAATTAATTATTTAAAACAAAATTAATTAAAAATCAAATCTTTTCTTTTACTCGTTTTTCAAAAACTGATAAAGTTAATTACGCCTTTTTTTCTGTTTCAAATTTTTGTTTGTTGGGTCGCCGATCACTTGCAAAATTTGTAAACAATAAATTAATTACTAACAGTGATATCTTTAATCTTCTTTTTTAAATGACGAGAAAACATAACAAAAGTAGGGATTTCGACGAAGAAAAATCGCAAGAAGCAAATTTCTAAAAGGGTGTGTTTAAACGTTCGAACATTACTGCACGATCACCCCCCAACAGGCAACCGATCCCCCCACCAGTAGTCACAACCACCAGTGAAACACCTTTCACTCAAGAGCAACTACCGGGAAATTCCTGGCAAGAAAATGCCCCCGGCGGAACACAACCCCCATCATTCCGTCACAACGCAAAGCGTTGACCATGAAACGCAAAGCGCTCCAAATCAGGAGCAAAACGGTCAGCACCAAATGCAAAGCGTCCCAAATAACGCCACGGGTTACTCAGCCGGGACAATTCTCAAACTCGTAATTTCGAGACACAACACTGTCGTGCAAAACTGAAACGCCGTAACTTCATTTTTTATGAAAATTGAGTTATGGTAGTAAAAATAATCCTTTTAAAATTATCTATCAATATACATGTAAATTATTTGGTTTTTATATCGGGAAGATACTTTTTTTTAACAATACATTTTCGTATCTTCACAGAGAATTCAACTTTGCAACGACCTAATACCGTAACTGTTTATAGGTATAGAAGCGCATGTGTGAAAATAGTTACGGTTTTTGTTCGTTGTACACGTCAACTTCTCTTCTGTTTTGGACGATGTCTGTTTTTTTCAGATAGTGTTAAATGAGAAAAATCGAGAATAAATTGCTTGAAAATGTTTAATAATCATCCGAAAAACAGTTGTGTTTCGTAAGTTTAAAAAAAAATTGACAAAAAGTGTTTTTATTTGTGAAATTCAATATAGAAAACTCTTGTTTCTTATAGGTTATCTTCTGATAACGTTTTGAAGCCGCTTGTAAATAACGAAAATTTTTGTCATGAGAATAATAATACGCAACCTGAAATCAAAGTTATTGATGTTGCTAATACAGATTACTTTGATGAAGTTCTTTTTAATACAGAAGTAGCGAATCAATCAAATAATGTTTGGCAATCGAAAGTACACATACTCTTTTTAGTTTTCTTGGTTCGCATAAAAATTTGTAAATATGAATTAATGGAATTTTTTAGAAAATTGAGTAATATAAGATTAAATTAGATTTTATTTGTCAAGTCAATAATTCTTAAAAGTAATTTGTTAAGTTGAGGTTATGTTATCTTTGGAAGTATTTTTGTCCGAATGAATATCTAACAACTTAGAAACTTATGTTTAGTTTTCGTAATACCAATAAAGTAATAAATAACAATTTTTAAGGGTGTCAAACTAAAAAGTCACAACTGATGATCTACTCAGCGGTCATGAAGAAGATTGTGTACCAATAGAAGATTTAACTGTGGAAATTGAAACTGTTGGAGATGAAAACACTAATAGTATCGAAAAGTAAGAAGAATATGCTCATTTTTTCAATTTTAAAATGTATAGCGTGCGCAACAAAATTTTTTTATTTTTAGATTGGAATGCTCAAAAAAAAGAAAAAAGAAACGGATGTCGAAAGAAGAACGGAAGAAACGAAAGGTAGAATCGGATCTGAAAAATCATCAGGTTAAAGAAGGGTGTAATGATAAGTGTCGTAAAAATTGTTGAAACAATTTTAAACCTGAATTTAGATCGCAGATAAATAATGAATATTGGAATCTTAACGGAAAAGAGAAACGTTTGTTTATTCAACAGACTGTGGATGTTGTGGATACTGCAAGAAAAATTGATGGAAACTCAAGAAGAAACAAAACTCTTCGTTATTCATTCAAAAGTTCCGATGGCGATCATATTCAAGTCTGCAAACCTTTCTTTTTAAGTACATTAGGCTTTAAAAAGAACAATGACACCGGGATTATTAATTCCTTATCAGTCAACCCTGTTAAACCTAAACCAGATTTACGGAATAACAATCGGCAATGTTTAAATAAAGACGTTATTAAGAATTACGTAGAAACGTACAATCCTGCAGTCTCACACTATCGACGAGAACACGCGCCTAATAAAAGGTATGGAATTTGTAAACAGAAAAAATAAATTTAACATTTTTTTTTAATTTTAATCGAAACTTTAAAACCTTTTATTTTTAGGTATTTGCCTTCGGATGTCACTATTGAATTCATGCACAAAGATTTCCTAAACAAACATAAAAATGAAAAATGTTCATACGAAGCTTTCAGAAAAGTTGTTACTAATGACATGAACATTTCATTCGCAAAATTAGGCAATGAAAAATGTGCACGTTGCGAAGCAAATGAGTTACATAAATTAAATCATGAGGAGACGTTAAATACTTCTACCCTAGATGAAGATGTTTCACTGACAGCTGATGAGTCTAATGTGAATAATAACGTTTTAAAATACGAGGAGAATAACAATGTCGTGGAAAAATGTGATAACATTATTCTAGAATGTAACGACTGTTTATCACATAAAATTCATTTAGAGAAAGCAACAAATGCGCGAAAATCGTATCGAAAAAACGCTGCTTATGACACTTAGAGTTCAAAATATCTCTGTTTTTCTGTTGATTTAGAAAAAGTAATTATGCTTTCAAGAATGAATACCCAAGTAGCACGTAATATTACGTGAGTATCGCAGTAATATTACATTCAATATTGGTAATATTACAGGTTGATGTTACAGTAATATTACCGTGACATTAAAATGTCCGCGTCAAGGTAATATCACAAGGTAATATTGAGGTAATATTACAGTAATGTTACAAAGTAATATTACATTAATATTACAGTGACATTGAAGTAATATTACAATTAAATATAATCTAGAAAAAATTTGGAGCACTGAGTCTTGAACCCTTGTAAGCTGACCAAGTCGGTTGGCGCCTTAAACCACTCGGCTACTTAGCTCTTAGAATATAGTATAGAAAGTCTGCTTCATATTTTACTAAATATTTGTAATATTACTGTAATATTACTGTAATGTTAACTCAATATTACTTGGTAATATTACTATGTAATATTACCTCAACATTACCCTGTAATATTACCTTGACGCGGAAATTTTAATGTCACGGTAATATTACTGTAACATCAACCCGTCATATTACTAATTTTGAATGTAATATTACAGTGATACTCATGTAATATTACGTGCTACTTGGGTATGTTCAAAGAGGTACTTTTTACTAAAAGACTAATTGCTTTTAGCGAGAGTTTTGTTCCTGTTGGAGACTAACAAAAGAATATGGGCCCTGTTGCTGTCATTTGGCATGAGGCTACTTCTGGTCGTAAAGTAGGCGACATAATACTAGCAGCTTTCATGCTTTTCTTCGTAATAAACGGGATGCAGAACACTTTACTCTTTGGCTGGATAACTGTGCAGGACAAAACAAAAACTGGACATTATACACATTTCTTACTTACATTATTAACTCTGCTGAAATCTCAGCAAAAACCATAACTTTAAAGTATTTTGAGCCAGGCCATACATTTATGTCAGCCGACAGTTTTCATCACCAAGTGGAATTATCGATGAAGTACATGGAATCAGTTTATGATTTTAATGATTTTAAAACTGCTGTCGAATCTGCTAGAAGTAACATCACGGTAACTGAAATGAATTTCGCGGATTTTTCACAATGGCCGGATCACTTTTCTTCTTATAAATTACAACGAACGAATCCAAGAGTGTACTTAAAAAATATTGTCATGGCAGTATTCGAGCGTGGAAAAATGACATTCAGTTATGCAGAATCATTTTCATCACTTTCTCTGAAACCTGTTAATTTACTCACTGCTCGAAGCATGAAAGGCATCGAAAAAGCAAAAGTTTGTAAAGCACCTCGAGGTTTTCCCAAAAATAAGAAAGATGAACTTCTGAAGAATCTTGGCCACCTGATGCCGCACTCCAGATTAAGTTTTTAGAAAAACTTACCAACTTCACAAAATGTTCTAGATTTGATATTTGAAATTGAAAATGGAGAAAATGACCCAAATTATTAGTTTCGGTTAAAGCTTATTTTTAAATTCATTTTAAACATAATTTAAAAAATCATTTCAAACTCTAAAATGATTTAGATAGCTAATTTTTATTTAATTTTTTATTTTTTATTATTTTGAAAAAATGTAACCAAATGTGATTCGTTACTGATATTGTGATATTAGAATTAAAAACGAAGTAGTGCAATACATTTCTCTAAAATGGTTTAGATAGCTAATTTTTATTTAATATTTTATTTTTTATTATTTTGAAAAAATTTAACCAAATGTGATTCGTTACTGATATTGTGATTTTAGAATTAAAAACGAAGTAGTGCAATACATTTAAGTTTTTCTGAAACAAGTTTTCTTAGAAAATTTAGTTTAATGAAAAACGAAAATGTTAAATATATGTTCGTTAAATAGATTTACGTAAACTATGTTTAATTTGTTACACTAAGAAAAATACAAAATATTTTTTAACAGAATTATAAACATATTTTTTAAATTTTTTAATTTTTGTATTGATTAATATCTCAGTATAAATAATAGCTTAAGGTTAATAGTTAGTTAATAAGTTTAAAGTTTAATGTCAGCATTAATATTTTGAATAAATATTTTTCAGTTGTTTGACTCCTTGATTTATTTACGCACACCAAACCAGTTTATTACACCAAATTTTAACGATAATTATATTTATATATTTAATATTTGTTTAAAAATATAAATACTACATAAAAAACTATATAAGTACTATTTATTTTTCTTTCTAAATAATTTACAGTAATTTAAAACCTTATAAATCCTTATTTGTATGTTCTTTTATTGGAAGTTACGGTTATTTGGCAGTGTAAACAATCTGTCCAAAATACCGTAACTTTAATTTTATACTAAAAAATTTGTAAAATCTCTCAACTTTTGTCAAAAAATAAAAATAACGGGCCCAATAACCCCTATAACAATCATTTTTCCCCATAAAATATTTACATTTTCGTGACGAATACCAATTTACATTTTCACTTCCCCTGAAAAGTTGCTGAGAATGAAGTTACGGGTTTTCAGTTTTGCACGGCAGAACAACACCCATCGCATTCACAGAAAATCAGCAACTCCCCTAACCTCGAGAAAAATTAACAATGCCCTCTCGGACATCCAAACTTTTACAGAGCAACAATAACAAAATAATGCTGACTTTCAGAAAACAATAAGCGATCTTTTTGCCAAACACCTCAAGGAGTCGCACGATTTAATTAAAACGGTAATTTCTGATACTTCCCGGCAAATAGATACGCTTAGATCTGAAACTAACCAAAATATAAATTCTTTAACAAACACATTAGTTTCAGCAATGAACAATTATCAGGTTAATACGAACCAGGAAATTCAGACCCTCACGCAGAAAATCACGGAACTACAATTGAAGCAAGCTCAATCGCCATGGCATGATTCTCGATGGAAACCCATCGATCACGAGCACACGAGCGATGAGCACTCCATTCAGCTTACCTCGTTACCCCTCACTATTCCTACCACTACGGTAACAACTACGAGTGTACTTTCGCAAACTCTCGACGGTTCTGTGTACACATGGTTTACGACTTTTCGTAATAACTGGACTTCGTGGACCGAATTTGCAACTAAGTTTCGCAAAACTTTCGGTGACACCAACGACGACCAGCAAATTACGAATAAAATTCAAGGTGCCGTGCAAATGGCAACTGAATCAGGAATCAAATTTATCATACGCATAGGCGCACTTTACAAAAATTATATTGTAAAGTATTGGAAAAAAGTCAGCTCGACAAAATCTACTTGGGTCTGCACTCTGATTTAATTGCGCAATTTGACCGAGATACGTTCTCAACTTACGACGAACTGATCGAGAAAATTCGCAAATACCAACCCAGTAAAAAAAAAAATTCGGCACACACGAAAATAATTGGGTATGAACGAGACCTGTACTCGGTCTGGTGTATAGACCGAACTGTGATGTTTTCCCGTATTATTTCCGATTGTGTGGAATTCAATTCTGTTGCCGCGATTGAATTAAGGTTATATGAGCAGAGTTTATGATTTAATTTGAAAGCAGGTATGTTTTGACGTGTAAAAATGACGGTTTTGAAAATAATTTTGATAGTTTGTTAAAATTATTTTCAAAACCGTCATTTTTACACTTAAAAACATACCTGTTTTCCAATTACATCATAAACTCTGCTTATATAAACTCAATTCAATCGCGGCAACAGAATTGAATTCCACACTATCGGAAATAATACGGGAAAACATCACAGTTCGGTCTATACACCAGACCGAGTACAGGTCTCGTTCATACCCAATTATTTTCGTGTGTTCCGAATTATTTTTTTTTACTGGGAAGAAAAACTCGAAATCATGCAGAATACCGATAGAATGCCCGAACAAGACAGTAAGCCCTACTGGAAAATCCTATATAGGTTCCTAGTAGGAATCCTATAAGATTTCTACGTAGATTCTTATAGGATTCTATATAGGATCCTATGTAGATTCCTATAGGAACATTCCTATAGGAAAAACGCATGTGATTTTGTATAGACATGACATAGGAAAACATATAATATCCTATAGGGTGAAATTTCACATTTTTATAGGAAAACATATATTTTTCTATAAGAATCCTATAGATATAACATAGGAAGATATATGGTTACATATAGGATGATATATGAAAACCTATAGGAAAACATATAGTTTCCTATATTGGTTCACATATGAAATCCTATAGGAAAACATATATTTTCCTACAAGAATTCTATAGATATGAAATAGGAAGATATATGATTACATATAGGATCATATATGGAAACCTATAGAAAAAACATATACTTGCCTATACTAGATCACATATGAAATCCTATAGGAAAACATATAGTTTCCCATAAGAATCTTTATAGGAAACTACATGTTTTCCTACAGGACTTTTACTAAATTGGAGCAGAAAATTATATGTTTTCCTATATAGGATCGTACGTGGATTCCTATAGGAAAGCGTGTAGTTTCCTTTGACAATCTATATAGGAAACTACATGTTTTCCTATAGGGTTCCTATGGGAGTCCCATATAGGAGTGTATATGGGTCAGCATATAGGAATTTATATAGATTCCTAGGTAGGATCCTACATAGGATATCTGAAAATGACTTTTTTCAAATGCGCATACCTCCGCACTGAGCCAATGTCAGAATTTAAACTTAACTGCTTCAAGCACATGAGAGCTCTCTCTTTTTATTTCTTATCTATCGAGTCTCGTTTGTGTGTTTAGGTGAGAGAACGCACCTAGCGGCATTTCTATGAATCTCTCGTATAGGAATTCATATAAGTTCCCACATAGGATACTATATGTCGACCCACATAGGTAAGACCCCATTAGGTGAGAGAACACACCTACCGGCATTTCTATGAAATGAACTCTCTTATTATAAGAAGAGATCCTTACCTATGTGGGTCGACATATAGGATCCCATGTGAAATCCTATATAAATTCCTATACGAGAGATTCATAGAAATGCCGCTAGGTGCGTTCTCTCACCTAAACACACAAACGACTCTAGCTAGATAAGATATAAAAAGAGAGAGCTCTCATGTACTTGAAGGAGTTAAATTTGAATCCTGACATTGGCTCAGTGCGGAGATATGCGCATTTGAAAAAAGTCATTTTCAGAAATCCTATGTAGGATCCTACCTAGGAACCTATATAAATTCCTATATGCTGACCTATATACACTCCTATATGGGACTCCCATAGGAATCCTATAGGAAAACATGTAGTTTCCTATATAGATTGTCATAGGAAACTACACGCTTACCTATAGGAATCCACGTACGATCCTATATAGGAAAACATATAATTTTCTGCTCCAATTTAGTAAAAGTCCTGTAGGAAAACATGTAGTTTCCTATAAAGATTCTTATGGGAAACTATATGTTTTCCTATAGGATTTCATATCTATAGGATTCTTATAGGAAAATATATGTTTTCCTATAAAAATGTGAAATTTTACCCTATAGGATATTATATGTTTTCCTATGTCATATCTATACAAAATCACATGCGTTTTTCTTATAAGAATGTTCCTATAGGAATCTACATACGATCCTATAAGAATCTACGTAGAAATCTTATAGGATTCCTACTAGGAACCTATATAGGATTTTCCAGTAGGGAGAAGCCTCTTGCCTCTTGCAGAAAAAATCAGCTAAATGCCCGATAGCGAATCGAAACCGGAATTGAAATTAAAAAACAATAAAAATAAGAACAATAAAAAGCAACTTAGCAGTGAACCGGAAACTGACCTAAATAAAATCGAAATTTATAAACGACAAATGGACGTTTTACAAAAGAAGATACACGGTACCGGAAACCGGAAAGAGAACAACTACGCTCAGGCTGCGCACGGCGCAACGTAGTACCCCTCTCCTCCGGTAGCCGCTCATGACCCAAGCGCCCCCTCCACTTTCGGTTTTCAGCACTCCTCAGCACCTGCTTCGTCGCGGAAGGGAGGAGAAGATAGTGAAACCACCGCGTGGTTCAATCGCGGCCCAGACAACCACAATTTTGGCAACAGAGGGCGCAATAACGGTTTTAGGGGCGGTAATCGCTTCAACAACAACCGAGTTGGAAATAACAGAAGCAACTGGAACGGTTACAGCCGTCACTATAGTAACAATTACAATCACCAAAATCAGTTCTCTATACCCCCACCAAGTTGCCACATAGACTGCCAGTGCAAGGAAAGCAAACCAACGCAGCCATCTTGGCCACCTCAAGCGCAGCCACCTTGGCCGCCACTAGCGCCACCTACTCAACACTCGCATCCCTGGCAAAATTCCCACGGTAGCTACTATCACGATCAGCGTCCAAACGCTGGCCAAAATGACCAGTCAAAAAACAACAACAGCGCCAGGAGAGATTAGATCTCCCTGGCGAACCGAAAACAAACTTAATTGGAAATTCAAATACGGATATTGACTCGAAATATTTAAATTTTAATAAAAACACTAACACTGACGATCGTGCAATTCCGAGTTGCAGTCATGACGCTCAGGATTCAACGTGTGTTCCTCAAAATGCATCAACGCTCAATCAAGCGTATGCCAGTAGGAACAACACTGGTGACTACGAAAGCGACTACGACGATGCACTTTACTCCGAATCCGAGACGGAATACTCAGACTCTGACGAAGAGCCCCCCTCCACTGAACCTATGACCTAAGTAGGACCAAGCATATCTTCAGTCGCATCACTGCCCTTAGCTACCTCAACTACTTGCTTATTAGCAACAGTCGAAAAGCATTGGCATATAGTAGATAAAGGGCCAGCACCGCCCTTACCGTCGCAAAAACGGATCACGATCAGAGTATCAATCAAAATTGGTAATAATAAAATCACAGGCCTCCTTGACACAGGTAACGATCGCACCTTTATGTCAGGAGAGCTATTTGATAAAATTAAAAATCTAGCGAATGGCGAACCTTTAAAAGATGCAATAATATTACAAACCTAACTTGATTAAAGACAGTCTCGGCGATAACAACGCTTGGAAAAAAGTTTTAAAAGAGGAGAAAATAGTTCCCACAATATCGAAATACCATGACACTCCTCAGTCTGCTCATCAAGGCATTAACAAAACGTACCACGCAATCCTAAACCACTATTATTGGCCCGGCATGCGTGAAGATGTAAAGCGCTACGTCAATCGTTGTGACGTGTGTCTCAGGTGCAAACCGGATAACTCACCGCCTCAAAGCCTGATGTTTCCTCGCAAGTTTGCCGAGCCTTGGGACACGGTTTTGCTGGATATAGTAGGCTCTCTCCCGAGATCTAAATCCGGAAAGTGCTATATCCTTGTATGCGAAGACACGTTCACACGCTACATCGAATGTTACGCCCTATCGAAAGCAGACGGCCCTAAGATATCGAAGTGCCTAAATGTATTAGTAAACAAATGGGGAACTCCGAGACTTTTTATTACGGATAACGGGACGGAATTCGTCAACCGAGTAATTTCAAAGTTCATCGATAAAGTAGGATCTACGCAGCGTACAACGCCCGTGTACCATCCGCAGTTGAATCCCGTGGAACGCGTAAACCGTAATCTGAAAAACAATGATCGACCTTATCGAGGTTCTACTGTAATACCTCGGTACATTCTTCCCTAGGCGTTTCTCCTGCATTCCTAAATCTCACTCGTGAACCACGACTAACTGGTAGACCGATGACTGACGTAAACGTCACCGACGACGCTACACACGGTTCCACGGACCACTGGCTCGAGCGCGTAAAGCGTATAGAAGCACTCCGTGAAAAAGTAAAATTCGAGATGCAAAAAGCTAGTAAAATGCAGAGCAAGACGTATAATAAAAACCGCAAAAATAACATCACATTTGAAATCGGTGATCTGGTGTTTCACACCAATAATACTCTATCTAGCGCAGTACGTGGTTATAGTTCCAAGCTGGCGCCACGTTACAAAGGCCCAGCAGTAATCTCGAAAAAATTGTCACCCATGGTAGTTGTCATTAGCGATACGCATGGCAAGAAAGTTGGTAAATACCATGTAAGCGATTTGAAAATGCAAAGAAGAAGCCCTAGGCTTCATACTACGTTGTAAATTTGTTTCAGGTCCGACCTCTACGCCATGGACTCCTCGGCAGATACCAGCGCTGCCACAGCCACACAGTGGTTCCAATTGCACAAAAAGCTGGCCAAAAATAAAAAAATCAACTTTCAATTTCAGCTTTTATTTCTACGTAGTTTTATAAAGGAGGCTTTGATGCGTATTTCTGCATAAAGGGAACTGCTCAAGATCAAGTCCATTATTTTTAACATTAGCGCAAAGTTGATGCTTGCGAAATAGCTACGTTTTCGAGTTTTGCAAAGCAATTTTGAACCCGTTGTAAAAGTTACAAGAAATGGATCGATTTAAAATTTTGCATCGGTCATTTAAGTGGGGTGTCCCCAAAGGTAAATTAATGATGTTAATTAAAATTAAAATTTAAAAATATTGGTTTTTTATGAGTATAATAGAATGCTGTTCTCAAAAGGTACATATTTGTAAATTTATAGAGCTACAAAAAAAGTAACGCGCGGTAACTTTTTAAATTCAACAAGTAAATGTTCCCTGTTGACTTTTGTAAGTAATATCAAAAATTCAGCTGCTACTATTTACTACTTTGATTTTTATGATTATTTTTGTATATCTCTGCACATTTTAAACTCAAAATGTTGAAATTAGTACCTCAATGGGATAAAATCAGTAACAGTTTTTGATATTCGTTTTTTTCTATATTTGACTAGTTCACTTACATTTGAATAAACTAATTTTTATCATTTATCATAAAAAAATTTTCTTGTCTTATTATTTAACCTTCATTTGGTTTTTAAAGTTAATGACTCATAAAACAACTGAGTAATCAGCGATCATAAAAACCCCTGTGTAAAGATTTTTGTGAAAATTAAATAAAATTCTTATTTTTTATTAGCCATATTCGATCCGACATTTTGAATTTAAAAAATCTGACAGCGGATTCATAATCAGTGACCCCAAAAACCCCTGACTAGAGATTTTTGTTGAGATAAAATTATTTTTTACATGTTCAATCCGCCATATTGAATCCGCCATTTTGAATTTTAAAAATCTGACTTTACATTTGTAATCAGTGACCCCCAAAAATCCTTGGCTAGAAATTTTTGTTAAGATAAAATTACTTTTTACATATTCAATCCGCCATATTGGATCCGTCAATTTGAATTTTAAAAATCTGACTTTACATTTGTAATCAGTGACCCCCAAAAATCCTTGGCTAGAAATTTTTGTTAAGATAAAATTACTTTTTACATATTCAATCCGCCATATTGGATCCGTCATTTTGAATTTTAAAAATCTGAGTTTGAATTTGTAATCAGTGACCCCAAAAACGCCTGACTAGAGATTTTTGTTAAGATAAATTTACTTTTTACATATTCAATCCGCCATATTGGATCCGCCATTTTGAATTTGTAAAATCTGAGGTTGAATTTGTAATCAGCGACCCCAAAAACCCCCGACTAAGCAGTTTCAACTAAATCCTATGGAAATCTGATTTATGGCCATCTTTTTGGACATTTGTGACCACTGTGAGCCACGCAGTTTTCAGGGGTAAGGATGGTACACCTCAAATCGACACCTGCTGAGTTGCTAGACTTGACGACTAACGTCACATTTATGGAGGGACCTACCTCCTTAGTCCTAATAAATAAGGACAACCTAGTGGACCTAGTCAACGCCAGGCATATCCTAGCTGGACAACTGCTAGAAGCGACCGACACCATTCGTGACCTACGCCAAGAATTAGCTTCAGCCAAGGCTACACCAGCTGTCAACGCCGCAGCAGATTCGTCTAACCAGGTTAAAATACTGTTAAAACTTACGCAGGAAAGACGTGATCTCATGTGCGTAATATCTAAGCTCAAGGAGGAGCTTACTCCTCTACGTCAGAAAGAAGCGGAGTTACAAAAAACTGTAGATTCCTACGAGACAGACTACAATCACCTCCTAGTTGATTATAACTACGTCGAGGACATCTACAACAGGACCCGCAAGCTCTTCACTAAAACATTAACAGAGGTCTATTGTGCACAAGCAGAACTACGAGAGCCGAGCTTACGACCTAGAGTACCAGAAGGGTGCCTAAATTGTAGCGAAGTCGGACACGGCCATAAAACCTGTCATCAGCCTTACAATGGTTGCTTTTGTCAGAGATGCGAGCACCCTGACTTTAACACGCATGAGTGCCCTTGGCCACATTACGCTAAGGGAGCTCCACACGTACTGGAAAGTAAGCGATGCAAAAATTATCGCCGGCCACGCACCCTTCCGGATCCTAATTGCTACTTATGTCGAAAAAAATGATACACCACGGTACCATTCAGCGCAATAAGTTAGCTCAGAAACTGGAGGTCCAACCTGCAGAAACCTCGAACAGTCCTGGTCCCACGTCTAGACAATAAGCCAGGCTCTCAGCAGGTGACCAGTGGCCATCTACATCCAACCAGGCGTCCATCAACAAGCTAGCACCCTACTATTCGACCGACAACAACATCGCCCTATGGCAAACTATCGCACAGGCTTACAAGCTGGAAGTCGAGAAGGAAGAGGAGGATTAACCGTCCAGTCATCGCTAAGGCTAGTAACGCCTTAACTGACAGAAATCAGGTCCTTATGTGATATAATTGCGCATTCTCCGACATACAAGTATTATTAGTATGTACGGTTTATTACCATTAGTTACCATTTTTTCTTGTGTTGAGTATGACCACATGTATGCGCTATATCTTGATTAAACCAGTCTTCTATTCATTACTATTATTTTAGTTACATATAGCTTTTCGTTTTATTTCTATTTTTTTATGTTTTTTATTATTTCACAAATTAAGTTCTTTTTGTTCTCTTTTCTTGTCGCGCAGTTGCGCGCCCGCAATGTTATTGCCATACGATAATCGAATGATTAATAAAAATTAAGAAATTGCAAAGGTTATCTTTGGGTTTATTTTAATTCTCAATCCATCACTAAATATATTATTAGGTTACTGCAAACGTAATAGAGCAAATGCGAGTCTCCCCCCATTCTTAATTCTATTTAATATTTAATTTTTGTACATTTTCTGTTTAACTGATTATCTTTCCCTACAGTGAACAGGTGGTTCTGCGGGTTGCCGCTAAACCCGAGAAGGGTTGATCAGGCGAGCACACTATCCACCGGGTAACAGCAATCCAGAAGGAAGAAGTGTAACGATCTGGAATCGTTATATTGATAAAAGTTGAATTTGCTGTTTCCCGGGAGAGTTTTCTCTTTGCTTCCCGCGTTTACGGGGGAATTTCTGCTCGGCAGTCTTCGGGTACGTTCAAGCGCTTTTGTCGCTCCATGCGAGACCGGCTGTTCGCGAATACGGAAGCAGAGAGAAGCGAGACTTCTTAGCGTGCGCTAATCTATTTGATTACATTATATTTTATAATTTGTAGTGTTAACTTTATTAGAATCATTTTGTGCACCGTGTTGTGTGGTGTCACCAATAAAGGATTATTAATTATAAATAACGCCTTGTTTGTTAATAATCACCAGCGCAACAAACCAATCGCCAAAGGAGCAACCAGCTGTTCCGACCACGTTTTCCTTCTAACTTGGTAAGTTAGTCTGAGTAGAATTTTCATTAGCGGCTTCCAGTAATTCCGCCTGTAGACTCGCAATTGCTCTTTACTCGCACAGCTGGTTGTTCATTTCTATGGTTGAGGAACGTCGAACGAGCTTTTTAGTAAGTATGGTTACTCTGCTAGTGCAATAATGTGTGTGCCGGTACGCGTCGAATCTTACATTTAAACCGGGACATTTTTAACATTATTTAAAATTTGATTATTAATAATAAATCGCGTATAGGTTCGCCACATTTATAAAAAAATATTTGATACGTATTTTTTTTATAAAAGTGTCCAAATTTTCGAGTTATAAATTTTCAAAATTCTATGTTTTTAAAACTAGATCTGTCTTTAAGCACATAAAACTCTAAACCTATTGAATTTAGAAAATTTTTGACAATATATAAAAAGTTATGTTTTACTTCAACTTTTAAATAGTGTTAAAAAAATAATTACTTTTTAATTTAAAGAAAAAAACAATTTTTTAGAAACAAATTTATTTCTTTTTTAACTTTAGACACCACTAAAAAAATGTTTAATTTTTATTTATACATACCTTAAAATGTCAATAACATTTTACAAAAAGATACGGGAAGGCACGTTGAGTATTACGAGTTTAAATTAATTTTCAAACTTTACTTGTTATCTCCACGTGGTGTACTGTGCCTGTTTAATACAAAAAATTGTTTCGACTTGAATATAGCTGCATCGCTTCTTTTTTTTAATGCCAAATCAAATTTAAATAACCAAAACGTCTTAAGGTCATGTAATTGAGAATGACGTCACTAGCCAAAATTGGTCCGTAAACATTATGTTAAATAAAATATATTTTGACACCAAACTTTGTGGAGTTACTAATATCATAAAGAAGGTCTCTCTAACTTATGTTTGTTTAAATTTTATCTTAAAGTTAACTTCTAAAAAATTTAGCTGATTTTCTAAAAATTAAAAAAATTAATTTTTACGCAAAATTTAAACAAACTTATGTCAGAGAGTCCTTCTTAATGATATTATTCCTAATGATAATATTTATTATTTTAAGAGAAAGTTTACGGACAAATTTTGCCTGTGCTAGTGACATAATTCTCCATCACATGCCCTTAAAATTACATTTATTTTTGATGAGACAAGGGTATCTAGCGACTTAAAGTCCTGTCACCACATATTATGTTGAATTAGAGAATACCCTATAATATTTTCAATAAATTTTTGGTTACTTGACTTTGATTATGTATAAAAAAAAGAAGCGATGCAGCTATATTCAAGTCAAAACATTTTTCTTAGTTAATACAGGCACAGTAAAAAACGTGGTTATAATAGGCAGAGTTTGAAAATTAAATTAAACTCACAATACTCGCAATGCCATCCTGAATCTTTTTTGTAAAATTGTTATGATATTTTAAGGCATGTATAAATAAAAAAAAATGTATTGGGATCTAAATTAAAAAAAAATGTATTTGTTTCTAAAAAATTGTTTTTTTTTTTTTAATTAAAAAAAAATTATCTTTTTTTGTACACACTATTTAAACATTAAAGAAAAACCTAACTTTTTATATATTGGACAAAATTTTCTAAATTCAATAGCACTCAATTTAAATATAATGGAAAATAGGTTTTGAAAATCCATAATTCGAAAATTTTGTCACTTGTACAAAAATATAAAAAATATATACCTATCTAATCAGGGCAGTTACTGATTTAAATCACTGTAAAATTTGCATTAAAATCATGATCTAAATCAGAAAAACTTAAAAATTCTCCGCATGTCTAATACTGCATGTAAAACATTCGAAACGATAATCAATACCCAAAAATGTGTGGATAAATCTTCAAAATATCAATTTTAATATTTTAATCTTCATACAATTTAAAAAATTGTGCTAATACAGATGATCAAAATACCTACGATTTACAAACTTTTTATACGGAGATAGCAAAAAATAGTATTACATTTTTATACCTTTAAGTCATTATAATATTATATAAATTCCAGACGTCAATTAAGTCAAATTCCAATTTGTTTCTTTTAAATTTCAATTAATTCAAATTTAAATGCATATTAATTAATGCAAAATAATTTAACAATATTAATTATTTTTCATATTCACAATAATCCTTTTTTTTAATATTCTTACAAGATTTCTAAGAGATTTTAATTTGTCAAAACTGTTTAATTTTTATCTTATAATTTCTTATTTTTACAAAATTTAAATTTTTTTCTACTTTTAGTTTTAATATTTTTTCTTCTTTTTAGGGTTCCGTACACCTTCGGTGTTCGGCGGAACCCTTATAGCGAGACTCGTGCGTCCGTAGCCAAAAACCATTCCCCCCCTTAACTTCTAAACTATTTGACCTAGAGGGATGAAATTTGGTACACATATGTATTTTCACGTGTAAATTGCACAAAAAATATAGAGAACATGATTCAAAGTGATGTTCATAGCATTGTCAAGGAAATAACAACTTTTTTTTGGAAAATACATTAAAAAGGGACCATTCCCCCCCCCCTTCTTAACTTCTAAACTATTTGACCTAGAGGTCTGAAATTTGGTACACATATGTATTTTCACGTGTAGATTACACGAAAAATATAGAGAACATGATCTGAATTGATGGACATAGCGTTGTCAAGGAGAAACTACAAATTTCCGAAAAAAAACTTTTTTTTGTCTAACTTTGCCATTATTTGAGCTAGAGGGCTGAAATTTGGTACACTCTTGTATTTTTGCCTGCAGATTATGGAAAAATTATGTTTGGAAATAAAATTGAATATTATGAGGTCACAAAAAAAAAATTCAAAAAATTATCAAAAATAGGTTTAGACCCCTATGCTACAGCTCACCCTAATTGTCCTACAGTACCCCTCAAACCAATAAAATTTTTATTTGTATACTCAGAGTTTAAAAAAACGATATAAAACGCGATTGAAAATTGTTATCACATTTCTTTTCAAAATAATTGAAAAATTATGAAAAAAACAAAAAAAAATTTTTAATCTTATACAAGGTTTGATTAAGTCTGCCACAGGACCTATAATCAAGACTGTTATAAGCCCTGAAAGCCTATAAAAATTTCAGGGCCTCTCCCTAAAAAAACATTCTTAATTTCTATGTTGTTTAATCTGTACATAAAAATATACAAATGTGCCACATTTTAGCCCTCTAGCTCAAATAGTGTCAAAGTTATGGGGAAAAAACTTTTTTTTTTCGAAAATTTGCAATTTTTAGGGTTCCGTACACAAAGTGTCCAAACGAAACCCTTATGTTTTCACTCGTTTGTCCGTCGCCCAAAACCATTACCCCCCCCCCCCCTATCGGCCAAACTATTTGAGATAGAGAGTTGAAATTTGGTACACTTATGTATTTTCACGTGTAGATTACAGGAAAAATATAGCGAACATGATTGAACGTGATATTCATAGCGTTGTCAAGGAAATAACAAGATTTTTTTCAAAAAATGCATTAAAATGCCTATTTACCCCCCCCCCCCCTTATCTCCTAAACTATTTGACCTAGAGTATTGAAATTTGGTACACATATGTATTTTCGCGAGTAGAGTTCAGGAAAAATATAGAGAACATGATTGGAGGTGATGGTCATAGCGTTGTCAAGGTTTAAAATTTGGTATACCTAGGTATTTTTACGTGTAGATTACAGGAAAAATATAGCGAACGTTGCTGGACTTAATTTTCAAAAGTTATTAATGAAAAGTTGAAAAATGACAAAAAACCCCTATGCTAGAGCTCAACGTATTTATCCTGAAAGGTTGGGAATTGTTTATAAATGTGTAATTTTATGCAGAATTTTTTATAAAACCATAAAAATTGTGGTTTAAATTTATTATCATAACATTTTTTCCAAAAAACTGAAATTTTACCAAAAAAAAATTTTTTTCTTCTAAACAGCTAAAATATTTTATAGTTTCAGATTATTTTTTTGTACAAAATGTTTATGTTTATGTTTAAATTACTTTAAAAGTTATAAAATTAAAAAAAAATTTAAAAAAAAATTTTTTGGCTTTAAAATTCAAAATTATATAAAAAAGCTTAATCTATTTAATTGGAAATTTTTAATCTTATACAAATCATTAAGTTTATACTTAAATTTCTTTTAAAATAAAAAAAAATTATTTTAATTTATCATTATTTAAATTCTTATTCAAATAATCCAAATAATAAATTTCCAATAAATAATTAAAATAAATCGTTAAAAATAGATAATTAAAAAAAAATGTTAATCCATTTGATTATTTTATAAAAAAAAACATAAATAATAATAAAAATGTTGTATTTTTATTATTGATTTATTTCTAATGTTAAAAAAATAAATTAAATAAACTAAAAAAATTGAAAAAAGTTTTTTTTTATTAAAAATTTAAGGTAATTAAAGCTTAGCTTTAATAAAAAAAGTAGTAGGATTTGAAAGGATTGTTAGATTGTTGGATATAGTTTTTAAAATTTATTATTAGAAAATAGAAAAAACTAATTCTGAATTTGTAGAAATGTGTTATTGAAAAGCTTCTCTAAAAAACAATTAACTATAAAATTCAATTTATAAATAACTAATAAATAATTGAAATAAGCATAATTTATAGCATAATTTATAATTTATATATTTTAATTTATATATTATATAATTTATAATTTTATTATAATTTATATAATATATAATTTATAGGGGTATATTTTTAATTATAGATTATACGTGAAAAATCGCATGTAACATGATTAACTTGCACTATCGCTAAAAGTTAAAAGGGGTTTATTAAAATATTAAAATATCTATATTATATCAATAGCGAAGAATTTCGGATCTCTAGTTCATATAGTTAAAAAGTTAGGGATGTACGGAACCCTTCGTTTTAGGGCGAGTGTAACTCGCACTTGCCCGATTTTTTTATAACGTTTTGACTGTCAATCCAGATAATGTTTGCTATAATTTTCCTGTAATCTACACGTGAAAATACATATGTGTACCAAATTAGAGCTCTCTGTTTGTTAATAAGGTATATCTTTGTTTCGTAAGTGTACGGAACCCTAGATTTTGGTACGGGTGTAACTCGTACTTGCCCGATTTTTTTTATTTGTCCTTTATTACTTTAGGATTCTATTTAATTTTCCTCTTTTTATGCAAATTATTTATTAAATATTATTTTACACAATTTCGTTAGTGTAACATTCACTAAATTTTTTATTTCGTTGATCTTCATAATTATTTCCATATTTTTAAAAATAAATACTCTCATTTTGTTTTGTAAGTTCATTTAATTTTTTTTACATCTTGTCTATTTTTTGCGAGATTTTTTGCGAACTTACTTATTCTTCCATAAAGTTATTAGATTTTCTTTACACTCAAAGACTTTTGACAGTAATTATTATAGTATATCCATTAATTTTTACTATAAAAACTATTATTCTGGGATACTCATGCAAAAAGAAAATTTTTCCCAGCGTAGACAGTAAAGTTTAAAATCTGAATAGGAATATTTACATATTTTTTAGAAACGTAAAAATCCAGAATAGAAATATTTACATTTTTTTTTAGAAAATTTTCCTTTCAAGCATTGAAAATTTACTATATTCGCTAGGAAAAATTTTTGTTTCACACGATTATCCCAGATTACAAACCTAATAGTAGAAATTAATTACTAAAGTCTTTCAGTATATTTTTCTAAATTTATTGTTGGACTTATTTTTAGTGATGCATTTAAGCAAGAAAACCAAGAAACAATCGAGTTCAATAACGTATCTCAAAAGTCAAGAGTGAGAAGTTAACCGCTTCTTGACAATTGAGTCAATAAAATCAATATTCAAGCGAGATCAAGCAATATTCTTGATCATTGATTTCTTTTTTTGACACATGAAGTGAAACATGTGTCATGTCCTCATGACGTACTTTTGTTAAAGATAAATAATTTTATAAATTATTAAATTTTGTATTTAATTTCTGAATTCGTCTAAAAATCAATATACAAACCATTACTCGAGTAAGCTGTTGGAATCGAACCGCCGGATTCCTGACCACAAAAACCGACATCGGAATACGGTACGCGAAAGCTGGCCACCCTCGTCTTAGATAATAATTTTTATTGTTTCTCTTCTAAACCCACGCAAAATTTAGAGGGGTTAAAATGTACAGGAACCGAGGTTTGTTCAATGATAAAGCAAAACCGAAAATCAGTTCCTCGTTCACCAACATCAGAGTAGCATCAGGTTCTTAGAACACTCTCGTAACGTAGTTTCATCCGCATTCAGAGTTCCACGGTTCTAGTCGGGTCTTTGCGAAACTTATTGCTAGTTCTTATATTCCTAATTCTTGTATTTAACTCAAAGAACTACGAAATATAATCCGCAGCGTGTGTCAATGTGCGAAATTTGTATTGTGAAACTATATTGCAAAATTATATTGTGAAAATTATCGGGAAATCTTATTGTGAAAATTAACAAGTATATCTGATTTAATGAACAAAGAATAAATGCAACAGCGAGAGAACTCCTGACATAAGAATTGTCAGTAATCCTAATTCACCCCTTTTTCCTTAATTAATCCTTTGATCCAATCTATTTAACCCTTTGAATTCTTACAAATTTATATTCCATATCCATGTTTAAATATATCCGTAGCCTTATTTAATCCTTTTTCCCTCGCAAAATCTTCAATCCTTTCATTAAGCTTTTTCTCAATCCTCAATTCTTGACTTTAATCCTTCGATTAAAATGAATCTGTATTGACCTATAAATTGCGAGCCGTCAAGCGTATTTGGAACTTTAAAATCTCAAACAAGGAAAAGGACCTGCCTTCACTATTACAACGAATACATAAATTATCTCTAGTACTTGAGAAGGGCAACAACCTTGAAGAACGTTTGAATTGGGACCCTGAGTCGTCAATACGGTGTCAAATTACTCCACGACTGCAGAACTGTACCGGAGGCAATAAACTACTCCGCCCATTTACGCATCTCCGTAAGTTGGCTTCGTGAATTCCAGAGCCCAAATCAAGGGATCTTTTAATACCAAATACTGTAAGTCTAGTATTTTATTTAACTTTCCCTAAATCTTAAAGTAAAAGTCTTCCCTATTTAAAAGTCGTTCATTGTTTCAGTGTATGACGATTCAACTGATCAAGGACTCGATTTTATCAAGGATTCTTTCTCTCTCAACCAATCTCTCAATCAATCTCTCAATCAATCTCTCAATCACACGACTTAATTCTTCGAATTATTTGAATTTGTAATTTAATTAATAAATTTGATGTCTTATATATATATATTAACGTAAATTAATGCGTATTGTTCAGTGGACCTTCTTTTCCCTGTTCCCTTAGTTCAAAGCCACCGGGCTTTGTAAATAAATCGGGGGTAAAAATATTTAAAATAGTTAAATTGTAGTTAGTCCCTTCCGGACATAACAGAATACAATTATTCTAATATTTTTGGTGCATCGGCCGGGAAACCAAAAAGAAAAGAAACTGAACAATACAAACTGGTTGAGAGGAAAAATCTAAAAATATTTTTAACGTAAAAGTGAACAGTAAAGTAAATTGAAATTTTCTGAATTTCGCCAATAAGTTAACAAATCTGAATCCTTGGTTGTATACTCATTTAAATGTATATTCATGAACGATAAAAATCAAAAGACGACTAGTGATTACCTAACTAGAAGTAGAACTAAAGCACTAGCAGAATAGGGAAAAAGTCAAACATTTATAAATTTTGGGGAATCCACAAATCCTAAGGTTGTTCATTCACCACCAGTAAAAAGAGTAGAATATAATAATTTCGATTCTGAGGAACCATCTAGCAGTTTCTCAAGTGAAAAATTTGGTGAAACAATATTGGATCCTAATAGTAGTTTAAAATTTTCTACTCCTAATAAATCTTCCTTAGAACAAATAGCCAAATTAAGGAAACTTTTGCGAGATTCATTAAAAGATAACACTTTTGATGAAAAAACGGGTGAAATAAATTTATTAAAAGATCTTACAAAAAATTCAATAAAAACCACGGATCCAAATCAAGATTTGCAAAAAGATCTTCAAAACGAAATAGATAGAGAGGTGCGATGAAGCAAAGGAAATGATTCCAGATACACCTCAAGTAGAGGAAAATTTAGTCAAATTAATTCGCGGAAAATTGGTGGGAAAAGCTAGACGGGGAATTTATGGTTCAACATTTAAAAGCATTAAAGATTTAACGGACCAATTAAAAAAAATTTACTTACCGCGAAAAAGTGTTTACCAGTTACAAGGTGAATTAGGGAATATTTACATGTGGGAAAATGAAACGGTATTGTCATATGCGAATCGCGTAAATGAAATTGCTGATCAAATCTATGATGCTCATCGAATAAATAATAAAGGGGTCCTAGATAAAACTTTTACTGAATCCTTAGAGAAGGGTTTAATTCAATGTTTCCGTAGAGGATTAAAACCGGAAATTGAAATTCGGATTCCAGAAACAATAATTTTCAAAGAAACAACGAGTAAGGCTATCGAAGTTGAAAGAAGAATAAATGCTAGTAATGAGCTTAGGAAAGGGAAATCTAAAACGAGTGAATTCAATGAAACAAAGGTAACCTTTGCAAAAGTAGAAGCTTTAATTTGTCAAATCTGAAATTTAAAAGGGCACATCGCTGCCACTTGTCGAAGATATATTAATAATCAAAGCTCTTAAAATCGTGGTAGGAATTTTTCACCCTGGAATGGGGAAAGAAGCTCTCAAAATAGAGAAAATTCCTTATTTTCTCAGGGTCGATGGGAATCTCCATCACATGTACGAAATTTTTCTCCAATACGCGGAAATTCATGGAGACCTACACAACAGTCGCAAAATTTTAGAACAAATCTTTCTCCTAATTTTTCAAATTCGTCTTTTAATAACAGAAACAATATAACAAGTAACTATTGTAGAAAACCAGGGCATTTATTAAAAGATTGTAGTCGCAGAGAATATAATAATCAATTCCGAGAAAATAATCCATTCAGACAAAATAATCAAATCAGGGGTAATAATTATCAGTTCAGAAGTAATAATCAATTCAGAGAAAACAATGATCAATTTAGGGGTAACAGTAACCAAGTCAGGGAAAATAGTCGATACAGAGAAAATAGCCCATTTAGGGAAAATAATCGATATAGGGAAAATAGTCCATTTAGAGGAAATAATCAATACCAAGAAAATAATCGGCGTTCATTTTCACCATCTCCAATGAATCAGGGAAACGATCAGAACTGTCTTAATCAAGGTGCAGTAGGACAGGTAACCCAGGATTAAATGCATCTGAATACGAAAGTGAAAAGTCAACAATAAGTGTTAAAGTCAATTTTAGTAAAGGAAATATGATACCAACAATTTTTATTAACATAAAAGAAGTTCAAGATCCTGTTCATATGATGATTGATACAGGAGCAGGGTTAAATTTAATCAAAAATAAAACAATAAATTCTTTAATGCAGGTTAATTCTTCCAGGAAAATTCAACTCACCGGAATTAATGAACATCCTGTACATACTTTAGGTCAGGTTAAAATAAAAATTTTCGGGTATTTAACTACATTTCACATAATACCTGATGAAGTACCTGTCGATGAAGATGGAGTATTAGGTTCAGAATTTTTCACTGATAACAATGTAAAAATTAATTATGCGGAAAAATGCTTAGAAGTGCATGGTCAATTTTATCCTTTCTCACCCCAAGAAACAATAATTTTACCACCTAGATCAATCACAAGTATGTACATGGTAGTCGAAAATACAGAAGTAAAAGAAGGTTACATACCGTTAGTAACGACAAATCCAGGTATATTTATGGGTAACGCAATTGTTACAAATAATCAGGGAAAACCTTATATTAAAGTCGCGAATACTTAATCCGAACCAATTAGAGTCCAAATACCGAGAATAAAATTACAAGAATTCGAAGAATTTAAAGCAATAAAAAATTAAGTTAGTCAAACCGAACCACAAAAATCTGAAATCAATTGTAATTCAGTTGAAAAACTTTTAGATAGTTTCTTTTCTACTTCAATTTCAAATCAAGAAAAATATGCGTTTAAAAAGATTACAGGTAAAGAAAGAGTTGAACAAATATTAGATTTACTTCGTTTAGACCATTTAAAATCAGAAGAATTAAAACATGTGGAAGCTTTAATTGGGAAATATTCAAAAAGATTTCATTTACCAGGTGAATATCTTACGGCTGCAAACGTATTAGAAAATAATATTCCTACTAAAGACGAAGAACCTGTATTTACACGTCAATATCGATTTCCACCTGTTCACAAAGAAGAACTCTTAAAACAAACAAATGAATTAATTAAAAATAAAATCATTAAACCTTCTCAATCTCCATATAATACTCCTGTTTGGATTGTACCAAAGAAAGATGATTCGCAAGGTAATAAAAAATGGCGGATGGTTCTCGACTTTCGCAAATTAAATGAAAAAACAATTACTGACTTTTTCCCATTGCCTAATATAAATGAAGTACTCGAAACTCTTGGGAATGCGCAATACTTTTCTGTTTTTGACTGAGCTTCTGGTTTTCATCAAATTAAAATGAGTGAAAAGCATTCTCATAAGACTGCTTTCTCCACACCTTATGGTCATTATGAATTTGATCGTATGCCATTCGGACTTAAAAATGCTCCAAGTTGCTTTCAACGATTAATAAATTCGTGTCTATCTGGATTAATTGGAACAGAATTATTCGTTTATTTAGACGATGTTGTCATTTTCGCAAATTCTTTAGAGGAACATCAAGAAAAATTTGATAATTTTATGAATCGTTTAGAAACAGCTAATTTAAAATTACAGCCAGACAAATGTGAATTTCTTCGACCGGAAGTGGTTTATTTAGGACACATTATTGATAAAGACGGTGTAAGACCAGATCCGAAAAAGCTTAGCGCAGTAAGAGATTTTCCCACTCCAAAAACCATTAAAAATATCAAACAATTTTTAGGTTTGGCAGGTTACTATCGGCGTTTTATAGAAAATTTTTCAAAGAAATCAGGACCTTTAACACAGTTATTAAAGAAAGATATGCCTTTCAAGTGGGGTGATAAACAACAAAAAGCTTTTGAAATTTTAAAAGATGAACTTTGCGAAGAACCTTTATTAATAAGACCTGATTTTGACAAACCCTTTATATTAACTACTGATGCTTCGGGTTTTGCAATTGGTGGAATTTTATCTCAGGGTGAGATAGGTAAGGACAAACCAATTGCTTATGCTTCTAGATCTTTAAATGAGCATGAAGTAAAATACGACACTTATAATAAAGAAGCCTTGGCAATTGTGTATTGTGTTTTACATTTTAGACACTTTCTGTATGGTAGGAAATTTTAAATTGTCACAGATCATAAACCTCTGCTATGGTTTAAAAATTCAAGAGATCCTTGTTCACGTGTAACAAGATGGAAACTTAAATTGTCAGAATATGATTTTGAAATGATTCATAAAGCAGGAAAAATGAATGTCAATGCGGATGCGTTATCTAGAAACCCTGTTAATATTGGAAGAAGAATTATTCCAAAAGAATTTAATAATGATAATAATGATGTAAAGCAAATAATTGGAGTGGAAGAAGATGAAATAGATGAGGTATTTGAATATTTACTTGAAGAAGAAGGAGATTCAGAAGAAGATCAGGGTGAAATATTTGATTGGCGAATTGAGAATAATGATAATGATTATGATGACAATGATGTTAAAAATGAAGAAGATGAATTCGAAAATGAAGACGAAGATTTAAATTGCTATGAGGAAATCGATGATGATGTCTCCGAAGAATTGCATAATAAAGAAGATAATTCTGATTTTAAAGTGGTAACTAGAAGACAATTGAAGAAACTGAATTAAGGAAAAAATGGGAATCAAAATGAATCGGGTAAGTATGAAGAAAATTTAAATCGGGGAAGTGTTCGAAATCTGAGAAATAAAAATTATGAGTCAAATAAATCAAGTATAAATCGAAATCGAGTGAATAAAAATATTAAATCTGTGAAATATAAGTCAAGTAAGTCGGGCCGGAAACAAAATCTAATGAATCAAAATCCTAAATCTGCGAATACTAAATCAAGTGAATTAAGTGGTAACCAAAATCTAGTGAGTGATGCTATTCAATCAGTGAATATTAAGTCAAGTGAATCAAGTAAAAATTCGAAGTCGGTTAATACTAAGTCGGGTGGATCAAGCGAAAATACTAAGTCGGATAATACTAAGTCAAGTAAATCAAGTGAAAATCTAAATTTTAAATCGGGTACTAAATCAAGTGAAATAATAAGTAATCGAAAAAGTGAAAATAGTAAATCTGTGTATACTAAATCAAGTGAAGGTGAAATCAACTGCGAAAATCTGAAAATGAAACCTACGAAATCGAATTCTGAAATAAATAAAGATGAAAAGTCAAAAATCGCAGAAAATTTTCAAAGTCGGAGTAATACAAGAAATCTACGAAGTCGAAGTCACTTAGAGAAAAGCCGAAATAAGAAATATTATTCAGATTCTATGGTCGATAATGAAGAAGATGAAGAAGAAATACTAAATCAAGCAATTCAAGGTAAAAACCAAAATTCGCGAAATTCGCAAAATTCTGATGAAGATTCTGATCCTGATTATATTCAAAATCCTGTGAAACAAAATCAATTGAGGAAAAGAGGAAGACCGCGTAAAACAAATTCTAATAATGAAGCAAGTTCGTCAATTAAGAAGAAAAGGGGTAGACCCAAGAAAGATTTAATTCATGAAGAAGATGAAGATAGTGAAAACTCAGATCCAGAATATTTTGTTCAAAATGATAACTATGATGTACCAAGAAACCTTTACGAAGATTATGAAAATAATGAAAATATTGAAAATAATGAAGATTTTAGTGAAAGTGATGATAGCATTGAAGATTATGAAGAAAATAAAGATAATAAAGCACTTAATTCTGATGAACAATTTGAAGAAATTGAAGAAAATAAAGAGATCAAAGAAAGTAAAAAAAATTGAAAAAGAACATGAAGAAATTGAAGATGATGAAGATGATGTAGATAATGATATAGAAGAAGTTGATTTCGGTTCAGAAAGTAACAAACGACCCCCTCCCGAACCCCCACCCTTAGACAGTCCTTTTACTTCTGCTAATAATATCCATTCTCGAAATATTGTTGAATGTAAAGATCAATTAAGAATGAGAAAGGATAACTATGTGTACTTTTTATCGACGACATGCGTACCTCAGGATAATGGATCAAAGAGTCTGTTTAAGCAGAACGAATTACTTAAGTTTAAAAATCTCGAAATCGGTGAAGCTAAAGAGTTTAAAAAGGGAACTTTTATCATATCGCATTACCAATTATCTCAGAATCTATCGTTAGCTTAACTGAAATGCATAGAAATATAAAATCATCCATTCAGTCTTTTAAAACATTAGCTGAAAAATTACAACTTCGTTCTGTTAGCATTGCAAGAACAATGGTAATAAAACACGTAAATTGGGTTGAAATTATTTTAATGTTCCGAGAAATTTTTAAAAATTGCAGAACTACAATAATAATTTGTAATGGTTATACTCAGTATGCAACAAACGAACAAAGGAAAATTCTAGTTGAAGAAGCACATTCCTCAGCGTTAGGTGGTCATAAAGGAGTAAGTAAAACTTACCATCGTATCAGACAAAAACATTTTTGGACAAAATCAGACAAAAACATAAAAACAGACATTCAAAAATATATACAGACTTGTTTGCAATGTCAATTAAAGAAGCTTGTTACAGTAAAAACAAAGACTCCAATGGTTATTATTGATACACCGGGAATTGCGTTTGAAAAAGTTTGTTTAGACATTGTGGGTCCTTTAAAACCTATCACTAAAAATGGAAACGAGTATATCCTTACGATTCAAGATAATTTAACTAAATACTCTTTGGCAATACCATTACCAAATCATCAAGCTAGTACTATTGCGGATGCCTTTATCAAAAAATTTATTTGCATTTATGGTGCACCAAAAGCTGTATTAACTGACCAAGGCCGTGATTTTCTAAGTAATCTTTTAAAACGAGTTGCAAAAAGATTTCGTATTCGCCAATTTAAAACAACAGCTTTTCATCCACAATCAAATGGCTCTCTAGAAAGATCGCATCATGTATTAGCAGAATATTTGAAACAGTTTGTTAGCAAAAATTCACAATGGGATGATTGGTTAGAGTTAGCAACATTTTTATATAATACAAGTGTTCACGAAGGAACTAAATGCACTCCATATGAATTAGTGTTTGGTCGTTTAGCAAGATTGCCCTCAAGTCAACCTTTACTTCCGGAGGAAAAATTAAAAACTTACGACGATTATTTGGTAAATTTAGTAACGAAATTACATGAAATCCAATTTTTGGCTCGAAACAATCTGATTGGTGCAAAAGAAAAGTCAAAAACGTATTATGATCGGAAAATTAATCCTCAAAATTTTAAAGTTAGAGATAGCGTATTCCTTTTACAGGGACCTAAACCTGGTAAATTAGGCGACCAATATACTGGTCCACATGAAGTTCTAGAGATTTTAGGAAAAGGAAACATAAAAATAAAACTAAATAAGGGACCCAAAATCGTTCATATAAACAGACTTCGATTATCTTACATTAAACATCCTGATCGGGATTAAAAACAAGAATCACTCTGGAAAATCACTCTTTTTGTTTCAGGGGGGAAAATCTGCATTACTAAAATTATTAGTCGAGAAAATCAATCAATATGGTTGTCAGTATGTATGACCTTGTCCATCATTCAGCAATGCCTTTAGAAGCAATTGTAAAATCACCTTATCTGGACAATGGAGAAGAATTATTTGATGTTTATCTAGATAATAAACATAGTTACGTTTCTGAATCTATACTTGCCCAAGATTGTAACTATATTGCAATCCCGGATGGGCATTGCATACGTGGTCATTTTGTAGAATCGATAGGATGGATTATTCTTACTCTAAATGAAAAGGAAGTACCTTTTAATAAAATCAACCAATTTTATTCCGATCTAATTGGATTAAACACTGGTATTATTGGTTACCGAGAAGCCAGGGAAGCAGAAATTCTTAATTAAATGTACCTTAATTAATATTACTTAAATTAATCAAGTATAAATTTGGAATAAAAATAATAATCCCCTCCTGTTTCAGGAGATGGGGACTATACGACTTATCATCTTAATTGTAAGCGGAATAGTAACCTTCGCAGCATCAGCTTACGGTATTCTAGGATATGACTGCGCTTCTAGTAGATTAAACATTACAACCTTATCATTGATTGATGTGGGAAACTGCGAGGCACCAAAGGGTAAGCCAAACGCAACAGAAACCTATATTCAACTGTTGCAATTTACTGGAATTACTAAAATTAAGGTAATTCAATGTAAAATAGAAATTAAGCGTACTATTTTCTATTGTGGAATGCATTCACATTCGTCCATAGTAGATAAGGAGTGGCGGAATACTTGCATGAAATCTCGCATGATTCTTGCAGGGAAATACATAATATTAGAACTTATAAACATAATGAGCAAGTAAAAATTCACGGATTAAAAATGAATCAGACTCTTTCAAGTAGTGTAACATTTGCCGGAGATATTGACAAAGATGGTGAATGTTCAGGAGTTAGTTATATTGACCCCATAGGTAGTTGGAAAAATGTTGTTGTCCAGGGGATGATAAAAATAACATTAGCAGAGCAATATGCAGTAGCTGATCTTGAACCGGACAGAGTACGTTTGAATTCTGGAATATCATGTCCTTTATCTGATACATCTTGTTTCGACAATGATTACGGATATTCTTTTTGGGATCCTTACCTAGCGATATTTGCCAGTTTAACAGATATTCTTTACTTTATGAGGGTTCAACTAATAAAATCAGAAATAAGGAAACTGATGAAACATTTTTCTCTTTAGAAACAAAGGAAATAACCTTTGTACTTAGCCAGAAAGGTCAATTTTCAATATGTCAGTATATATTATATCGTACTGAGCATCCTAAACTTTTTATTTTTGAGACCGTAAAAGGACGACCATTTCTAGAGGATAGAAAACTAACAGTTGAAGCTCTGGACATAATGTTATATGTAAATTCTAAGTTCGTCTATGTCGAACGACATATTCGGACGCAAATAAATACATTATATCAGAATATAATGTACCAACGTTGTAAGCTTGAGCAAGAAGTATTTCGAAATTCATTGATCCTTGCGACCCAAGGACCGGATGAATTTGCACTTCATTTAATGAAAGGGCCCGGTTACATGTTGTACATGGTACAAGATTTCTCCAAATCCAGTAGAATCTTTTCCTCCTCAAATATTACAACCTATGCAAAATCATACGTGGAAATATACTAATCCAGCGTCATTAGCAACTAGTGGAATTTATTCACAATCAGATTTGGAGAAATTACGTAAACATGTTATGTTCCCCGCGGAAAAACCTATGATATTAAATACTTTAGCTCGAGGATTTTCTGGTCACGATATTGCGGATCAAAAATTATCGTTTATGGGATTTATAGATGAACAAACTTTGGATAAAATTGCATCCTCAGCCTGGGGAAAATTTTGGTCCATTTTTACGAGTTTTGGTACTGCTAGTGCTGGTTTGATTGGTATAGTTATAATTGTTCGTTGTTTCAAGCTTATAGCTGACACATTTATTCATGGCTATACCTTGCATGCTGTTTTTGGCTGGTCATTTAAATTATTAGGCGCTTTTTGGAACTCAGTCACAAATTTACTATTACATCTTGGTAGGAACGAACCAGCTTCTGCAGTAGCTCCAACGCATGACATAGAACTTGGACATTTAAGTTGCCCACCTCCTTCGCCTGAGCACAGATTACCCGAATATAAAAACCCAGAGTTGAAAACTCAAGGTAACTGGGAAAATTCTCAAATACGACACATTTACCCTAATCCTAACATAGAAAATAACTATGTCGTGCATGTATGAGAACATAACAACGCATGAACCTAACTATGTAACACTTTTACATAACCTCTTAGTTAAAAGTTCATACCCATTACCTGTAATGGAAACTACACAAAATTATAGAAATGATAATTTATCATATACTTGTGTTTTAAAACACATGGATAAAACCATAATTATAACGGGAAAAAATCCAGCTGAGTTGGAACAAAATGCTTCAAAGACTCTTTTTGAAATTCTAATTAAAGAAGGTTGCGAAATTCAAGAACCTACTGATATTTTTTATGGACTTATTGAATTAAAGAGGTTATGTCACTCGTATAAACTACCTAATCCAACATTCAATTTCCTTAAAATTCAAGTAGACAGTGGAAACTTTCTGTTTATAGGTATTATTAAAATACATAACTATCAGAAGACTATAACTGCAAATGACGCTTCAAATGGTCATCTTCAGGCAGTTATAAGCATGCTCACATCCATTCGCTCTGTTTTTCCTTTTATACCAAACCTGGATTCCTATTTTTTGCATGAAACAAATTTAATGCTCCCTTTTGACTCTTTTAACACAACAATAGAAAACCAACCTTCAACAAGCAATCATCCATTACCTCTTCCTAGAATCTCATTTACTAGTCAAACCCAAGTTTCGGAACCTTTAAATTTAACAACATCCAATACAAGTCAATTCTTTCATCCAAATTCTCAAGATTCTGCTACTGGACTTGCATTTAAAACACCTATAAGCACAAATTTTCAATCAAAATTCCCAAAACACTTTAATAATAAAGGAATGCTTAAAAAATTAAAAAAATTAAAAGTTTGCACGAAATGCCCGAATTGTGGATTTCATATTAAACAATGATATTTAGATCTATATTTAATCATTGACAAATGTAACTATAACCTTTTTCTATTCTGTTTCAGGTAAAACCGGAAACATTATGGCAACTCACTCTCTGATCAAAATTTACCTCCTCATCCTTTTAATTAACTTCTCCCTATCTCAAAATGAATTACCCTTTTCAAATTTTCCATATTCAAGAAATCCTGCCCTATACTACGAACATTTGGGTACTTCTAGGTTAATTGTAGACAAATGGAGGATATTGACTTACGTTAATTTAGTTGAAATAATGGAAATAGAAGATACGATTTTTAAGTTTATCATAGAAACAGAACACGAATGTGGATTGATAAAGAATACTACTTGCTTACAACTAGATTTCACTATACTAATTTCTAAAATTAACAAAATCAATAATCAAATACAGCAATTTTTAAATAATATAGTAAAATCAATGAGAAATACATCACCTCTTATAAGTAAAACTGTTACAGAAATCCAAAAAATCATGAACACCATAGAAAAAAATGGCTTTCGCAAATCTCGTTGGAATATATATTCCTCCCATGTTTTTCCTTCCTCTTTTAATGATATTTTAGAAGATTGCCAAACGTTAAATCAAACAATTCTTCAGAAGACCTCAAATAATCACCAGTTACTTTCAATCCTTGAATTTCTAGACAAATATCTGTTTACCTTAAATAACCTATATCATGCCTTACTTTTAGCAAACCAATAATATTTGGTATCCTCCTTTAATTTCACCAAGTTTTGATTCTCCATATCAAGATATTCAAAAAGCTAACTCAAAAATATATATTCCTACTAGTCTATCATTCCCAGATTTTTTTCGACCAGCAGAAATATCATTATATCATATAAAACAATATATGGTCTTTCTTATATACACTCCACTTTTATCCAAAGAAAAATTTGAACTATTTAAACTGCATTCAATCAAAGGAACTAAAATTTGGAACAAAAATTTTAGAACCGTCATTGACATAAATCCAAAAAATGAATATATAGCCTTCTCAGATGATAGTGAAACCTATTTTCCTTTTTATTATGAATGGTTCCAATCATGTTCTTCTCAATTGTCAGAACTTATGTGCAAAATTCCAAAACAAATTAAGACAATAAAATCAGATTCTTTATGCGGAAGTTCACTTTTTCTTAATGGATCAACTACAAATTGTGATCTCCAAATTCTATCTGAATCAGAACCAAGATGGATACCCTTACATCAAAATAATTCATGGATTTATAACATACAACCAAACCAATTATTTCAAATGGCTTGCTCAGGTAACGCAGAATCCTCGTTCTTTCTTAATGGAAATGGAAAATTGCAAATCAAACCAAATTTATTTATTTATTTATTTATTTAATCTTTTCTTCCCCGCAGTCACTAGGACCATAAATGGGGTACATGATTACAAAGTTATAACATATTTGAATAGCAATATTATAATAAAACAAAAATTATAAAGTATATAAAAGTATACATATATAAAATGGCATATCAAACGCGACGTTATTTGTTACAATTTAGTTTGATCCACGCAGCGACAAAATAAACTTCAAAAGGAATGCTTTAAATTCAAAATATTTAGATGAAAACAGGTCACATGAGTGGTTAGAAATAAACATACGATTAATGAAAACTAGAGTATCGGCAAGTAATTGCCTTGAATTGTAACGGAGCAAATCCATGTCAGGAATAAATGGTTCTTGACGTCGTGGATGCAATCTAGGCACCTTAAAGTTAACATTGCTTAATATCTGTGGTACACAAACGCAGTCATTAATAATTTTAAAAATAAAAAGTGCTGATGCCATTAAACGCCTTTCTTCCAACGATAAAAATTGAAATCTCTCACATAGGGCAATATTATCAGTTCCCTGTAGCGGGTATACTCTATCATTCTTGAAACACAGATATTTAAGGAATCTTTTTTGTATTTGCTCTATTTTGTACGCATGAATATCATACCTTGGATTCCAAACTATAGACGCATATTCCAACTTAGATCGTACAAGTGCGTTATACAAGGTTATCAAGGTTTCATTTTTACAAAAACGGTTCGTGGATCTGACTAAAGTTCCCAGGGCTCTCGAAGCATCAGAAACAATAGTGTCAATATGATCATTAAACGTTAAATCATGAGTGAAAATTACACCAAGATCACGAATTGATTGGACCCTAGTCAGCGACACATTATTAATAGAATAGTTGAAATGGATCGGATTATGCTTCCTACCAAAGGTCATAGTTTGACATTTTGTTATATTTAACGAAAGTTTGTTCTTTAAACTCCACTCGTAAATCATCTCAACGTCACGTTGAAGCAGGTAATGATCCATGGCTGATTGAATCTCGCGGTAAATCTTTAGATCATCCGCGAAGGCCAACACAGGGGACAAAATATCCTCAATCAAATCATTGACATATACAGAAAATAGCGGAGATCCTAAGGAAGAACCCTGAGGAACTCCGCGATCCGGTATGAATGATGAAGCTGAGATCTCTCCAATAGTGACATAATGTTGTCTATTTATTAGGTAATTAATCAGTAATTTTTTTAAGTTTGGTGCAATATCTAAATTGTCCAGTTTCTGAGTTAGTATATCATGGTCAATGGTGTCAAAAGCTTTGGCGAAGTCTAAATAAATTACATCAACTTGGTTTCTTCTCAAAAAAGCATTGTTAATATACTGTTTAAAACAAAGAAGATTTGTGACTGTTGATTTCTTACTAATACCCCCATGTTGGTCCTCGCTCAAGACTTTTTTAATTCCCGTTTGCAAATATTTTATAATACACAGTTCAAATACTTTTGCGAAATTAGATAGCACGGCAATTGGTCTATAATTTTTGCAATCGGTTTTGTCACCAGTTTTAAAAATAGGTACTATTTTAGCCGTTTTCCAAGCCGTCGGAAACTCACCAGACCTCAAGGCGCAATTGAAAATCGTCGATAGTGGAGAGGCAAGGATAGTAGCGCAATCTTTAATAAGGAAACTAGGAAAACCGTCCATACCATGAGTATTTCTAGGTTTTAATGCTTCTGCGGCCCTGCGAACTTGAATCTCTGACAAACACAGTAAGTCAACATCCCAACTGGTTTGCGAAGCAAAGGACCTAGTATTCGAGGTATTACAATTAATAAAAGAAAAAATGCTAGAAAACGCAGTAACAATAGAACGAGGATCACTAAAAGTCTGGCCATTAAGTAACATCGTATTAGGTATTTTAGGTTTTTTACAATTTTTATTCACAAATGACCAAAACAATTTCGGATTAGAATTTAAATTTGCCTCAGTTCTTTTTATGTATTCTACATGTTCACATCTTATAGATATATGCATATAATTAGAAATTTCAACAATTTGTTCGTTATAAAATGAATATAGTTGAGGGTTATTCCTATTTCTGTTTCTCTTTTTCAGCAAGTTGTGTTTCAACTTGATGTTGTTTATTGTAGATTTTGAAAACCATGGAGGATAACGATATGTGTTACATTTTTCGATATGTGTCATAGGTACAAAGGTATTAAGAGTGCTTTCGAAAACACCTAAAAAATGTTTACACATATCGTCTACATTGTTATAATCATTTAAAAAATTCCAGTCAATCAATACCAATGCAGAGTACAAAGCAGAAATATCAGATGTTCTAAAGTTATAATTTGGAATTGTTGGTAATTCGCAATTAATAGTAAAATTGGATCCATAAAATCTGTGTTTCGATTCTAAACATGCATATATATCGAGGGCCGGGTGGTGGGGGTCCTCAGGTACGATTGGTGGATAAGCATGGAGGACGGTGCACTTGATATCTGTAAACACGAGGTCTAAGATTTTATTGAAAGAGTTCATTACACAATTTACCTGAGTCAAGTTAAAAAAGTTTGACATTTGATAACACAAAAATGCTTTAGAGTCAAAAACATTAGATTCTATACTTGTCACATAGGACGGTATATTAAAATCTCCGACGATAAAAATTGAATCGTTAATAACTTGTGTGACATCCAAAAAACATTTAAAAAAATTTCTGAGTGAGTTTAACGCTAAATCTGGAGGAATATAAATAATAAAAATAATGAAACTATATGTGCTTTTAGAAATTGATAGCCCCAGAATATTAACATTTATATTTAAACCATGAATTAAAGAGAGATCCAATTGAGTCACTTTGTAGGAAGAGTGAACCGCCGCCATAACTCCTCCATCCCTTCGTACAGCCCTATCATGCCTATAGACGTTAAAACAATTCCATTCTGTAAAATTATTTGAAGAAAAGGACGGTTTGAGCCACGTCTCAGTGAAAAATAATATATTATAAAAATTTATATCATGGAAATTCGACACATATTCGAGTTTGGTATTAAGTCCACGGACATTTTGGTAAAAAATTTTTAGGTTATACTTTCCTGAAACACATTTTGTATTTATAACGCTGGAAGATTCCGTGGGGACACTTTCATGATCACTGGAGCACCACGTCGAAAGATGATTTTGAGTCCTGATTCGCCATTAGTTGTCCTTTCGTTCAACTCCTTTTTGACTTTTTGAAAGTCACGCTGTTGTTGTTTGGTCCGATCGTGCGTAATGACCAGCGATCGTAGGTCCTGTTGTAGAGCACCAGCTGCTTTGAGATTCAGAAAAGTTTCTCTGATCACCGTCGGACATTGAAGATCTTGAAAGATGACCTTCAGCGGTCGAGGTCGATTTGAAACCTGTGATGTGAGACCAATTCGTTTCGTTTTAATTTGAAAGTCAGGTAAATCTGGACATATTTGTTGCAGAATAGAAAGAGTGTTCAGATTATCAATATTATGCGTGTTGAAAGATGAATTAGGATCTTGGGTTGGTTCATTCATGCCATATATAATTAAATTAAATTTGCGGTGAAATCTATCTTCCCACTCACCAAAATCCATAGGCGATGAATTCACGGAAGATTGAGAAATTTCAGTTATTTGATCTTGTATGTTTCCAATATCTTCGCTATTTTTCGTTATGTTAGATTCACACTTTAAAATTCGATCAGTGCTTAATGCTAAGTCAGTAGTCAATGTAGTAAAAGAAGATCGAAGGCTGTTAATATCAACGTATATGCTTTCTTTAATTGTATTAAATTCCTCCCGAAAGCACTCACGAATATTCCCTAGAGTCAGAGGTTCCTGAGATTTATTTGGAGGTAATAAAAAGCTCGAAGAATGACAATTAGGTGATACAACACCACAACATTTCTTGAAACCCACTCCAGGAATAAGTGGAGTCTTGTCAGCGCATGCTGGGTGATAGGCTCCTCTGCAACCGGAACATAATACACAAGACTTTGCTACTTTCTTCAGGCATAATACACAAATGTGTGAATTGGGGACTTTCGTATTGTCCCCGCTACCCCCTGGTTGAATCTCTTGTTCATTAGTCATGACTATACACGACAAGAATACACCTGTTACGAAAGTGATAAGAGCTCACTCACGTGATGTACAGTCCTTCCAGTAAACAGTAATAGATCAACACTTAGGTACTTCTCATACTATTAAAATGAGACAAATGCTTGTACAAACCAAAACAAAAGTTATTATTTCACATATAAATAATTAATTCAGTTGATAATAATTAAGCACATAGTTTATTGTCACATTAGAACATTTACTGATTGTTCAAACTTCACTTAGATCCAGTAGATGCGTAAAATACATTTCAAATGCTTCGGTTTATTACGTGAAAAAGTTCATCAGCAAGCGTGTATAACGCCACGTTTTGAAAAACCGTTTATAATCAGTCACTTGTTTAAAATTTAGTCCATTTTTTCACTCCATCTTCCAAAGGCAAACATATTACACAATTGAAAACACTAATTTAAAGAATTCGGTCTCATTACACTTTATACTAAACGAAAAGGCCCGGGAGCTAATGAAACGTGCGACTCAGTTTGACGCCATATTTCATATTCATCAAAATTGCATTTTAAATAAACAAATCTCTTTACCCTTTCTACCAAGCAATTTGATTACAATTTCAGAAGATTTATCGACATATTTACCTATTACACAACAAATTAATAAGTACCTTACTGAATTTTTTGAAAAAGAAACATTTTCCACCAGAAAAATAATACCTTCATGTAAACAATACATTTTGCAAAAGAAACAGATTTCTATTTTAGAATTGGAGAATTTTATTCGTCAAACCACAAGTCTCATTCAAAAGGAAAATCAAATTGAACAACATCATTATCAATATTATATCATATCAATAATAACATCCGCAATTATATTATGTATCATAATAATTCTAATTTTTATTATTTATAAAATATCAAACGGCTCAACCCAAGACCTGTCTTTTTGGCACCATTATATAGCTTCTAGGGGAAACACATACGACCTTCCAAACTCTTATGAGCCAACACCATTCATAAGAACAAACCCTTTAGGTGGACTTACCACAATAATGGAAGAAGCGTAAAATTTTGCATAAAATAAAATAATACAAAATTTTCTTTCATGACCATTTTATATAAATTATTATACATCTAAATTGTTTTCACCTGGGTTAATTACGTATTCTACGTTAATAGGTTCCGATTTCATTGATGTAAAACAAAATTTTTGAGGTTTTTTTTGCGTATAATACGTATTTTACATAATATGCGTATAATACTGTAAAAAAAAAAATAGTTTCCTACATAACAATAGATTTACGTATGCACACACTGAAACTGAAATCGAAAAATATCGATGTAAGACAGATAGTTTTTTTTCAAGTTTTTGTCTTTTCACTCTCATATAATACCCATATCTGCCAATAATGCATTTTCAAATATAATTTCACATACAAAATACCCTTCAATTTATTGATTATGCTATTCATTCAAATTAGTATCAATAATTTAACATTTAAACATCTGTTCCCACTGCAGTTTTAACTTCAATAACAGAAAAATTCTCAAATTTTCCAACATTTATGTAAAATTTATTATTATTAACATTTATTAACCATAAAGTTTGAAAAATTTGTGCATGACGTCACGCGTGTAGAAAACGAGGTAAAATATATCATGTATTGTACGCCCACATCCCTGAACGCATTAACGGCAGTAAATGACAGGCAAATTACTTAAATTAGGTAATATATGTAAAATACTGGTAAAATACCATGACGTAAATTAGGTAAGGTAGTTTACGGTAATTTACTATAATATACGTTTCTTCCCGTAAAATGCTTGTTTTCTATAGTGAATTAAATGTAAAAACTATATTGCGTAGAGTAGTTTACGCTTAAAAACAGCTTGCTATTACATTACCAATATACCCTTCTGTTTGAACCTTTCATATGTCAAAATTTTATTGAAAACAAATAACCTAAAATTTCTTTCTTTTAACTATCATATGATTATTGATCGAGATTTTGAATTAAATCATCACAATTATATTTTACTTCGGCCAACTAAGTCGACAATCAAAATAACATGAATCTCTATATTAAAATTAGCATAAATTTTAAATAAACCGATTGGAACATGTGATCTGTGCCAAGTTTAACGCAATTTTATTCTCGATCTAATAAATTTAAAATTATTTGAAAATTAAATTACTAATCCTACTTGCAAGTTAAATATTTTTTATAATTGAATGTTTATTTAATATTTCTTTAATATTACCTACCTTTAAAATCAAATCATATTTTTGTGATTGATAACAGCCTCTAGATTTCAGATCCGAATAAGAAATATTACCTACTTTTATGTATGCAAGAAATTTATAAATTAGAAGTCCCAAAATATTTAAAATATACATAAAAATTTCAATTAATATAAATATTATGAGGTAAAATTTCTGACAACTTCTTTTTCCCATTTCTCAAAAGATCATTTTAATTATTTATTCTTATATTTGTAAGTAATTTATGGAACCCAGCATTAATCAAATGAAATTGTATTGCTTTTAGTTTATTTAATTTTGACTTAATAAAATTGTAATTTAATTACATAATAAAAAAAAATCAATTTAAAATAATTAAGGAAATGAAATAAAACTTCTTACAGTTAAATGTAATTTATTTTCTTTTTACAAAATTACTATTGTTTTTTTTTTTCTTTTCTCGTTCTTTTCATTTTCTTGATTCTTATAAAATCCAATTTGGAGATTTAATTCCTCCTCACAACATTTTTTTCACAGTCCTATTCTTAAAAACCTGAAATAAAATAAAACATGTGGTAAAATTAATATTAAAGTATTAATAAGCGTTATGGAATTTTTTTTTTTATTAATTAATAATTATCAAATCTTGATACCTCTCTCACATCTTGGTCAACAATTTTGAAGGTTGCTTCTTCACAGTGAAAAAAAGTTTTCCTTCTTCCCAATGCTTTATTTAAAGAATGATATAGTTTTTCAACAATATAGCACGGAGATCCGTGGAACTGCATAGGAAAAGTATAAACCCCAAAGTCCGTCGCTAATTGCGGATGCGTTCTCAAATATCTCCATTTTCCCAAACTTCTACCTAGAAAGGAGGAAAAACAAACAAATCATAATATTAATAATAAAATAATAAATAATTCTAAAATCTCTTAAAAATAATTGTATAATGAGGAGGTTAGTTGAAAATCACTAATCGTCGGTACAAGCTTGAAATGTCAAAAAAAAAAACAAAACATGCGACTAAAAAGTTGATTCGAATAAAATGATAAATTTTAAGATTTTTTTTATTAAATGTAATTTATTACAATTTATATTTATTAATTTATGCCTATCTTATGTTTTACAATTTTACTATTAACTCTCAAATATTTGAATCTGACATTTTTGAATTTGTATATTATTCTTACTACAAAATCTTAACTAAAATCCTCAACAACAACAAAAATAATAATAATATAAAATAAATAAATGAACAATTTTTATACTTATATTTTAACACAAAACAATATGTAATATCCAATAATAGAAAAATAAAAAAAGGAGAACCAATTCAATAAATAATAATCAAACAAGATTCCGATGAAATCAACATAAAATTAATGAAATATAAATTATTCTGTCATTCTTACCTTGGTAAGGTATCCATTTTTTATAACATTATACACGTTTTGTAGAAAAAAAGCTCCTTCTGGTCCGTGTTCTTCTATTTCTCTTGATAATTCCTTGAATATATTTTCTTGCCTTTCTTGTTTAAAGTAAGACCACCACCGTGGCAAATATACCTTTTGATCTTTAACTATAATATATATCTTGTAACCACCTGTATATGGTTTCCATATACTTTTTGCTTTTAAAATTTTGGATTGTGGTAAACCTGGGGGTATTGGAAAAATCGACTCTTCCTTTTCATTTTCAGAAGTAAAATTTTCTACATTTGTCCTCGCTGCACTCGTTGAGGGACCAAAATTTTCAACCGGAACTGTGTAGCTTTGAAAATTGGTTGCATTCTCGCTCCCAAGATCAACATTATAATTGGTATTGTTCAAAGGTACCAAATTTTGACAAACTTCCACATTTACGCTGGATGAAACTTCAGAATTATAATTTCTCGATATATTTTCAACTTCAGAAAATCCAAAAAAATCACTGTACGTTTCATTTATTAAAGCACTAAAATCTTGAATAACACTTGTTTCATGTCCTGAACACATAATATTACTATTTTCAACACTTGGCGTTGCATATCCAAAAACGCTATTTTCAGAAATTGTATTAAAATCATAATTTTGTCCCGAATTGATTTGATTGTTGATATCGCTTTGGTTTTCACCACTAATTAAACTATTAATTGAAATATCTAAATCTTTTAGTTCGGAAGAAAACTTATAAGACTCCATTTCGTTCAAGAAATAGATTTCTTCAAAATCTCAATGAGAACTGACTGAAGATACAGGACTCAGCTAGTCCTTAGACTAGGAAAGAAAAAAAAACAAAAAGGTAAAAGTGGGAGGAAAAAAGATCCCACGTAAAGAAAAATTCGGGAAATTAGAACATTAAGAATTGCATCTTTATTGCCTACAGATGTGAATAAGGCAGTGCATTTCCCTACGCTTAGCCAGATGTTTTGATTTTTACGAGATCTAATGACCCTTGGGTCAAGTTGTCAAATTCTAGTTTTTTCTTCTCTGCCTCTTTTTCATTTTCCCTACATGTCCTGAAATACACCTTCTGTTTTCTATAATTTATAAAGAACGAATTTCAATCTTATCTATCTCTTACACAGAATTTCCGTCAATTTTTAATTTATTTTAAGATTGAACATCGTTATTGAAATAATTTATTCACAAAACTGGAAAATTTAAGTATTGAATATGGATTTTCCAAACCGAAATATCTTATGCCAAATCCGATGGCAACAATAGACATTTCTACGTGTGTCATTCAAATCGAGACAGATTCTCTCCAAATAAGTATATTTAATAGGAACAGAAACAAAGAAACAAAGAAAGAATTAGCTAAGCAAATGCTTGATAGAATATTAGGTCGTTATGAATTTTGCGAGTTGTATACCGAGAATGATTTAAATCCGACGCAGAATTACGAAAAAATAAAACTATTTAAGTGGCTAAACTGTTGCAAACGCTGTTATTCTCGTTACCATATAGCTTCACAATGTAAAAGCATTAGGAGAAATAAAGACTTTGCGGATTGAAATAAATATTGGAAAATAGTAGATAAAATGCTTAATGCAATATTTAATACATGTTTGATAAAAAAAAAGAAGAATAAATTAAATTCATAAATTAAACAAAATTTTACTCTTGATATCACAAATAATGTGAAATGATAATTAGAAGTAATGAAAGGCAATTTACTTTAAGCTTCTTATATATTCTATATATTTGTGTATGTGTGGATTTAAAAGTATGTAAACGTATGTGTAATGTATTCAAAAATTATAAAAGCTATAAACTTTAGACATCTATGTATCAGTATTCAGTATAATATCGACTATTTCAACTAGTTTTTTTTTTAAAAAAAGATTCTCTATGTGTAACCAATTAAAATCATTGACAAACAATATAGTCAAAATTATTTTAAAAATGGAATAAATTGAACTTGTCAATCATTAGGAAAATTGAATTAATGTGGAAAATAAAAATCGAAAATTCATGGAAGTTATAAGGAAAATTCTTGTGGAAAAATTGCTAGGGTTAAAAGGTAACCCAAATTATAGAATAAATAAATAATTTAAGATTAATATTCTTGTTAAATTAATAAACAAGTAATAATCAACTATTCTAGAAACATTTAAAATATATTTAACCCTTTCGGTATCCTTGCAGTATCTATAAGAAAATTATATAGATTAAAATGCCAGTTTATTAGTCTAAGTCAATATATGAATGAATATAAACGAGTATGAGTCTAGTCATCTATACCAGAAAGGAAGAAGATAGTCACATGTATCCATACATATGCGTTCCAAATAATTAAAAATCTAAAAATAATTGAGTGATTATTTATGTATGTACATCTAAGAAATTAATGTATAATCTTTCTGTTTTTTAAAATATAACATTAATGTATTACAAAATAACGAATACTCAAGCTTCCCTCTCGTATTCTTCTCGTGAGGGGGGAAGGGCGTCTTATTGTACGCGTTTGAATTGTTTGATATTATTGAATGTAGTCACTTAAAATAGCTCAAATTTTTCTCTCTTGCGAATAAAATTTTTTCGCCTATATAATAATTTTTTCGTCTATATAATATCTTAAGAATATTTCGCTTTGACTATAATAATCGTGCCAGAATATTGTATGTGGTACTAACGAACATTATTGTTAATTATAATTGTTGTCAACTTCAGTAATATAAATGTGAACTCTTCAAATTTTAGACGTCGATTCTAATATTTACTATGTGTCATTCGTGAATTATAATTATCTTTATAAGGGCACAGCTAACTCAGAATAAAGGGATACAATCAAATTTAACGTAATATTTTCATATATGGATTTAAAATATCACTTGTATTGTTTTCATATAGTGCCAGTACTGAAATAACCAAGTTTTTGATATGCCAGTGCTGTGCCGGTATTATGCCAGTATTGTGCCAGTGTTACGCTGGTTTTAAGCCGATATTGAATTTTTTTTTTGAATTCGGAAAATTATCAATTTCATCTCTATTTTCCGAATTAAAAAGGAAGGAAGGTGTCATGTCCTCATGACGTACTTTTGTTAAAGATAAATAATTTTATAAATTATTAAATTTTGTATTTAATTTCTGAATTCGTCTAAAAACCAATATACAAACCATTACTCGAGTAAGCTGTTGGAATCGAAACCGCCGGATTCCTGACCACAAAAACCGACATCGGAATACGGTACGCGAAAGCTGGCCACCCTCGTCTTAACGAATAATTCTTTATTACTTCTCATTCAAATCCACGTAAAAGTTAGAGGGGTTAAAAAGTATTTTTACTGCAGTAAACTGTTGGAATCAAACAGCCGGATTTCTGACCACAAAAACCGACAACGGAATACGGTACGCGAAAGCTGGCCACCCTCGTCTTAGATAATAATTTTTATTGTTTCTCTTCTAAACCCACGCAAAAGTTAGAGGGGTTAAAATGTACAGGAACCGAGGTTTGCTCAATGATAAAGCAAAACCGAAAATCAGTTCCTCGTTCACCAACATCAGAGTAGCATCAGGTTCTTAGAACACTCTCGTAACGTAGTTTCATCCGCATTCAGAGTTCCACGGTTCTAGTCGGGTCTTTGCGAAACTTATTGCTAGTTCTTATATTCTTAATTCTTGTATTTAACTCAAAGAACTACGAAATATAATCCGCAGCGTGTGTCAATGTGCGAAATTTGTATTGTGAAACTATATTGCAAAATTATATTGTGAAAATTATCGGGAAATCTTATTGTGACAATAACAAGTATATCTGATTTAATGAACAAAGAATAAATGCAACAGCGAGAGAACTCCTGACATAAGAATTGTCAGTAATCCTAATTCACCCCTTTTTCCTTAATTAATCCTTTGATCCAATCTATTTAACCCTTTGAATTCTTACAAATTTATATTCCATATCCATGTTTAAATATATCCGTAGCCATATTTAATCCTTTTTCCCTCGCAAAATCTTCAATCCTTTCATTAACCTTTTTCTCAATCCTCAATTCTTGACTTTAATCCTTCGATTAAAATGAATCTGTATTGACCTATAAATTGCGAGCCGTCAAGCGTATTTGGAACTTTAAAATCTCAAAGAAGGAAAAGGACCTGCCTTCACTACTACAACGAATACATAAATTATCTCTAGTACTTGAGAAGGGCAACAACCTTGAAGAACGTTTGAATTGGGACCCTAAGTCGTCAATACGGTGTCAAATTACTCCACGACTGCAGAACTGTACCGGAGGCAATAAACTACTCCGCCCATTTACGCATCTCCGTAAGTTGGCTTCGTGAATTCCAGAGCCCAAATCAAGGGATCTTTTAATACCAAATACTGTAAGTCTAGTATTTTATTTAACTTTCCCTAAATCTTAAAGTAAAAGTCTTCCCTATTTAAAAGTCGTTCATTGTTTCAGTGTATGACGTTTCAACTAATCAAGGACTCGATTTTATCAAGGATTCTTCCTCTCTCAACCAATCTCTCAATCAATCTCTCAATCAATCTCTCAATCACACGACTTAATTCTTCGAATAATTTGAATTTGTAATTTAATTAATAAATTTGATGTCTTATATATATATATTAACGTAAATTGATGCGTATTGTTCAGTGGACCTTCTTTTCCCTGTTCCCTTAGTTCAAAGCCACCGAGCTTTGTAAATAAATCAGGGGTAAAAATATTTAAAATAGTTAAATTGTAGTTAGAGTCCCTTCCGGACATAACACAAGTAATTTTTTATATTTAAAAGTAATGTATTAAATATAATTTCTAAATATGGTTTTGCCCTCTTTTTGAAGTTGTATTTATTAATTAAAAATATTAATAAAAAGATTAAAAGGTTTAACCTTATTCTTTTAAGCCGTTTTAATAATAAATTAAATTAAAAAATAATAAAAAAATCAATAAATAAAGTTGATTAGGCCAAAAACAAAGAATTCTTTTTATTGAGATACATACCCGGTTGAAAAAACATGTACATGAACACGTACACGAACGCGTACATGAACACGCACTTGAAAGCGTACATATTCATGTGCATGAACATGTACGTGTTCATGTACGCGGTATTGAAACATGTTCATGTACACGAACACGTATATGTTCATGTACATGTTCATGAGCTCCATTGAGTCAATAATTTCATACATGTTTATGTGCACGAACATATACACGAACACGTATACGTTCATGTACATGTTCATGAGCTTCATTAAGTGAAAAATTCCATTCATATTCATGTACATGAACACCAACATGTTCGTGCACATGAACATGTAAACGAACATGATTGAAATTTTGCAAAACTTCAAACGTTGCGCAGTAGTTTTCTATGGGAGATATGGCTGCGCAGTTGTTTTTCAGGAACAAGTGTGGAGAAATACCATAGGCATAGTTACCTTTGTTTAACATTTTTGAGTAATTTAAAAAATTGTGTGCATGAACGTATACACGTTCATGCATACGTTCATACACATGAACATGTGTATTGTTTTTTGAACTTATTAACGTGGATGAACATATATGTGTTCATGTACATGTTCATGTTTCAATGCCGCGTACATGAACACATACATGTTCATGCACATGAACACGTACGCTTTCATATACGTGGTCATGTACGCGTTCGTGTACGAGTTCATGTACCTGGTTTTTCAACCGGGTAATTTATATTAAATATAATCATATTAATATTAAATTATTTGAATATTAATTTACATAATCGATATTATTATAAGTAATAATAGAACATTTAAAATTTTTAATCATTTAATTAATAGTTACATATAAAAAAATATACATATATTGAAAATTAAAAATTGTTTTTTGCCTTATTAAATATTTAAAAAAAACTAAACTCTGTAAAGGTTTTTAAAGATCTTTAAAAGTTGAAAATACTTTAAATAATGTATTCTATAGTATTTTTTGTAATTTAAAAGAGGTGTGCGTAAGGGATAAGAAACCAATTTATTTAATCTATTTTATCTATTTTAAGAGACATTAATTTTTTTACATTTACCAATTTGTATGATACTGATTTATTGAGAATATTGTTTTACAGATGAACAACGTTAATTACTTCGATTATGCTTAATATCACATAAAATTTTAATAAAAAGCTGTAGAAAGTTTTTTTAAAAATAAATACTCTTGTAAAATAATAATGAAACTTAGAGTTGACTCTTAAGTCCAGAGTTATTTATTTTTTAATAACTATTTTCAAAAAAAAATTCATTCGTATCAGTGTTCTAACCTTAAAGCTCTACTCTTGTTAATCAATAATTTAAAAATTACACGATAATAATAAATTAGTAAAAAAAACTAAATAACGTTAAGAAAATATTGATATAAAATGTAGAATTACTCAAAGAAATAAAACAAACTTAAGATACAAATATTTTCATTTATTGATCAAAGACTAAACATTTAAAAATTGCATTCTTTGATTGAAAACCTTAAAATTTTAGTACATTAAAACTACACTGAAATACTTTATAGATTAATATTTACTAAAACCGCGATTTAATTTTAGTAAACTCACTACCATAATGGGGAAAAAAGTGTAACTATTCAGAATGTTTCAATTATTAACACTTTTTGAACAAAAGATGATCTAGTTTTTATCAAAATTTAGTAGTCACCTGTATGAAAAATTCGTCCATTTTGTATAAAAGAATCGGACTGAGAAAAAGTGATTGTGAAAAACATATTTTTTATATTCGGAAAAATGAATTTTTAGTAGTCAATCTATCAAAGCTCCACGATCGACTTTAGCACTTTCTGTGCCCCGGGCGAAATTTCAATTTTGCCACCCTCTTATAATTAAATGCACAACATATATACGTTGATAAAAAACATGTAGAAAGCAGTAACAAACCGTAGATCATTTATACATAAAGCATGCACTTACAAAACCCTAGATAAGTCCCCTTCAGCTGTGATGTTAGGGTCCTCATCTGGGTTTGCCCATCTTCTAAAGTCGGTCCTAAAATGCTTCACGCATGCAACGAATTTGGCTTAAATCCTATATAAGAAATTACTTAGCTATTTTCTGTAGACGCTCTGTACGCGAGAGAGAAAAATGCATTAGGTATCTTAAAGATTGAGAGAGACACTAGACATTTCTGTAGATGCAACGTCTACAGGAAAAGAGACAAATGCATTAGGTAGCTTAAGGATGGAGAGAGACACTAGACATTTCTGTAGACGCTCAAAGGCGTAGGTTAAGGTTTTTTTTTTTTAAGTTCTTTTAAAAATAAAATTTCATTGTTTTCCATGTGTAAAATGTTGTATGTGCAATTTACTCTTAAAAATTGTATGTTTTACACAATGTATATAACTTTTTTGTTAATGCGTTTTTACATGTTCTTTCGCTTGTACATAGTTGAACTGTCATTTATCGTCCAAATTTTAACAACTGCGCATGTCTAGAGTTAAGAGAAAACTACTGCACATGCGTAACTACCTAAGGAAACCATTGCCCAGGTGTATAGTTTATAGAAAGCTGTGCGGATATATGTTTTTATCGTTGAATATTATCGATTTGCTTTTTATTATGTTTCTTAAAATATATATTTCTGCAATTTTGAAATAATTGCTTTTTAAATTGTAAACTATATGTTGTAGTTCTTTTTTTTAGTTACATGGATTTGCATACAAATAACTTAATATAAGTAGCAGTATTTTGTTTGTTAAAAAAATTGGGATTACCCAATATTCTTTGGTTGGTGATTTTGGCAACTTATTCTAAAATATTATCACCAGAAGTTGTTGATCGTTACATTTCAGCTGAGATACCTGACAAGAATGTAAAGCTCACATTGCATGGAATTATAATGGCAAATAATATTTATGGTCCTTGTGGAGATTGGTGTTTAGCTGATGGAAAATGTTCTAAAAATTTTCCTGAAATTTTACAAGAAGAAACTACCGTAGAAGATACTTGTTATGTCGCATATCTTCTAAGAGATGCAGGTAAAACTTATATGAAGCCAAATGGTTATGTTGTTGACAATCGTTTTGGTGTACCTTATTTTCTTAATTGTCAAAAAATTTAATTGTCAAATAAATGTTGAAGTAGTATCAAGTATTAAGTCGGTGAAATATTTATATAAATAAATATTTAAAAGGGTCATGATTCCGCATCAATTATCATTACCAATAGTCATGAAGAATCTACTATTAATCATAATGAAATAAATCATTATGAAGAAAATGGATATGTAGGTCCAGTTGAAGCTGCATGGAGAGTTTTAATTAAACATTTATCCAAAAAAAGTCTTAGCATATGTCGTTCACCACTGCATTTACCGAATGAACCAAATGTTTTTATTCAACAAAAACAAGGAAGTCAAGAAATATCATTTAACTTTATCAAAAATACATAGCTATCTGATTATTTTAATTGAAATAAACGTAATGCTAATGCCCATAAATTTTTTTATACTGAAATTCCAGAATATTACAGATGGGATAAAAAGGAATGTGAGTGGATCGAGAGAAGTAATAAAGAGAAAGTGATAGGAACAATGTATTCTGTTAATACAAGTGATATAGAATTATTTCATCTTAGATTGTTACTTTTTACAGTAAAAAGTGCAATTTTATATGAATCATTAAGAACTGTTGATGGAGTTATTCATCAGAGTTTTACGACTGCTTGTTTAGTATTAGGACTTATTGAAAATGATCAGGAATGAAAAGAAACATTAGAGGAAGCTTCTTTGTGGATGATGCCTTATTCACTTCGTGAATTATTTGTAAGGATTTTAATTCACTGTCGTCCAATAAATGCAGGTGAACTTAGGAAACAGTTTAAAGCTCATATGTCAGAAGATTATGTCACAGATTTTGATAATGTAATAGCTGAAAATGCATTTATTAATATAAGAGAATTATTGTCTGAAGAAGGATATCACCTTCATGATTTTCCTGGATTAACCGATGTTGAAGATGAATGTGAGAATTTAGAAATTGATTTTTCTATGCATTTTGACGAAGAAAGAGTCTAAGGCAAAGAAAGATAGAAAGATTGTTGTAGATTCTGTATTAAATGCAGTAAATAATTGTGGCAAAAAAACTTGTCGTAACTTATATGTGGATGGTTCTGGAGGATCTAGCAAGACATTTATGTACATAACTTTGTGGCATTTACTAAGAAGTGAAGGTAAAAATGTTTGTAATGTGGCTTTTACAGGAATAGCTGCAACTTTACTTTCTATGGATAGAACTGTTCACAAAGTATTGGGATTACCTGTGCCGTTATGTAGTAATTCATCATCCAGTATTAAACTACAGTCTAAAGAAGGTTTGGTTTTAAAAGTTGTAATGTCTTTATTTGGGATGAAGCTCCAATGGCACCAAGGTATGCTTTAGAAATTATGGATAGAACATTGAGAGACATCATGCAAATCGATACTCCTTTTGGTGGTAAAATAATCATTTAAGGAGGTGAATTTAGACAAGTTTTACCAATAAAAGAAAGAGATACAAAATATTACATTATGAACTTGTCTATTAAAAAGAGTAAATTGTGAAAGACATTTTTAATATTTACATTATCTGAAAACATGCGAGCTTCACCAGAAGAAACAGAGTTTATAGATTTTCTGTTAGAAATAGGAAATGGTACAAATAATGATGTTAAAGATTGTGTTCATTTACTACAAAGAATTATTGAAAAAGGAAATGTTGATATTGCAAGAAATACGTATAAACACTTGATTAAAGAGAAAAAATTTCAAGAATTGTCATTTTATGCTATTTTGGCACCTAGAAATATTAATGTTAATGACACTAACAAACAAAATGTATTGTTATTGAATAACGATAAAGAAAAAGTATATAAAAGTATTAAATGTATAGATAATTCTGATAATGTTAATAATCATGATGTTATTTTACCAGAATATTTAAACACTTTATCGCCATCTGGTTTACCACCACATTTATTACATTTGAGAATACATTCAGTTGTAATGTTAATTAGAAACCTTAGCATTAATAAATGTACTTGTAACGGAACAAGATTATTGGTGTTAGATTTACCAAATCATGTAATTAACGCTGAAATATTGACCGGAGATAAGTGTGGAATATTGTATTTATACATCGTATATTATTATATTGTGAGAATGTTTATCCTTTTACATTCAAGAGAAGACAAATTCCTATCAAACTAGCCTTCGCTATTACTATTAATAAATATTAAGGACAGACATTTCATTAAATTGCAATTGATTTAAGAAAATATGTAATTAATCAGGGTCAATTGTACGTATCATTGTCAATAGGTTCGCTCTTTTGATTCAGTTAAACTATATCTAGGTAATCAAAGAAGTGAAAAATATATTAAGAATTATGTTTATAAACAAATTTTTTAATAGGTTTAATAAAATTATGAAATATATTGTTATATTGTCATGAAATTTAAATATAAGTTTCTATATTACAGTTAACATTACTTTTTGTATAGCTCATTCAGAATGTAATTTCGACTTTAATTAAAGATTAAAATTTAATACATTTAAAATTTTAAATTTCAAAAAAAGAAAATAATTTAAAATTACATTTTTAATTATAATTATAAATAATTAAAGACATTCCTGTTTCTAAACAACTTAATTAATTAAAAAATAGTCATAGGGTAAGTCGAGGAGAGATAGATTACTTCTCGACATTTTGAATCTCTTTCACTTATAGGTCTGGTTATTTGTCAGTTAGCAGGTCATGATACATAGACTAAAAGTTCAGAAGGTCTTTTCATTACCAAGTTTATTTAGAAAGCAAAAGGACAAGCACTTTTTTATTTGTTAAAAAAATACTCCAATATTTTTGTCGCGTGTCAAAGATAATAATTTTTTCGTTTAGTCATTATGATTTGTTACAAAAGTAATACGTACGTCGAAGTATGGCTGTTATTGTAATGTACATATATGTAATAAAACATGATTCCAAAACTTATTTTAATTTATCACGCACCTTACTTTTTGTGGATGTTCGAAGAGAGATGGATCACTGCTCTATAAATATATGACTAAGTAAAACATAACTTTTTTGATGAATGTACAATTTTTTAATTTATGAATAAGTAAAATTTTTATTTAGCAATAAGTGATATTTTCACTTTCCTTAGATATATATATATATATATATGTTGTGTTTTTACTTTTTATAATCTCACAGATACGTTAAACTTTGCGTCGCTGGTGTTTACGGTATTTCCCTCAGAAAGCACTTAAAGCTTAGGGGTGGTAAACCACATTTGGAAGAAAAACGTATTCTATTTTTTCTTTAAAATTAATTAATTAATCACATTTTAGTAAAATTTAGTACAAGGTAAACTAATTTTAACAAATTTGTAAATATATGTAGTGAATATTGAGTGGCCAAAATTGATTTTAAGTCAACGTGTTTACATAACCTAAATTTTAAAAATTTGATGAAATCGATTTAATTGTTTATGGAGTAAAATAAATTGATCCATAACAGATAAAGAGTAAGAGGAACCTATTTATGCATATTAATTGTTTATTTTTACATGTTCTTTGTTTATTTATATTGTTTGAAAAAATTTAATTTTTTTCTATTCCATCATTAAATAAAACATTGCTGTCAATAGATGTTTATAGCCATAAAGTTTCAAAATTTTCTTTCATAATTAGTATAATCTAGGAATCATACATGTTTTTTTTTTGCTCAATTCGCTCGGTCCTAGGAGACGAAAAACACATTTAGGGCTCAAAGATTGTTAGTTCACACCCCTTTTTTTGGTAAAAACATACATTAAGTTTACGAAATCTAAAATTCCTTCACAATGTTCGCCTTTCAACCAATCACGGTTTTTAAAACTGTCTTGTAGCTAAAAGTTATGTCAAATAGAGCTTGTCTAATTCCTGAGCTCCAATCGCTCTCTCAGCGAAGTACCGTAAACAAAATATTCTCAAATATTTTATAAAATTACTTTTATTGGATCGCATGTATTACCTCCAAAACCTAATTGACTGAACTTATAACTGCCTGGAATTTAATTATCCGAATTCGTAATTCTCTTAATTTGTATTTGTCAGAATTTGTAATTATCAGAACTTGCATTTGGCCTAACTTTTAACTTTTCGAATTCGTATTTGTTATAAATTTAAAATTACTTAACTCGCATTTGCGATTTGCATTTCTTAAAATTTTCAACTTCTCGAAATCGTATTTTATTTATTTATTGAAGTTCCTGGGGCTAAAGTATTTGTTGGTACTTCTACACTCCAAACTTGTGGTTGCATTTGTCCGAACACTAAATTTGCATTTTTTCCAATCTTTCAAATCACCGAACTCGTATTTAGCAAAATATTAAACTACCCACATTTAAAACTGTAAGAACTTCTAAATCCCTGAATTTCCTTTGTCTGAACTTTAAAATAACCAAACTTACATTTGTTAAAATTTTAAAACACTCGAATTTGCATTTGTCCAAACTTTGAAATCACTTAACGTTTGGTTGAATTTTAGAATCTCCGAATTTGCATTTGACTGAACTTTTAAATGACCGAACTTGCATTTATTCGAACTTTCAAATCACCAAACTTGCATTTGTCATATATTATATCGATCTATCTTCAATAACATTTTTTTTCTCTTTTTTTTGTAAATGCTATTTTCTTTCTTCTGATATATGCTTACAATTTATTTTTAACAATTGTCAAAAAAGAGGAAACTGTGGAAAATTAATATTTAGTCAACATTTAAAGAAGCTCAAGTTAAACAGACCTTTCTATTGATAGTTCAGGTAATTCTAACGATTTTAGTGACAAAATATAAATTAGAATTCAGAACAATAGTGATATAATTATTACAACCCTATTCCCGTTACATCATATTCTATAAGCTGCCCTTTATTTATTCATATGTTAAAATGACACCATGACATGGCGCGCGTAGCGCGCAGTTTTTGTTCTACTATGTGTAACAAAACATAACCCTAAGTACAAGTTTACTTTTTTCTACAAAAAACAGATTCCAATTGAAAGGGAATTAATTTTGTGTGTTCAAAAATTGACTTAATTAATAAAACACAAAGTGACACAAATTTAAAAGTCATTCTTTGTGTTGAAAACAAGATTTAACACCTAAATACCAATCTCACAAGTGGTAAGGAAATTGTTTAATTCATATAAAAGAAAAAAATTTACCTGTTATATTAATGTATATTTGCGTTGTGTTAGTTATAAAGCGATTGTTAATATCTATGTATATTACTGGTTAAGATATGCGTTATAATATAAGTTTATGTATATATGTAATTTAGAATTCTTCTTCATTTGTTAGATTTGTTACTATAAGTATAAATGTAGTGAATAAAGTAGTAGCATTTGAGGTTATGTTATCTGTCATTTGTCAATTCGCTGCTTACGTCGGAATATTGTTTTTCTTTACACTTTTTCTTCGTTTCAGTAAGAAATTTTAATCAACTGACTACTAAAAATTAAAAACCGTTAATTTTAAATAATATTGATAGTCAAACTGCGAAATAATAATAGTTTACACATTTTTCCCCATTATGATAGTGAGTTTACTAAAATTAAATCGCGGTTTTAGCAAATATTAATACAAAAAGTCTTTCAGTGTAAAAATTTGTTATAATTAATTAAGATTTTGTTAAAATTAAAGAAAAATAAATATTTTACAATTTTTAAAAGAGGTTATAAAAATTAAAGAATTGGAGATGTTGCTCAACATTTTTTTAAAATACATATTTTGGTAAGTTGAAATTTGTAAGAGCATATTAACAAACTTTTTAAAATTAAAGTAACTTTTAAAATATGCAATTCGATACAATTTTCCATAGTCAATTTAAAAATTTAAAATACTACTTATAAATTCCAAAAAAAAGTTTTAATAAAATTAGGCAAATTTTAGTATAAAATGTAGTATTAACTACTCTTAGAAATAAACTGAACTTTATTCAAATACAATGGTTTCAAAAATTAAAAAATCTTTATTTAAGGTAACAGAACCTACAGTCGATCAGTGGTGATTTAATTGGATGAAATAAATTAATATTTTAATAATATTGATGCCAAATACTACTTTGAATATTTCAATCTTTATTTTTATCAATGCAATAATACTATTGTTTAATTTTATCCAATTAAATTATAACTGATCGACTACAAGTTCTGATCGAATCTTGGCTTCGTTAACTTAAATACAGAATTTTTAAATTAGTTCATTTAAAATTTTTGCATTACCCTGGCAGCCTGGTAACCCCGAACGGTAACCATTGAAAGTTGCCGTTTGGTTACAGTTTGGTTACGGTTCGGTTTTATGCTGAATATGAAAAGAAATAAGTATAATTAGTACTTCTGAAGTACTAATTACGATAAAGTAAATTACTTTTGATTGTTTTGATTAAGTTTTGACTTATAAATGATTGTTTTATGAGGGAAAATAATAAAAAAGTAAATCTCATTTTAGGAGCGAATGTCAAGTAGGACGGTTAGTAGAGTGCTATCCCAAAAGAGAAATTGCCCTAAAAAGCAAATATTATCAAAAAAGACATGTAATTATTGATGAACTAAATCAATAATCGGATGGCTAATTAATAATAATTAACAGAAAAATAAAAAAACATTGAAATTTTTCGATTTCTCGTAATTCTAATAGAGAAATTAACCTACGCAGATTGACCACCAATCAGAGGGGACCACGTGTTTTTCGCACCAAATTCAAATAACACTATTTGATTTAATCAAAAAAACTTTTATTTTCAATATTTTAAATCAATTCATTAATTATAAAAAACATTAAAAAGTCAGTTACCAAAGGACAGAAAGTTCGCAACCCCCAAAAACCACCCCTAAAGAAGAAATAAAAAAAAAAAAAATTCTACAAAAAATATAATAAAAATCTAAAATAATGAAACGTACTCTGCAATATGCCCCTTAATTTTTCCAATTGACAAATAGATTAATCAACCCAAAAAAACCACCCCTCAGGAAAAAAAGAAAAATATATCAGAGAAAAATATTCAAAATCGACAAAAAAATTATTATTAAGTTCTAAAATGATGGAACGTATATAGGAATATACCCTATAATTTTTCTAATTGACGAATTAATTTCACCACCCTAAAAACCACCCCTTAAGAAAAAAAGATAAAGTTATAACAGAGAAATACTCAAAATCAACCAAAAAATTATAATCATGTTCTAAAATGATGAAACGTACTCAGGAATGTGCCCCCTAATTTTTCCAATTGACAAATAGATTTATCAACCCTAAAAAACCACCCCTAAGGAAAAAAAGAAAAAGAAATCAGAGAAAAATACTCAAAATCAACAAAAAAATTATAATTAAGTTCTAAAATGATGAAACCTACTCAAGAATATGCCCTATAATTTTTCTAATTGACTAATTAATTTTTGCACGATAAAAAACCACCCCTTAAGAAAAAAAGAAAAAGATATCAGAGAAAAATACTCAAAACCAACAAAAAAATTATAATTAAGTTCTAAAATGATAGAACGTTCTCAGGAATATGCCCTCTAATTTTTCAAATTGACAACTTAATTTATTAAACCTGAAAAACCACCCCTTAGAAAAATAGAAAAAGTTATCACAGAGAAATACTCAAAACCAACAAAAAAAATATAATCATGTTCTAAAATGATTAAACGTACTCTGCAATATGCCCCCTAATTTTTCCAATCGACAAATAGATTTATCAATCTTAAAAAAACACCCCTAAGAAAAAAAAGAAAAAGATATAAGAGAAAAATACTCAAAATCAACAAAAAAATTATAATTAAGTTCTAAAATGATGAAACGTACTCAAGAATATGACCTATAATTTTTATCATTGACAAATTCATTTTTTAACGATAAAAAACCACCCCTTAAGAAAAAAAGATAAAGATATCAGAGAAAAATACTCAAAATCAACAATAAAATTATAATTAAGTTCTAAAATGATGGAACGTATTTAGGAATATGCCTCCTAATTTTTCCAATTGACAAATAGATTAACAAACCCTAAAAAACCACCCCTAAGGAAAAAAAAAAGATATAAGAGAAAAATACCCAAAATCAACAAAAAATTATAATTAAGTTCAAAAATGATGAAACGTACTCAAGAATATGCCCTATAATTTTTCAAATTGACGAATTAATTTATCAACCCTAAAAAACCACCCCCTAGAAAAGTAGAAAAAGTTATAACAGAGAAACACTCAAAATCAACCAAAAAATTATAATTAAGTTCTAAAATGATCAAACGTACTCAAGAATATGCCCTATAAGTTTTCAAATTGACGAATTAATTTATCAACCCTAAAAAACCACCCCCTAGAAAAGTAGAAAAAGTTATAACAGAGAAATACTCAAAATCAACAATAAAATTATAATTAAGTTCTAAAATGATCAAACGTACTCAAGAATATGCCCTATAATTATTCAAATTGAAAAATTAATTTATTAACCCTAAAAAACCACCCCTTAGAAAAGTAGAAAAACTTATCAGAGAAAAATACTCAAAATAAACTAAAAAATTATAATCAAGTTCTTAAATGATAAATCGTCCTCCGGAATACGCCCCCTAATTTTTCCAATTGACAAATAGATTTATCAACCCTAAAAAACCACCCCTTAAGAAAAAAAGAAAAAGATATCAAAGAAAAATACTCAAAATCAACCAAAAAATTATAATTAAGTTCTGAAATGATGAAACGTACTCAAGAATATGCCATATAATTTTTCTAATTAACTAATTAATTTTTTAACGCTAAAAAACCACCCCTTAAGAAAAAAAGAAAAAGATATCAGAGAAAAATACTCAAAATCAACAAAAAAATTATAATTAAGTTCTAAAATGATGAAACGTACTCAAGAATATGACCTATAATTTTTCTCATTGACAAATAGATTTTTTAACGATAAAAAACCACCCCTAAAGAAAAAAAGAAAAAAATATCAGAGAAAAATACTCAAAATCAACAATAAAATTATAATTAAGTTCTAAAATGATGGAACGTATTTAGGAATATGCCCCCTAATTTTTTCAATTGACAAATAGATTTATCAACACTAAAAAACCACCCCTAAGGAAAAAAAGAAAAAGATATAAGAGAAAAATACTCAAAATCAATAAAAAAATTATAATTAAGTTCTAAAATGATGAAACGTACTCAAGAATATGCCCCCTAATTTTTCCAATTGACAAATAGATTTATCAACCCTAAAAAACCACTCCTAAGGAAAAAAAGAAAAAAAAATCAGAGAAAAATACTCAAAATCAATAAAAAAATTAAAATTAAGTGCTAAAATAATGAAACGTACTTAAGAATATGCCCTATAATTTTTCTAATTAACTAATTAATTTTTGAACAATAAAAAACCACCCCTTAAGAAAAAAAGAAAAATATATCAGAGAAAAATACTCAAAATCAACAAAAAAATTATAATTAAGTTCTAAAATGATGGAACGTATTTAGGAATATGCCCCCTAATTTTTCCAATTGACAAATAGATTTATCAACCCTAAAAAACCACCCCTTAGAAAAGTAGAAAAACTTATCAGAGAAAAATACTCAAAATCAATAAAAAAATTATAATTAAGTTCTAAAATGATGAATGGAACTCAAGAATATGCCCTATAATCTTTCTAATTAACTAATTAATTTTTGAACAATAAAAAACCACCTCTTAAGAAAAAAAGAAAAATATATCAGAGAAAAATACTCAAAATCAACAAAAAAATTATAATTAAGTTCTAAAATGATAGAACGTTCTCAGGAATATGCCTTTATTTTTTTAAATTGACAAATTTATTTATTAACCCTAAAAAACCACCCCTCAGAAAAATAGAAAAAGTTATAACAGAGAAATACTCAAAATCAACCAAAAAATTATAATCATGTTCTCAAATTATGGAACATACTCAGGAATATGCGCACTCATTTTCCCAATTGACGAATTAAATTATCAACCCTAAAAAACCACCCCTTAGAAAAATAAAAAAAGGTATCAGAGATAAATACTCAAAATCAACAAAAAAATTAGAATCAGGTTCTAAAATAATGGACCATACTCAGAAATATGCATTCTAATTGTTCCAATTAACAAATTAATTTATTAACCCTTGAAAACAACCCCTTTAGATGATATCGTGGCAGAACAGCCTTTAAAAACAAAACAACCTAGAGTGATGATCAATGATGATCATCAACGATGACCATAGCATGGCTCATTTAATAGAATTACCCTAGAATAATGATCCATAAGGATCATCAACAATTAACCATTTCCGAGCAACCCAAATTGAGATAATCAATCTATACCAACTTGACTCGGTTTTACTAGCCCCAAGATTTTTTCAACACTTGACCATAGTATGGATCATTAAATGGAATCACTTTAGAGAAATGATCAATGATCATCATCAATAATTACCCCTTTCAGAACAAAGCAATAGTAAATTTCATATATTAACGAACAAAATTGGACAAAAATTGAAGGACTGCGCGTTACTTTCATCTAGTCAAAAAATGAAAATTCAATCAATTTTTGTCTCGACAGAAAAATTTGGCAAAATAAAAAAAAAAATTTCAGATAAATATAAATTATTTTCCATATTTCTAGATCTAATTTCAAATTTTTTCATCTAAGAAAGAATAAAATTGAACAAAAATTAAAGGACTGCGCGTTACTTTCATATAGTCAAAAAATGAAAATTCAATTAATTTTTCCTCGACAGAAAAATTTGGCAAAATACACAAAAAATTTTCCAGATAAATATAAATTATTTTCCATATTTCTAGATCTAATTTCAAATTTTTTCATCTAAGAAAGAATAAAATTGAACAAAAATTACAGGACTGCACGTTACTTTCATATAGTTAAAAAATAAAACTTTAATTAATTTTTGTCTCGACAGAAAAATTTGGCAAAATACACAAAAAAATTTTCAGATAAATATCAAAAATTTTTCATATTTCTAGATCTAATTTCAAATTTTTACATCTATGAACGAATAAAATTGAACAAAAACTAAAGGACTGCGCGTTACTTTCATCTAGTCAAAAAATGAAAATTAAATCAATTTTTGTCTCGACAGAAAAATTTAGCAAAATACACAAAAAAATTTTCAGATAAATATCAATTATTTTCCATGTTTCTAGATCTAATTTTAAATTTTTTCATCTATGAACAAATAAAATTGAACAAAAATTGAAGGACTGCGCGTTACTTTCATCTAGTCAAAAAATGAAAATTAAATCAATTTTTGTCTCGACAGAAAAATTTAGCAAAATACACAAAAAATTTTTGAGATAAATATCAATTATTTTCCATGTTTCTAGATCTAATTTTAAATTTTTTCATCTATGAACGAATAAAATTCAACAAAAATTGAAGGATTGCGCGTTACTTTCATATAGTCAAAAAATGAAAATTCAATCAATTTTTTTCTCGTCAGAAAAATTTGGCAAAATACAAAAAAAAAATTTCAGATAAATATCAATTATTTTCCATATTTCTAGATCTGATTTCAAATTTTTACATCTATGAACGAATAAAATTGAACAAAAACTAAAGGACTGCGCGTTACTTTCATCTAGTCAAAAAATGAAAATTAAATCAATTTTTGTCTCGACAGAAAAATTTAGCAAAATACACAAAAAAATTTTCAGATAAATATCAATTATTTTCCATGTTTCTAGATCTAATTTTAAATTTTTTCATCTATGAACAAATAAAATTGAACAAAAATTGAAGGACTGCGCGTTACTTTCATCTAGTCAAAAAATGAAAATTAAATCAATTTTTGTCTCGACAGAAAAATTTAGCAAAATACACAAAAAATTTTTGAGATAAATATCAATTATTTTCCATGTTTCTAGATCTAATTTTAAATTTTTTCATCTATGAACGAATAAAATTCAACAAAAATTGAAGGATTGCGCGTTACTTTCATATAGTCAAAAAATGAAAATTCAATCAATTTTTTTCTCGTCAGAAAAATTTGGCAAAATACAAAAAAAAAATTTCAGATAAATATCAATTATTTTCCATATTTCTAGATCTGATTTCAAATTTTTTCATCTATGAACAAATAAAATTGAACAAAAATTGAAGGACTGCGCGTTACTTTCATCTAGTCAAAAAATGAAAATTAAATCAATTTTTGTCTCGACAGAAAAATTTAGCAAAATACACAAAAAAATTTTCAGATAAATATCAATTATTTTCCATGTTTCTAGATCTAATTTCAAATTTTTTTATCTAAGAAAGAATAAAATTGAACAAAAGTTAAAGGACTGCTCGTTACTTTCATATAGTCAAAAAATGAAAATTCAATCAATTTTTGTCTCGACAGAAAAATTTGGCAAAATACACAAACAATTTTTTAGATAAATGTCAATTATTTTCCATATTTCTAGATCTAATTTCAAATTTTTTCATCTATGAACGAATAAAATTGAACAAAAATTGAAGGGGTGCGCGTTACTTTCATCTAGTCAAAAAATGAAAATTAAATCAATTTTTGTCTCGACAGAAAAATTTAGCAAAATACACAAAAATTTTTTCAGATAAATATCAATTGTTTTCCATATTTTTAGATCTTATTTCAAATTTTTTCATCTATGAACGAATAAAATTGAACAAAAATTGAAGGACTGCGCGTTACTTTCATATAGTCAAAAAATGAAAATTCAATCAATTTTTGTCTCGACAGAGAAATTTGGCAAAAAACGCAAAAAAATTTTCAGATAAATATCAATTATTTTTTATATTTCTAGATCTAATTTCAAACTTTTTCATGTATAAAAGAATAAAATTGAACAAAAATTAAAGGACTGCTCGTTACTTTCATATAGTCAAAAAATGAAAATTCAATCAATTTTTGTCTCGACAGAAAAATTTGGCAAAATACACAAACAATTTTTTAGATAAATGTCAATTATTTTCCATATTTCTAGATCTAATTTCAAATTTTTTCATCTATGAACGAATAAAATTGAACAAAAATTGAAGGGCTGCGCGTTACTTTCATCTAGTCAAAAAATGAAAATTAAATCAATTTTTGTCTCGACAGAAAAATTTAGCAAAATACACAAAAATTTTTTCAGATAAATATCAATTGTTTTTCATATTTTTAGATCTTATTTCAAATTTTTTCATCTATGAACGAATAAAATTGAACAAAAATTGAAGGACTGCGCGTTACTTTCATATAGTCAAAAAATGAAAATTCAATCAATTTTTGTCTCGACAGAGAAATTTGGCAAAATACGCAAAAAAATTTTCAGATAAATATCAATTATTTTTTATATTTCTAGATCTAATTTCAAACTTTTTCATCTATAAAAGAATAAAATTGAACAAAAATTAAAGGACTGCTCGTTACTTTCATATAGTCAAAAAATGAAAATTCAATCAATTTTTGTCTCGACAGAAAAATTTGGCAAAATACACAAACAATTTTTTAGATAAATGTCAATTATTTTCCATATTTCTAGATCTAATTTCAGAATTTTTCATCTAAAAAAGAATAAAATTGAACAAAAATTAAAGGACTGCGCGTTACTTTCATATAGTCAAAAAATGAAAATTCAATCAATTTTTGTCTCGACAGAAAAATTTGGCAAAATACACAAAAAATTTTTCAGATAAATATCAATTATTTTCCATGTTTCTAGATCTAATTTCAAATTTTTTCATCTGTGAACGAACAAAATTGAACAAAAATTGAAGGACTGCTCGTTACTTTCATATAGTAAAAAAATGAAAATACAATCAATTTTTGGTTCGACAGAAAAATTTGGCAAAATACAAAAAAAAAAAGTTAGATAAATATCAATTTGTTCGTTAATAAAGGAAAAAAATTTGAAATTAGATCTAGAAATATGGCAAATAATTGATATTTATCTAAAATTTTTTTTTTGTATTTTGCTAAATTTTTCTGACTAGACAAAAATTGATTGTATTTTCATTTTTTATTTTTCAATTATTTGAATTATTCAATTATTTTCCAATTCATTTTTATTTTTCAATTTTATTTTTCTGAGATGAAAAAATTTGAAATTAGATCTAGAAACATGGAAAATAATTGATATTTTTCAGAAAAATTTTTTGTGTATTTTGGTAAATTTTTCTGTCGAGACAAAAATTAATTTAATTTTCATTTTTTGACTAGATAAAAGTAACGTGCAGTCCTTTAATTTTTGTTCAATTTTATTCTTTCTTAGATGAAAAAATTTGAAATTAGATCTAGAAATATGGAAAATAATTTATATTTATCTGAAAAATTTTTTCTGTATTTTGCCAAATTATTCTGTCGAGCCAAAAATTGATTTAATTTTCATTTTTTGACTAGATGAAAGTAACGCGCAGTCCTTCAATTTTTGTCCAATTTTGTTCGTTAATATATGAAACTTACTATTGCTTTGTTCTGAAAGGGGTAATTATTGATGATGATCATTGATCATTTCTCTAAAGTGATTCCATTTAATAATCCATACCATGGTCAAGTGTTGAAAAAATCTTGGGGCTAGTAAAACCGAGTCAAGTTGGCATAGATTGATTATCTCAATTTGGGTTGCTCGGAAATGGTTAATTGTTGATGATCCTTATGGATCATTATTCTAGGGTAATTCTATTAAATGAGCCATGCTATGGTCATCGTTGATGATCATCATTGATCATCACTCTAGGTTGTTTTGTTTTTAAAGGCTGTTCTGCCACGATATCATCTAAAGGGGTTGTTTTCAAGGTTTAATAAATTAATTTGTTAATTGGAACAATTAGAATGCATATTTCTGAGAATGGTCCATTATTTTAGAACCTGATTCTAATTTTTTTGTTGATTTTGAGTATTTATCTCTGATACCTTTTTTTATTTTTCTAAGGGGTGGTTTTTTAGGGTTGATAATTTAATTCGTCAATTGGGAAAATGAGTGCGCATATTCCTGAGTATGTTCCATAATTTTAGAACATGATTATAATTTTTTGGTTGATTTTGAGTATTTCTCTGTTATAACTTTTTCTATTTTTCTGAGGGGTGGTTTTTTAGGGTTAATAAATAAATTTGTCAATTTAAAAAATAAAGGCATATTCCTGAGAACGTTCTATCATTTTAGAACTTAATTATAATTTTATTGTTGATTTTGAGTATTTTTCTCTGATATCTTTTTCTTTTTTTTCTTAAAAGGTGGTTTTTTAAAGTTAAAAAATTAATTTGTCAATTAGAAAAATTATAGGGCATATTCTTGAGTACGTTTCATCATTTCAGAAGTTAATTATAATTTTTTTGTGGATTTTAAGTATTTTTCTCTGATTTCTTTTTCTTTTTTTCCTTAGGGGTGGTTTTTCAGGATTTGTTAATCTATTTGTCAATTGGAAAGATTAGGGGGCATATTCCTAAATACGTTCGATCATTTTAGAACTTAATTATAATTTTATTGTTGATTTTGAGTATTTTTCTCTGATATCTTTTTCTTTTTTTCTTAAGGGGTGGTTTTTTATCGTTAAAAAATGAATTTGTCAATGAGAAAAATTATAGGTCATATTCTTGAGTACGTTTCATCATTTTAGAACTTTATTATAATTTTTTTGTTGATTTTGAGTATTTTTCTCATATATCTTTTTCTTTTTTTCCTTAGGGGTGGTTTTTTAAGATTGATAAATCTATTTGTCAATTGGAAAAATTAGGGGCATATTGCAGAGTACGTTTAATCATTTTAGAACATGATTATATTTTTTTTGTTGGTTTTGAGTATTTCTCTGTGATAACTTTTTCTATTTTTCTAAGGGGTGGTTTTTTAGTGTTAATAAATTAATTTGTCAATTTGAAAAATTAGAGGGCATATTCCTGAGAACGTTCTATCGTTTTAGAACTTAATTATAATTTTTTTGTTGATTTTGAGTATTTTTCTCTGATATATTTTTCTTTTTTTCTTAAGGGGTGGTTTTTTATTGTTCAAAAATTAATTAGTTGTAACAAGCTGTTACAATTAATTAAACAGGGAATTTATTTTATATAAAAGGGACTTGAAAATCTCTTTAAGATTTCTCAGTCAAGATATAGTCCGGTGGCCTTGCAACAAGGCATCAAAATTCCCTGCTGACGAGCGATAACAATATCCGGTGTGGCTCAGAGTCACTCTGCACGGAAACTTAACTCATTTCAAAATTCAAAATAAATTATTTAAAAATCACTTGTAATAACATATAGCCACAGAATGTCACGATGACATAGTACCATGTTATGTCATGTCAATTTTATTCTGTATTAATATAAAATTTATAAATGGGGGATTATTTCTCAAGTGTCACAGGTCCGAAAAGCAAGTTTATTCTATCGAGCTGAAACTTGGACAAAATGTTGTCCTATTGAATAGTAATGAATAAAAAAAAATCTTGACTATAGAAGAAATATTAAGATTGGGGGAGGGGATGGAATTTTTGATTTTTTTAAAAAACTGTTTACTTTGATAAAATTTTTGTTCTTATAATTTAAATTGAAAAAATTCTTGTAATACCAGTTTCGATAGATTTTTTCACGCTCTTTCGATCGGTCATATTGTTTTTTACGAGAAAAAATTTTTTGATCCCTAAAAATGGAAAATAAAAATAAAAATGACTTTTTCTTCCAAAAGGACAATTTTTAATTTTTTTTTAATTTTTTTAAATGAAAGCCCTACTTTTTTCCTATAAAAAATCTTTGGAGTAAAATGTTGGATGAGAACTCCTAATCATCGAAAATAAATGTTGAATAGAACCTAACGCCTGTGACGCTCGCTGCCACTAGCACACACTGTGGCCAAAAGCACTATTTTTGATAAAAATCAGCCGACAACTCAAAAATGAACCGATTTTAATTATTTTTTTTTAAATACTCAAGAATGTTTGTACTATAACGCTTAACTGCTACAAAATCAAGATTTTTTTTATAAAGTAAAATAAATGTTAATAACTTTTAAAAAGTAAAAAATTGATTTTTGAGAAAGTGATTTCCAGATACTTTGATGCAAGAAACTATATAAACTTATATATTTTACACACAAATTTTGTCTAAAATATTTTTAAATGGTTCCAGTTATAACACAACAATTTTTAATTTGTTTAAACAACCTTAGTTAACAAATAAATAACTTCCAAACTTTTCCTACCTTAGACTTCGTTTCTTTTGTAAAACTAATTAATTACTATTGGCCTAGAGTTCTAATACAGTTGGGGATAATTTCTAACAATTTTTAAATTGTTTAAACAATCTTAGTTAACAAATAAATTACTTTTAAAGTTTTCTTTATTTAGATCTTGTTTTTTTGTGAAATTAATTAATTACTATTGGTCTAATATTCTAATACAGTTCAGGTTGTTTATTAACAAATTGTAAATTGTTTAAACAATCTTAGTTAACAAGTAAATTACTTTGAAAGTTTTCTTTACTTAGATTTCCTTTGTTTTGCAAATTTAACTGATAACTTTTGGCCTTGATTTATCATAGAGTTTAAGATGTTTAGTAATCCTTAGATTTGGATTCTTTTGCAAATTTAATTATTAAGTATTGGCCTAGATTTATAATACAGTTTGAGATGTTTTCTAACAATTATTCTATTGTTTAAACTATATCTTAGTTAATTATTAATTATTACTGAACATCTTAAACTTTATGATGAATCAAGGCCAAAAGTTATCAGTTAAATTTGCAAAACAAAGGAAATCTAAGTAAAGAAAACTTTCAAAGTAATTTACTTGTTAACTAAAATTGTTTAAACAATTTACAATTTGTTAATAAACAACCTGAACTGTATTAGAATATTAGACCAATAGTAATTAATTAATTTCACAAAAAAACAAGATCTAAATAAAGAAAGCTTTAAAAGTAATTTATTTGTTAACTAAGATTGTTTAAACAATTTAAAAATTGTTAGAAATTATCCCCAACTGTATTAGAACTCTAGGCCAATAGTAACTAATTAGTTTTACAAAAGAAACGAAGTCTAAGGTAGGAAAAGTTTGGAAGTTATTTATTTGTTAACTAAGGTTGTTTAAACAAATTAAAAATTGTTGTGTTATAACTGGAACCATTTAAAAATATTTTAGACAAAATTTATGTGTAAAATATATAAGTTTATATAGTTTCTTGCATCAAAGTATCTGGAAATCACTTTCTCAAAAATCAATTTTTTACTTTTTAAAAGTTATTAACATTTATTTTAGTTTATAAAAAAAATCTTGATTTTGTAGCAGTTAAGCGTTATAGTACAAACATTCTTGAGTATTTAAAAAAAAATAATTAAAATCGGTTCATTTTTTAGTTGTCGGCTGATTTTTATCAAAAATAGTGCTTTTGGCCACAGTGTGTGCTAGTGGCAGCGAGCGTCACAGGCGTTAGGTTCTATTCAACATTTATTTTCGATGATTAGGAGTTCTCATTCAACATTTTACTCCAAAGATTTTTTATAGGAAAAAAGTAGGGCTTTCATTTAAAAAAATTAAAAAAAAATTAAAAATTGTCCTTTTGGAAGAAAAAGTCATTTTTATTTTTATTTTCCATTTTTAGGGATCAAAAAATTTTTTCTCGTAAAAAACAATATGACCGATCGAAAGAGCGTGAAAAAATCTATCGAAACTGGTATTACAAGAATTTTTTCAATTTAAATTATAAGAACAAAAATTTTATCAAAGTAAACAGTTTTTTAAAAAAATCAAAAATTCCATCCCCTCCCCCAATCTTAATATTTCTTCTATAGTCAAGATTTTTTTTTATTCATTACTATTCAATAGGACAACATTTTGTCCAAGTTTCAGCTCGATAGAATAAACTTGCTTTTCGGACCTGTGACACTTGAGAAATAATCCCCCAAATGTATGATACAAAATTATTATATGTATAATATATAATATGTATTAGGTCTTGGCATGCCAGTATCATCGAGTAAAACAATTTCAATATAGATTGTGAATGAATTAGGAGATAATTCTTCTTATTAACAAAAGAAAAGAAATGGTTCTGTGACTGAAAATAAAAAGGAAAATAAGGAAATCAAATGCATACGAGTAGGAAAGAAGTTTAATTCAGCCGCGGCGCAGTTCTATTTCGACTCCTTGCTTCCCTTTCCATGCTATCCAAAGCACGTGCTAAAGGCACGCACGTGCTCTTCTGACAGTTCACACATGATCTCGAATGCCCAATCCTAATGCTCCCTACGAATTCTGATAAAATTAATTATGAGATTATATTAATGTCAATAATATTGATAGTTAATGTTATTGAAATTAATAATAATAATTGTTATTATATTACAATCATGGTGCAATTTAATTATCATAAGTTGTGTTGCATATTGTAACATGACTATATGGTATGCAAGGCAATTGAACTGCGAATGCGTGTGTATTAGGTATAATGCACCAAATTGCAGTAATGTCAATGACATTATATCGCAAAATAATGTGAAGAAAATCACATATTGTTCCGCTAAAATTCAAGACGCTGCACAAGCATTTTGAAGCCATGGCGAAATAAACGAATAAACTTAAGTTTGATTGCAAATGCAAACCAAACAAAAGTTTTATAAACCAATGAAAATCATAGCTAAGCAGTTCAATGCCCGAAATGCACACGACCTCTTTCGTTTCACGAATTCATCAATTTCATCATTAATTCAACCACTATATCCCCACCTAATTCCTGTTCAACACCTCACAGTAAGGAGCTCGAAGACATAAAAGAAAAATTTCAATAATAATTAAATGCAGTCTCGTCGTGTCTTCACACCAGCAATTACCAATTATTGCCAAACTTTTCTGCCCGTCAAAATTTATACTTTACGTTGGGATTGGTTGCATCCTCGCAAACAAACGAGTAGGATTAAAAGAAAATTGATTCTCACTTGTGCGTAAAAGTGTAAAAGGTCCGTTCCACTTAAAACCGCGAGTTAAATTGAGACGTATAAAGCTGAAGTTAAACAAATGAAGAAAGCCGCAAGTTTTCCCTTTTATTTAATTTCTACTAAATGCCGCAAAGGACCCTGTAGATTTTTACGCAGTGAAGTTTCTTCGCGAGGACAATTTATGCTATTCGGGCATTACTTTTAATCTTCAATTTTTGTGGCCAACAAAATCGAGGAAAATTAACCCAGCATCCAGCCCATTTATTGACCAGTCATAGGACCATTTCTAGAGTGTCAATTGAATGGTAGAGTAAGCGAACAACATTGTAAGAGTGAGTAAAGAAACATAAAATATTGTATCGTTCCAATCTTTATGTAATATTATGTATAGTAATATTGAGGCAGGGGTGGGTTTACTTGAATAAATATTTTAAGGGAAATAAGTTGTTATTGATTATACACTACCGATTAGCAATTTTGGCAAAATAACCTTAGTGCAGAGAATAGCGTCCCATAAATTAATAAACGGGCTATTTAAGTCCGGTTTACTGTTGCTCCAAAATATTCAAATAGAACGTTCTGACAAGATAAGTATTAGATTTCAGTATTAATTTATTTAAATAATTCTTCCGCTCGCAACAGTAAAATGGTGGCAGCGGTGGGATTATTCTCGCGTTTTGCCACCCCCCTTAAAAAATTTTAAATGTGAATTGTGGTTAGAGCTTTAATTAGCTCAACTCCAAGTCCAATTCTAGAAAATTAGAGCTTTAACTAGCTCAATTTTCTCTTTCTCATCTTTCTAGAAAATTAGAGCTTTAACTAGCCCAATTTTCTCTCTTTATTTGATAAAAATTTTCGTTGGGTTTTAATTAAGCTATACTTTAATTTCATCTTTCTAGAAAATTAGAGCTTTAACTAGCTCAATTTTCTCTCTTTTATTTGATAAAAATTATCGTTGGGTTTTAATTAAGCTATACTTTAATTTCATCTTTCTAGAAAATTAGAGCTTTAACTAGCTCAATTTTCTCTCTTTATTTGATAAAAATTATCGTTGTGCTTTAATTGACCTATGCTTAGTATTTAAAATCTCAGTAGTTATGGCAATTATTTAGCAGAGGATTTAAGTTGTTCTCTATAATAAGACTAGTTAATTATTTCTGACTCCTTCCTTGTTTACACCTGTTACTACTTATATTCAGGTGCCGTGTCAAATTCTATGCACAATTCTGTCATCATATTAATCATGAAAAAAAAATAATAATTACCTGTTTACTTAATTGAGCCCATACAGTAGTTGATTCCAATTCCACTTACCTGGACAAGTGCATTCTCGGATTGAGTAAGAAAAAAAAAACTGCATTCTGTCACTATTAAAAAAAAAAAATATATATTCAGGTGAAAGAAATAATGATTTACCATGTGTAAACCTTTGATGAAGTTTTTTTGTGTGAGTAAGGAGGCACCTTGGCCAATTCTTACAACTATCCCCCCTGTTCCTAGAGCAATTCCTATAGCTGAATTTTTGAACAGGCGCGCAATTTACAACAATAACAATAACAACAACGATAACGCCTATGATACTGACGATAGCGACGTCACTGACGCCACAACTGTACTATATCGCTCCGACGATAGTGACGTAGAAGTACTAAACTAGGTAAAAGGAAAAAGGTTTGCGCTCAGAGCATGAATAAGGTTCGCAAGGTAAGACGTGCTGGTAACAAGGTCCAATTACTGCGGAAAAGGACCATCCCTGTTCCAAATCCGGAAGAAGTGCCGTTAGACAAAAAAATTCCGGACCCTAGTACAGAAATTAAGGTGTTAAAGAATTTTGAAGAATTCCGTAGTTTTTTTCGATTCACTCCTAGATCAGACTCAGAATATTCTCGACGAGTATAGTAAAAGGAGAACAGTTTAGATTATTCCCTTCATTTAAAAATGGTAGTCAATGCCCTTTTACCTCAGGAACAATGGGTGGAACTGAATGAAAGATTAAGCAAGGCCGAAGAACATTGTGAACAAGTTTCTTTTTGCAATTGGGTGCTAAATCGTCAAATTGGGAATCTAGAAGGGGATATTGAGTACTTGTCCCAACGGTTAATCGCCCTCACTGAATTTAATAATTCCATGGTTCAAACCATTAACAAATTGAACAAAAAACTGGATGAAACAATCGACAACATTTCCAAGGATTTACAGAATCTTAAATTAGAATAATCAATGTCGTCGGACGCCTCTCCCGAAACTTCCCTGGAACAATTCGACGCATTTACTAGCCGAATAGACGCCCTAGTTGAAAGATTTGAAAAATTCGGAGAAGACTGTCTTGAGTTAGGAAGAAGAATTGCAGAATTACGAAAAGGAAAGAAGGCTGCGTTCCTCAAATACGCGTTCCTCACGTATTTAGAGGCCAACAAGCAAATCATTGAATTACAGGAGGCAGTTGCAAATGTTAATCAAAGGGTGGAGAAGCTGAACGTGAATTGAGTTATCCTAACAAGTTAGTCATAAATTAATCTGCCCGACCAATTGTCCGGAATGAATTAAAATTATCTCGTGTTTAATTAGGTGTAATATTAATTTTTATGTATTCAATTTAAATATTATAGTTGCTCCAAGTATAATTTACTTTCTAAGCCCAATTAAACTTGAACAAGTATATTCCGTGGTGGCGGAATATCCTTTTGTTGTGCTTGGAAGATAAGTTCAATTATCACTATCTTGCCTTAACCTACGACCTTCCTTCAAAATGACGGAGACTCCAAATACAACTATCCAGTCTGGATATGTTCCGAACGTAGAACTGGCAGCAACTCTTACCACAAATGCCGCCATGGCATCCATGATGGAATATATGGTCGTCCAGCAAGGGACGCATCATATCCCTTATTTTGACGGACGGAATCCTCCCTTAAGAGAATTCTTACAGGATGTCACCAATGGCGCTGTATATATGACTCCCACTACTGAACCAGGATTCATAAAGGCCATACTCAGCAAGCTTCGAGGACCAGCTAGAGAGAGTGTCAGGGACAAAAGTTTCACCAGATTGGATGATCTAGTAATCCATTTAAAGAAACGATTCTCTTCCCAGAAATCATACCAATGGTATTTAGACGCAATAGCGAAGTTACGGATGAAACAAACAGAAACCGTCAGTGATTACAACGACAGAGTACAAGGACTGATCAGCGGTGCAAAACATGCACTCGAGGAAAAATATCCTGGTAACGTCGCTGATTCTACCGTGCCCCGTAGCAAGATCATGATGATCCCTGTCAGTGATTTTGCCCTAGATTCATTTATTAGGGGACTGCCGGCTGAAATTTCGGCGCATGTGGACACTCGTCGTCCAATGACACTCACGCAGGCATTAGAATTTGCCCTTCACGCAGAAGGAAAGGAATTTTACGCAGAAAATAATAGGTCATCGTCTTATCGAATCTCACGGGATGGGGACATGGATCTACACCAACAAACTCACTCAGACCAATCGAGAGGACATAACGAGAACAAAGGCAGGCGCGCAGACCAAGGAGGGATCGACAGAAACAAGTATCAGAATACTGGTTTTCCACCATACCCTACAATGCCACCTTTTCCCCCTATGTACTATCCTTGCAATCCATACGCAGGATACCCGCTATATCCTCCATTTCCTCCTTATGTCCCACAGGCAAAGGAGCAATTCAAGGCCGGGAGCCAGACGCCTCCCAGATCAGCATCACCAGGACCTCAGAAGAATTTAAACTCCCCCATGATTCGCCGATCGGACGCGACGACGAATCCTCCACAATTCGAGCGTCCGAAAAATGTACACTTCTCCCCAGCAACAGTAGGATCCTTAGAGCAGGATCCACGCCCGAGGACTCCCCCGTCGTTGAATTAACGGCTCAAGAATTTAACCAACCCAAGGCAACATTTTTGGTCGACCCTGGGTCAGATTCAAATTTAATTAAACTCCAAGCCCTTAAAAAGAATCTCGTCGTAGATACAACCAATCAAATTTCGATATCCGGAATCACGAAACACGCAGTGAAAACCTTGGGATCGGTAAATTTAACACTGCCTAATAGCAGAATTGAATTCCATGTGGTAAGGAACTGTTTCCCTATCTCAGCAGACGGTATCCTAGGACGACCCTATCTAAGAAAGGAACAAGCGGAAATTTCGTTCCGACACAACACCCTAGTGACAGTTTCAGAACCAACCACACCTTTGCCTTTTATCGACAAGGAATCCTTGGAGGCAGTCAAGGGATTAAAAAAGGAAATCAAGCCATTTAAGCGGGTGCTTAATATCAAGGCCCGCACGAGGCAACCAATCTCGATTGACACACTAAACGAAGATCTCCCTGTAGGGTATCTTCCCAAGGTCAAGACTCCACAAGGACTCTATCTTGGAGAAGCGTTGGTAAATAACCACAAAGGAAAATGCCACGTAATGGCTATCAATACTACCGACGAGGACATACAAGTCGAATTACCTCCCCAAGAATTAATCCCATTCGATTTTTATAAATTCCCTGGAGAGGAGTCTTCCGACTCCGAATTAGAAGAGTTACAACATGAGGTTAGCCAGGGTTATGCAGATAGAGTGAAAAGGGTTAAAGCAGCCCTACACACATCTCACTTATCAGAGGAAGAGAAGGTATGCGTGCTCAAATGGGTGGAGGATTTTGCTGATATTTTCCACTTAAATGGAGAGAAATTAACATGCACTCATTTGATACAGCACAGGATCCCTACCACTGATAACAAGGTGATACATCGAAAACAGTATCGGAGACCACACGAAGCGTCTGAACAAATCGATGCTCAGATAAACAAACAGCTTCAGGCGGGGTTTATTAGCGAATCCAACTCGCCGTATAATTCCCCGGTATTGATAGTACCAAAGAAATTGGATAATTCAGGAGAAAAGAAATGGAGAGTAGTGATAGATTATCGTGCTCTTAACGAAAAAGTAATTGGGGATGCATTTCCCCTACCAAACATTTCAGAGATTTTCGATCGCCTGGGATCAGCAAGATATTTTACTGTGTTCGATCTAGCATCCGGTTTTCATCAAGTGGAAACTCACCCAGAGGATCGTCCAAAAACTGCATTCACAGTTGGCAGGAATCACTACCAGTATGACAGGATGCCCATGGGCATCAAGAATGCGCCGCCAACTTTTCAACGATTACTAAACGGAGTCCTTGCAGGGATGCTAGACGCGGAAGCATTCGTCTATCTGGACGACATTATCATTCACTCCCAAACCTTAGAGGAACATGATCGTCGAGCCCGACGACTGTTTACTCGATTAAGAGAAGCGAACTTGAAACTCCAACCTGATAAGTGCGATTTTATGAAAAAAGAAATAGCTTATCTGGGCCACATAATAAGTGAAGAAGGAGTGAAACCAAATCCAATGAAAATTTCCGCCATTCGACATTATCCTAGACCAACCACTCCCAAAAACATAAGGCAATTCTTGGGACTATCAGGATATTACAGAAAATTTATTCCAGATTATGCCGCCCTTGCAAAACCTCTAGTGGAACTCACAAAGAAATGTGTGAATTGGGAGTGGGGACCACCTCAAAAGCGTAGCTTTGCCAAGTTACGAAAATACTTATGCAAAGAGCCCCTTTTAAAATATCCCGATTTTGCCAAGATCTTCAAACTTACCACAGACGCCTCTGAGCATGCAATGGGAGCAATATTGACGCAGGAAACAGTTGGAGTCGACTTTCCTGTGGCATATTATTCAAAGATTTTCGGTGACTGCGAACAGAGGTACCCTAAGGCAGAACGAGAATGCTTAGCTGTACTATACGCAGTAGAACATTTTCGGCCTTACCTATACGGTCGAGAGTTTATACTAGCCTGCGATTTCGAGCCAGTTCATTGGATTACCACAGTACTCAATCCAGGTGCAAGACTTTCAAGATGGCGATTGCGACTCAAGGATTATCAATATCAATACGAGTATCGTCAAGGAAAACTAAACCGAGGAGTGGAAGCTCTTTCCGGGAGGCCCGAAGATCAGAAAAACGCCCCCGAGATTAGTGATTATTCTGATTCAGATGCCTCGGACTTTCCTCCAGACATTGAATCACACAACCAAATACCTCCAGGAAAAGTTTCGAATTCGAAAACTAGAGCCTTGCCTATCACATCGACTCAATTGAGTGACGAATCAGGAAGTGAAGACGAACAGGAGGAAAAATTCTACCGAGCATTTCCAATGACTCGACTCCAATCTAAGGAGAGAGAAAAACAACAAAATCCAGCACAATCATCGTCCAAGGCCGGACCTACAACTGGTGTCAAGGGACCATCAACTTCAATACTGAAACGACCTACTACGAATCCACTTCGAAGGACAAAGTCAGATTCCGCTGAAAAGAAACCCCCGCCAACCCTAAAGAGGGCGACTATCCCGTCAAAAATTGCAGTCCTTCCCCATGTACCCATCAAACGACCGGTTGGTCGTCCAAAAAAGGCTAAAGCCCCTCCAACCCAATCGGCTCCCGCCAAGGTAGAAGGAATTATAGAACTGGAAGAAGGTTGCATCGCGTCTAGACTTCGGAAGCGCACTTCACCTAGTGCCAGGGAAGAGGAATCGCTCTCTTCATCAGATGAATCTACCTCTAGTTTTAGAGAAGCAGAAGATTCTGATCCCCCTGTTTTTAGGAGGACACGCAGTTTATTGCCAAGCTATAAGCCCCAGTTGTCACAATTAAAAAACAAGGTCAGATTCGAACCGGACCCAATGAAGACACCTTACTCCGAACCTTTACCTCTCCCAACAGATGACCCTTATTGCAATGTCTACATAGACGGGGCCTGCGTCGGAAACGGAGGAGAGAATCCCAAGGCCGGAATTGGAGTCTGGTTCAGTCCCAACCATCCCCTAAATACTTTTCAAGTTTCAAACGGACGACAGACCAATAATTCTGCCGAAATAGAAGCTGCCATCGTAGCTGCACAAAAAGCGAAGGAAGCCGGGATAAATAAATTAAGAATTCACAGTGATTCAAAGTTCCTTATAGAATGTGTCACTGAATGGATGCCCAAATGGGAAGAGAATAACTGGAAGACAACTAGTAACAAGCCGGTTCAAAATCGGGAGGAGTTGGAAAGACTGAAAAGTGCCTTAATTCCATTAGAGGTCATTTGGGAACACGTCCCTGGCCATCAGGGAGATCCCGGCAATGAAATGGCTGATCAATTGGCTCGAGGAGCCCTTAATCCCGATTCTAATTCCCACTCTGAGCCGGAACAAGAGCTTGAAGAAGAAATTGATCCAGAGAATAACATAGTGATTATTCCGCATGTTCTCCAAGAAAGCGAGGATAGCACAGACGAAGAAGAATTAGTGTCCTGTGACGAAAACAATCCCAAGCACCAAATTCGACAATCCATTGCAAGATTTAATGAATCTTTAAAGCGTAGAGGATTCGACCCTAGTGACAATACCTACGCATGGGATTATGAAGAAATAAGTAATCAAAAAACCCATGTCTCTGAAGGAGAAACAGACGAAGAGTTCCTGGAAACTCTAAAAGAAAACGATCTGTGCCAGCAATACTCCGACGAGGTATTCTCTCGCCGTGTTGAAAATTTCTTGAAGCTTTATGAAAGCCAACCAAATACAAAACTAGAAGATTGTGATGATCTAGATAGCAGCGAAGAGGACGAGAAACGAGACCAACTGATGGAACTCCAAGGAGGGTTTAAGAGCAAAATACCGACCACCGTTGTGCAAACTCCTAGTACGAATTTCAACCCGAAGGCGCAGTCCACACCCCTTAATCCAGTGTGTAATGCCCCAGTCAAAAGATCGGACATGAAACCCCGGAGAATTTGCCCTCAGGAAGAACCCAAATCACCGACAGAACCTGGATCTCGGATTACACTCTTTGATCACCACTTACAATTTGAAGAGCAACAAGAGCCGCCGCAAATAAAGGAAAAAGAAAAAGAATTAGCTGTCTCAAATTTATGGAATGAATCACTGACCTACCGGAGAAGCAATTACGCACATTTCTTAGCGGAAGACTGCGAACCAGTCGATACAATTAGCAAACTCCTGATTGCAACGGGACATCTTGATCTAAAGGAAATACACGAAAAACGACCCAAATTAGGACAAATTTTCGTGACGCCAAACGGACGCTACAGTACTTACTCTATGATTATAAAGCGTAAGCATCAAGATCCGGTTAACTGGGCGGACGTAAAACACGGAATCGAAGGTCTAAAAATTGCTTTGAGGCGTAGCAATCAAAGGAATTGCCGAATTGCAAATTCCGGCGACTTGCTTGGCAGCCTCCCCCAGAATTACACGACGAAACTCGTAACAAGCGTATTCCGTGGTGGCGATATTACTATCGACCTGTGTCACGGAAAGATCGAGGTTCCACCTGTGGAAATTCGAACAGGGATTATACGTGAATTCCATAAAAGCCTTTTGGGAGGACATAAAGGGATCACTAAAACGTATCGTAGGATTCGAGAAAGGTATACGTGGCCTGGATTACGAGATGAAGTCACTGATTACATTCGAGGATGCAAGAGCTGTCTCGAGAATAAATTGGTGAGATCAAGAACACGGGAACCCATGGTGATAACCGATACTCCTGCAGAACCATTCGACAAAGTATCACTGGATACTGTGGGCAAACTACCCACCACACCCAATGGGAACACGTATATTCTTACAATGCAAGATAATTTTAGCAAATATTGTATTGCCGTACCTATCCTGGACATAAGGACCACTACCATTGCCCATGCAGTGGCAACTAATCTGATCTTCCTACATGGAGCCCCTAGATGCATTCTCACTGACAGGGGAGGAAGTTTCATCAGTACATTAAAGAGAAAGTTAGAGAAAATATTCCAGATAAAACAAGTTACGACTTCTGGGTACCGACCACAAACAAATGGATCCCTCGAGAGGAGCCACATTGTCCTCACCGACTATATTAAGCATTATGCGAACGAGTTTGACGATTGGGATCGACTACTCCCACCCGCGATGTTCGCTTATAATACCTCGGTGCACGAGGCTACTAACTTTACACCTTACGAGTTGGTATTTGCTAAGGTAACACGACAACCTAGTGCGTATCCTCAAGGTCCCGACTTGGAGACTTATGGCTCCTATCTTCGAGACTTGATCACAAGAGTGAATGAAGTTCAGAGGATGGCTGCCAAAAACCTCGTCGCTGCTAAAGAAAGGTCAAAACGATATTATGATCTTAAGGCAAAACCTCTTGCAGCAAAAGTAGGTGACACGGTCTATACGCACAAGGAAGTACGTGCTAATAAATTTGACAAAAGAGCTGATGGTCCTTTTACCATCATCGGCTTTACGGAAAATCACAATGTGATTTTAGAAGACTGTGATGGGAAAAGGGTGGTAAAGCATAAGGACAAAGTCCTACCTACACATTGCTAGCAAGCCTAGCAATGTGTTCATTGATTTATTAATAACATATTTTTGGTTTCAGGTTAACCTCGGCATGATGATTGTACTCCTTGTGTGCATCCTTGTCATTAGCAGAATCTATGAAGGAAGGGCGACTCCAGAGAAGGAGGGATATCGAATGACCCCGCTAGCAGGAAATCCAGGAATCTACTACGAATACGAAGGCTGCTTACGACTTTCCACCTCCAACTGGCGGGTTGCCATCTTTTTGGACGTCAGCAAGCAGATCAAATGGTTAGATCAATTGAAAAAGAAACGGGACCATCTACTGAGAACCTGTCAAGTCTCTAGTAAATGGTGTTTAACATTCATCGACAAGCACAGCTGGGAGGATCGGTGGATTACGGCCCATGAATTGCAACAGGAACTAAGAACACAAATCTCCGAACTAAGAAACGTAGAACAGGTCATCCCAGCACAATTACCAAAAAGTACCAGAGTACGAAGGCATGTACCCTGGCTCGGCTTCATAGGAAAATTGGTCAGCCCTATTATTGGAACATTGTCCTATGATGATGGTGAATTGATTGACCATTCAATACAAGAATTGAATGCGGCACAGGCCAATCTATCGCATCTGGTAGGCCAGCAGACCCACGTTGTAAGAGCTCAATTGGATGCGCTGCACCAAAAAGCAATAGACCACGAAGAAAAAATGAATCAGCTGCATGAAAAACTTAATAGTCTCGCGTCAAAAATGGAGGAATCCATAATAGATCCAGGGCAACAACAATACGCCAACACCTTATACGATATCCTAAATGTAATGAAGTTAGGACTTGCACACTATATTAAAGTCAGCACCCGGATATTGGAGGTAATTCAAGCAGCCAAGCAGGGTCAGATTCATTCATCTCTGCTCACTAACGAACAGATAGTGCCAATCCTTAGAGACATTCAGGACCACCATCCGGAGTTGACATTGCCTACACAAGGACCTAATGTCAACGCTCAAATCCTGACTGAAATCTCTGGAACATCTTTTATAATGAATGACGATCAATTGAAGATCCTAGTAGATATCCCCTTAGCCGATCTTACAGAATACAGAGTGTATCAAATGCACTCCGTGCCGGCTTACCAAGAAATAATAAAAAACAGAACTGGAAGGGCATCAGTGATATCAAAATTTAACTACGTGGCTTTGGATAAGGATCGAAGAACATACCTCTTGATTCGAAATGAGGAAATTAAAGACTGCCGAAAAACACCGAAATTCTTATTATGCAATAATGGTCTTATTGTACATGAATTAATACACCCAGTCTACGAAATACAATTATTGCTGAACCCATCAATAGAGGCGCTAAAAGGAGCCACCATTCAGCTAAATTATGATGAGCAAACATTTTGGAAGAAATTGAAAACCATCGGGGGATGGCTATATTCAACTTCAAGTAATATCACAATCAACGTTCAGTGTCCACTAAAGGAAGGTAAAAAGATACAACTCTCGGGTGCTGGACTCCTGCAATTATCGACAGGGTGCTACGCCCGATCATCATGCATAACGTTACCTGCTGTTCCCACAACCGGAGGAATAACGGAGATCATTTATGAAACTAAATTAAACTTGAGCTTACAAATGATCTCACCTATACTCAGAAACTCAGACCCAATTATCTCAGGTGACGACGAATGGAAGGTCCATAATGTTGTATCTGGACAGGAACAAGAGTTCTACAAAAACTCTGAAACGCTGGACGAATTGGAACAACGGTTGTTTGAACTATCTGTTCAACGCCAAGAGCGGAGTCGTCAGAATTTATGGTCACACGGAATTAACGTTGGGATTTTGATTGGAATACTACTTCTGGCAGTGGTTATATTTTGCGGCAGAGGACTCATTCGACGAAGGAAAATCAAGAAGGAAGGCAGAACAATCCTGTATCAACTCGACCAATCAGTACCCGAACCTGCACCCCGGATTCAGTCACCATCGGATGCCGTTATTACACTCACAGATGCTGACACCCATAGTGACGCTCATGGTGAGTCAAGTAATAACTCAAGGGACGTCGCAGGCGAAGAAACAACGCACAAGAAAGATAGGAAGGTCACACTAAAGATCCCTCCCCAACTCGTCCTGTAGACCACGAGGTAATTACAATCAACCAATAGATAGTTATGATCAGTTAAATATGATCAACAAAGGAAATATATTTCACCAAATTAATCAGGGCCGCCCCTCCCCTTTCTTTTTGCTTTATGTTCTATTATTATTTATATATTACTCCTAGTTATTATTATCTTGTTTTAATGGATTAGAACTGCGCGACGGCCCTCACAAGCGGTTATTAATAAAAAAATTCGTGAGATCGGATTATTGAGTTAAGGAAATTCGAGAAATATAAATAATAAAGAAAGCGAATACTAATTTAGGAATTTAATGAATACGATATATAAAAAAAAAAAAAGAAAAGGATATATATACAAGTATATATATTTATAAAAGAAAATAAAAATAAAAATAATAATGATAATAGTAGTGGTCATAATGACGATAAATTAAACCTAATATAATAGTACTAAACTCAGCTGCCGATCAAAGAACAAGAGATTGAAGAAGTGTCGTCTCTCGATCACTAGCCATCCGCCGGTAATTGCCCACTGGGACATTGAGGAACCTTGTTGTTAGTTCTCTGTAACAATACGATAAATTGCGTTAGATTGAGCAAATTGGATATTCCAACAGGAATTGTGTATACGCACCAATTCCCAGAAGCTAAGTTGGGTTACATTGTTTCGTCCTTCCCAGCGAGATTGTTGAATGAAAAGCAGGGTCAGTTTTTTATCTTGGGCGTAAATACCCGTCACAGGCGGAATAGCGGGTAGGTCTGCAAATCCGCTAAGTAAAGGAAATATATGTATTAAAATAATGACACTCGTATAAATAAATAAATAAATAAATAAAAAAATAAATAAAAAAACTCAAGAAGTCACTTACATCCGGAAGGCACGATCCCCTATGCAGACCAATAACTCTTCCATTTCCACCTTTTTGCAATGTGCAAAAGACTTCTGAAATATATTGAAGAAATATGTAAAATATGACTCGTAGGTGTGTGCAAGTGTACATATATAGATGTGTATGTCTGTATCTGTATGCTCGTATGCATGACGGTATGTGTATGTGTGTACATGTGTATTTACTTCCCCCCCCCTTTTATGCTCGTCTTTTTCTTTTATTTTTTTCTTTTGTTCTCTGTGTTTTTCTTTATTTTTTTTTATCCATACTTACTGGTACCCACGAGCAGCGCGCCATCCAACTTTTTGCGCCCCAGCTCCAGAGGAACTCTAATCTCCACTCCCAATTTGAGTTAGGTTTAGGCGGATGATAAAGATTGGAAATAATATTCCAAGGCCATAACCGTCCTTCCGCGTGAGGTCGAATTTTCCTCCATAATCCGACCGTGATTGACTTCCTATAAAAAAAAAGAAAAGCTTATAAGTTAGCCTAAACTAGTTTAGCAACAACAGCTACCTTAACGTTTAACAAAAATTTAAATTAAGATGGTTGTTTACCGTTTCCGAACGATTGAACGAGATACCCCGGCATCCCAATCGCTGTCAATTTCCGAGTCCACCTCAATGTCCGTAGATGTGGACTCGTCATGTTTAAAAACCGGTTGGGATTGGTTGTCCGAGGCTAAATCAAAAACAATATAATTATAATATAAATACAACAAGATATAACTACGTAATATATAGTGGCCTATAAGAGGGATGTATTATATTTGTGAAATATATAGCGCTTAACATACATTCGAATGCATTAAAATATTAACAAATATGTGTATATGGGTTTAGTGTAATAACACGCACATAAATTAATAGTTTCCCAATTATCGGCTCTCTGAATAGTTGACTGGCTAACCGGTTACTGCTTGATCAATTAATTGACGAATGATTATTTAATTTGACTAATCGAATTATTAAGATTGCAACAAAATTATACATTGTAAAATTACTAATGGTTCGGTTTTCTGATCGATTGGCTGACTAATTAATGACTTGATGCATTCCCATGTATAAAACCAATTAGGTTAGGTTAGATATAATCGCGATATTTAATGCATTAACATTGTTGTTTGAATGAATGAATGTATTATTAATTAACAATTGTCGCGAGAAATTAAACAATGATGCGGGCATACATGCATATCACTAATTACTGATCGTTTGTATTATTAGCTATTTTGGTAATTAATAACTAGTTCATTGATCGATTAATCAATTGTCAATCGATTCATCACTCAATAATGAATCAATCCTGATCGTGTTATTATTAACATACCCATAAAATGTTACCCTAAAAACAGCAACCAGTAATTTCTAATTCCTAAAAATTATGGGTAAGAACCAGGCACTATATGTCAAACTCCGAAAATAATCGAGTTTGAATTCCGATTGTATTCAATATAAAAATTGTAAAATTCAGAAATATTCAAAATTTTAAATTAAATATAAATATTGCAAATATGATATTTGCATAACAATTGAAAAATCCAAAATGTTTAAAATTTTGATTGAAAGTTCGAAAGCATTCAAAATTTCGATAAATGTCAATTTCCGAAAATAATCGAATTTGAATTCCGATTGTATTCAATAAAAAAAATTGTAAAATTCGGAAATATTCAAAATTTTAAATTAAATATAAATATTGCAAATATGATATTCGCATAAAATTCGGAAATATTCAAAATTTTAAATTAAATATAAATATTGCAAATATGATATTTGCATAACAATTGAAAAATTCAAAATGTTTAAAATTTTGATTGAAAGTTCGAAAACATTCAAAATTTCGATAAATGTTAAATTCCGAAAATAATCGAATTTGAATTCCGATTGTAGTCAATATAAAAAATTGTAAAATTCGGAAATATTCAAAATTTTAAATTAAATATAAATATTGCAAATATGATATTTGCATAACAATTGAAAAATTCAAAATGTTTAAAATTTTGATTGAAAGTTCGAAAGCATTCAAAATTTCGATAAATGTCAAATTCCGAAAATAATCGAATTTGAATTCCGATTGTATTCAATATAAAAATTGTAAAATTCGGAAATATTCAAAATTTTAAATTAAATATAAATATTGCAAATATGATATTTGCATAACAATTGAAAAATTCAAAATGTTTAAAATTTTGATTGAAAGTTCGAAAGCATTCAAAATTTCGATAAATGTCAATTTCCGAAAATAATCGAATTTGAATTCCGATTGTATTCAATAAAAAAATTGTAAAATTCGGAAATATTCAAAATTTTAAATTAAATATAAATATTGCAAATATGATATTTGCATAACAATTGAAAAATTCAAAATGTTTAAAATTTTGATTGAAAGTTCGAAAGCATTCAAAATTTCGATAAATGTCAATTTCCGAAAATAATCGAATTTGAATTCCGATTGTATTCAATAAAAAAATTGTAAAATTCGGAAATATTCAAAATTTTAAATTAAATATAAATATTGCAAATATGATATTTGCATAACAATTGAAAAATTCAAAATGTTTAAAATTTAAATTAAAAGTTCGAAAACATTCAAAATTTCGATAAATGTCAAATTCCGAAAATAATCGCATTTGAATTCCGATTGTATTTAATAAAAAAATTGTAAAATTCGGAAATATTCAAATTTCTAAATTAAATATAAATATTGCAAATATGATATTTGCATAACAATTATAATATTCAAAATTTTAAATTAAATATAAATATTGCAAATATGATATTTGCATAATAATTGAGAATTCAAAATGTTTAAAATTTTGATTGAAAGTTCGAAAACATTCAAAATTTCGATAAATGTACTTACTTCGCCTTTTTACTTCCAATGACGGTTCTGGAAGGGGGGCTGTGCTTGTTCCTGGTTGCCCTAGACTTGTGGACGCCTCATCGGAAGGCCTTCCAAAAAAATTCACCCCAGAGGGATAATCGGAACATTCCTCGATAAACTCCGACATATGGTCCACTAAATCACTGCATGCCTCCGCACGGCAAAGATTCACTTCCGGGCTATTACTAATCGACATCAAATCTTTAAAACTCCCTATCATACGGCATTACCCTCTACCACGGGATTGAAAAATACCGTGGGCAATGGGTAATCTACCTTCCGGATCACTCACAACACCTGGAACACAAGCGCCGCGCCCCGCTCCCAAATTCTTAATTAAATGCTGCATGTTAGCCGCGAGAAGAAAAGATTAATACTAAATGTGTCACGTACGCCACGTACCGAATGTAGAGTAGGTGACACATAATATATTAATCCCCCTTCTCTCGGTCGATACACGAGAACAAAGAAATGCTCTTAGAACAAGAAAAAAAGAAAAGATTAATTAATATATGAATTCTCGTTTCCCTGTGGAATTGACTCTGATACTAACCGGTTCGATCAGGGACGACGAATAGAATTCCATGGTGGGTTTGTAACAAGCTGTTACAATTAATTAAACAGGGAATTTATTTTATATAAAAGGGACTTGAAAATCTCTTTAAGATTTCTCAGTCAAGATATAGTCCGGTGGCCTTGCAACAAGGCATCAAAATTCCCTGCTGACGAGCGATAACAATATCCGGTGTGGCTCAGAGTCACTCTGCACGGAAACTTAACTCATTTCAAAATTCAAAATAAATTATTTAAAAATCACTTGTAATAACATATAGCCACAGAATGTTACGATGACATAGTACCATGTTATGTCATGTCAATTTTATTCTGTATTAATATAAAATTTATAAATGTATGATACAAAATTATTATATGTATAATATATAATATGTATTAGGTCTTGGCATGCCAGTATCATCGAGTAAAACAATTTCAATATAGATTGTGAATGAATTAGGAGATAATTCTTCTTATTAACAAAAGAAAAGAAATGGTTCTGTGACTGAAAATAAAAAGGAAAATAAGGAAATCAAATGCATACGAGTAGGAAAGAAGTTTAATTCAGCCGCGGCGCAGTTCTATTTCGACTCCTTGCTTCCCTTTCCATGCTATCCAAAGCACGTGCTAAAGGCACGCACGTGCTCTTCTGACAGTTCACACATGATCTCGAATGCCCAATCCTAATGCTCCCTACGAATTCTGATAAAATTAATTATGAGATTATATTAATGTCAATAATATTGATAGTTAATGTTATTGAAATTAATAATAATAATTGTTATTATATTACAATCATGGTGCAATTTAATTATCATAAGTTGTGTTGCATATTGTAACATGACTATATGGTATGCAAGGCAATTGAACTGCGAATGCGTGTGTATTAGGTATAATGCACCAAATTGCAGTAATGTCAATGACATTATATCGCAAAATAATGTGAAGAAAATCACATATTGTTCCGCTAAAATTCAAGACGCTGCACAAGCATTTTGAAGCCATGGCGAAATAAACGAATAAACTTAAGTTTGATTGCAAATGCAAACCAAACAAAAGTTTTATAAACCAATGAAAATCATAGCTAAGCAGTTCAATGCCCGAAATGCACACGACCTCTTTCGTTTCACGAATTCATCAATTTCATCATTAATTCAACCACTATATCCCCACCTAATTCCTGTTCAACACCTCACAGTATGGAGCTCGAAGACATAAAAGAAAAATTTCAATAATAATTAAATGCAGTCTCGTCGTGTCTTCACACCAGCAATTACCAATTATTGCCGAACTTTTCTGCCCGTCAAAATTTATACTTTACGTTGGGATTGGTTGCATCCTCGCAAACAAACGAGTAGGATTAAAAGAAAATTGATTCTCACTTGTGCGTAAAAGTGTAAAAGGTCCGTTTCACTTAAAACCGCGAGTTAAATTGAGACGTATAAAGCTGAAGTTAAACAAATGAAGAAAGCCGCAAGTTTTCCCTTTTATTTAATTTCTACTGAATGCCGCAAAGGACCCTGTAGATTTTTACGCAGTGAAGTTTCTTCGCGAGGACAATTTATGCTATTCGGGCATTACTTTTAATCTTCAATTTTTGTGGCCAACAAAATCGAGGAAAATTAACCCAGCATCCAGCCCATTTATTGACCAGTCATAGGACCATTTCTAGAGTGTCAATTGAATGGTAGAGTAAGCGAACAACATTGTAAGAGTGAGTAAAGAAACATAAAATATTGTATCGTTCCAATCTTTATGTAATATTATGTATAGTAATATTGAGGCAGGGGTGGGTTTACTTGAATAAATATTTTAAGGGAAATAAGTTGTTATTGATTATACACTACCGACTAGCAACTTTGGCAAAATAACCTTAGTGCAGAGAATAGCGTCCCATAAATTAATAAACGGGCTATTTAAGTCCGGTTTACTGTTGCTCCAAAATATTCAAATAGAACGTTCTGACAAGATAAGTATTAGATTTCAGTATTAATTTATTTAAATAATTCTTCCGCTCGCAACATAGTTAATTAGAAAAATTATAGGGCATATTCTTGAGTACGTTTCATCATTTTAGAACTTAATTATAATTTTTTTATTGATTTTGAGTATTTTTCTCTGATTTCTTTTTCTTTTTTTCCTTAGGGGTGGTTTTTTAGGGTTTGTTAATCTATTTGTCAATTGGAAAAATTAGGGGGCATATTCCTAAATCCGTTTCATCATTTTAGAACTTAATTATAATTTTTTTGTTAATTTTGATTATTTTTCTCTGATATCTTTTTCCTTTTTTCTTAAGGGGTGGTTTTTTATCGTTCAAAAATTAATTAGTTAATTAGAAAAATTATAGGGCATATTCTTGAGTACGTTTCATCATTTTAGAACTTAATTATAATTTTTTTATTGATTTTGAGTATTTTTCTCTTATATCTTTTTCTTTTTTTCCTTAGGGGTGGTTTTTTAGGGTTGATAAATCTATTTGTCAATTGGAAAAATTAGGGGGCATATTCCTAAATACGTTCCATCATTTTAGAACTTAATTATAATTTTATTTTTGATTTTGAGTATTTTTCTCTGATATCTTTTTCTTTTTTTCTTAAGGGGTGGTTTTTTATCGTTAACAAATGAATTTATCAATGAGAAAAATTATAGGTCATATTCTTGAGTACGTTTCATCATTTTAGAACTTGATTATAATTTTTTTGTTGATTTTGAGTATTTTTCTCTTATATCTTTTTCTTTTTTTCCTTCGGGGTGGTTTTTTAGGATTGATAAATCTATTTGTCAATTGAAAAAATTAGGGGGCATATTTCAGAGTACGTTTAATCATTTTAGAACATGATTATATTTTTTTTGTTGGTTTTGAGTATTTCTCTGTGATAACTTTTTCTATTTTTCTAAGGGGTGGTTTTTTAGGGTTAATAAATTAATTTCTCAATTTGAAAAATAAGAGGGCATATTCCTGAGAACGTTCTATCATTTTAGAACTTAATTATAATTTTTTTGTTGATTTTAAGTATTTTTCTCTGATATCTTTTTCTTTTTTTCTTAAGGGGTGGTTTTTTATCGTTCAAAAATTAATTCGTTAATTAGAAAAATTATATGGCATATTCTTGAGTACGTTTCATCATTTTAGAACTTAATTATAATTTTTTTGTTGATTTTGAGTATTTTTCTCTGATATCTTTTTCTTTTTTTCTTAAGGGGTGGTTTTTGAGGGTTGATAAATCTATTTGTCAATTGGAAAAATTAGGGGGCGTATTCCTGAGTACGTTTCATCATTTAAGAACATGATTATAATTTTTTAGTTTATTTTGAGTATTTTTCTCTGATAAGTTTTTCTATTTTTCTAAGGGGTGGTTTTTTAGGGTTAATAAATTAATTTCTCAATTTGAATAATTATAGGGCATATTCTTAAGTACGTTTGATCATTTTAGAACTTAATTATAATTTTTTTATTGATTTTGAGTATTTTTCTCTTATATCTTTTTTTTTTTTCCTTCGGGGTGGTTTTTTAAGGTTGATAAATCTATTTGTCAATTGGAAAAAATAGGGGGCGTATTCCGGAGGACGTTTCATCATTTGAGAATATGATTATAATTTTTTAGTTTATTTTGAGTATTTTCCTCTGATAAGTTTTTCTACTTTTCTAGGGGTTGGTTTTTTAGGGTTGATAAATTAATTCGTCAATTTGAAAAATTATACGGCATATTCTTGAGTACGTTTCATCATTTTTAAACTTAATTATAATTTTTTGTTGATTTTGAGTATTTTTCTCTTATATCTTTTTTTTTTCCTTAGGGGTGGTTTTTTAGGGTTCGTTAATCTATTTGTCAATTGGAAAAATTAGGGGGCATATTGCAGAGTACGTTTAATCATTTTAGAACATGATTATATTTTTTTTGTTGGTTTTGAGTATTTCTCTGTGATAACTTTTTCTATTTTTCTAAGGGGTGGTTTTTTAGGGTTAATAAATTAATTTGTCAATTTGAAAAATTAGAGGGCATATTTCTGAGAACGTTCTATCATTTTAGAACTTAATTATAATTTTTTTGTTGATTTTGAGTATTTTTCTCTGATATCTTTTTCTTTTTTTCTTAAGGGGTGGTTTTTTATCGTTCAAAAATTAATTAGTCAATTAAAAAATTATAGGGCATATTCTTGAGTAGGTTTCATCATTTTAGAACTTAATTATAATTTTTTTGTTGATTTTGAGTATTTTTCTCTGATTTCTTTTTCTTTTTTTCCTTAGAAGTGGTTTTTTTGGGTTGATAAATCTATTTGTCAATTGGAAAAATTAGGGGGCACATTCCTGAGTACGTTTCATGATTTTAGAACATGATTATAATTTTTTGGTTGATTTTGAGTATTTCTCTGTTATAACTTTATCTTTTTTTCTTAAGGGGTGGTTTTTAGGGTGGTGAAATTAATTCGTCAATTAGAAAAATTATAGGGTATATTCCTATATACGTTCCATCATTTTAGAACTTAATAATAATTTTTTTGTCGATTTTGAATATTTTTCTCTGATATATTTTTCTTTTTTTTCTTAGGGGTGGTTTTTTTGGGTTGATTAATCTATTTGTCAATTGGAAAAATTAAGGGGCATATTGCAGAGTACGTTTCATTATTTTAGATTTTTATTATATTTTTTGTAGAATTTTTTTTTTGTATTTCTTCTTTAGGGGTGGTTTTTGGGGGTTGCGAACTTTCTGTCCTTTGGTAACTGACTTTTTAATGTTTTTTATAATTAATGAATTGATTTAAAATATTGAAAATAAAAGTTTGTTTGATTAAATCAAATAGTGTTATTTGAATTTGGTGCGAAAAACACGTGGTCCCCTCTGATTGGTGGTCAATCTGCGTAGGTTAATTTCTCTATTAGAATTACGAGAAATCGAAAAATTTCAATGTTTTTTTATTTTTCTGTTAATTATTATTAATTAGCCATCCGATTATTGATTTAGTTCATCAATAATTACATGTCTTTTTTGATAATATTTGCTTTTTAGGGCAATTTCTCTTTTGGGATAGCACTCTACTAACCGTCCTACTTGACATTCGCTCCTAAAATGAGATTTACTTTTTTATTATTTTCCCTCATAAAACAATCATTTATAAGTCAAAACTTAATCAAAACAATCAAAAGTAATTTACTTTATCGTAATTAGTACTTCAGAAGTACTAATTATACTTATTTCTTTTCATATTCAGCATAAAACCGAACCGTAACCAAACTGTAACCAAACGGCAACTTTCAATGGTTACCGTTCGGGGTTACCAGGCTGCCAGGGTAACCTTACTTAATCTTAACAAAGTTTAAAGCATATTGACAAATTCATTTTGTTAATGACCGACCAAGATTCAATATTATCGCTTGTATTGAAAAGATAAATGAGACAAGACTGTTTATTTATAAACAAATGAAACTTTATTATTTTGATTGCAAGATAACTTCAATATTAATCGAGAACTGTCAATAATCAAGAAATTATTGTTATTTTAAGTGTAATATTATAAAAATGTATTTGGTTTAATTTGCTCAAACTTTTTTATTTTTAAAGGATTTTTAAGTAGGTAAAAAACATTTCTCTATTTTCTTCCTATTTCTTTAAATTTCCTGATGTTTTACTACTTTTGCATCCTCATATAGGAAGTATTTTAGTTCTTCCTTGCGTTTAAATTAGTTCTTTAATTTCTGTAACCATTTTTCCATTTCTAAAAAGCTTTTTTCCTTCTTTTCAATTGTTTAATTTTTATCTTATAATTACGAATTTTTGAAAACATTTATTTAGTGCTTTTATCTACATTTTTTAAATTTCCCAATTTTCTAATTTTTTGAAAGATTTTATTTTTTATTTTATATTATGCGAATTTAATCTTTGTACTAAATATTCTCATTTAAACATGGATCTTGTATTTAATAGAATTTCTTTTCTTTTAAATTTTTTTAAAATTTTACAAAATTATATTAATTCTCTTTTTATTCAATTTGTAAAATAATTCTCTAATTTTTCTAATTTTAAAATGTTGTTCTTTTTAGTAATGTATTTCAACGTTTTGTTTTTTATGTCACTGTTTCATTTCTTGTGTTGTTTTTTTAAATCTTTTTTTTATTTCTCTAATAAACTACTTACAAATAAACATTTGGAGATTTATATACTGAGAATATTTTTAAAAAATCAATTTTTAATTTAAATAAAAAAAATCTTATTTAAATCAAATAAATCGTATTTTTTTGATTTTTTTAAAAAAATAATGATTTTTATCAGCCTTGTATCTAATATTCTTTTATAAGGAACAAATAAAAATTAGATTTAATCGAATTTAAAATATATGGACTGCAAATTTTATATGGAATCGCCCATATTTTTTATCAGAAAAAGAAAAAAAATCAGAATTGTTAACGAATGCCATTTTTGATATATTTCATTTGAAGCACTCGATTTTCTTTTCAGAAATACAAGAAAATTGTACACACTTTATTTACGTTTTAGTTTGAGTAAAGGACTTCAGAAAGTAATTGTCCTATTCCAAATCTTCTTTAAAGTTTTGAATTGTTTTCAATAATTAATAATTTTCCATTTTTAATATTTAATCCAACTACAGTCGCCTCTCGATAAATTGAACTTCAAGGGTCCATACAATCAGTTCAAATTACCGAGAGTTTCATTTATCGCGTGTTTTACACTAGAGACAACTATAGTGCAATCTCTTTCTATCTCATATATAACCATCTCCAAAAAATTGTCTCGATCCGCCGCCGTTTCGTTTATTATGTTCTTTGAAAACAATCTTAAAATATTTATAATAATATTTTTATTTACGTTTTAAAAAAGAGAAAATTAATCATGCTTTTTGCGTAAGTTGTAAAAATATTTAATTATTTATATGCCTCTGTCTGATAATGGTCTAAAATTTATTAAGTGTTTGTAGAATCTTAAAGTTTTAGAAGCTGCAAGCTGGCGTTTTAATATTCAAAAGTAATATGAATTGAAACTTCTATATTAATTTGTAAACTTAATAATTTAGTAGCAAATTCGAAAAAAATGTAAAACGAGATGTAATATTTTCGTAACATTGACAAATGAAACAATACAATAACCATTATAAGGAAGAGAATATTTTGAACGTAAATATGAAAGTTTGCTTCGCAAGAAAAGTTCAAATTATTAAGAGCTTGGTCTGGCAGAATTCAATTTATAGAGAGTGAATGAAGAAATTGACCAAAAGATACTTTTAATTATCGAGAGTTCATAAAACCATTGTTTTATTTCAATTTATTAAGAGGCGACTGTATTTGTTAATTTAATTAACTACTAATAATTGTTTTTATGTTAAAATATAATAATGTAATGTAAGGTCATTTAAGGTAAATGTAAACAAAATATATTTGTGTTTAATTTAGAAATTGAAGAATAAGTATACACTATCTAAATACTGAAATGATCGACATCACTTACAAGATATTTAAAGAATTTATTCTTTTTTTGTATTTCTGTAGAGTATTGAAATAATTTCCACAGAGCAAAGGTTTTTTTCAGAATTTCATAGCAGTATGAATAAACACTAACCTTACCTTTATTAAAAAAAAAAATCTCATGAGATAAAAGAAGGCAAAGAATAAATTATAATATATTTAAGGACATTTCGAAGTTGCGAATTATAAAAATTTAAAGAAGAAAAGCATAATAGAACATAATAATATGATAAAATTGACGTTGCGTGAAAAAGACATGACAAATGACAAATTTAATTCTAAAGTTATTATAAATAATTGTGTACTTACCTTCTAATAAAAGTATAAACGCATTTAAAAGGATATCATTCTTTCCTTTGTTACCATTAAGCCATACTTTGTATTTCTGCTCTTTACGAAAATCCGTTTTATCTTTTGGCACATGGTTTACTATGAATTCTATTGCAATTAATTTTTGTACACCGTTTGTATACATGATATACGCGTGTGACACTTGTAATTTTTTAAGCGTATTTGACATTTTGAAAATATAAATATTTTTCAAATGAAAATCTTAGTAATTTCTATCACATTACTGCACTACCCTGCTAAGAGTAAAAAGATAAAAAGGGAAAGAAATATCAAGATAGAAAGAGATTACACTTTTTCTATACCTTCCATATATCTACTTTGCATTCCTAAAACACAATATCTTTCTATCTCTAAACTTCTACCTCTTTATATCTTTTCTCTATTAGCTTTGAATTTGTATCCGTTTCAATCCCCTTTCTATCATCTTCTAAAATAAATAAATCTCTTTCTATCTCTTCATCCATCAACTATTTTTATCTCTTTCTATCCCTTTTCTATCCACTTTTTTTCCTTTTCCATAAAACGTGAATCTCTTTCTATCCCTTTTCTATCCTCTTATTTAAAAATTTAATCTCCATCTATCTTTTCGCTTATCTACTATTTGAAATACCCAATTGCTTTAGTTATTTTATATGGTAGTATATATATCTATATATACTGAAATTAATTTGATATTTAACGCGTAAAATACTGAAAAATCGTCAGCAATGATGTAGCGATCCCCTAACCTCGTGCACATTAACCTAAGCACACTACCAACTGAGCTAACGGACGATACACTATAGATCACTCCTTTACTTGACTGCCTTTTATCACTCTTACTCCCATCTCTTTTAATCTTCCTCTTCTATTTTTTCTATTCCACATAGTATTTATATTTTTGGAGATCCATACTGGAAATAAAGAGATAGAAATCTTATCACTTTTTATCTTTTCTTATCTCTGTTATAGAAAGAGATACAGAAAACGTATAATTTTCAATCCCAACTCTATACCTTCTTAACCCTTTCTATTGACCTCAAACCTCTTTCAGTCTCTACCATAATCATAATTATCTGTTTTCACCATTAATCACCTTTTCCCTATAACTTTCAATCTTTAATCTTTATCATCCTATCTCTTTCTATTGCCTCAAATCTCTTTCAATCTCTACCTTAATCATAATGATCAGTTATCACTATTAATCACCTTTTTCTTATAACTTTTAATCTCTAATCTATACCTTTCTATCCCGCCCTATCCCTACTTCAATGGACATAGCAAGTTATCGCTTTTAATTATCTTTTTCTATAACTTTGAATTAATGTCTAATACTTTCACATCATTTCCAAACCCCACCTGAATGAACACTATGTGCTTTCCCTTTTAATCACTTTTCATCTATAATTTTCAATAACCTATGTCATATACACACATTTTGTGCTATTCTTCTCTTAACCAGCATTATCGGTTTATGGCTTTTAATCACTTTCCTTCAATAACTTTCTATCTTTCACCTATCATTTTCTATCTCTTTCTATCCCTTTTTATATTTGCTTATCCCACCTGTATTAAAATGATCATTTTTCGCTTTTAATCACTTTCCTTTTATTACTTTCAGTAATCTAGTGAGTGATCATGTTCCTTCAGTTGGGGATGGGAAAGTATAAGTAGGGATTAAAAGGGATAGGAAGGGAAAGAAAGGGATAAGAAGAGATAGAAAGGGATAAAAAAAGATAGAAAGGGATAGGAAGGGATAGAAGGTGATAGGTGAAAGATTAAAAGTTACAGAAGAAAGGTGGTTAAAAGCGATAACTGATGATGCTGGTTAGAGTGGAATAGCAAAAAATATGTGGATATGTTATAGGTTATTGACAAGTATTGAAGAACAGTGATTAAAAGGGAAAGCTCATTATGTTCATTTAGGTGGGGTTTGGAAATAATATGAAGGTATTAGAAATTAATTGAAAGTTATAGAAAAAGGTGATTAAAAGCGATAACTCGCTATGTCCATTAAGGTAGGGATAGGACTGGATAGAAAGGTATAGATTAGAGATTGAAAGTTATAGGAAAAAGGTGATTAATGGCTATAAGCTGGTCATTATGATTAAGGTAGAGATGGAAAGAGATTGGAGGCAATAGAAAGGTATAGGATAGTAAAGATTAGAGATTGAAAGTTATAGTGAAAAGGCGATTAATGGCGATAAGCTGGTCATCGTGATTAAGGTAGAGATTGAAAGAGATTAAGGTCGATAGAAAGATATAAGGAGATATAGAGTCGAGTTTGAAAACGATAGTTTTTCTGGATCTCTTTCTATAACAGGGATAAGAAAAGATAAAAAGTGATAAGATTTCTATCTCTTTACTTCTAGTAGGGTAATCACCTTTAAACTTTGCTGTTGTCGGGAAGTTAATGTCTTGAAGCACATGAATCCCCAAAGTCTCAAGGTACCACGGGACCAAATCCTTTTGCCTTGCGCACATTTTCGCAGGACAAGAATGAACGAGAACATTCTAGTAATATGAAGATTTCACACCAAACACTTTTTTCGGTAAATAACTTATTTCATTGAAAATATTATAAATGACATAAATATTGTCTACACATGTCAAGATTCGAAAGTTTAAATAAAAAATGGAAAGAGAATAAAGACGTATCTTTTCTTGCATACTATAATTTTATCGGAAAATTATGACACAACTATCACAATTGTGAAGATACCTTTATTGTTATGACGACGAGCCGGCTACCACATCTAATTGGTTAAATTTAAAATTTGAAAAACATCGTTCATCTCAACTACAAATAGACGATTCAGTGATAGACAATAGGCGACACGTGAATACAGCGTTTTACATAAAGAACGTGGTCAGTTCATCTTTTTTGATTTATTTTCTGCAACTGGCTTCACTGAGATTAATATTTGTGACCATAATTTTATAGACTTTTAGGTGAGTACAACATTGCTTTTTTCAAAACAGAAACATGTTACAATTTTGATGTCTTGAATTTTACAATTGCAGATGAGGTTAGTTAGGTTATTTGAATTAAATAATAATTGCGTTTTGTCAAATGTTCCAAATAATTATTTTATTTCTATAGTGTTATTAATAACAATTTTCGTAATTATCGTTTACAGACTGACATGGAAAATCTATGTCCAAAGAAATATAAGAAGTATTTGCAGCCAGGATCTAGATATCCTATTCCATCATCTTCAAAATACAGATACAAGAAGCTCAATAATAAACAGGTAAATATGGCATGGTCGGAACTAAAAATCACTTTTCTATCAAAAATTTTATTTTTTAAAGAATTTTAGATGACACATATTTTTTTGTTTAACTAAAAAAAAATTTTCTTACAGATTTTAATTTTTAAAGTGTGAATTCTCGTTTATTTAAAATTTAAGAAAAAAAAACTTGAGAAGTGTAATATCTTTTTAAGTAATTGGGATATCTTATTTTCGTTTTTAGACCTAAAAGAGTTTTTATTTCTCTTTAAAAATACATTGAAAATTTTAAAAAATATTCTAAAATAACAAAAATTTTTTGCTGCAATAATTTTAGAAAATCTAAATTTTTTTACTAAAAAATCTTGAATTGAAATTACTCAAAATCCCCACCATTTTAATAGATAATTTTTTTTTTTTAAATTGTCTTCATAGTAAATATCATTTTTCATAAGAATTTAATTTGTGCCCGATTTTGGTAGAAGAAAAAAAAATTATTAATTTCTCCGCTTTTAAAGGAAATTTTTTTCCTCTCAAAAATACACTAGATATCACAAAATTTCCTAAATAAAAGTTGTTCCTCTTACAAAAATATACAGACAGTTTTTCTTAATATTTTTCTCTATTTTTCATTTTTTCAACAAATTTCCTTGTATGTTGCAATCAGAGAATTAACATAATCTTAAAACTACTTTTCTAGGCAGCGTACAATTGCGATACTTGGCCATTTTTTTCAGAAACAAAAAATGTAATAAAAAATATGATTATGTACCCATAGTTTAAATTTTATGCAGATTCTAAAACTAATTCGACATTCTAGAAATGTGTATTATTTGGGCTTCAGTTTCTGAACAAAATATTAAAAATTGTGTATCTTTTTTTGTTCATAATTTTAAATATTTTGTTCAGAAACTGAAGCCCAAATAATACATATTACTAAAATGTTAAATTATAGTTTTAGAATGTGCATAAAATTTAAATTATGGGTACATGGCCATATTCTTAATTACATTTTTTGTTTCTGAAAAAATTAGCTAAGTTTCGAAATTTTACGCTGTAAAACGCTATTAAATTTACAAGTAATAATTATTTATGTGAAGTGAATTTTTTTTCAATTCAGATTTAAAATTACTGATTTTAAATTCTCTATTTTCTCCATTTCTCATTTTTGGGAGAGTTTGTTATCTAAAAAGTAAATAATACAAGTGTAATTTAATCACATTGCAAAATAAATAGAGGTTAAACTCTTATCACTGAAAATGGTTTCCTGAAAGTCTTGTCGACTGTTTTCATATAGTCTTCACTAATAATGAATGAAATTCTGTATAAACTATTTTATTTTAAAAACATTGCCAAATAAAATTTCACGAAGAGTGAAAATTGAGACAATCCAATCAGAAAACCCAACTCTAAAAAAGAATGAAATTTTACTGCAGATCTAGTGGAAATTCCCTCCAAAATTAGAGTGAAAGTTGACTTTTTGCTCGGAGAGAATTTCCACTTGAATTGGAGTGAAAATTCACTTTATAAGAGTAAGATCTCACTCTTTTAGAGTGGGTTTCACATTCGGTAGTGTGTACACCTTACGTAATATTATAAAAGCAATCGTTTGATTTTGTTTTATTTTCTTAAGTGAATAAATAATAATTTTCTATTATTTTGTATTGTAAGGCAATTGTTTTTCGATAATTGTGTTAAAGAAACAAGTAATGTAGTGCACAGGTTAACAAAATTAAGTATTTTTATGTTGAAGGTTTGGATGCAATAAAGAAATGCGCGCGACTTTTGAAGTATCCAGGTTCTGATAGAGACTCGCTGTACGAGTATTACCTTGTTGCATCCGACAAAAAATGTTCATTGCATTACTTTTTTAATAACAATATATGAAAAAATCAGAATTTATATTATGACATTTTAATATATTATTTTATTATATTTCTTATATAATGTTTGATTTAAATTAAAATATAATAGAGCCTTGTTCAGAAATTCGAACATCTACTGAGCAAGAAGATGGAACAGAGATGGAAGAACACGATTACCACGATGTTTTAAGCATTCTAGATTCAGACGAAGAAAAAATTTTTCCTATAGAAATTGTGGTAAAACTAATCTGTCATGTAGAAAATTATATATTTAATATTTTCACACAAAAACCTTTGAATAAAATCCTCTAACTTTATTTCTCTTACAAAGATAAGAAAAAAAATTGAATGTAGTGTATACTATGTCTGTAGTAGTAATATGGGTGGACTAATATAATAATGATCTAAAAAATTATTATCATTGGAAGTTATGTATTAGATGTAGTAGGCAATACTTATGTATGACATTACTAATTATTAAATTCCTTTTAGCCATGCGATAAAACGATGATGTCCACGTCAACGTATGATGATTGTGTAATGTTGCATGATGCACTTTTATCTTTAGAAGATGACCTAGATGAAATTGAGAATAATGTGCTGCAATTTTCTCAGGTATTATTATCACAATAAACTTTAAAATTAAATTAACAGATTGAAAATAGTTTTCAAATTGTGCTAAACTTGATTGATATTTTCGTTTACATGGAGCCTAACAGAATTTAAATTTGCCCAAAGAGACTCGATTCAGTTTTAGTAGAAAAATTACTTCCTTCCATTTGATGTTGAAAAAATAACTTAAGTTTGAAATAAATAATTGAAAAAATTGAAGAATTAAACGAAAGTAGTAATTGAAATTTGAGGAAAATACTTAAAAATCAGAAAAAATTGATTAAAAAAATGAGAATAATTATTGAAGAAAGCTAAAAATAATTGAATTTCAAGACAATTAATAAATAACTTTAAAAATTATTAAAACAAATGAAAAAAATTAAAAATTGAAAAAATAATTGATATTTTAGAAAAATACTTAAAAATCTTAGAAAATAATTTTAGAAAATGAGAATAAAAATTATCAATTGAAAAATCGTTTAAAAAATTGAAGATTTAAGACAATAATGTAAATTTGAAATAATAACTGAAAATTTAAAAAATTAATTGAAAAATATAAAAAAGAAATGAAAATTGAACTAAATAATTGAAGATTGAGATAGGGGAGAGTCGCCAGTTGTGAGACGGCTCCAGTTGTGAGACAGTCCATTTTTTTTAACACGAAATATAAAAAGGCTGATTGGTATACATAAAAACATTTATTTTTATACGAGCCAACTTTTGCGTGTACACCGAAGCGGATATATGTATTGTTTGTGTTAGATGCCAACACTGTGTGTGAAAATCGACTAAAAAACTTTTTTTCAATATGTGCAAAGTACTTTTATTTTAAGTTAATTATTTGGAAAAGCTAAATGTTATGCATTTTTATTTAGTATTTTCCTTATATTTTGTAATGCAATATTGCATTGTTTTAATCTACAGTTGGAAATTTTTTCCTTTTTCAAAATAGCGCCAATTTCCGGTTGTGAGAGACAGCAAGTCACCAGTTGTGAGACGGTGGTGCCGCCCATCTGGAATAGCCTATACTTTTTGTTATGCAGCACAAAGCGCTCTGTTCAGTTTAGTTCGTTACGTACATTTGATAACACAACAATTATTTAAATTGTGGGAACATGCGCACAATTTATTTTATTTGCCTACATTGCGACAGCGATTTTGATGCAGAAAACTGATAGTCATATTTTAAAGAATAAATATTTTTAATAAGTATATAATAATATGTATTATCAATATATTTAGTTAATTATATTAAACATAATGTTTCATGCCAAATTTGTTAAATTTTAGCATTTTTTATAAGTGTCTCACAACTGGACACCTTTTTTTTTTGACTAAAAAGATGTGCTCGGAAAATTGATCATACAATTTTTCGAGTTCATCTGAACACTACACTATATATGAATAAAAGTTGCGTATTTAAGTTACTTTTTGAACGGTGTCTTTTATTTACGATTTCGTTGACCTATTTCCAATTTATAAGTCAAAAATAAAACCCGTCTCACAACTAGCGACTCTCCCCTATATATTAGAAAGGTCAGGAAATTAATTAAAAAATTATTTAAATTTTTTAATAATTAACTAATTTTAAATTAGTCTTGAGGCGAATGTCTTTTGTGACAGTGTAAATTTTTTTGAACCAAATGTACATAGATTCTTAAGGGCATAAAAAATTGTTTATAGTAGAACATTTATATAATAACCATTTAAAGGAATTTGTTATTGTTGTGTGAGGTTTCTAGTTATAAATAATAACACTTTTAGTTTTCTTTGAACTCTAAACACTTTTTATTCTAAGGCACACAGACTCTATAATTAATACACCTGTTATTCTTATATTTATAAGCTCTTATAAAATTAGTGCTTCAATGCACAGATATGTTAACCGGCAGAAAGCGCGGGAGACAGTGACTTGCGCGAAACCAGCAGCGCACCACATTTATATATCGAATCGACTACGGTCGATTCTCGCAGCAGTCGATACAAAATGGCGTGCCCGTCAAATCGACAAAGCTTTAAATCTCAAAACTTAATACTCCCTCCCTTTGTCGATTTACAATGCAAGATTAATTTAAGTATTTTAATCTTATCAAATGTTAAATACATACGATTAAAATAAAACTCTTAAAATGGTTGTCTCTTAAATTTGCTAATCTAGCTTAACATTTTTTCTCTTAACTATTTATGTGCTTGTAATGGCAAAGGTTTTGTCATAATGTCAGCTATGTTCTCTTTATTGGTAATCCATTCAACATTGACTTTTCTTTCATTAACACATTGTTTGATGAAATCTCCATGGGTGTCTGTCATATGTTTTCTGGTTCCACTTTCTTCTCTTAATTGAAGACTCTTATTAATTTCCTCTAAATTGTCATCAAACGTTTTCAGTTTGTGACTTCCATCCATTTTGGTACAATCTCCTGCTGACTTGTTATCGCACCAGATTGTTACGGGAAACAGAGTTTTACCAATAACAAATCTGATAGATTTGTCCAGTGAGATCTGTTCTTGACAAGCATCACTCATGGCTAGATATTCTGCCTGGCAGGTTGAAAGTGTGACATATGTTTGCGTATGGCTTCGCCAAGCAACAACGTCTCCAAACAACTTTATTAAGTAACCTCCAGTTGAGGTTGAGTCCTGGCAGTCTCTAAAACTTGCATCTGTCAAGCCCTCTAATTTTTCAGTTTCAGCTTTGAATTTTAGTCCAATGTTAGTCGTACCTCTTAAATATCTGAAGACTCTTTTAACATCTGACCCATCTTCCTCTGTTGGTTCTAATTGTTTTCTGGCCAGATAGTTTACTGCAAAAGTAATGTCTGGCCGAATCGCATTTGATAAATACATTAGACTTCCAATAGCCTCTCTATATGGCACACTCTTAATTACATTTTCCTTTTCAGGTTCCTCTACTTTTATTCTTTTATTTCTATTATTTACTTGCCGGGTGACCATTGGTGTACTTTGCGGTTTACAGTCTTTCATGTTAAATTTCTCTAAAATACTCTCTATATAGTTTGATTGGTGAATCAGCATACTCTTGTCTTCTTTGTTTCTCTCTATTGGGGTTCCCAGAAAGTTTCTTGGTTCACCGAGATCTTTTAATTCGAAAGCTTTGCTGAGACATCTTTTAATTTCCTCTAGTTTCTCTAAATCGTTACTTGCGATAATCATGTCGTCTACGTAGATCACTACAACTGCCATCTTGCCTTCTTTCCTCCATCTGAAAAAACAAGGCTCATGCAGATCATTTTCTAATCCAAGTTTCGTCATTTCTTCTGTGACTCTTTTGTTCCATTTCTTTGGACTTATTTTTAATCCATATAGTGCTCTCTCTAATTTACACACTTTTGTTTCTCTAGTCTTTGAATCTACCTCTAATCCGTCTGGGATTTTCATATAAATTTCTTCCTCTAACAAGCCATTTAAAAATGCTGTCTTTAGATCTAGTTGACATGCATATAGATTGTACTTATTAATTATTGCCAGTACCGATCTTACGACTGGTAATCTAGACACCGGAGCATATGTGTCTTTCAGGTCGTAAACATTTTTGTCCTTGAAACCTCTAATTACCAATCGTGCTTTGTGTCTGGTTGATCCATCTGCCTCTAATTTCTTCTTAAAGACACATTTTGAGTCGATTACATTTGCTCTTTTACCATCAAGCATGGTCTTTGGTCGATCAACTAACACCCACACTTTGTTGGCGTTCAAAGAATCAAGCTCTTCTTTAATTGCGAGTTTCCAATTCTCTTTCTCTTTAGTTGCCATAGCCTCTTCATAATTTATAGGATCTTTATTCAAGGATGCTAGAAGACAATGTCTAAGATGAACATCGTTTTCATCTTTGTTTTGAGAAACAGATATAGCAAATCTGGCATAACTCGTGTCTTCTATCGGTTTTCCAGTGTAAGTTCCTTTAGATACATCTTTAGACTCTAGTTTTCTTTTACTCTTACTTTTAGTTACGCAGCCTTGTTTGTTTTCTTTCTTTTTCTCTAGTTTGTTTTTATCGCCTAATTGTTTTTTCGGCTCTGCGGTCGTTTTATCTTTTTGCTCTAATTCGTTTTCTTTTATATTCTCTAAACAGTTCCATTTAACTTCCTCTATTTCGTCATCGTCATCGTTCTCGATTTTCTCTTTCTTGTATACATCTTTGTATACCAATTTCTCGTTAAATTTAACATGTCGAGACTCTATGAATTTTCTTGTACTTGGATGCCATAACAAATAACCAGTGGGTTTGTAACCAACTAAGACAGCTTTTATAGCTCTTTCGCTAAACTTAGTCTCTGGTTTTGGTAGCTTGACATATCCAATGCATCCAAATCTTTTAATCTGATTAAAGTGGCAACTTGCACTAGGTGCAAATTTCTCTAAGGGTCCTTTAAACTCTATCGATTTATGTGGAGTTCTATTGTATACATGCACAGCAGCATCAACAGCCAATTCCCACATTGTTTTTGGCAATCCTGAATCAAGCATATATGCTCTGATTTTGCCTTGAATTGTTTTGTTAAACCTTTCGGCAACTTTATTATGTTCAGGAGTATAAGGTGGTGACGTTTCGATTTCTATTTTCTCTTCCTCTAAAACTTCTAAAAACTTTCCTCCTATGAATTCTGTCCCTTGATCTGATCTGACAAAACATACCTTTTCATTTTTACCTAACAGATTTCTAGCTGACACTAAAAATCTTTTCAGCGCAACACCGTTTTCATCCTTTGATCTTAAAGAGTATGTTTTAGCGAATCTGGGTAAATCATCTACAAAAACCACAATGAACCTCTTTGAACTTGGGTATGACGTAGGTTTTATAGGACCCATCGTATCTGTATGAATAAGTTGAAAAGGCCTCTCTGCTCTTTTCCTAGTTTCTTTAGAAGGTAATTTTTCCATTTTCGCCAAAATACACACTTCACATTCCAAAATAGAATTATCGAATTTTACGTTCTCTAAACTCTTTTGATTCTTTTGAAGTTTTTTAAGATAATTTAATGAAGCATAACCTAATCTAACCTAGCATCTAAGTTAAACTCTTTATTTTCTTTCGAAATTATGTGTTTCTCCACTATCTCCCTCCCAATCGCAGGTTCGGCACTACTTGATTGTTTAATTTCTCCCTCCGAATTTAATAACTCTTTATTTACTCCCTCCGAACTTAATAACTCTTTATTTACTTCCTCCGAACTTAATAACTCTTTATTTACTCCCTCCGAATTTAATAACTCTTTATTTACTCCCTCCGAACTTGAGGAATCTTTATTTGTAGTGCTTAGTTGCGATTGTTCAGAAAACTCATGATAAGAAATCATCCTTGCTCTGCAAGAAAATTGTTCATACTCTAATTTTTGTTCATTCTTAAGATTTAATTTTACTACCCAGTTCGGTTTTTCATATTTACCTTCTAAGATTGTTTTGTTTGTTAATTTATCATAAACCTTAAGGGACATGTCATCTAAGTAAATGCAAAAGCCTGCATCAACTAACCTTTTCAGGGATAGCAAGTTTTCAGAGACATCTCTTGCCGCAATCACATCAGTTAATTTAATTAAATTTTCTTTAGTTGTGTCAGACTGCAACAAAAGCTCCTCTTTTCCATCTATTACGATATCGGCAAACTCATTTTTATTTGCGCTCTTAATAATACCGTTTTCACAACATTTAAAATCGCATAAAATAAAACTCTTATTTACGATGTGGTCGGTTGCTCCAGAATCAGCAATAAAATTAATAGTCTCTTTAGATTTTGACAAACTCTTTACTAATTGAATCTTACCTTTTTCCTTGTTTTGTTCTTTATTTTTGTTGTAGAATGTTGTTGAATTTTTATTCCACTGTTGTGTTTGATTGTTGAATCTCTTATTCAACGGTTTTCCTCTATTATTTTTATTAAAATTCTTTTGCTCATTCTTAGGTTTATTTTGATTTTTAAGTTCTGATTCGAGATTACTCTTATTTTTATTAAAACTGTTACTCTTATTGTTATAATTATTACCTCTATTTTTGTTGCCCAATTTCGACCGCTGAGATGGACAGTCGTCACCCTTATGGTAAGCTACTGCTTGGCAGTAGTAGCAGAACCACTGGTCGCTCTTTTGCAAGTAGCAATCTTTTGACCAGTGTCCAGTCACATTAACTGAAATTTAAAGAAATTAAAATTGCCATAAATTTTAAATTTGAGAAAATGTTAAAAACGTGAAATATGATTTAAAATTTGAAAAGAAAATAACATCTTGTGACAAATTTCAGGTATGGACAGAATGAATGAATGAAGGAATTAAATTTGTAAATTATTATATACATAAAATTGGGGCCTTATTCTCTTTTTTGCACCAGGGCCCTTGCCCTCCCAGTTACGACACTGGATTTTAGTAGCATACTAGATGCTTCTCCTATGCAAATTTCAAAATTTACCAAATTTTTTAAACTTTCAAAATGTTGGTCATTTTTTGAAAAATCAATAAAGTCAAATTTCTCAAAAATGTAATTTTTTATTTTTTTTTAAATTTATTTGTAGTTACTAGATAACAAAAAGAATTTTTTCCAATACGTTTTATGTGCGCTAAACAATGTGAAAGGAGCAAGAATTTTTTTTTTAAATACAAAAAGTAATTATCTTGGCTAATGCAAAGATATCTTTCAGTTGGAAAAATCACCTGGAATATTTTTTATTTGCTTCTGAAATAAATATTTTTTATTTAGAGAAATGTAATTTTTAATTCCTTTTCATATATAATAAATATAGAAAAATTTTAAAGAAATAAAAAATATAGTTTTGGGAAAATTAAGCTTTTTTATTTTTGAAAAATGGACATTTTAGAAATTTTTAAAATTCCTAAATTTGTAAAGAAAAAACATGTCAAGCATTACTAAAATAAAAAATAAAAAATGAAATAATTTAAGACGCTGGATTAACCAAAGTGATGACTTTTATTTAAAAAAACCAATAAATGATCTTAGGAAGGTAAAATTGAATAAAATTTCAACAGTTACGTCAAATTTATTTTTAATTTTTAACGAATTTTTTGACGTAGAGTGATGGAAGTTTATGTGTTGTGTGTATGAAGCCTGAAGAGGTTGGCAAACCTAGCCAAGGAAACGTCGCTATGTTAATTTGACGTAACTGTTGAAGTTTTATTCAATTTTACCTTCCTAAGATCATTTATTGGTTTTTTTAAATAAAATAATATGGAAGGATTTACCTCTATTTTAACTAATGACTTTTAGTATTTAAAAAAAAAATCTTGCGCCTTTCAGTGTTTGGTGCACATTAAACGTATTGGAAAAAAATCTTTTTGTTATCCGGTAACTACAAACAAATTTCAAAAAAATTACATTTTTGAGAATTTCGACTTTTTTGATTTTTCAAAAAATGACCAACATTTAGAAAATTTAACAAATTTTGTAAATTTTGAAATTTGCATAGGAGAAGCATCTAAAACGGTACTAAAATCAAAAACAGAATAAGTATATGAATAATATATGGCGCTGTATTTGTCAAAATAATTACTTTTATAATTTTCACTAAATAAATTCTTGCGCCTTCCACAGTGTTTTAGAGCACATTAAACCAATTGGAAACAATTATTTCTTTCATCTAGTAACGACAAAAAAAAATTCCAAAAAAATAACGTTTTTAAAAAAGTTGAGTTTGTTGATTTTTAAAAACAATGGCCGCCATTTTGTTAATTTTCATAATTTAAAAAAAAATTTAAATTGCTAAGAAAGAGCACCTAAAATCATTCTTTGTCCTAAAACTTTCAAATGCTCGTAACTCTGCAAAAAAAAATTTTCTCAAAACAAAAAAATACGTGTCTCATTATTTGCCCTAAAAAATAATAAAAATCATGTTTAACATGATTTAGAATTTTGAATATATTCGGCCTGTATGATTTGATATGGAAACAGCCATGGTTAAAATACTCGTGAAATCGTCACTTTCAATCTATAATTATTTGAAAGAAATGATACACTTGGCCATGGAATTAAAGATAATTTATGACTTTATGTTTTAGAGTGATGCTGAAGATGACAACTTTTTTGACACTCTCGATAACTGTGATTTCGAGGATAATATTGACGAAACGGAGAACGTAGAAATCCTTTCTTAAATAAAATTCACTTCTCTGGAAGATATGTTGAATAATATAAACTCTTTTCAAAAAACATTGAATATGCCAATCAGAAAATCATTAGGAGAAATAATTCTTGTCATTTTGAAGTATGCAATTGTACACGCAGTTTTCTTAACCCAGCTTTATGACTTATGTAATATGATTAATTGTTTGTTCAACGTAGCTGTTCTACCAGCGACAGAATATTTTATCGATAAATTCTTTTATCCTAAGAGTTTCACACACCTTCATGCAACCTGTACAAAATGTGGAGCTTATGTAGGTGAATTTAAAAGAAAAACTCGATTTCTAAATTGTAAAATATGTAAAATGAAAATTAATGTCAAAGACTATGCGTACAAAGACTTTTTTGTCATGTTAGATATTTCTTCTCCTATATCCAAATTGTTAGAGTCAAACAGTTCGTACTACAATTATGTTATTAATGAAAGACACCATGAAAAAGATTGTATAAGTGATATTTATGATGGAAAACTTTATCGAAAATTTGTTGAAAATTTAAGTGATTCTGACAAAAGAAAATATGCTTCTTTTCACGGAGAAAAATGGATTATACAAAAGTCATTGTCCTGGATTATTAAAAGAAATATCATACTGAATATAATTTGTATTATACCATTTATAATCTATAATCTACTTTTTATTGTTTTCAAATAATACCAAGTATAAATAATGGATTATAAGAATTATAATTTAAATTCAATTGATGTACAATTCCAGATTATTAACAGTCTAAATTTAGCATACAACTTAACTACAACTTAACATTAAATGAAGTTAAAATTTATGAAGTTTAGAAAACTAAACAATTAATTTTTTAAAAACTGATTAAATACTATGAATTTATTATATACTTTAATACTAAAATTCAAAAGTTAATTTATTAACCACTTCGGGAGTATGACGCCAGGGACATTTTCCATGTAAGCACCTCTCCCCGGGGCAGGGAAATTGAAATCCACATGGGGCTACGTAAAAATTAAAATCAAAAAATTGAAAACTTTTTTTTCGCTCCTCACCCTGTTGTCAACAAACATCCTGTTTCAGGATGATCCGCCGGGGGTCATTTCTATACGGGGAAGACTTGCACCCATGTGAAAATTAAAATTAAAAGACTAAAAATTTATTTTTTCAACAAGTATATCGTGCATTTTCAATTTTTTATTTTAATTTTCACATGGGTACAAGTCTTCCCCCGCATAGAAATGACCCCCGTCGGATTATCCTGAAACGGGATGTTTGTTGATAAAAATAAGTTTTCAATTCTTTGATTTCAATTTTTAAGTGGGTTCAAGTCGACCTCCTCCCCACATAGAAATGACCTCCAGTGGGTCATCCTGAGACGATATATTTGTTAACAAAAATAAGTTTTAAAATTTTTTATTTTATTTTCCATGTGGGGCACCCTTCCCCGGGTTTTTTATTATTATTTTATTTATTACCGTTAACCATAGTTAGTAGGTATTTAAAGTTATCTTTGTTGCTAGATGTGAAATCCTACTGATTAGTAAATAAACTAACTCATATTTTATAAGCCAAACTAATATCAGGTATAATTTCAAAACTATAATACTAGGATAAGTTGTTTTATATTCCTGTTAATTGTCCCACCGCCAGTGTTAAAATATTATAATTGGTATAATCCAGATTATACCTGTTATAATCCAATTTTCTCCGTGTTGTTTTCAACACAGATGGAGCTCCATTGTATACCAGTTCAACCTATTCTATTTGGCCTATATTTTTAATGATCAACGAAATTCCAGCTCATCACTTAAGAACTAAAGAACTGATATTGGCAGGCCTTTGGTTTGGCAAGGACAAACCAAATATGAATGTATTTTTTGGCCCTTTTACCGACAGCATAAAAGAACTTTCGACCAAAGGGGTTGAATGTAATCTAAATGGTACAAAAGAATTGATCAAAATTTTCGCATTAGTTTGTTGTGTAGATTCCGTGGCAAGTGCGCCTGTACAAGGCTTCGTACAGTTTAATGCTTCTTATGGGTGCAATCAATGCTTGCATCCAGGTGAATGGGTTTTTTTGATGGTGATTGTGTTTATATGTATACGGGGTGTCCCACTCTGGAGCGTACATATTAAAACGACATAATCTACACAAAAAAACTAAAACAAAAGTTCTCTTGAACTTTTTTAAAATAACAATTTGAACATTAGTTATTTCGGTTCAAAGTTGACCAATCACGCGTCAGCTTTACTCGAACCCCAAAGGCGTAGGACGAAGACAAGGCAAGCGTGACAGTCAACCGCGTTATTTGGAAGAAATCATCGTTCAACAAAAAAAAAAGTCACCTTTTTAAAAATCAAATTAAAAATAAAAAATCAATAAGTTAACTACATGGTTTTAAAAAATTTACATATTATTTAAACAATGTTAAATAACAAATTTCAGGAATAATCAATTTTAACAACAAAGAGAACAGACACTTTCCGCAAAAACTAGGACAAATAAAATTCAAAGTTAACCACAAAATGAACAACAATTTAAAGATTGTTTAAACAAATTAAATAGTTAATTAACAATTTACTAAAATTGTCAATTCCCCCAATAAAAACATCGATTTTTTTCTAAACATCATAAGGCGAGAAAAACCTTAAGTTTACCAAATAATAAACGCAAATTTTAAGATTGTTTAAACAAATTTAATTATTAATTAACAAATAACTCGCATGGTCAATTCCCGCAATAATAACATCGATTTTTTTATAAACATACTAAGACGACCATAAAAAAAGGTTGATCAAATGATAAACAAAAATTTTGAGATTGTTTAAACAAATTAAATTGTCAATTAACAATTACCTAAAATGCTCAGTATCCACAATAATAATATTAGCCCTTTTGCAAAAAAAATCTAAACAAAAAAAAAATTTGACCACAAAATAAACATTATTTATAAGATTGTGTAAACAAATTAATTTGTTTATTAACAAATTACTAGAATTGTCAATTCCCTCAATAAAAAGAATTAATTTTTTTTAAAAATCTTGAGCCGACTAAAACTTTAAATTGACCAAATTTAGCAAACAAATTTCGTAATTTTTTCAACTAATTAAATTGTTAATAATGAAATTATGCGAATAAACAATACTCGCAAGAAAAAGATCTTATTTTTTCCAACAGTCTTATGGCGACTAAAATACGTATTAAGTTGACAAAATTTTTTAAGAAGATTTCGAGATTGTTTAAACAAATTAAATTATTAATTAACAAATAACTAAAATGCTCAATATTTACAATAAAGAAGTCGAAAGTTTAAAAAAAAAAACTTTAACTAAAAAAAATAAATTTTCACCACTAATAAACATTATTTACAAAATTGTTTAAACAAATAAATTATTTAATTAACAAATGACTCGAATGTTGAATTCCCACAAGAAAAAGATCGATTTTTAACAAGAAATTTACATTAATTTCGAAATTTTTAAACGAATTTAAAGATTAATTAACTAATTACTAGAAAGGCCATTATTAGCCAAAGAAATCACATTTTTTACAAAAAACCTAAAGTGAATAATACTTAAACTGGACGAAATGATTAACACTAATTTTCAGATTTTAAAAAAAGATTTAATTGTTATTTAATAAGTAGCTAGATTGTCGAATTCGAGTCATTTGTTAATTAAATAATTTATTTGTTTAAACAATTTTGTAAATAATGTTTATTAGTGGTGAAAATTTATTTTTTTTTAGTTAAAGTTTTTTTTTTAAAACTTTCGACTTCTTTATTGTAAATATTGAGCATTTTAGTTATTTGTTAATTAATAATTTAATTTGTTTAAACAATCTCGAAATCGTCTTAAAAAATTTTGTCAACTTAATACGTATTTTAGTCGCCATAAGACTGTTGGAAAAAATAAGATCTTTTTCTTGCGAGTATTGTTTATTCGCATAATTTCATTATTAACAATTTAATTAGTTGAAAAAATTACGAAATTTGTTTGCTAAATTTGGTCAATTTAAAGTTTTAGTCGGCTCAGGATTTTTAAAAAAAATTAATTCTTTTTATTGAGGGAATTGACAATTCTAGTAATTTGTTAATAAACAAATTAATTTGTTTACACAATCTTATAAATAATGTTTATTTTGTGGTCAAATTTTTTTTTTGTTTAGATTTTTTTTGCAAAAGGGCTAATATTATTATTGTGGATACTGAGCATTTTAGGTAATTGTTAATTGACAATTTAATTTGTTTAAACAATCTCAAAATTTTTGTTTATCATTTGATCAACCTTTTTTTATGGTCGTCTTAGTATGTTTATAAAAAAATCGATGTTATTATTGCGGGAATTGACCATGCGAGTTATTTGTTAAGTAATAATTAAATTTGTTTAAACAATCTTAAAATTTGCGTTTATTATTTGGTAAACTTAAGGTTTTTCTCGCCTTATGATGTTTAGAAAAAAATCGATTTTTTTATTGCGGAAATCGACCATGCGAGTAATTTGTTAATTAATAATTTAATTTGTTTAAACAATCTCGAAATTTGCTTTTATTAATTGCTCAACTTAAGGTTTTTATCGCCTTAGGATGTTTGGAAAAAATCGATGTTTTATTGCGGGAATTGACCATGCGCGTAATTTGTTAATTAATAATTTAATTTGTTTAAACAATCTCGAAATTTGCTTTTATTATTTGGTCAACTTAAGGTTTTTATCGCCTTAGGATGTTTGGAAAAAAATCGATGTTTTTATTGCGGGAATTGACAATTCTAGTAATTTGTTAATAAACAATTTAATTTGTTTACACAATCTTATAAATAATGTTTATCATTTGATCAACCTTTTTTAATGGTCGTCTTAATATGTTTATAAAAATATCGATGTTTTTATTGCGGGAATTGACCATGCGAGTAATTTGTTAAGTAATAATTTAATTTGTTTAAACAATCTTGAAATTTGCGTTTATTATTTGGTCAACTTAAGGTTTTTATCGCCTTAGGATGTTTGGAAATAAATTTTATGTTTTTATTGCCGGAATTGACAATTCTACTAATTTGTTAATTAACCATTTTATTTGTTTAAACAATCTTGTAAATAATGTTTTTTTTTAGTCTTATTTTACGTTTTGTGCTTTAATTTTTTTTTAAAAAAGGGACACCTCTTTTTTTGTGAATATTGAGCATTCTAGTTATTTGTTAATTAAAAATTTTATTTGTTTAAACAAATTCGAAAATTTTGCATATTATTTGGTAAACTAAAAGGTTTTGTCGCTTTAGGTTTCTTGTAAAAATTTTGAACTTTTTATTGCGGGAATTGGCCTTTCGAGGAATTTGTTAATTAACAATTAAATTTACTTAAAAAATTCCGAAATTCGTGTTCAACATTTTGTTAATTTGAAGTTTTAGTCGGCTTAGTATGTTTGGAAAAAATCGAAGTTTTTATTGCGGTAATTAACCATTCTAGTAAATTGTTAATTAACTATTTAATTTGTTTAAACAATCTTTAAATTGTTGTTCATTTTGTGGTTAACTTTGAATTTTATTTGTCCTAGTTTTTGCGGAAAGTGTCTGTTCTCTTTGTTGTTAAAAGTGATTATTCCTGGAATTTGTTATTTAACATTGTTTAAATAATATGTAAATTTTTTAAAACCATGTAGTTAACTTATTGATTTTTTATTTTTAATTTGATTTTTAAAAAGGTGACTTTTTTTTGTTGTTGAACGATCATTTCTTCCAAATAACGCGGTTGACTGTCACGCTTGCCTTGTCTTCGTCCTACGCCTTTGGGGTTCGAGTAAAGCTGACGCGTGATTGGTCAACTTTGAACCGAAATAACTAATGTTCAAATTGTTATTTTAAAAAAGTTCAAGAGAACTTTTGTTTTAGTTTTTTTGTGTAGATTATGTCGTTTTAATATGTACGCTCCAGAGTGGGACACCCCGTATAGGAGTGTTCAAAATATATGGAATTTCAATTACCACAGGTAACCTATAATAATATAACCCTGGTTAGAACGACGGATAGAAACCGGACAGAAACCGGATACAAATCGCTTTTTGTCCGTTTTTAGTGTAAATCGTTTACGGTTTTTGTGTCCGCTTTTCATCCGAAGCTTAACCGGAACCACTCCGGTTTAACCCGTTTCTTATCTGTCAAAGTAATTAAAAATTCTTGACACATTAGAAACAGATATAACCGGAGCAAGTTTGAGTGTCAATATGTAATCCATTTTCTATCCGTTTTTGTGTAACATAACATGAGCAATTTTGAGAATCAATATGTAATCCGTTTTCTATCCGTTTTTGTCTGACATAACCGATGGAATTTTGAATGTCAATATATGTAGTCCGTTTTCTATCCGTTTTTTCTCCGTTTTCTGTCAGTTTTTGTCTGACATAACCGGAGCACTTTTAAGTGTCAATATGTAATCTGTTTTCTATCCGTTTTCTATCCGTCTTTGTCTGTCATTGCAAACAAAAATAGTTAAATTGTTTTTCCTACATTGTTTATTAATTTTTTAATGTCTATCTATTCCTAGTACCTTTATTTAGTGTTAATAGACATAAACGCACGCCTTTAACGCAATGAAAATTATAAATACTATTGGAGGATTCGAACCCTAAACCTAATACCTAACGCAATGCTTAATAACGACCGCGGCTAATAACCCAAATGAGATTTCTAAACAAAGTGTTGAACATATCAATTGAAATGTGAAATAGAAAACGGTAAGAAACCGGATGAAAACCATACACGCTTCTTATCCGTCCATATCTGAGTTATGTCCGGCAGTGCGACATAAATACGCTAGCATACGGTTTTCATCCGTCAATTATTAAATGCCTTTTTTTTAAAGTTGGAAAAGTGAATCGCATACGTTTTCACCCAACAATTCTCGGGCAATAGTAACTTAGAACTTTTTTTAGTTTAACAAGAGTGCGACATAAATACGGTTGTATACGGTTTTCATCCGACAATTTTTTAATGTCTATTTTTTAGAGTTGGAAAAGTGAATCGTATCCGTTTTCACCCGGTAATTGACGGACAATTGTAAATTAGAATTTTTTTTAGTTAAACGAGAGTGCGACGTAAATACGCTTGTATACGGTTTTCATCCGTCAATTTTTAAATGCCTATTTTGCTTCCTCATAGAGGAAGCTTTGTAATCGTTAAGATTTTCGATTTTCCAAAAATAGTCTACATCGACTTATATACATCTAAAAAGCGTAAATTTTCATTCCTAAGCAAATGTCCAGATGTATGTGTGTGTGTGTGTATGTATGTGTGTGTGTGTGTGTTTGTGTGTGCGTATAGCGTTTTTTGTGTACAAGATATCTCGAGAACGCTTTAACGGATTCCAATATAATTTGGATGACTTATTTAGCTCATGAATATCTAAATTTGGACACAGGGATTTTTGAAAATACCCAACCAAATTTTTTAAGCACCTTTTTTCATCGAAAAAAATCGTTTTTTGCCAAAAAAACTTTTCATGCTAAAAATACAACTTTAAGAATACAAAAATCATATTCCTTATCTCAAAATGAATCGATTGACCTATATAACTTTTATAATTGATCAAGAATTCGTAAAATAATTTATATTTTTACATTTTTTTGCATTAAAAAAATTATTTTCTTAACAACCTCCCCAATTAACTTATATATTATTAATTTCTTGCTTCCTCTATGAGGAAGAAAATTACTTTGCTTACTTGTTTAAAGTTGGAAAAGTGAATCGTATCCGTTTTCACCCGACAATTGTCGGACAATTGTAACTTAGAATTTTTTTTAGTTAAACCAGAGTGCGACATAAATACGTTTGTATACGGTTTTCATCCGTCAATTTTTGAATGTAAATTTTCAAATGTTGAAAGAGAGAATCCCTTAAGCAGGGATAATTAAATTTTCTTCGTACGACGAAAGTAGCTGTAAAACGGATAGGTTACGAATTGCAAACTTAGTTAAATTATTATTTAAAAATAACCGGACTTAAGCCAGATATGAACAGACATCAATACGTTCTTATGAATTGCAGATATAAAGTTAAGTTTCCTTCCTACGACAAAAGTCCCTTTACGACGAAAAGGTAACGAATTTCAGCCTTTATAAAAATAGGATTTAAAATTCAACGGACTTAAACCGGATATGAACAGCCATCAATATACACTCTCATGAATTGCAGATAAAAAGTTAGGTTTTCTTCCTGTAACAAAAGCTGCTCTATAGCGGATAGGTTACAAATAGTAGACTTATAGTAAAATTAATATTTAAAAATTAACGGACTTAAGTCGAATATAAACGGGGATCAATAAGCTCTTGTGAATTATGAATAATTAATTACAGTTTCTTCCTCCGATCAAAGTCGATTTAAAACGGATAGAATACGAATTGAAGAATTAGTAAAATTATGATTTAAAAATTTACGGACTTAACCCGGATATAATCAGACATCATTACGCTCTCATGAATTCTTGATAAAAATGTAATTTTATTCCCTTCGACGAATGTCGCTTCAAAACGGATAGGTTTCGAGTAGTAGACTTACTAAGGTTATGATTTAAAAATTAACAGACGTGAGTCGGACTTAAACGGGCATCAATACGCTTATATAAATCATGTATAATTAATTACAGTTTCTTCCGCCGATAATGGTCGCTTTAAAACGGATAGATTACGAATTGCAGACTTAGTAAAATTTTAATTAAAAAATTTACGGACTTAAGCCGGATATGAACAGACATCATTACGCTCTCATGAATTACAAACAAAAAAAGGTATTTTTTTCCGTGCGACGAAAGACATTAGTCGCATATAAATGGGCATCAATACGCTCATTTGAATTATGGATAGCTAATTACAGTTTATTCCTTCGATGAAAATTGCTATAATACGGATAGATTACGAACTGCAGACTTCGTAAAATTTTGATTAAAAAATTTACGGACTTAAGACAGATATGAACAGACATCATTACGCTCTCTCGAATTACAAATAAAAAAGGGGTTTTTTTTGCGAAGAAGGTCGCTTCAAAACAGATAGGTTACGAGTAGTAGACTTATTAAAGTTATGACTTTAAAATTAACAGACATGAGTCGGATATAAATGGGCATCAATGCGCTCTTATCATTTATGGATATAATTAATTACAGTTTTTTCCTCCGATGAAAGTAGCTTTAAAACGGACAGGTTACGAATATCGGACTTTGCAAAAATTGTATTTAAAACTTAACGGACTTGAACCGGATATGAACAGACATGAATACACTCTTATGAATTGCAGATAAAATTTAAGTTTTCTTCCTACGACGAAAGTCGCTTTAAAACGGATAGGTTTCGATTATTAGACTTAGTGCAGTTATGATTGAAAAATTAACAGACATGTATCGGATATAAGCGGGCCTCAATGCGCTCTTATGAATTATGGATAATTAATTACAGTTTCTTCTTTCAACGAAAGTCGCTTTAAAACGGTTAGATTATGATTTTATGATTGTAAAATTGACGGACTTAAAAGCCGGACATAAACGTACATCGTTTCTCTGTTTTTATTTATTTTAGATTTTGCCTTACGAAAAAGGTCAGTCAAGAGTGGATATCTTGGGAATGTAGCATGTATAAACCACATATTTTTGCATTAAATTCTCCATCAGGCTTTAGTTATTTTACATTTTTGATTTAGGTGAACGGATAAAAACCAGATAGGTTCTTATAGTTGTCAACTATAAAATTTGTAACCGTACAAATGTAAGACATAAACAGACACAATTTACGTGCGGTTTTATCTGCTTTTTGTCCGGTTTCTATCCGATCTTTTAAGCAGGGAATAATCATAAAGATCGGTTTATATTTGCCTTTTTATAGGAATTACTTATTAATTTCGATTTTACTATTTCCAAAACTCAATAGTAATTTTCCCAACAAAATGTCAATTCGAGTTTCTTTTAACATTTCCTATCGAAATTCCTCCTCAATTGCAAGTACCCTATAATCGTTTTAAGAGTTTCTACGAGTTTTTCAAGAGGTAAAAAATTAGGTATTACGTTTCTGAATATGTTTATCTAAGACCTTTTATGAGTTTTCTACGATTTTTATTTCCTTCACAATTGCAAGTACCCTATGATCTTTTTAAGAGTTTCCAAGAGGTTTCAATGAGATAAAAATACAAATAAATATCTTTTTCTAAAGAGGTTTTTAATGTTTTCCATTGAGGGTCCAATTACATTTAATAAGGTATGCAGAACGTAAAAATTTGTGGTTTATTCACCAAGTTCTGTTTGTGATTATTCCACATTTTCTAGGGGAAATTTTTCTCCTTAAAAAATTAGTGAATATTATCAGAAAATATAGTAAAAATTTCCCAAAAGTATGATGCATTTGCTTTTCCCTAAAAAATTTGTGAATTTCCCATAACTTTAAAGAACTTTTTCTTGGAAATTCTGTAAAATTCACCAAGTTTTTTTGAAAAATTACAAAAAATCTAATAAATTTACTTTTTGCTAAAAACTTGTGAAATTTTTCCTAGTTTTTAAGAATTATTTTATTAAAAGTGTGAAAAATTCAACAAGTTCTTTAGGAAAAGAATATCCAATGGAATGTTGGTGAATTTTTTTTAAGTTTTTAAGGAAAAGCACATCTAATAGAATGTAGGTGAATTTTCTGTATATGTTTAGAGACAAGCATATTCAATAGAATTTCCATGAATTTTTACTAAACTTTTAGGAAATATCATATGTCATAGAATGCTGATGAATTTTTGCTAATTGTTTTGTAAAATATTTACTTCTCACAATTATAGTTTAAGCTTGATAGCTTTAATTGTCTTTTATTTTGGACCGAATGTTTCTCTCTAAGTCTGAATTAGTTAAAAGTAACTAATATTATATGTTAGGTTATGTGAAAACAACTAATATTTAAGTAACATTCTGCTTACTAATTCATTTGGTCAAAGTTTAACTATTTTTTTTGGTAATTTTTTACCAATTAATTAAAAAATCAGCCAAGATTTTATTATTAATTAAGGTAGTTCTCCAGCAGTTATACTTGAAAAAATCGATTTTCTTTAAATTGTGAGAAAACGTTAGGGGCCGTTCATATACCACGTGGACAGCTTAGGGGGGAAGGGGGGTTCGCCAAATGTCCACGATTGTCCACGATAGGGGGGAGGGGGGGTTTCGTCAAATGTCCACGTGGACAATTATGCGTGATTCGCAAAATGTCTCCATTAAAAACAATATTTTGGTTGAAACTGAGGAAGTGGAACTTCTTGAGATGTCCTGCTTAGATGTAGACACAGTGGAAAACAATTTAATAGATTCCACAACGGTGCAAAATGACGATTATTTTGCTAACATTGACAATATTTCAGAGTGGTTAGTGCCCCCGTGGATTGCCGAAGATAATTCTGAAATATCTAATAACGAATATTAGATTTGTGACAAAAAATTATTTTTATTTTTTATAATTGAAAATGTTCCTTCCAAAGTATTCTACCAAAGATGGCAATTTACCTATTACTTGTAGAACTTCTTAAACTTTTTATTATTTACTAGTAGAACTTATAAAGTATTTTCGTATTAATAAAAAGCTGTGATTAAATTTTTTAAGAACAATTGAAGATCTATTTATTTACCTAATTTCACGTAAAAGAGCATCCTGTTTCAAAGAATTTGTCATAAAAAATTGTGAAGTTTACTCGAATATTCATATTTCATTTGAAAAGTTCTTTGATTTTAACATCCAAAAACTATTTTTCACTAAAACTGTCCACGTGGACATTTAGGGGGGGGGGGAGGGGGGGTCAAAAATCGGAGAAAAGTTGTCCACGTGGTATATGAACGGCCCCTTATTTTATGTGTGCCTTCTATCTGGTTAAAATTTGAATAGCCCTTGCAATACTCAAAATTGAGATTTTCAGGTTCGAAATTTCATTTTTTATCATTTTCCATAAAAAATTAGAATTTAGAATATGAATATCTTAGTTTTAAGCATTGCAAGGGCTATTGAAATTTTAACCAGATAGGAGGCACATACATTAACCCAACATCGGTGCGAATTTTCAATTTATAGTTCATTTGACAAAATAATAAGAGTTGTTAATTATGTGTAAGTGTATTTATAAAATTATCATTATTTGAATAAATAAATAATAAAAATGTTATACAGAAAGCACCTAGAAAGGTATTAGAAACTCATAGAAAGGCCGAACAAAAAGCTACTAGAAAAATCTTAGAAAGTATATTAAGAAAATAAGTCTATGATTTTACTAATGTCTTTTTTAAGCTCTTAAAAGCACCTAGAAAGATATTAGGAACTCATAGAAAGGTACTGTATAGATCTATGAGAATTCAAATAAGAAGATAGTTAAAAGCTCATAAAAGATCATAGAAAGGCCGAACAAAACGCTACTAGAAAAATCTTAGAAAGTAATAAGAAAATAAGTCTATGATTTTTCTAATGTTTTTTTTAGACAGGGTGTGTTTTGAGATATTCGAAAGGTAAACTTTCAAACTACATTTTGCATATAAATTGATCAAAATTCTTTTTATCGTTGTAAAATTTAGAAATTTTTCTTTTAAAACAGCTAATTACAAAAGTAATTCGGCCTTAGTAAGTAGAAAAAAAAATTATTTAAAAATTGTCTTAAATTGACAGGAATTGGCAATTGTTTCTCAAGGGAATCGTTTAGAAATAGTATATGCCCCATATATTTCTAAAGGTTAAAAAATTTAAAGACTGTAACGAAGGCAATTATTATTAGATTTTTAAACTAAATTAGAAGTCCAATAATAGGCCAAAATACCTTGTTATCGTAATTTTACTTTACCGACGACAAATCCCACGAGAAACAACCTCAGAGGAGATTCCGCGGAAATCGCACCCTCGACGTCCACGAAGATGTACGACGATTCTCGTAAATTATTGACACCACGACACCAGATTTCGACTCACCAACGATGACCAACTCTCAGGAACACCCTCGACGAAATCCAGAAGCAGACCACCCTGGACACCACGTGGAAAACCATACGATTCCGGTGCGAAATCCAGGAACTGGATTTTTCAAAGGGGGTGCTTAACACCTCAATAAAACCACACAAGTTACACAAAATTTTCCTTTAATTATTCAAATCTAGTTTAGAGTTAACTACATAAAGTTCCAACAGTTCAAACAGTTTAATCAAATCACACGCGACAAGTTTTCGTACACACGTTTTGACCGTTCGATTAAGAGGTCTCTTTCCAACACAACTATCTTCGACAATAGCCCGATTAAAAGTGAAATAGCACGTGTCGACGTTCCTCTCGTCCTGCTGTACGTTGCCCGCCGAAAATTAGTTCCTCTTCTTCGACTTCCTATTCACCCTCCGCCCTCTTGTCCGTCCTTCGTCTAGGATTGGCTATCACGCTGCTCGCGGATTTGAACCTGTAACGCGAAAACTGACGACTGGCGCAGATGTAAAAGAGGAGAGGTGACTGCTGAATTCAGAATATTCAAGGACCAAGAAATCAACCAAAATTTACGAGGGAAATTACTTATTAGCGGAAAAACGTCAGTCAGGCTCGTCTCAAGAAAAGTCGAACCCAGGCGCCGATGTTTAACTAATAATTTTCCCTTAATCAACTTATTCAAATTAATACTAATCCTATATAAGAAACGAGTACTGAAGGTCAGCGTTAAAAGTTAACGGAAAAGCGTTAACAGATATTTTATACCTGGTTCCTTGGTTAGGGAGAGAAAGTATTTGTTAAAAGTTTACGGAAAAGGGAACTCTCAGCTCATTATACAAATTACCTTGAAATTTAAATTTTATTTCTTAATGCAAACAATAGACTACCTGCAGGGAGTCATCATCATTAGATCAAACCCTTGTATAATGAGGGTTAATGGCTTTAGGAAAAGAGATAAAATTATCGAGTCCTATAAAAGAAACGAGTACTGAAGGTCAGCGTTAAACGGAAAAGCGTTAACAGTTAACGAAAAAGGATATTTTATACCTGGTTCCTTGGTTAGGGAGAGAAGGTATTTGTTAAAAGTTTACGGAAAAGGAAACTCTCTGCTCATTATACAAATTACCTTGAAATTTTAATTTTATTTCTTAATACAAAAAATAGACTACCTTCAGGGCGTCATCATCATTAGAGCAAACCCTTATATAATGAGGGTTGATGGCTTTAGGAAAAGAGATGAAATTTTCGAGTATTATTGAAAAGAGAAAAAATAAATTATATTCTGAAATTTTACCTCATTACTCAAATATTCTTTAAATTTAAAATTTTCTTTCTAAATACGAACAATAGACTAAATAAGTTTTCGAATCAGGTTTTGGAGTCAACCCTTGCATAATGAGTGTTATAATTGGTGTTGGAAAAGAGAAACAATTTTCGAGCTTTAACGAAAAGAGAGGTAAATACATTAGTGCGTGGTATAGAAGTGCATGGTAGTGAAAGTTATTAATGAATAGAACTTGAGTGTGTATAATGTGGAAGCGAATAATGCTAATTATTGTGTATTTTTTATTAAGTGTTTATAATAGAAATGTGTTTAATGTGAAAGTGTATAGTATTAATATGCTTATTGTTTATTAAGAGTTTGTGTTGAATAGTACTTAATACGGTGAACAAAAAGTGTTTATTTAAGAAATGAACTGTAAGTGTTTAATAATAAATAATAAAGTAACTCTAATAGTAAATATACAGTAAAAATTAAATGTGAAAAGTTACAGTGATTTAAATGAAAGTGTGCAAAATGTGTTGACTAAAGTAACAATATTTAGAAAGTGTTTAAATTTTTTATTTTCAATAAACTTAGTGTTATGAAATGCTAAAAGTGTCCATAAAATGGGATTGTGTATTCATTAAACAAGTGATTGATAACTGTTTAATAAATAAATTAATTGCAAATGTTTAATAAATAATAAAGTGATTATAATGTTTTTAAAGAGTCGTTACAGTGTAAGATAAGTGTTAATAATATAATTATATAAAAGAGGTGAGATAAAGATATAAGACAATATCATAAGACAATAACATGAGACAATGACATGAGACAATGATATGAAATAAACAGATAAAAGAATGAGAGAAATGAGGTAAAAATATAAGATAATAGCATGAGACAATGTGATGAGATAAACATGTGAAACAATAAGAGAGATCAGGTAAAGAGATGGAATAATGAGATGAGATAAATAGTTATGAGATAAACATATGAGATATAGAAACAAAAAAACATTAAGACTTGAAATATAAAGATACTTTATTGACATGTAGGCTAAAGAGGTGATTATGGAGTTAGATCATGAGAAATAAAAAATAAGATTCATTTTTTGTTAATTTTTTTTTTGAAGTTGTTTTTGAAAAATAATTTCTCAGTTAAAGAAGAGATATTTCAATTTGAATGATAAAGATTAGGATATTCGTAATTGGAAAATGCTAAATGACAATTACATATGTATAAGTTTCAGGAATTACTGGAACTTTATTCAGGTGGTACTCTCCAAAAACAAATTACAGTATATTTAGAAAAAATGTTAGATGAAATTAAAGCAATTAATGAGAATAAATCACATATTCAAATATTGTTTAATGGAAATCGACTTTTGGGTCACTGGATTTGCACTTACTATGATGGAAATGAACTTTTTGTTTATGATAGTCTTATTGAAGGATGTTTAAATGAAGATAAAAGAGAATATTTATGCAGGTTATATCCATTTAAACCTAATGTAGTTTTATAAGAGTACAACAAACAAATTTTGTTGATTGTGGTGTATACGCCATTGCGTTTGATGTTTCTTTATATTTTAATATTAAACCTGAAAATATTGTATTCAATTATGCTTTAATAAGAACTCATTTGTATAAGATGTTTGAAAAAAATGTGTCATCTCCAGAGATGCCAGCGAGAACCCCCATCGATAACTGCGCATGCCTCCCAAACGTAACCTCATTGGTCCAAAGAAGCGGTCTAGTTTGAAATACTTAATATAAAGACTTTTCAAACTAGACCGCTTCTTTGGACCAATGAGGTTACGTTTGGGAGGCATGCGCAGTTATCGATGGGGGTTCTCGCTGGCATCTCTGGTCATCTCATTTTCGGATAATTTTACAAAATTATATAAACTTGGAATTAGCAATATCGAATAAATAAAAAACAATAATTTACATGTGAGGAATGAAAAAGATGCGAAACAGAAGAGAAAATTAGTTTATTAAACTAATGACGGCTTTACAGAAATAAAAGGAGATAGTAGTAGTCCTTCATTACATACAAAAATAGAACAGAAAAAAGTTGTTAATATTCCTGACTAAGAAACTAGAAAAAGCTGTACCAAATATGAAAAAATGTATTGTAAAAGACATAAGTTAAAAGGAGAGATGGGAAAGAGAGACAATTAACAAATATGGAAAGTGTAAATAGTGACAGAATATAAATGTTTGTAAGAAAAACATGTGGAAAATGCATCAAATTCTATTCAAGTAGTAAAAGAAGGTAATAATTATAAAATATTGGAAACAATAGTAGTGAAAAGATATGTTTTAGCAATGCTAATGAGAAAAGTAGAAAAACTAGAGCAGAATATCAGAAAGAATATAGTGAAATGATGAAATTAAAACGAAAAATAATTGATAACAAAGAAACAGAAATATCAGTTATGGAAGATGTATGTTTAAGTAGTAAAACAGATTTAAATTTTTCTAAAAAAACACATAGATAGTGCTGTTAAAGAAGGAAAGAGAGATAATAATTCTGACCAATTAATAATTTCTAGCGATTGTAATGAGACAAGTAAAAAAAGTCTTTGAGTATATCAAAAAATGTTGAAAGTCAGTTAAAGTATCTTAAAGAAGTACGAGGAGATGATAAGAATGAGAAATTACAAAGAAAAGTGAACCAGACAAAAATTGTTAACACCTCTAAACAGATAATTAAAAAAAAGTAGAGCAGAATATAAAAAAGGCTATCCTCAAAGATTCAAATTGAAACAGGATATGTGCCATGATAAGGATGAAAATAATGAAATACTATATTCAGAAGATATGAAGGAGAAAGGTGTAAGAATTTGTGATGAGAAAATAAAGAAAAGGCACGCAAAATAACAAAAACAATAAAGTAAGATATGGACATTTTAGGAATAATATAAGACTTTACAATAATTCAATTGCTTTTGCATCTTAAAATGCTAATGTAGTTAATTTCAATAATAGAAGGAGTGGACCATTTTGATAAATTATTCCAGGTCGAATTTATTATCAAATCAACAATTTCCTTTTTCTTGAAATTGATAATGATCCATCTTTTGATCAATTATTCCTGTTAGATCCAAAAGAAGCAATTTGCTATAGATTAAACAAACATGACAACTTAGATGTGGATATATTATTTAGTATTCACAAATTATTGAGAGATTGTAACGCATATACAAAGTCTTTTTTAATGATGTCTGAGATCATTAAAATGGAAATTGCGTTAGCAAAAAAAAAAAATTACTTTACAATATTTAAAGGTGTAATGAAGTTGCTGTTATTTTTAATATGAATGCTGAAGGTTTAATACCAGAGTCTTATGTAACGATTTATAATACATCGATTTACCAAGTACAATTAGTCATTTAGATCCAAATGTTGAACCTTGGATATATCCTATCCTTTATAATCTTGGAAGCAAGGATTATAGTCTCGATATGATTCGTACGCATAGTGACATACCAACCAGAAATCGAACTGTGTCCAGATCTGCTTATATAAAATATAAAATTGGAGTAAGAGATCATACCTTCAATCAATTTTTATATGGTGGAAGAATGTTTCAGCAATGGTTAGTTGATAATTATGTCAAAGTTGAAAAAGTTAGGTTATATTTTTGTAAAAATAATCAAACAAAATTAAGAAGTGAAACTTACAAAGGATTAATTGATCATTTAGATAATCAAGAAATTGAAAATAATGTACATGTCGGCAAGATGCTGATACTGCCTTCAACATTTATAGGATCACCTCGTAACATGTTAAAATAATATTCATATGCAATGACCATTATGTAGCATTTCATGGTAGACCAGATTTACTTATTATAATGACATGTAGTTCAAAATGGAAAGAAATTTAAGAAAATTTATTACTTAATCAGTCAGCTTCTAATAAACCTGACACGGTTGCAAGAGTCTTTCATTCAAAAGTAAAAAAATTAATCGAAACTATAGTATATGATAAACTATTTGGACAAGTAAAGTCTTATGTTTATGTTATTGAATTTCAAAAGCGCGGTTTACCACACATTCATTTATTGGTTATATTGGAAGAAGGTTCTAAAATATTAAGAGCAGAGAGTGTTGATCGGTAAACTTTTTAAAGTAAAGTTTTTAAATGGTTTTAGGTATATCATAATTTTTTATAATTATTCCTCATTTTCTTCATCTTTATTTTATTTAATAAATTTTTAGTTAATCAAAATTTGCAAATTGATATTATTTTAAGAAATCATAAAATTTGGCGTGCGCTTTAGCGCGCGCTTTTTTTCTAGTAATACTTAAACTCTTAAGTAACGAAACACTTCGTTACAAGACCTTCTTCGTGGACACAACAAGAATTGTTCCAAATACATAAGCGGATTCCCACATAAAAGTCCGAGTGGAAATCCAGGAGGATTGTTTTGATAGGGATGATTGCGGCGTAAAAGCGTGACATTTTTTCTGGGCAGTCACATATGCAAGCGTTAAAGCGTGTAAGCGTTTTTCTAATTGCCAATAGGGAAGTATGCTTTCTACAAGATCCAATAAAATAAGAATTTTAATTGGTAACTAGAAACAATGTTTTCACGCTTTAATGCTTTTACGCTTGCTTGTGACTGAAGGTTAAAATTTTACCGCTTTTACGCCGCAATATTTTAAAAACAATCAGTATAAAAATAGTATTATTTATAATATGTTAAATTTTACAAAGTATAAAAGTGAAAATTATTACAATTATAGAGCACCCCTTGTAAATGTTAAAATTTGTATGTTGCAAATGTTTATATCAGGCCCGGCGAATCATATTCAATCCGGGTGGGTAGTTGACTTGGAGGAGAGGAAGGGGGGGATTTAAATAATTTTATATGAGTTAAGAAATTTTAGGGATATAGAAAACAGGCTTTGTTAATAAAAAGTGATGTCTGATTCCAGGTGGGTACTTTATCCACTCGGATCCCGGCAAGAAGGCTGGAATAGTAAAGAATTCGAATTTACAGAGTTACGCCCGAAACAGCAAACATATCTTTTCTTCTTAATGCCTGAATTTTCCTCGAATTTCATGGTCACGAAATAGAACTCAAAATTTAGCGACGTGAATTTTTCATTATTCCGAAGCGTATATCCTATACCGTAAAGCGGGATTCATTTCAGTCATTTTCAACTCCGAAATGTTCCGTTAGATCAGCTGTAAGCTGGCAAAAACGAGTTCCCCTAGGTAGAATTCATTCAGTATATTTTGACTCTCTTTGAAATCCGTTGAGAACAATGTTGTGAACCGAATATTTTCAATTCTTTTTAATCCAATTATTCACTAAGGGCAGTTGATAAATATAACTATACTTATTGACTCCCCTCCTTACTCCGCTCGAAACCGGTTTTGAGAGTGTCACATTCCTAACTGAAAATGTGAAGAAAAGCATATGGCTCTAAATTTCCAACGAAAGGACTTATACTTTTTCTTTGTGTTATGTCGCTAACGGTCGCAGTTTCTTTTGGACTTTCAAACAGTTAAGTTCGCGAAAGTTTTGAACGTGTTTTCACAAAGAGCTTAAATTTTAATCAAAATTAAGTTTTATTAAAGGTACTCTTCTATTTAGTTAATAATATTCATTTCCATAATTACTTTAAAAAGTGCTCATGTAGGTCTTAAGTTATAATAAGTTTATTGATATGTATATCCTAACAATAGCAATAATATGTTGTTTATTATTTCTCCGTTATTAGTATTATTAATATTATTATTGTTTTTGTGTATTATTATTGTATTATGAATATTATTATTTCATTATGATTATTATTGTTATTATGAATATTATTACTTTTTTTTTTTTTTTTTACAAAACAAGTTTAGGAGAGGAAAAAATGCCTTTACGCACTTGTTCGTGTGGGACTCAACCACGTGCTGTGGTAATACCGCACTAAAACAACCTCTCCCATTCTTGCCTTACGTACTCTTATCCGCTTTTGCTCCTTCCGTCCTGAAAGGTAAGCAAGAGCGCGATTCTTTTGCTCGAGGTGTTTTTCAGTTCACTGTTCTGTAGGTGTCCCTGTCCCTTGCCGCTGTTGTTCTTACGCGGTGGCCAGAAACGCTATTGGATGCTTTTTTAGAGCTACCTTCGTTATATTATGAAGAACAGTGCTGTCGGACCAGATTAAGTGAACCCAGAAGGACAGCCTTTTGCATACGAACCGTCAATGCTTCAGCTTGACGTTCGCAGTTTGGTATCTTTTTCAATTGGCTTATAAATGAAGCTTTAATCCCTCCCAAACAGCCTAGTATGAGAACAATTAATCGGATTTTATAACCTGGATACATTCGGCTCAGTTCAAACATAAGGTCTTGATATTTCGTCCGTTTCTCATCCTCCTTTTGTATGATGTTGCCCTCAGCAGGAGCCGAAAACTCTATCACACAAATGATCTTACTTTTATGATCCTGGAGTACAATATCAGGCTTAGTAGCTCTGATACGATGAGTTGTAGAAAAAGAAAAATTCCAGTAGATCTTACACTGTTCATTTTCCACAACGGATTCCTGATCCCCTTGGGCATACGGCAAGATAGGCTCTTTATCTATACCATACTGGTGTCGAAGGTGATAATACAACACCTTAAGCGCAGCATTGTGTCTTTCAATATACCTGCAACACGCGTACTTCGGACATGCACTTAGAATGTGACTAAGTGTTTCCGGGTATTGCTTACATGCTCGACAGTTGTTATTGTCGACAGGTATATGCATCACACGACTGCGGTACACCAGAGTATTAATTACACCATCCTGACAAGCGAACAAAAATCCCTCAGTCTCCGATCTCAAACCAGCAGATTTAAGAAAAGCAAAAGTCAAGCCTTGAGACAATCCTATTTCACCTATGTGATTATAGAACTGCCCGTGAACAGGTTTGCTTTTATGTTCCTGTAACAAAAGCGCTTGTTCTGCCTCCTTGACACACTTTTTAAGCATCAATGGTGTTAACGATGCTAACCCGTGCTCCATATCACTGGCTTCAAATAGGAGACTAAGTTCATTTGCAGCTCTTTCTGCCGCACGATATAAAAACGCCCCAACATTTGCAATTTCATGATGGTGGACAAATTGCATAAGGGGATCTCTACTGTTCATCACCGAACATGCTGCAGCCAGTACAATTCTTCGATGAAGACACTCTAAATTTAATAGACCTCTTCCTCCCCGGTCTCTTGGAAGGTAAATTCGTTGCACGGAAGACCTTGGATGATGACTACGATGGATTGACATCATCTTGCGGGTTTCTCTATCTAGTATTTTCAACTCATTCACATTCCACTTAACAGCTCCAAAGGTATAGAGAAGTAAAGGAATGGCTAATGTATTTGTGGCCTGTATTTTGTTCTTCCCAGACAATTCGGAAGACCAAATTTTTCTGAGAAGCCCACGATACTTTGTTTGGAGTCGATCTTTAAGCCCACACACATCTTGAGTCTCCGACTGTGGAATTCCAAGATATGTGTAAGTCTCTCCACTAGCAAGATGTTGAATGTTCTCAGAGTCCCTCGGAATTTCAGATGTTTCATTTCTTCCTTTAATCAGATGGATGACGGCACATTTATCCAATCCAAAATCCATTCCTATGGCTCTGGAATACTCGGCCACTGCAAACACCAAAATTCTAAGCGCATCCTTACTGGATGCATAGAGCTTCAGATCGTCCATATAGAAAAGATGGTTGATCTTATAGACTCTATTTCTTGGTTTGCCACACATGTATCTAGAGTGTTTTTCTCGAAGTGCAATAGACAGAGGTAAGAGGGAGATACAAAAAAGAAGTGGACTAAGGGAGTCGCCTTGAAAAACTCCTTTTCTAAACGAGATGATGTTAGTCATCACCTGCTGTTTGTTAGATGTTATAACAAACCTTGTCCTCCACTTAAGCATTAGATCCTTTAAGCATCTCACAATGCTCGGATGTACCTTTAAACATTCAAGGAGCTTGATGATCAGCTCGTGACTCGTGGAGTCGAATGCTTTGCGGTAATCAATCCAAGCCATTGACAGGTTACGTCGATAAAATATCGAATCTTGGGTAACACACCTATCTATTAATAGGTTCTCCCTACAACCTGACAGGCCTCTCTTACATCCTCGTTGTTCACCTATCGCACTCCAGACTGGTTCTATAGATGACAATATCCTCTCCTTGAGGATCCCAGTAAATAGCTTGTAGCAGGTGTTAAGACAAGCAATTGGTCTGTAATTTTTTGGATTGGACAAATCTCCTGATTTTGGTAGAAGTACCGTTCGTCCTTCCACCAACCACTGTGGTATTGCATGTTCCCCGTTGAGATAGGTAGAGAATATACGGGCCAAATGTTGGTGAGTTGAAGTAAACTTCTTCCACCATAGATTATTAATCTTATCTGGCCCGGGTGCTGAAAAGTTCTTAGTTCTAGCTACTGCTTTTCTTACCTCCTCTTCAGTAATTGGTGGACATATCTCTGCAAATTGGTCAAGCCCCTGTCTGACACAGAAGCTGCGAAAGAGTGACAAAGATAACCCTTCATCGTTTACTGAATGGGATGTCCCATAGATGTTGCTCCAGAAAGTTTCAATCTCTTCACGACATGGAGGCCTTTCAACGGTTGCTGATGGTACACTGAACAGGTGGGAAGGATTAGTAGCAAAGATATTATTTTGCTTTATCCATTTCATCCTCCGTTCTAAACGTTCCCTTATGACGACAAGAGAACGTATCTTCTCAATCCAGTGTTGCTTGATGGTCTGCAACTTTGACTTTTTTAGAGTGTGATGCAATCTTTTAAGAGTTTGGGCTATTTCCAAAACTCTTGGAGTAAACCTTCTATTTGATTCCAGATATGCAATCACACTCTGCAATTGAGAAGCATGTCGTCGAGCTATCCCGATCTTGATCTGCACTTGTTTGATTCGCTGGCAGGTTTTAGCAACGCGTTCCGCAACAGATTTTCTGTTACTTTTGCGAAGTAAGGACACAGCTTTTTCATACACAGCACAGTTCAATGTCCAGAGATCTACACTCTCTGAGAGTAATGAGATTTCATTGTTCCCTTCAGAGATTTTATCCATTTTAATGGAAACCTTGAGATGGATTTTGGTTTCCCTCGAACTCATGTTTCCATCTTCGGCTGCGGGCGTTGGTGTTTCACACAAAATTTGTGTATTCTCTGAGGGGTCTTCCTGGTCTTGGAGAAGAGCTTCATATCCCCTTTTTCTCAGAGAGGATACCTGATCTCTTAAGTACTGAGACGTCATTTCCGCGTATTGTGGGTGCATATTGATCCATCGCGCATGTAACCTCTGCATGTATCCTCTTCTGTTAGGGGAACTATTTTGCCAACACAACAAAATGTCCCTCCGAAGTTGGTCTGTCCACTTTAACCTTAATCGAGCTCGTCCCTGGTCGTTGCTTAGTCGTCGCCTGGGTTCTATCCTATTGCCACGCCCAACTGAACCCTGATCTCCATCCGAGAGAGACCTATTGTGGGTGGCACTGCGCGTTACAGTCGTCGTAACCGCAAATACTCTGTGTGGGAGGTTATCCCAACACAGAGTGGACAATTATATCGGGTGCCCACCCCTATTTGACTTTTGGTCCGCCCCGGGTATTTTAATTTCCTCGGTAGCTCCCATATCTGAGAGGCCTTCCCCTATCCGCCACCTGGGGAGGCACCCGATTGGGGCGCCTCCCCAGGAGGTTATTATTATTGTTATTATTATTATTAATAAATCCTATTTTTTATACCTCAAAATAACTACACATATTTTAAAGTCTACACATTGAAATTGACAATGTTAAAATATGATGGATAATATATTTTAACAACAAGAAATTTTGACATTAAATGACCGAGTGTTAGTCATTATTCTTATATGAAATTAATAATACAAAGTAATATAATACAAATATACAAAATAATACAAAGTAAATTTTTGTAAATAACTTATTTTATTTCCAATTATTAGTGATATACTTTTATCATATTGTGTCAAACTATTATTATTATAATTCTTATTGTATAAACAAAGATTTTATAACAAATATATTAATTAAAAATGGAAAAGAAAGATACTTTGTAGTCTGCTAAAAAATTTATTTATCGCTGAGAATTTTTTATTACCATTTAAATCTGCTTTAAAAAAGTTTTTACTGTATATATGATTTTAAAGGAATTCAGCTTGAACCACTTCTTTTCCTTTGTTAGGAATTAAAATGTCACTGAAGGTTTGGTGAATTCCTCTAAATACCGTTTTAGGTTACTCCTAAAATGGACTTAAAGGAATAAAAGTTTACTAACATTTGTTCCGTTCCGCGAGTCTCAAAAAAGAGGAAAATTCAGGCACTAAGCGGAATTCATTTTTTCAATTCCTTACTGTTCCAGCCTTCTTGCCGGGATTTTTCCGGGTGGGTAGTAGAACCCACCGTACCCACCTTATTCGGCGGGCCTGGTTTATATCACTTTCCTGACATTCATTAACTCATTTTTCAGTATATTATTAACTGCAATATATTTACTATAATAATAAAGTAAGTAGTAGTCCCTACTGTAAAAACGTGCGTGTGATCTGTCGTAAGAAGGTAGGTATGTACTTACATGTGTACGCATATAAGATCTCAGGTGACACAGACGAGATCTCGTATAAGATCTTATGTGAGAACGTAGGTACGGACGCATGTAAGTTCTTATATGAAGTTCCGTCATGCGCCGCGTATAACGTTACTCAATATGAAATTGAAACAGCGTTCTTATATGAGTTCTCATCTGCGTACGTATGTAAGAACACAGGTGCGAACACACTTACGAACTCATGTGGGAACACACCTAAGTATTAAATTAAATATTTTAAATTAAATATATTATTAAAAAGAAATTCTCGCCAACGGGATTTGAGCCCATCTAACCTGAGTCTAAGTACGCCTTAAACCCCTCGGCCACCGTAGTTATAGAAACAACTTTACAAAATCTTAGTCATGTCTTTCCGCAGAAATTTATGTATTAAACATGACTAAGATTTTGTAAAGTTGTTTCTATAACTACGGTGGCCGAGGGGTTTAAGGCGTACTTAGGCCCAGGTTAAATGGGCTCGAATCCCGTTGGCGAGAATTTTTTTTAATAATATATTTAATTTAACATATTTAATTTAATACTTAGGTGTGTTCGCACATGTGTTCGTACATACGTACGCAGATGAGAACTCATATAAGAACGCTGTTTCAATTTCATATTGAGTAACGTTATACGCGCCGCATGACAGAACTTAATATAAGAACTTACATGCGTTTGTACCTACCTTCTTACCACGAAGGAATAATAAGGAGACTGAACTGTAATGTTCAGCCCTGTAGAAACTGTGGTAAAATTCTGTCTTGGGTCACTTGTTGGAAATTAACTCTGATATGAGTACGCGTGCGCGGCGCACTGTTGCTATCTTCGTTGCTCCCAAAAGTAGAATGAGAGAGAAAATTATTATGGCGGGAATCGAAACGTCAACTGATATTTGAGGTTATGTTTATTAATGAAAACAAGTATCGATACATCGATACATCGATAGTAATCGCGTACTGCGCATGCGTACTCATATCAGAGTTAATTCCAATACGTGAACCAAGACAGAATTTTGGCACGTAAAAATTATTCCTTCGTGTTTCTTACATAAGATCTTATGCGAGATCTCGTCTGTGTCACCTGAGATCTTATATGCGCGTACACATGTAAGTACATACCTACCTTCTTACGACAGATCACACCCCTGCCGATAGAAAATCACTGGAAAATTATTGGAAGCTCACTGGCCCAGTGAGCTACTAGCGCATTAGGGTTTATTGCTACACTTAGGCCAGGTCAAAATTTATTGCCCGTTTTGAAGTAGTCCTTTTAAATTTAGTTTCAAAAGAAATTAAAATTATATTGTCACAAACCATCTGTGGCTCTTTATTAAGCATATATTTTCATATAGATTTCTTAAAAAATATTTTCCTGAAAATTCAATATACATTATGCGAGTATATACCTATATTAAAAATTGTGTCAAAAATATAACAATATAATTATTTACAGAGTATAATATTAATTAAAAAGCTAATTATAATTTAAAATTATTAATTCATTTTATTGTTTATGAATTATAAGATTAGTTTTTGCAATTGATATTTTCTATAAAAAATATAAATGTCTATAACATATATTTTAATAATTAATTATTCTTTAAGTATTTTATTGATTATAATTTTAAATTAGTAGTATACATTTTTAAAATGGATTTTAGAAATTCAGAATAGTGAAATACTGAAGATTTCAATTTTTGTATTGCAGACCTCAAAAAGTAAAAGTATATAAATTCCGGATAATAAAATGCCGGGTTGAAAAACATGAACTTAAATGACAAAAGAATTGGAAATCTACAGCTAAAGTGCAGGGATCCATTTTAAATCCCCATGTCTATTGTTACCCTAGCTAATAATTTTTGAACCCTAATATTTTATGACTTGAAATTTCGGCAATTTAGTTATTCGAAATTTTTAATTAAAAAATTTCGAATCTGTAATACTTCACGATTCCAAATATCTAAAATTTATTGTAATAATTTTATATTTTAAGAAATTATAAGGTATTTCGTGAACCATAAATATTACGTTAAAATTGATATCATTTTTGAAATCAAAGTCAAAGGGATATGTAGTAAACATAATAGAATCATGATAATAGTTCAAGTTCATTGAAACCAATATAATGTTAAAATAAATAAACATTATTTTTAGCGTAATTATTTTTGTGCTCGAAGGTCACCAAAAGTATTTATGTCGGTCATAAACCGCAAAAGGGCCCAAGAAATTATTTTTACCTCTTAAGAGTTTCCAGTGGAATTTTCCATTGCCATAAATCAGACTTAAAAGACCCAACAAGTTTTGAGTGAGTAAATGTTTCAAATACTATCTAAAAATGCATTGAAATAGCCCAAAAAACTCAGTCATTTTAGCCAGTGAGTTTTCCAGTGAGTTTGTATCGGTAGGGACGCACGTTTTTACAGTAGGGGTGTATCATAATAGTATAATTAAGAAGTGCGTTGAGATATATATATATGTATCATAAAGTAGAAATATATATATTTGTTAACCTATAAAAGGTTAACAAAAAGGTTAACCTTTTAAAAGGTTAACCTTTTATAGGTTAAAGGTTGTATAAGGACATGTGATATGATGTTCTAATATTGGTAATATTACGGGGTGATATTACTGTGATATTGACGTAATATTGAAATGTCCGCATCAAGGTAATAATACCAGCAATATTACAATGATATTGAGATAATATTACAAGTAATATTGCAGTGATATTGAGGTAATATTACAAATTCATTTGCCATTAAATAAATTATTTTAAAAACTTTGGGCTCAGTCAGGGTTCGAACACTCAAGGTTCGACACAGCGCAAATACGCCTTGTACCTCTCGGTCATCTAGCTCTTGGAATGAAGTTCATAAAATGTTCTTATATTGTACCAAAGAGAATTAAAGGTAATACATAAAGAACACTTTTGAAATAGATTCCAAGAGCTGGATGGCCGAGAGGTAATAAATAATTTATTAATTGAATGTAAAATAAATTTGTAATATTATCTCAATATCACTGCAATATTACTTGTAATATTACCTAAATATCACTGTTATATTACTTGTAATATTACCTTGAGGCGGACATTTCAATATCACAGTAATATCACCCAGTAATATTACCAATATTACAATATGATATCACTGTGATATTCATGTAATATTACGTGCTGCTTGGGAACTCATTTAAAGTAAAACCTGTTTGGCATAAAACCCATTTGACATTTATATAAAATCCGTTTGGCAAAAAACTCATTTAACATAAACCCATTTCGCATAAAACTTAAGGTACGCTCTCAGCTCGGCTGCTTGCATGCATGCGGACAGACGCCCGGTAAGAGTGCCGTCTCATGCTAGGGATTAATGGATTAGGGATTAGAATAGACCAATCAGAAAATGCTTTCCAATGTGACCAATTATCTGATTGGTCAATTCTAATCCTTAATCCATTAATCCCTAGCATGAGACGGCACCCTAAGAAGCTGAGGATTGAAAGGCATTGTTTGGCATTTAAAAAAACAGTCATTTGAATGCCTTTACATGCCAATGAATTCCGTTTTTGTCCTGAATGCCATTTGATGCCCTCATTTGCTTATAACTCAACTTGGTTCAAACCCTTTCAATCCCTAAAAATGTTGAAAAACATTTGAATGCCATTCAATGCCATAATAGAGATAAAGTGTTGAATTAAGTCAATGCCTTCCAATACCATACGTGGGAATGAAAAGTTGAATGCCATTCAATGCCACAACGGAGATAAAGTGTTGACTTAGTTAATGTCATTAAATGCTGTTCGAGCATCCATTAGGTTTAATGCCATTCAATGCCTGCGTCCGATTAAAAAGCACGCCATGTGTTGCATTTCATACTTTGCAACGCGTCGTCATGGCATTGTTTCATTCTGTGTCGTTCGTTTTATTCTAACTAAATCGTGTTATTTAAGGGTGTTGGAAGGACAAAATATGCAGGCGTTCTCAAAAACACTTCACCCGCCCCCCACATTCCTTTCCCGTAAATATCCACTTTAACCTTTTTTTAAAAAAAAACTGTACACTTTTCCGACAAAAGAATATAATAGAAGGGATTTGCGGGAAATGAGGAATCAGAAAATCACTTTGATTTTTTATTTCATTCTTTCCTGAATCGATAAAAAGTCGAGAACGGTGAGAAAATCCTGACGTGAGTTGACAAACACTTATCTCTATTCATCTGAAAACTGCACTTTGACAATTTTTTTTAAGAAAACTGTACACTTTTCCGACAAAAGAATATAATAGAAGGGATTTGTGGGAAAGAAGGAATCTGAAAATAACTTCGATTTGTTATTTAATTCTTTCCTGACTCGATAAAAAGTCGAGAACGGTGAGAAAATCCTGACGTGAGCTGTCAAACACTTGTCTCTATTTACCTGAACACTGTATTTTGCCAATTTTTTTCGCAAAAGCTATACACTTTACCGTCGAAAGAAAATGATAGAAGGGGTCTACGGGAAATAAGGAACCTGAAAATAACTTTCCTTTTTTGTTTTATTATTTCCTGACGCGATGAAAAGTCGAGAGCGGTGAAGAATTTTGACGTTTTCAGTATCAAAATGTCTGACACCAGCCCTGGAACATGGCGCCGCCCTAGTGGCGAATAATCTTATTATCTTATGTTATACGGCTGGTGGCTGGTGTCTAAAATTTTGATACGGATAAACTTCCGAATAGAACCCCTGACAGATTTTAATGAAACTTGGTATACTTACGTATTTTGATGCGCTGATTACGAAAATGATAGTGAAAATTGGCGCAAATTTTATTATCATGGTGAAAACCTTAAAAAACCATGAAAATTTAAGTTTTTTACATTTACTTCTTTAAATATTAAAAATATCAAAAAATGTTTTTTACAAAAGTTATAGCCCTCATTAAAATGCACATTTTATATCATTAGCATTTTTTACTTAAACTGACTTATTTAGGAGAAAAATGCAAAAAACCAGAAATCACCATAGAAGCGACCAAATAGAAACCTTAGCCAGTATTAACGATATCAAGTTGAGCGTACCTCCGATTTTCATAAAACTTGGTATACTTACGTATTTCGATGCGCTAATTACGAAAATCATTGTAAAAATTGTCTCAAATTTTATTATCATGGTAAAAACCTGAAAACCCCCATAAAAACATAGTTTTTTGCAATTATTTTAAGAAAGACTACAAATTTCGAAAAATGTTTCTTACAAAATTTGTAGGCCTTCAAAAAATACATATATTTTGTTATGTGCGTTTTTTCAATATCTTTAATAATTTTTTAAGAACTCGTTAGTGAAGTTTCTAATGAAGCGCGATCGATAATGACAGGAGCGAACATGTAGAAAGACCAGTTTTTTATTACGTTATGAATATAAAGCATAACGCAAGTGTTTATCATCTATTCATGTCTCTGTAAGGTCTATAAAAATTTAAATATATTTGGTTGATTTGACATTGATTGATATTGTTTTACATACTGCAAGGATTTGGTGGCTGTGAGAAAGGCCGATTGATATTGTATTGCGACCTACAGGCCAACGGTGGCATACCCAGTATATATAATAATTTGTTATAACGATATTTTTGTCGGACTTTTTTCATTAGTCATCTTTAATTTAAAAACAAAATCGAATGGCTTCGCACTATCGAACTTATACCTAGAGAGAGATACTGTCGTAAGCACAAAAAGAATATGATTTTAAATTAAAACAAATTGCCTTGCGGGATCTTTGTTTGCAAGAAAGCATCAAAGTATGAGCACAATGCAAGTGTTGCAGAAAACACTTGGTTTCAAAATTCCCATGTTTCTGCAGCTACTTGCATCCTGCTTACCTACAGTTTTGCATTACAGCTTAATTTTGATCAAACTGTATGGGAAGGCAGCATCACAGAAGGGCAGAAATTGTCCCCCGAGACAGTTGCAGATAGATTATCTTACTGCCGTGAGGTCTGCATGGTTGCTCTTGACGAAGAATTCCAGAATGAAGGTCCAATTGGAGGTGTCGGAGAAGTGGTAGAAATCGACAAATGCAAAATAGGACGTCGAAAATATGAAAGAGGACGTGTGGTTGAAGGTTCCTGGATCTTAGGACTGATTCACAGGGGACATCCACATAACTATCGGTTGGAAATCTGTCCTAACAACAAGCGTGATAAAAACACTTTGATTGCTCTCATAAAGAAACACGTTGTTGTTGGGACAGAAATTCATACCAATTATTGGAAAGGGTATATTACTTTAGAAGAGCATAGTTATGTGCATCATACCGTGAATCATTCCAAAGAGTTTGTGAACCAGGTAACCGGAGCCCACACTCAAAGCATCGAGTCCTCTTGGCGATGGATGCGTCGATTTCTGTCACGTAGACGAATTCAAAAGAGCAACTTTGCAGACCATCTTTGCGAATTTCTATGGCGTCGGCGAATAAGAAAATTAAATAAAAACCCCTTTGAGCAAATGCTGATTGACATTCGAATGTGCTATCCTGGCCACAAAAATTAATTATTCTGCAATAATAAGCCCTTTTCAGAGCTAACTAATAAATAATATGCTTCGTAAAGCATAGAGTTACAATATCAATCAGCCCTTTTCAGGGCTAACAAATAAATAATATGCCTCAATAAGCTTAGACTATCAATATCTATCAGTTCTGTTGGTTTTTATGATACTATCATAAAAATGATCAAGTTAACCATTTTTTTAAAGATGATTTTCGTAATTTGTTCATGCAATTACATAAATTACGTAATTGACGTAATTTCACGTTATTGTATATATGTACATAATTGTACGTAAATACGTCAGTTTACGTTATTACATAATTGTACGTAAATGCGTAAGTTAATGTTATTACATAATTGTACGTAAATACGTAGTAAATACGTAATTTGACGTTATTACGTAATAAAAGGTAATTAATGTATTGCAGCGTAATGAACGTAATATTACGTAATAACGTAATTACGGCTGTAGGTAATTTAATATTGATATAATGTGGGTATTTGGTCGCTTCTATGGTGATTTCTGGTTTTTTGCATTTTTTTCATTAATTAATCAGTTTTAGTAAAAAATGCTAAATACATAAAATGTGTATTTTAATGAGGGCTACAACTTTTGTATAAAACATTTTTTGATATTTTAAATTTTTAAAGAAGTAAATGTAAAAAACTTACAATTTCATGGTTTTTTAAGGTTTTTATCATGATAATAAAATTTGCGCCAGTTTTCACTATGATTTTCGTAATTAGCGCATCGAAATACGTAGGTATACCAAGTTTCATTAAAATCGGTCAGGGGTTCTATTCGGAAGTACACCCCAAGCGTGTTGCAAGTAGTGAAATGTCCGCACAATGCAAGCTTGCACTGCAAGCTTGCTGCAAGCTTACCTCGAAAGTTTGCTGCAAGCTTACCTCGAAAGTTTGCTGCAAGCTTCCCATGCAAGTTTGCGGCAAGCTTCCTGCAAGCTTGCCATGCAAGTTTGACGTGTAAGTTTCCGGCAAGCTTGGCCTGAAATTTATTACGTAAGAATTTAGTAAAAATAAAATAAATAATAAATAATAAAACAAAAAAGGAAAGTTATTTTTAGGTTCTTTATTTCCCGTTTACCCCTTCTATCATTTTCTTTCGACGGTAAAGTGTATAGCTTTCGCAAAAAAAATTGTCAAAATACAGTGTTCAGGTAAATAGAGCTAGACAAGTGTTTGACATCTCACGTCAGGATTTACTCACCGTTCTCGACTTTTTACAGAGTCAGGAAAGAATTAAATAACAAATCGAAGTTATTTTCAGATTCCTTCTTTCCCACAAATCCCTTCTATTATATTCTTTTGTCGGAAAAGTGTACAGTTTTTTTTAAAAAAAGGTTAAAATGGATATTTACGGGAAAGGGGTGTGGGGGCGGGGGAAGTGTTTTTGAGAACGCCTGCATATTTTGTCCTTCTAACACCCTTAAAGTATTAAAATAAGTGATTTCGTCTCTAACGATAATACTTGACCTGTGAATAGTGAAAGAGTGAACGCAAACATAATGTTTTAAGTCATTTTGTCATTTTTCTTACATGTAAAACAAGGGAAGAAAAAACATTAAATCGTAAATTTTGTTTTTAAATTTCATTCTGTCTTATACTATAAAGTAAGTGAAGCAAAATTATGAACATATTTTAAAGGAAAACTTCACAATATTGATGATGATAATAATCATAGGGAAACATAACCGTAAAAATATTCAGCATTCCATTGCAATGCCTACTAATGCGTTTGTAGTCATTTAAAGGCATTCGACCAAAAACGAGCTAATGCCAATGCCAATTAATGCGTTCGTAGGTATTTAAAGGCTTTCACCCAAAAACGGGATTAAAAGGCGTTGAAATGTTTCAATGCCGGCCTTCTTACCGGGCGGGGCAAGGGACGCATATGAGTGCGATCGAGAAAGAGATATCAGTCTTTCACAGTCACACTAATTCGCGTCCCTTGCCCCGTCTGCCTAGAGTTCCTATAAAGAGAGTTAGGACACGTGCCTACTTCCACTAGCCTGTTGACAAACCGGAGACGGAAGTGACGATGAAGTAATTTGTGTGATTGGTTAAAAAGGGCGGGCGCAATTTAAAAATATCTGTCAAGAAAGCATTTTTAAATCAGCGCGCTCTTTTCAGCCAATGAAAAAACTTTCAATACACTTCCGTCTCCGGTTACGCTGAGCCAATCAACAGTTGAACCTCACGTGTCCTAACTCTCTTTATAGGAACTCTACACTGTAAAAAATACTTCAGAAAAATTACGTCCATATTGTAATGTTAATTTAGAAACTTTCTGTAATATTACTCTTTAGAAAGCAGCAATAAAATACCAATCAACTTGAATTTCTACAACTTTCAGCAATGTAATATTACATTTTTCAGTAAATGTACATTCAGGGTTGTGAATGTACTACTTTGGTAGTAGGTAATAAAAGCACCTACCTTCATAGTAGTAAATTCACTAGTAACTGTAAAATTACAAAAGCACGTAAAAATCCCGTTTATAATCTCAATTTTATCATCTTAAAGAAAAATATTACAGTTTGATGTATTTATCCATAATCCTCTTATGTAAAATTCCTAGCAAAAATAATTAATTAGAAACCTAATTGTGCTACGTCTTAGAGTGGTTTCTCATTTCAGTTGTTAAGATATTTCTTCAAAACGAATTGGTTATATGTGACTATTTTGCCTGTCTACGGGCATTTGTTTATAAAAAGAAATTCAACTTTTTTAGGGTTCCGTACACCACAAGTGTACGCACGGAAGCCTATTGGCAAGACTTTGTCGAAAATCGTATCCCCCCCCCCCCTAGCCGCAAAACTATTTGACTTAGAAAGTTCAAATTTGGCCCACATATGTATTTTCACGTGTAGATGAAAGGAAAATTATAGAGAACATGATTCTAGGGGTTGATCATAGCGTTGTCAAGAAAATAACAAGATTTTTGAGAAATTTTGATATTTTTTGGCTGATAACTTTTGCCATTTCTTTGACAGCGCTATCACCACAACAATCTCTATAATTTTTCTGTAATCTACATATGATACTACATTTTTGTACCAAATTTGAACTTCTAAGTCAAATATTTTGGCAAATAAGAGGGAAATACGATCATTTTTTCGAAAAAATGCGTTGAATTTGTACCATTCCTGCCCTTTATCTGCCAAATTATTGTACTTAGAGTGCTGAAATTTGGTACACATATGTAGTTTGACGTGTAGATTACAGAAAAACTATAGCAAACCTTGTTGCAGGCTGTTATCATAGCGTTTTTCAGCAAAAAAAACGATTTTTTTAAAAAAATGCTAAAAAATGGTCGTATCCCCCCCCCCTGAACTTCCAAACTATTGGACTTAGAGAGTTCAAATTTGATACACAAATGTATTTTCACGTATAGATTACAGGAAAATTATAGAGAACATGATTGTATGTGTTGAACATAGCGTTGTCAAGGAAATAACAATATTTTTGATCATTTTTTTAACATATGGGCCATAGTTTAGTGTTATAACTTTGACAGCGCTATAATCATCACTTTCTCTATAATTTTCCTGTAATCTACACGTAAATCTACATACGTGTACCAAATTTCAGCATCCTAAGTCAAATAGTTTGGAAGATAAGGGGGGGGGGGGGGTACGGTCATTTTTTTAGCAAAAATGCACTAAAAGTATACAATGCCACCTCCATATCTGCCAAACTATTGTACTTAGAGTGCTAAAATTTGGTATACATATGTAGTTTTCCATATAAATTACAGAAAAACTGTAGAGAACTTTCTTGCAGATCATTATCATAGTGTTTTTAAGCAAAAACCAACGATTTAAAAAAAATGCTAAAAAATGACCGTATCCCCCCTCCCATAACTTCTAAACAATTTGACTTAGAGAGTTCAAATTTGGTACACAAATGTATTTTCACGTGTAGATTACAGAAAAATGGTAGAGAACATGATTGTAGAAGTTGATCATAGCGTTGTTAAGGAAATAAAATGATTTTTGAGTATTTCTTATGGATATTTGCTAAAATCTCTGGATTTTTCGTTGACAGCGCAATCACCATCACATTCTCTATAATTTTTATGTAATTTACACCTGACAATACATTCCTGTACAAAATTTAAACTCTCTAAGTAAAATATTTTAGAAGATAGGGGGGGGGGGAGTGGTCCATTTTTTATAAAAAAAATTCATTATATATTTTATTATCTATAATATGTATAATATATTTATATATTATATATTTAATAGTATCAAATATATTAAAAATTATTTTGTTTTGTGTACGGAACGCTCGATTTTAGTGCGAGTGTAACTCGAACTTGCCCGATTTTTTTTTTATTTTACATTGCTTCATAATAATTTCACAATAAAACTCATAATTTATTTTTATATTAGAATTTCTAATACTTATATTTATTTCATAACCGGTGAATTTTCTATTCTGTAATTTTACAAAAGCATTAGGAATTTTACATAAGGTTAAAGTTTTATTCCCAACACTGCGCGTAAAATCCGTAAAACATGTAAAACTGTTACTACACATAGAAGTAGGTAATAAACGCTCCTACTTCCATAGTGGTAAAATTTCAGAATCATTTTTGTCAGTGTTATGGCCTGTTTACACCTCGGAAAAAAGAAATTTTTCGCATTGGAGGGAAGAGGACAGACTGTGCATCTGTCCTCTTTACTCTCATGCAAAAAATTTTTTTTTCGAAGGTGTAAATAGGCCATAACAGGTTAGCCCGATCTATGAGCCGAAGGTGGGCCAACTTATTGCACGGTTGGCCCAACCATGGGCCGACCGAAAATTCGCACCTGGGTATAATTAAAGTAAATTCTCTTACTTGCTTCTTGGTTGCAAAACATTTAAAAAGACTTTAGTATGTAATTTAGACTATTGTCATACAAAAACTTATTTAAACTTAAAATGTTTCTCTTACATCTGCAAATTTATGATAGTTAACTTTTAATACCTACTTCCCAAAAAGTCTAATGAGCTAATAATGTATTACTCATACTTTTCAACTACTTAATTAAATTAACTCAATTTTAATTTAATCAATCTTATTTTCGAATCATTCGTTTTCAACATGTTGCGCGCATTCAAACTTTCGAAAGTTGCGGCAGAATAATGGCTGGCTCCAGTCTGCATTCTGATTGGTTCAGTTTTTTTTACTTGCGCGTGGCGAGACCTTACTACTTGGATCATGATTTTTACATATTGCTTGACAATATCTGGAGTTTGACATGAAAAGGTGCTATTTTAACCTTTACATATTTTTGCTTGCGAGCCTCCCGCATTCAGTATCAAACAATTTAAAGATTTATCAATGAAGGAACATTATGTTGACTCTTGAATCGAATGTTCTCGCTCTAATAATATATTTTACAACTGTTTTCAATACAAGCGGCAGAAATTGGGGTAAGCATTGTTTAGTTAATTAATGTTAATTAACCGGTACCTTAGATTTAAACTGCAAAATAGTGTCGATGGAAGTTAACTCCATTTGTGCAACTTAAATTGTCACGTACGCAAAATTTACAAAGTAGTTTCATTTTATTCTGTTTTCATTTTCTTATTGCAGCTTTGAAACTAATGAACTAATGAACTAGAAAATCATAAATAAAGGTTTATGTTAAGGTCATGAATGCATACATTTATGAAATAGATGTCAGATGAATGTTTAATTACTAATTAAAACCCTAGAACAATAAAGAAAGTGAAATAAGTAAAACAAAAAATTAAGTATAAATACCCTGCCGATAGGAAATACCTAAAAAATGACTGGCTAAAATGACTAAATGAATTCAGTCATTTTTGAGGTACGATTTGAATGATTCCGTGCTTAGAAAATGTCCAACGAAAAAGGGATCAAAAAGGTTAATTTATGGCTATTTATGACCGTAAATTCTAAACCCTGAAGAATTTTATTATGCTTTTACCCTCTCATAAAATGAAAGGTTCTTTTACAGTCCTTTTTTTAATTCTAAATTATTTATATTATTTATTGCAAAATTATACTCGTTTTTCAATAATTTAGTTATTTATATGTTTATATGAATAAGATATATTCTTTTGAAACAAAATTCAAAAATGATGTCAGATTTTTAATATCTTCTACTGTTTACGAGTTACGCTACTATTCTTTTAATTGTAATGCTTTTACCAAAAATTTTACTTCTCTGTAATTGTCAGAAATTACAGATTCTAAATTTAAAAAAACCGAAGTTCTAACTTAAAAATTAGAAAAATTTTATTTATTAAGAAATAAATATTTTTTACCAGTACATTTTTCGCATTTGAGATGTCGAAAAAGGGACGAGCTATGTCGTAAAACTTTCAAACATCTGGAATGGATTAAAAATCAGAAATAAAAATTTCTCTAATTTTGTAATTATAAATTTATAAATTGAGAATTTGCATTTTACGTCTTTCAACGATTATGTGTATCTAATTTTTTTCCCGATAATGTTATTTTTTATAAAAAATAACAATATTTATAATAATTGATTGTCATTTAATTTTATTCATTTTGAGAAAATTTTTAGATATTTATAATCGTGAAAAACGAAAGATTTGTAATTTTTTAATTTACAATTTCAAATTTGCAAATTGCAAAATTTTTGAGTCATAAAACTTTTGGGTTACCGAAGCCATAAATGAAAAAAATATCCTGGTAGGCATTCATATATTCCAGTTCAACGCATTTATGATCCTATTAAAACTTAAATAAGTACTTCCGAAATTTAAAGGGACTACCTACTCGGAGCAAAAAGTGGTACCTGGCATTGTTAGAGTAAAAATGACTAAAAAATGTCGTGCCAGGCATATTTTTGATATATTTCAGGTATATCCTATCGGCAGGGTATAGTGTTTTAAAATTAAATTTAATAGTTACATTTTGCTTGAACTAACTGTATACATATATTACCCTGACAAATTGGTATGAATTTAGATCGTCTAACTATATTGGCATACTACCCTGCCGATAGAGAATACCTAAAAAATGACTGGCCAAAATGACTGAATGGATTCAGTCATTTTTGGGGTACGATTTGAATGATTTCGTACCTAGAAAATGTCAAATGATTTTTTCTTTTTAAAATTGCTTTTAGACCATTTTAAATGCCACCGAGCTTCGTTATTCTTTATAAAAGTGTTCAAGTGCACTTCAGAAATAGTTTATAACATTAAAACAATAAAAAAAATATTTAACAAAAAATTTAAATAAATAATAAAAAAATTAAAAATTTTCATTAATTATTCTAAAAGAATGAAGCGAATATAATCCTAAAAGCACATTAAATAGTATTCAACAAATTTATTATTAAATAAATTATTTTCCATATATTAAAAAATAAAAATGACTGAAAAATGACTGACTAGACATTTTTCAGTCATTTTCTAGTCACTTTCTATCGACAGGGTAGTGCAAGAAATAGCCAGATAATTTTCTTACGTCTAGCTATTTAAGCTCAGGAAGCAAATGTGACTAGACGCCCGTCTAGCTGGATTCGATCGACTATTTTAATGTTAAAAATCGATTAAAAGCCAATAATCGAATAATATTCCAATTTTGGACACGGTAGTCCGTAGGTGGGTGTAGTTCCGAAAACCCCCCACCTCTGATTTTAATGAATCTTGCTACACTTAGGTATTTTGATGTGCTGATTACGAATATGATAGTAAAAATATCTGCAAATTTGAATTTCATGGTAAAAAATATGTCTAAAAAATCATAAAAATGTAGGTTTTTTGCATTTATCTCTTTAAATATTAAAAATATCTAAAGTTTCTTTATACAAAAGTTGTAGGTGTCACAAAAATACATATTTTATATTTGATGTATTTTTTACTAAAACCAATTAGTTTACGAAATAATTGCAAAAAGCATAAATCACCATAAATGTGACCAAATACTTACATTATATAATATTATATTACCAACAGCTGTAATTACGTTATTGCATTACGTAACATTACGTTATAACGTACAATTACTTACACTTATCTAATTTCGTAAATAGTGACAGGGGCTAGCCCTTTTGGGATTGACCGTTTTTTGCATTTTTCTCGAAAACTATCACTCCTACGTAAAAAATATATTCTACTTAAAATGTGTATTTTCAAAACACCTACAACTTTTGTATGAAACAATTGTTTAGATATTGGTTATTTATTGAGCTAAATGTAAAAAACTTTAAATTTTTGGGATTTTTATTATATTTTCCATAAAAATCAAATTTACGGTAACTTTCACTATCATATTCGTAATCAGCGCAACAAAATACGTAAGTATGGCAAGTTTCGTTAAAATCGGATGTGGGGGGTTTTCGAAACTTTATCCTCGGAAACAAGTAAATAACCAAGATTTTTTTTAAAATAATAAATTATGAACAGAGTGACGTGGCCGTTTCAAGAAAAAAAATTTTTTGAGCAACTGGGAGTCCAGTTGAAAAAACTTGTACATGATCTTGGACAAGTTCTTATATGATTTCTTGTACCTGATCAGTGGTATGAACTTGTACAAGAACTTGTGTGGTCTCCGTCAAAGAAATTGGAACATGTTTATGTACAAGTTCTGGTATAAGGTCCCGTACAAAAACACTTACTCGTACAAGACCTTATACATGTGCTTGTACATGTTCTTGTGCACATTCTTGTACATGTTCTTGTACATGTTCTTGTATAGGTTCTTGCACAAGTTCAAAAAACAAAAAAATTAACACTGACGAGTTTCGAACCAGTCAACCCGCATATAACTTATCTAACGACATACTTTAGTACCTCACGGCCATTGTTATATAGAAGTAATTATACAAAATCTTAATCATATCATAGAAAAGATAAACTTGTATAAGAACCTGTACAAGAACTTGTACAAGTAAGTGTTCTTGTACGGGACCTTATAACAGAACTTGTACATAAACATGTTCCAATTTCTTTGACGGAGACCACACAAGTTCTTGTACAAGTTCATACCACTGGTCATCCCTGCTAAGAGTAAAAAGATAAAAAGGGAAAGAAATATGAGGATAGAAAGAGATTACACTTTTTCTATCCCTTCCATATATCTACTTTGCATTCCCAAAACACAATATCTTTCTATCTCTAAACTTTTACCTCTTTATATCTTTTCTTTATTCGCTTTGAATTTGTTCCGTTTCTATTCCCTTTCTATCATCTTCTAAAATAAATAAATCTCTTTCTATCTCCTCGACCATCAACTATTTTCATCTCTTTCTATCCCTTTTCTATCCCCTTTTTTTCCTTTTCTATAAAAAGTGAATCTCTTTCTATCCCCTTTCTATCCTCTTCTTTAAAAATTTAATCTCCATCTATCTTTTCGCTTATCTACTATTTTAAATACCCAATTGCTTTAGTTATTATATATGGTAGTATATATATCTATATATACTGAAATTAATCTGATATTTAACGTGTATAATACTGAAAAATCGTCAGCTATGATGGAGCGAGCCCTCAACCTCGTGCGCATTAACCTAAGCACACTACCAACTGAGCTAACGAACGATACACTACAGATCACTTCTTTACTTGACTGACTTTTATCACTCTTACTCCCATCTCTTTTAATCTTCCTCTTCTATCTTTTTCTATCCAACATAGTATTTATATTTTTGGAGATCAATACTGGAAATAAAGAGATAGAAATCTTATTACTTTTTATCTTTTTCTTATCTCTGTTATAGAAAGAGATACAGAAAACGTATAATTTTCAATCCCTACTTTATACCTTCTTAACCTTTTCTACTGACCTCAAACCTCTTTCAATCTCTACCATAATCATAATTATCAAATTTCACCATTAATCACCTTTTCTCTATAACTCTCAATCTTTAATCTTTATCATCCTTTCCCTTTCTATTGCCTTCAATCTCTTTCAATCTCCACCTTAATCACCATGACCAGCTTATCGTAATTAATCACATTTTCCCTATAACTTTCAATCTCTAATCTTTAACATCCTATCCCTTTCTATTGCCTCCAATCTCTTTCAATCTCTACCTTAATGATAACGATCAGTTATCACCATTAATCACCTTTTTCTTATAACTTTTAATCTCTAATCTATACCTTTCTATCCCGCCCTATCCCTACTTCAATGGAATAGCAAGTTATCGCTTTTAATCATCTTTTTCTATAACTTTGAATTAATGTCTAATACTTTCACATCATTTCCAAACCCCACCTGAATGAACACTATGTGCTTTCCCTTTTAATCACTTTTCATCTATAATTTTCAATAACCTATCTCATATACACATATTTTTTGCTATTCTTCTCTTAATCAGCATTATCGTTTTATGGTTTTTAATCACTTTCCTTCAATAACTTTCTATCTTTCACCTATCACTTTCTATCTCTTTCTATCCTTTTCTATCCCTTTCTATCCCTTTTTACATTTTCTTATCCCACCTGTATTAACATGATAATTTTTCGCTTTTAATCACTTTCCTTTCATTACTTTCAGTAATGTAGTGAGTAATCATGTTCTTTCAGTTGGGGATGGGAAAGAATAAGTATTGATGAAAAGTGATTAAAATGGAAATAATATGAAGGTATTAGAAATTAATTGAAAGTTATAGAAAAAGGTGATTAAAAGCGATAACTCGCTATGTCCATTAAGGTAGGGATAGGACTGGATAGAAAGGTATAGATTAGCGATTGAAAGTTATAGGAAAAAGGTGATTTATGGCGATAAGCTGGTCATCGTGATTAAGGTAGAGATTGAAAGACATTGGGGTCGATAGGAAGATATAAGGAGATATAGAGTCGAGTTTGAAAATGATAGCCTTTCTGCATCTCTTTCTATAACAGGGATAAGAAATGATAAAAAGTGATAAGATTTCTATCTCTTTACTTCTAGTAGGGCAGGTACAAGAGATCATATAAGAACTTGTCCAAGATCATGTACAAGTTTTTTCAACTGGGAGCACTTTAAAAATTTTAAAAAGTAATTAATTTAAAACAAAAAAGTTTGAAGTTCTTCCATTTGCTCAAAAATTTTTTTTTCTTTAAACGGCCACGTCACTCTGTTCATAATTTATTATGTTTTAAAAAAAATCTTGGTTTACCTGTTTCCGATAAACAATGAAGTGCCTGTCATGTACACCAGCAAGAAAAAGATAGTTTCACTCCTATACCTATCTCTTCCTTATTTGTTAATATTTTTAAACAATTTTTATAATTTATAAAGTTCATTATATGTACTAAATACTAATAAATAGGAAAAAATTGTATCTTTAACAGTTTCATTGGAAAAAAAACATAAAAAACTGTACAATTTTTTTGCTGTCAGAGTGGCGTAATCCCTTCAACCCTTCTATATTGAAAGTTCTATAAGGAGTTAATTCCCCAAAAAAATTTTGATTTAACATTATCTTCTTCTCAGTGTACACTGGTTCATCCGCGCAGCCTGCTCGGCAGCGCTACCAGATTTCTCAACCGTCAAAGCAGGTCAATTGAAAGTCATAAATAATATATCTAGATTGGTAGTTTATTAAGGGGTCTATTAAGGGGTCATCCATAAACCACGTAGCTCTTTAGGGGGGGGGGGGGTCAAGCTAGATACTACTCTAAGAGGAAAAAATGGCGCTAATGTATAGAATAGTGTGCTACATAGGGGGGGGGGGGGGTGAAACTTCTAAAAAATGTGGGCTACGTGGTTTATGGAAGACCCCTAACACCATTAAACCATTCTATATAGAAAGTTCTATAAGAAGTTAATTCCCCAAAAGACCTACAACCGCTTGTTCTATGTTTGGAATAAAAAAACAGTTGTAATTCAAAATTATCTACAGAAAACATTGAAATTGAACATTATTATTTTCTAAAACGAGTCAACTTAATTTTTCAACAATTTGTTTAAACAATAATTATATTATTTTTTAAAATTATAATAGGGTGAAGGAACCAATTGCCGAGGTTGAACCATTTGTCGAGTTACCATGGCAACAATCTTAAATATTACCAAAAATAATCCATTTTTTGTGATTTTAAATTTAATATAGTATGTTTTAAATTAAAACACATAATACGCATCATATTTTACATTTACAATGTAATTTAATATTCATAACTAAAAATAAAATTTGTTTACTCGACAAATGGTTCATCCTACTCGACAATTGGTTCCTTCACACTAGTGTCCGATTTTTAGATTTTCAATTGTTAAATTAAATTATTGTTATATTCGATTATACAGTTTCAGTAACACATTATAGGATTAAAAATATTTTAAGACAGAAAAATTTGTCGTTAAAATGAAATATTCTTCTACATCGCATTTTATAATTTACAACAGGAATAAAAAAATTATTCTTTCATTTACCATGGATTGGCTACACTGAGAGAAAATGTTTCTTCTGTAAGAGCTATATAGATTCGATTGGACTTTATGCTTGGAACAAGAACAATTATTCTTGCACCAAGAACATCATTCTTAGTTACAATAATTATTCTTAAAACAATAATATTTATTCTTAGACCAATAATAATTATCAATTTTTGCTTCCTCATAGAGGAAGTATTGTTTTACCCTCAAATCCTCAATTGGAATTTTTTGACATTTCTCGACATTATTCGACCCCAGTATGTCAAAAATCATGTTTAGAATATATGTCCTTGTGTGTGTGTTTGTGTGTATGTTAACATTACGTTTAACCCAATATCTCGAGAAACGTTATAGTTAGAAGCATCTTTTTTTACCAAATAATAGGTCTCTCAGGGGGACAAATTCTGCCATATGTTTGAATCCGATCGATCAGCTCCAGATATATTTTTTCATAACGCAGTCCTAAAAATGGCGTGATTCGGTTCTCTGTAAATAACCAGAAAGTTGCAAATTTAAGAACGATTCACTATGTGACGTCAGAGTGCAAACAAGTACAGTCCAAATTGCATGTCTCCCTCTTTTCTACTTTTCTTGCACGCACTGTTTGACCAACAGAACAGAGTCGATGTCTTTAGCGTGAGTAGTACAGCTTCAAAATCTAACCTGATCGTATCACTAGCGCGGCGTGTTGACAAGTAAAAAAGTGTGAGACATTCAATTTGTATTGTATTTGTGTACACTCTGACGTGACATAGTGAATCGTTCTTCATTCTGCAACTTTCTAGTTATAAATACAGAGAACCGAATCACGCCTTTTATGACTTTGTTATGAAAAGTATCGTTCGTAACTGCGTGAACAAAGCAGTCGTTTTAAAACTCGCGCAATTTTTGCAACTCGTTTCACTCGTTGCAAAAACATTGCTCTCGTTTCAGAAACGACTGCTTGTCACGCATGTTACGAAATATACTATTTTTAGATTTTAAAATTTTTAAAAAATCGTTTTTTGGCAAAATTATAAAAAAAAATTTCAGAAAGTTGTAATGTAAGATTTTTATCCTTTTTATTTTTTAAAAACGCATTGCTTGAGCTATTTACGAACCCTCTAGCTCCTTTTAGTATGGAGTTATCAAGCTTCTAAAAACGGAAAATCTTAATAATCAATTTTTGCTTCCTCAAAGAGGAAGTATTGTTTTACCCTCAAATCTTCAATTGCAATTTTTTAACATTTCTTGACATAATTCGACCCCAGGATGTCAAAAATGATGTTTAGAAAAAATGTCCGGGTGTGTGTGTGTGTGTGTGTGTGTTAACATTACGTTTGGCCCAATATCTCGAGAACCGTTATAGTTAGAAGCATGTTTTTTTTGCTAAATAATAGGTCTCTTAGGGGGACAAATTCTGCCATATGTTTAAATCCCATCGATCAGTTACAGATATAATTTTTTTAGATTTTAAAATTTTAAAAAAATCGTTTTTTGGCAAAATTATAAAAAAAAATTTCATAAAGTTGTAATGTAAGCTTTTTATCCTTTTTATTTTTAAAAAACGCATTGCTTGAGCTCTTTACGAACCCTCTAGCTCCTTTTCGTATGGAATTATCAAGCTTTTAAAAATGGAAAATCTTAATAATCAATTTTTGCTTCCTTATAGAGGAAGTATTGTTTTACCCTCAAATCTTCAATAGCAATTTTTTGAAATTTCTGGACATAATTTGACCCCAGGATGTCTAAAATGATGTTTAGAATATATGTCCTTGTGTGTGTGTGTGTATGTTAACATTACGTTTGGCCCAATATCTCGAGAACCGTTATAGTTAGAAGCATCTTTTTCTTACCAAATAATAGGTCTCTCAGAGGGACAAATTCTGCCATATGTTTGAATCCGATCGATCAGTTCCAGATATATTTTTTTTAGATTTTAAAATTTTCAAAAAATCGTTTTTTGGCAAAATTATAAAAAAAAATTTAGGAAAGTTAAAATGTAAGCTTTTTATCCTATTTATTTTTTAAAAACGCATCGATTGAGCTATTTACAAACCCTCTAGCTCCTTTTCGTATGGGGTTATCAAGCTTTTAAAAATGGAAAATCTTAATAATCAATTTTTGCTTCCTCATAGAGGAAGTATTGTGTTACCCTTAAATCCTCAATCGCAATTTTTTTAAATTTCTCGACATAATTCGACCCCAGGAGTCGTTATCAAGCTTTTAAAAATGGAAAATCTTAATAACCACTTTTTGCTTCCTTATAGAGGAAGTATTGTTTTACCCTCAAATCTTCAATTGCAATTTTTTGAAATTTCTGGACATAATTCGACCCCAGGATGTCAAAAATGATGTTTAGAAAAAATGTCTGGGTGTGTGTGTGTGTGTGTGTATGTTAGCATTACGTTTGGCCCAATATCTCGAGAACCGTTATAGTTAGAAGCATCTTTTTCTTACCAAATAATAGGTCTCCCAGAGAGAAAAATTCTGCCATATGTTTGAATCCGATCGAACAGTTCGAGATATATTTTTTTTAGATTTTAAAATTTTCAAAAAATCGTTTTTTGGCAAAATTATAAAAAAAAATTTCAGAAAGTTGTAATGTAAGCTTTTTATCCTTTTTATTTTTTAAAAACGCATTGCTGGAGCTATTTACGAACCCTTTAGCTTCAATTTTTGCTTCCTTATAGAGGAAGTATTGTTTTACCCTCAAATCTTCAATTGCAATTTTTTGAAATTTCTGGACATAATTCGACCCCAGGATGTCAAAAATGATGTTTAGAAAAAATGTCTGGGTGTGTGTGTGTGTGTGTGTATGTTAGCATTACGTTTGGCCCAATATCTCGAGAACCGTTATAGTTAGAAGCATCTTTTTCTTACCAAATAATAGGTCTCTCAGGGGGACAAATTCTGCCATATGTTTGAATCCGATCGAACAGTTCCAGATATATTTTTTTTAGATTTTAAAATTTTAAAAAAATCGTTTTTTGGCAAAATTATAAAAAAAAATTTAGGAAAGTTAAAATGTAAGCTTTTTATCCTATTTATTTTTTAAAAACGCATCGATTGAGCTATTTACAAACCCTCTAGCTCCTTTTCGTATGGGGTTATCAAGCTTTTAAAAATGGAAAATCTTAATAATCAATTTTTGCTTCCTCATAGAGGAAGTATTGTTTTACCCTTAAATCCTCAATCGCAATTTTTTTAAATTTCTCGACATAATTCGACCCCAGGAGTCGTTATCAAGCTTTTAAAAATGGAAAATCTTAATAACCACTTTTTGCTTCCTTATAGAGGAAGTATTGTTTTACCCTCAAATCTTCAATTGCAATTTTTTGAAATTTCTGGACATAATTCGACCCCAGGATGTCAAAAATGATGTTTAGAAAAAATGTCTGGGTGTGTGTGTGTGTGTGTGTATGTTAGCATTACGTTTGGCCCAATATCTCGAGAACCGTTATAGTTAGAAGCATCTTTTTCTTACCAAATAATAGGTCTCCCAGAGAGAGAAATTCTGCCATATGTTTGAATCCGATCGAACAGTTCGAGATATATTTTTTTTAGATTTTAAAATTTTCAAAAAATCGTTTTTTGGCAAAATTATAAAAAAAAATTTCAGAAAGTTGTAATGTAAGCTTTTTATCCTTTTTATTTTTTAAAAACGCATTGCTGGAGCTATTTACGAACCCTTTAGCTTCAATTTTTGCTTCCTTATAGAGGAAGTATTGTTTTACCCTCAAATCTTCAATTGCAATTTTTTGAAATTTCCGGACATAATTCGACCCCAGGATGTCAAAAATGATGTTTAGAAAAAATGTCTGGGTGTGTGTGTGTGTGTGTGTATGTTAGCATTACGTTTGGCCCAATATCTCGAGAACCGTTATAGTTAGAAGCATCTTTTTCTTACCAAATAATAGGTCTCTCAGGGGGACAAATTCTGCCATATGTTTGAATCCGATCGAACAGTTCCAGATATATTTTTTTTAGATTTTAAAATTTTAAAAAAATCGTTTTTTGGCAAAATTATAAAAAAAAATTTCATAAAGTTGTAATGTAAGCTTTTTATCCTTTTTATTTTTTAAAAACGCATTGCTGGAGCTATTTACGAACCCTTTAGCTTCAATTTTTGCTTCCTTATAGAGGAAGTATTGTTTTACCCTCAAATCCTTAATTGTAATTTTTTTGACATTTCTCTACATTATTTGACCCCAGGATGTCAAAAATGATGTTTAGAAAAAATGTCCGGGTGTGTGGATATATTTTCGAATACGAAAATGTTCGTAGGTGTGTGTGTGTGTGTATGTTAACATTACGTTTGGCCTAATATCTCGAGAGCCGTTATAGTTAGAAGCATCTTTTTTTTACCAAATAATAGGTCTCTTAGGGGGACAAATTCTGCCATATGTTTGAATCCGATTGATCAGTTCCAGATATAGTTTTTGTAGATTTTAAAATTTTCAAAAAATCGTTTTTTGGCAAAATTATAAAAAAACATTTAAGAAAGTTAAAATGTAAGCTTTTTCTCCTTTTTATATTTTAGAAACGCATCGATTGAGCTATTTAAGAACCCACTAGCTCCTTTTCGTATGGAGTTATCAAGCTTTTAAAAATGGAAAATCTTAATAATCAATTTTTGCTTCCTTATAGACGAAGTATTGTTTTCCTCTTAAATCTTCAATTGGAATTTTTTGACATTTCTCGACATATTTCGACCCCAGGATGTCAAAAATGATGTTTAGAAAAAATGTCCGTGGGTGTGTGTGTGTGTGTGTATGTTAACATTACGTTTGGCCCAATATCTCAAGAACCGTTATAGTTAGAAGCATTTTTTTTTTACCAAATAATAGGTCTCTCAGGGGGACAAATTCTGCCATATGTTTAAATTTGATCGATCAGTTCCAGATATATTATTTTTAGATTTAAAAATTTTTAAAAAATCAATTTTTGGCAAAATTATAAAAAAAAATTTAAGAAAGTTAAAATGTAAGCTTTTTGTCCATTTTATTTTTTAGAACGCATCGATTGAGCTATTTACGAACCATCTAGCTCCTTTTCGTATGGAGTTATCAAGCTTTTAAAAATGGAAGATCTTAATAATCAATTTTTGCTTCCTTATAGACGAAGTATTGTTTTCCCCTTAAATCTTTAATTGGAATTTTTTGACATTTCTCCACATAATTCGACCCCAGGATGTCAAAAATGATGTTTAGAAAAAATGTCCGTGGGTGTGTGTGTGTGTGTGTATGTTAACATTACGTTTGGCCCAATATCTCAAGAACCGTTATAGTTAGAAGCATCTCTTTTTTACCAAATAATAGGTCTCCCAGGGGAACAATTCTGCCATATGTTTAAATTTGATCGATCAGTTCCAGATATATTATTTTTAGATTTTAAAATTTTTAAAAAATCGTTTTTTGGCAAAATTATAAAAAAAAATTTAAGAAAGTTAAAATGTAAGCTTTTTGTCCATTATATTTTTTAAAAACGCATTGATTGAGCTATTTACGAACCATCTAGCTCCTTTTCGTATGGAGTTATCAAGCTTTTAAAAATGGAAAATCTTAATAATCAATTTTTGCTTTCTTATAGACGAAGCATTGTTTTCCTCTTAAATCCTCAACTGGAATTTGTTGACATTTCTCGACATAATTCGACCCCAGGATGTCAAAAATGATGTTTAGAAAAAATGTTCGTGGGTGTGTGTGTGTGTGTATGTTAACATTACGTTTGGCCCAATATCTCGAGAACTGTTATAGTTAGAAGCATCTTTTTTTTACCAAATAATAGGTCTCTCAGGGAGACAAATTCTGCCATATATTTAAATCCGATTGATCAGTTCCAGATATATTATTTTTAGATTTTAAAATTTTCAAAAAATCATTTTTTGGCAAAATTATAAAAAAAAATATATGAAAGTTAAAATATGAGCTTTTTGTCATTTTTATTTTTTAAAAACGCATCGATTGAGCTATTTACGAATTCTCTAGCTCCTTTTCGTATGGAGTTATCAAGCTTTTAAAACTGGAAAATCTTAATAATCAATTTTTACTTCCCTATAGACGAAGTACTGTTTTCCTCTTAAATCCTCAACTGGAATTTGTTGACATTTCTCGACATAATTCGACCCCAGGATGTCAAAAATGATGTTTAGAAAAAATGTTCGTGGGTGTGTGTGTGTGTGTGTATGTTAACATTACGTTTGGCCCAATATCTCAAGAACCGTTATAGTTAGAAGCATCTCTTTTTTACCAAATAATAGGTCTCTCAGGGGGACAAATTCTGCCATATGTTTAAATTTGATCGATCGGTTCCAGATATATTATTTTTAGATTTAAAAATTTTTAAAAAATCAATTTTTGGCAAAATTATAAAAAAAAGTTTAAGAAAGTTAAAATGTAAGCTTTTGTCCATTTTATTTTTTAAAAACGCATCGATTGAGCTATTTACGAACCATCTAGATCCTTTTCGTATGGAGTTATCAAGCTTTTAAAAATCGAAGATCTTAATAATCAATTTTTGCTTCCTTATAGACGAAGTATTGTTTTCCCCTTAAATCTTCAATTGGAATTTTTTGACATTTCTCGACATAATTCGACCCCAGGATGTCCAAAATGATGTTTAGAAAAAATGTCCGTGGGTGTGTGTGTGTGTGTATGATAACATTACGTTTGGCCCAATATCTCAAGAACCGTTATAGTTAGAAACATCTCTTTTTTACCAAATAATAGGTCTCTCAGGGGGACAAATTCTGCCATATGTTTAAATTTGATCGATCAGTTCCAGATATATTATTTTTAGATTTTAAAATTTTTAAAAAATCGTTTTTTGGCAAAATTATAAAAAAAAATTTAAGAAAGTTAAAATGTAAGCTTTTTGTCCATTATATTTTTTAAAAACGCATTGATTGAGCTATTTACGAACCATCTAGCTCCTTTTTGTATGGAGTTATCAAGCTTTTAAAAATGGAAAATCTTAATAATCAATTTTTGCTTCCTTATAGAGGAAGTATTGTTTTCCCCTTAAATCTTCAATTGGAATTTTTTGACATTTCTCGACAAAATTCGACCCCAGGATGTCAAAAATGATGTTTAGAAAAAATGTCCGTGGGTGTGTGTGTGTGTGTATGTTAACATTACGTTTGGCCCAATATCTCAAGAACCGTTATAGTTAAAAGCATCTCTTTTTTACCCAATAATAGGTCTCTCAGGGAGACAAATTCTGCCATATATTTAAATCCGATTGATCAGTTCCAGATATATTATTTTTAGATTTTAAAATTTTCAAAAAATCATTTTTTGGCAAAATTATAAAAAAAAATTTATGAAAGTTAAAATATGAGCTTTTTGTCATTTTTATTTTTTAAAAACGCATCGATTGAGCTATTTACGAATTCTCTAGCTCCTTTTCGTATGGAGTTATCAAGCTTTTAAAACTGGAAAATCTTAATAATCAATTTTTACTTCCCTATAGACGAAGTATTGTTTTCCTCTTAAATCCTCAACTGGAATTTTTTGACATTTCTCGACATAATTCGACCCCAGGATGTCAAAAATGATGTTTAGAAAAAATGTGCGGGTGTGTGTGTGTGTGTATGTTAACATTACGTTTGGCCCAATATCTCGAGAGCCGTTATAGTTAGAAGCATCTTTTTTTTACCAAATAATAGGTCTCTTAGGGGGACAAATTCTGCCATACGTTTGAATCCGATTGATCAGTTCCAGATATAGTTTTTGTAGATTTTAAAATTTTCAAAAAATCGTTTTTTGGCAAAATTATAAAAAAACATTTAAGAAAGTTAAAATGTAAGCTTTTTCTCCTTTTTATATTTTAGAAACGCATCGATTGAGCTATTTAAGAACCCACTAGCTCCTTTTCGTATGGAGTTATCAAGCTTTTAAAAATGGAAAATCTTAATAATCAATTTTTGCTTCCTTATAGACGAAGTATTGTTTTCCCCTTAAATCTTCAATTGGAATTTTTTGACATTTCTCGACATAATTCGACCGTAGGATGTCCAAAATGATGTTTAGAATATATGTCCTTGTGTGTGTGTGTGTGTGTGTGTATGTTAACATTACGTTTGGCCCAATATCTCGAGAACCGTTATAGTTAAAAGCATCTTTTTTTTACCAAATAATAGGTCTCTCCGGGGGACAAATTCTGCCATATGTTTGAATCCGATCGAACAGTTCCAGATATATTTTTTTTAGATTTTAAAATTTTTAAAAAATCGTTTTTTGGCAAAATTATAAAAAAAATTTAAGAAAGTTGTAATGTAAGCATTTATCCTTTTCATTTTTTAAAAACGCATTGCTTAAGATATTTACGAACCCTCTAGCTCCTTTTCGTATGGAGTCATCAAGCTTTTAAAAATGGAAAATCCTAATAATCAATGTTTGCTTCCTTATAGCGGAAGTATTGTTTTACCCTCAAATCCTCAATTGGAATTTTTTGACATTTCTCGACATAATTCGACCGAAGGATGTCAAAAATGATGTTTAGAATATATGTCCTTGTGTGTGTGTGTGTGTGTGTTAACATTACGTTTGGCCCAATATCTCGAGAACCGTTATAGTTAAAAGCATCTTTTTTTACCAAATAATAGGTCTCTCAGGGGGACAAATTCTGCTATATGTTTGAATCCGATCGAACAGTTCCAGATATATTTTTTTTAGATTTTAAAATTTTCAAAAAATCGTTTTTTGGCAAAATTATATAAAAAAATTTAAGAAAGTTAAAATGTAAGCTTTTTATCCTTTTTTTTTATAAACGCATCGATTGTGCTATTTACGAACCCTCTAGCTCCTTTTCGTATGGAGGTATCAAGCTTATAAAAATGGAAAATCTTAATAATCAATTTTTGCTTCCTTATAGAGGAAGTATTGTTTTACCCTAAAATCCTCAATTGGAATTTTTTGACATTTCTCGACATAATTCGACCCCAGGATGTCAAAAATGATGTTTAGAAAAAATGTCCGTGGGTGTGTGTGTGTGTGTGTGTGTATGTTAACATTACGTTTGGCCCAATATCTCGAGAACCGTTATAGTTAGAAGCATCTTTTTTTTACCAAATAATAGGTCTCTCAGGGAGACAAATTCTGCCATATGTTTGAATCCGATTGATCAGTTCCAGATATATTATTTTTAGATTTTAAAATTTTCAAAAAATCGTTTTTTGGCAAAATTATAAAAAAAAATTTAAGAAAGTTGAAATGTAAGCTTTTTATCCTTTTTATTTTTAAAAACGCATTACTTAAGCTTTTTACGAACCCTCTAGCTCCTTTTTGTATGGAGTTACCAAGCTTTTAAAAATGGAAAATCTTAATAATCAATTTTTTCTTCCTCATAGAGGAAGTCTTGTTTTACCCTTAAATCCTCAATTAAAATTTTTTGACATTTCTCGACATTATTCGATTCTAGGATGTCAAAAATGATGTTTAGAAAAAATGTCCGTGTGTGTGTGTGTGTGTATGTTAACATTACGTTTGGCACACTATCTCGAGAACCGTTATAGTTAGAAGCATCTTTTTTTGTGCCAAATAATAGGTCTCTTAGGGGGACAAATTTTGTTATATGTTTAAAAGCCGATCGATCAGTTTTAGATATAATTTTTTTAGATTTTAAAATTTACAAAAAATCGTTTTTTGGCAAAATTATATAATAAAATTAAAGAAAGTTGAAATAGTAGCTTTTTGTCCTTTTTATTTTTTAAAAACGCATTGCTTGAGCTATTTACGAACACTCTAGCTCATTTTCGTATGGAGTTATCAAGCTTTTAAAAATGGTACATCTAAATAATCAATTTTTACTTCCTTATAGACGAAGTATTGTTTTACCCTCAAATCCTCAAATGGCATTTTTTGACATTTCTCGACATAATTCGACCGTAGGATGTCTAAAATGATGTTTAGAATATATGTCCTTGTGTGTGTGTGTGTATGTTAACATTACGTTTGGCCCAATATCTCGAGAACCGTTATAGTTAGAAGCATCTTTTTTTACTAAATAATAGGACGCTCAAGGGGACAAATTCTGCCATATGTTTGAATCCGATCGATCAGTACCAGATATATGTTTTTTAGATTTTAACATTTCCAAAAAGTCGTTTTTTGGCAAAATTATATAATAAAATTTAAGAAAGTTGAAATTTAAGCTTTTTATCCTTTTTATTTTTTAAAAACGCATTAATTAAACTATTTACAAACCCTCTAGCTCCTTTTCGTATGGAGTTATCAAGCTTTTAAAAATGGACAATCTTAATAATCAATTTTTACTTTCTTATAGACGAAGTATTGTTTTACCCTCAAATCCTCAATTGAAATTTTTTGACATTTCTCGACATAATTCGACCGCAGGATGTCAAAAATGATGTTAAGAATATATGTCCTTGTGTGTGTGTGTGTCTGTATGTTAACATTACGTTTGGCCCAATATCTCGAGAACCGTTATAGTAAGAAGCATCTTTTTTTTGCCAAATAATAGGTCTTTTAGGGGGACAAATTCTGCCATATGTTTAAATCCGATCGACCAGTTCCAGATATAATTTTTTTAGATTTTAAAATTTCCAAAAAATCGTTTTTTGGCAAAATTATAAAATAAAATTTAAGAAAGTTGAAATGTAAGCTTTTTATCCTTTTTATTTTTTAAAAACGCATTGCTTGAGTTATTTACGAACCCTCTAGCTCCTTTTCGTATGGAGTTATCAAGCTTTTAAAAATGGAAAATTTAATAATCAATTTTTACTTCCCTATAGACGAAGTATTGTTTTCCCCTTTAATCCTCAACTGGAATTTTTTGACATTTCTCGACATAATTCGACCCCAGGATGTCAAAAATGATGTTTAGAAAAAATGTCCGTGGGTGTGTGTGTGTGTGTGTGTATGTTAAGATTACGTTTGGCCCAATATCTCGAGAACCGTTATAGTTAGAAGCATCTTTTTTTTACCAAATAATACGTCTCTCAGGCAGACAAATTCTGCTATATATTTGAATCCTATTGATCAGTTCCAGTTATATTATATTTAGATTTAAAAATTTTCAAAAAATCGTTTTTTGGCAAAATTATAAAAAAAAATGTATGCAAGTTAAAATATGAGCTTTTTGTCCTTTTTATTTTTTAAAAACGCATCGATTGAGCTATTTACGAATTCTGTAGCTGCTTTTCGTATGGAGTTATCAAGCTTTTAAAAATGGAAAATCTTAATAATCAATTTTTGCTTCCTTGTAGACAAAGTATTGTTTTCCCCTTAAATCTTCAATTGGAATTTTTTAACATTTCTCGACATAATTCGACCCCAGGATGTCAAAAATGATGTTTAGAAAAAATGTCCGAGGGTGTGTGTGTGTGTGTGTGTATGTTAACATTACGTTTGGCCCAATATCTCAAGAACCGTTATAGTTAGAAGCATCTCTTTTTTACCAAATGATAGGTCTCTCAGGGGGACAAATTCTGCTATATGTTTAAATTTGATTGATCAGTTCCAGATATATTATTTTTAGATTTTAAAATTTTTAAAAAATCGTTTTTTGGCAAAATTATAAAAAAACATTTAAGAAAGTTAAAATGTAAGCTTTTTCTCCTTTTTATATTTTAGAAACCCATCGATTGAGCTATTTAAGAACCCACTAGCTCCTTTTCGTATGGAGTTATCAAGCTTTTAAAAATGGAAAATCTTAATAATCAATTTTTGCTTTCTTATAGACGAAGCATTGTTTTCCTCTTAAATCCTCAACTGGAATTTGTTGACATTTCTCGACATAATTCGACCCCAGGATGTCAAAAATGATGTTTAGAAAAAATGTTCGTAGGTGTGTGTGTGTGTGTATGTTAACATTACGTTTGGCCCAATATCTCGAGAGCCGTTATAGTTAGAAGCATCTTTTTTTTACCAAATAATAGGTCTCTTAGGGGGACAAATTCTGCCATATGTTTGAATCCGATTGATCAGTTCCAGATATAGTTTTTGTAGATTTTAAAATTTTCAAAAAATCGTTTTGTGGCAAAATTATAAAAGAACATTTAAGAAAGTTAAAATGTAAGCTTTTTCTCCTTTTTATATTTTAGAAACGCATCGATTGAGCTATTTAAGAACCCACTAGCTCCTTTTCGTATGGAGTTATCAAGCTTTTAAAAATGGAAAATCTTAATAATCAATTTTTGTTTCCTTATAGACGAAGTATTGTTTTCCCCTTAAATCTTCAATTGGAATTTTTTGACATTTCTCGACATATTTCGACCCCAGGATGTCAAAAATGATGTTTAGAAAAAATGTCCGTGGGTGTGTGTGTGTGTGTGTATGTTAACATTACGTTTGGCCCAATATCTCAAGAACCGTTATAGTTAGAAGCATTTTTTTTTTACCAAAAAATAGGTCTCTCAGGGGGACAAATTCTGCCATATGTTTAAATTTGATCGATCAGTTCCAGATATATTATTTTTAGATTTAAAAATTTTTAAAAAATCAATTTTTGGCAAAATTATAAAAAAAAATTTAAGAAAGTTAAAATGTAAGCTTTTTGTCTATTTTATTTTTTAAAACGCATCGATTGAGCTATTTACGAACCATCTAGCTCCTTTTCGTATGGAGTTATCAAGCTTTTAAAAATGGAAGATCTTAATAATCAATTTTTGCTTCCTTATAGACGAAGTATTGTTTTCCCCTTAAATCTTTAATTGGAATTTTTTGACATTTCTCGACATAATTCGACCCCAGGATGTCAAAAATGATGTTTAGAAAAAATGACCGTGGGTGTGTGTGTGTGTGTGTATGTTAACATTACGTTTGGCCCAATATCTCAAGAACCGTTATAGTTAGAAGCATCTCTTTTTTACCAAATAATAGGTCTCTCAAGAGGACAAATTCTGCCATATGTTTAAATTTGATCGATCAGTTCCAGATATATTATTTTTAGATTTTAAAATTTTTAAAAAATCGTTTTTTGGCAAAATTATAAAAAAAAATTTAAGAAAGTTAAAATGTAAGCTTTTTGTCCATTATATTTTTTAAAAACGCATTGATTGAGCTATTTACGAACCATCTAGCTCCTTTTCGTATGGAGTTATCAAGCTTTTAAAAATGGAAAATCTTAATAATCAATTTTTGCTTTCTTATAGACGAAGCATTGTTTTCCTCTTAAATCCTCAACTGGAATTTGTTGACATTTCTCGACATAATTCGACCCCAGGATGTCAAAAATGATGTTTAGAAAAAATGTTCGTGGGTGTGTGTGTGTGTGTATGTTAACATTACGTTTGGCCCAATATCTCGAGAACCGTTATAGTTAGAAGCATCTTTTTTTTACCAAATAATAGGTCTCTCAGGGAGACAAATTCTGCCATATATTTAAATCCGATTGATCAGTTCCAGATATATTATTTTTAGATTTTAAAATTTTCAAAAAATCATTTTTTGGCAAAATTATAAAAAAAAATTTATGAAAGTTAAAATATGAGCTTTTTGTCATTTTTATTTTTTAAAAACGCATCGATTGAGCTATTTACGAATTCTCTAGCTCCTTTTCGTATGGAGTTATCAAGCTTTTAAAACTGGAAAATCTTAATAATCAATTTTTACTTCCCTATAGACGAAGTATTGTTTTCCTCTTAAATCCTCAACTGGAATTTGTTGACATTTCTCGACATAATTCGACCCCAGGATGTCAAAAATGATGTTTAGAAAAAACGTCCGTGGGTGTGTGTGTGTGTGTGTATGTTAACATTACGTTTGGCCCAATATCTCGAGAGCCGTTATAGTTAGAAGCATCTTTTTTTTACCAAATAATAGGTCTCTTAGGGGGACAAATTCTGCCATATGTTTGAATCCGATTGATCAGTTCCAGATATAGTTTTTGTAGATTTTAAAATTTTCAAAAAATCGTTTTTTGGCAAAATTATAAAAAAACATTTAAGAAAGTTAAAATGTAAGCTTTTTCTCCTTTTTATATTTTAAAAACGCATCGATTGAGCTATTTAAGAACCCACTAGCTCCTTTTCGTATGGAGTTATCAAGCTTTTAAAAATGGAAAATCTTAATAATCAATTTTTGCTTCCTTATAGACGAAGTATTGTTTTCCCCTTAAATCTTCAATTGGAATTTTTTGACATTTCTCGACATAATTCGACCCCAGGATGTCAAAAATGATGTTTAGAAAAAATGTCCGTGGGTGTGTGTGTGTGTGTGTGTATGTTAACATTACGTTTGGCCCAATATCTCAAGAACCGTTATAGTTAGAAGCATCTCTTTTTTACCAAATAATAGGTCTCTCAGGGGGACAAATTCTGCCATATGTTTAAATTTGATCGATCAGTTCCAGATATATTATTTTTAGATTTAAAAATTTTTAAAAAATTAATTTTTGGCAAAATTATAAAAAAAAATTTAAGAAAGTTAAAATGTAAGCTTTTTGTCCATTTTATTTTTTAAAACGCATCGATTGAGCTATTTACGAACTATCTAGCTCCTTTTCGTATGGAGTTATCAAGCTTTTAAAAATGGAAGATCTTAATAATCAATTTTTGCTTCCTTATAGACGAAGTATTGTTTTCCCCTTAAATCTTCAATTGGAATTTTTTGACATTTTTCAACATAATTCGACCCCAGGATGTCAAAAATGATGTTTAGAAAAAATGTCCGTGGGTGTGTGTGTGTGTATGTTAACATTACGTTTGGCCCAATATCTCAAGAACCGTTATAGTTAGAAGCATCTCTTTTTTACCAAATAATAGGTCTCTTAGGGGGACAAATTCTGCCATATGTTTAAATTTGATCGATCAGTTCCAGATATATTATTTTTAGATTTTAAAATTTTAAAAAAATCGTTTTTTGGCAAAATTATAAAAAAAAATTTAAGAAAGTTAAAATGTAAGCTTTTTGTCCATTTTATTTTTTAAAACGCATCGATTGAGCTATTTACGAACCATCTAGCTCCTTTTCGTATGGAGTTATCAAGCTTTTAAAAATGGAAGATCTTAATAATCAATTTTTACTTCCCTATACACGAAGTATTGTTTTCCTCTTAAATCCTCAACTGGAATTTGTTGACATTTCTCGACATAATTCGACCCCAGGATGTCAAAAATGATGTTTAGAAAAAATGTTCGTGGGTGTGTGTGTGTGTGTATGTTAACATTACGTTTGGCCCAATATCTCGAGAGCCGTTATAGTTAGAAGCATCTTTTTTTTACCAAATAATAGGTCTCTTAGGGGGACAAATTCTGCCATATGTTTGAATCCGATTGATCAGTTCCAGATATAGTTTTTGTAGATTTTAAAATTTTCAAAAAATCGTTTTTTGGCAAAATTATAAAAAAACATTTAAGAAAGTTAAAATGTAAGCTTTTTTTCCTTTTTATATTTTAGAAACGCAACGATTGAGCTATTTAAGAACCCACTAGCTCCTTTTCGTATGGAGTTATCAAGCTTTTAAAAATGGAAAATCTTAATAATCAATTTTTGCTTCCTTATAGACGAAGTATTGTTTTCCCCTTAAATCTTCAATTGGAATTTTTTGACATTTCTCGACATAATTCGACCCCAGGATGTCAAAAATGATGTTTAGAAAAAATGTCCGTGGGTGTGTGTGTGTGTGTGTGTATGTTAACATTACGTTTGGCTCAATATCTCAAGAACCGTTATAGTTAGAAGCATCTCTTTTTTACCAAATAATAGGTCTCTTAGGGGGACAAATTCTGTCATATGTTTAAATTTGATCGATCAGTTCCAGATATATTATTTTTAGATTTAAAAATTTTTAAAAAATCAACTTTTGGCAAAATTATAAAAAAAAATTTAAGAAAGTTAAAATGTAAGCTTTTTGTCCATTTTATTTTTTAAAACGCATCGATTGAGCTATTTACGAACCATCTAGCTCCTTTTCGTATGGAGTTATCAAGCTTTTAAAAATGGAAGATCTTAATAATCAATTTTTGCTTCCTTATAGACGAAGTATTGTTTTTCCCTTAAATCTTCAATTGGAATTTTTTGACATTTCTCGACAAAATTCGACGCCAGGATGTCAAAAATGATGTTTAGAAAAAATGTCCGTGGGTGTGTGTGTGTGTGTGTATGTTAACATTACGTTTGGCCCAATATCTCAAGAACCGTTATAGTTAGAAGCATCTCTTTTTTACCAAATAATAGGTTTCTCAGGGGGACAAATTCTGCCATATGTTTAAATTTGATCGATCAGTTCCAGATATATTATTTTTAGATTTTAAAATTTTTAAAAAATCGTTTTTTGGCAAAATTATTAAAAAATTTAAGAAAGTTAAAATGTAAGCTTTTTGTCCATTATATTTTTTAAAAACGCATCGATTGAGCTATTTACGAACCATCTAGCTCCTTTTCGTATGGAGTTATCAAGCTTTTAAAAATGGAAAATCTTAATAATCAATTTTTGCTTCCTCATAGAGGAAGTATTGTTTTACCCTCAAATCCTCAATTGAAATTTTTTGACATTTCTCGACAGAATTCGACCTCAGGATGTCAAAAATGATGTTTAGAATAAATGTCCTTGCGTGTGTGTGTGTGTGTGTGTGTGTGTGTGTGTATGTTAACATTACGTTTGGTCCAATATCTCGAGAACCGTTATAGTTAGAAGCATCTATTTTTTACAAAATAATAGGTCTCTTAGGGGGACAAATTCTGCCATATGTTTAAATCTGATCGATCAGTTCCAGATATATTGTTTTTAGATTTTAAAATTTTTTAAAAAAATCGTTTGTTGACAAATTTATAAAAAAAAATTTAAGAAAGTTAAAATGTAAGCTTCTTATTCTTTTTATTTTTTAAAAAGTTTTTTTTTAAGTCCCACATGCGCCTTAGACATTTTATTTCTGTCCTTTTATAATAAAACTGTTTAGTATAGGAGTTCTTAGGATATTTACGCTTACTTTTAGGAATAGAAAAAATTTATTTTGTAGAAGATTTTTTTTATGCCATATGAAGCCTTTAATGTTGAGCCGCGCAGGGTCATTGTTCATATTTTCTTACTGTCTATTATTAATTTATTTACCGTTGTGTTTCATATTAGCTCTAAGCTTATTTTATATATTTACTTAGAAAAATTATCCCCAGGGTAGTTGAGGACCATATTTTTTCACACTTTTTCAATTTTATATTTAATATTGTCATCTGTGTTGAAATTTCTTTATTTTATAGTTTTTAAACTTATCGCTCATATTGTTTCCTTGGTTACAAATGTGGAAGGTTTTTTTGTAATGGCGGATAAGTTTGTAGCAAAAAAATCTAGGAACAATTGAAATATTATTATTTTATTTTTTTTTTTTACAAATCAAGTTTAGGAGAGGAAAAAATGCATTTACGCACTTGTTCGTGTAGGACTCGACCACGTGCTGTGGTAATACCTCACTAAAACAACCTCTTTCATTCTTGCCTTACGTACAGTACCGTCGGAAATTGTCAGTCCACCCATTTTTTAAGGTTTAAAAAACATCTTTAAACGTACAAAGTACAAATATTAAAATTTTTTTGTGTTCATTTCCTTAAAGTAGATAAAATTTTGAGGAAAATACGGCCTGAGTGCAGTGAGTTAGTCAATTCTTGCATTGCTTAGGCATTAATGTGCAATTTTTTTCCTAGCATATGCAAGGCTCGGAAGTAGGACCAAAAAGTATAAAAAAATTATTGTTTATATCTTCATATCAAATACAGCTATATAAAATATACCAAGGTCATAATTGTCAATAACTTTCGGAAGTAAGTAATATAATATATATATTGGAATTTTAAAAATTATTTTTATGTCAAAATAGTGTCTTCAAAATTTGATAAATTTTTTGGTCCAACTTCCGAGCCTTGCATATGCTAGGAAAAAATTTGCACATTAATGCTTAAACAACAATGTTATTCTCCAGTAAATTCCCTTTAAAAGAAGCATAGAAACTTTAAAAAAACCTTTATTATTTTAAGAGTAATTTCAATTTTTGTAAAACATTAAAAATCCTACATTTTTTAACATATTTCAATGAAAAATTAACTAACTCACTCCACTCATGCCTGATTTTCCTCAAAATTTTATCTACTTTAAGGAAATAAACACAGAAAAATTTTAATAATTATACTTTGTACGTTCTACTGAATCTACTGAACTCTAAGTTCAGTAGACCTCTCCCTCCCCGATCTCGCGGAAGGTAAATTCGAGGCACGGAAGACTTTGGATGATGACTTCGATGAATTGTCATCATCTTGCGAGTTTCTCTGTCTAGCATCTTCAGCTCATTCACATTCCACTTAACTGCTCCAAAGGTATAGAGAAGCAAAGGAATGGCTTATGTATTTGTGGCTTGTATCTTATTCTTCCTAGATAATTCGGAAGACCAAATTTTTCTGAGAAGACCACGATATTTTGTTTGGAGACGATCTTTAAGCTGACGCACATCTTGAGTCTCCGCTTGTGGAATTCCAAGATATGCGTATGTTTCTCCTTGACCTATATGATGAATGGCGTTGCCACCAATGAGCTGAAGATCCTCAGAGTCGCCTGGTGTTTCAGATGTTTCACGTCTTCCCTTACTTAAGTGGAAAACGGCACATTTATCCAATCCAAATTCCATTCCAATTGCTCTGGAATACTTGGCTACTGCAAACACTACATTTTTAAGTTCTTCTCTATTAGATCCATAGATCTTAAGATCGTCCATGTAGAAAAGATGGTTGATCTTATTAACTCTATTTCTTGGTTTGCCACACATGTATCAAGAGCGATTTTTCGGAGCACAATAGACAGAGGCAAAAGAGAGATGCAGAAAAGTAGAGGACTGAGTGAGTCACCTTGAAAAACTCCTCTCCTAAAAGAGATGATGTTAGTTATCATCTGCTGTTTGTTGGATGATATAACAAACCTTGTCCTCCACATGAGCATCAGCTCTTTCAAGCATCTCACGATGTTTGGATGTACCTGTAAGCAATCAAGGAGCTTGATGATCAGCTCATGACTCGTAGAGTCGAATGCTTTACGGTAATCAATCCAAGCCATTGACAAGTTGCGTCGATAAACTATCGAGTCTTGGGTAACGCACCTATCTATTAATAGGTTTTCCCTACAACCTGCCAGGCCTCTTTTGCACCCACGTTGTTCACTTATTGCACTCCAAACTGGCTTTATAGATGTTAATATCCTTTCTTTTAGGATGCCAGTAAATAGCTTGTAACAGGTGTTAAGACAAGCTATCGGTCTATAATTTTTTGGATTAGACAAATCTCCTGATTTTGGTAAGAGTACCGTTCGACCTTCCACCAACCACTGTGGTACGGGATGTTCTCCGCAAAGAAAGGTTGAAAAGATGCGGGCTAAATGTCGGTGAGTTGAAGTAAACTTCTTCCACCATAGATTATTAATTTTATCTGGCCCGGGTGCTGAAAAGTTCTTAGTTTTAGCAATTATATTTCTAACCTCTTGCTCAGTAATTGGCGGACATGCCTCACTAGGATGGTCAAGCCCCTGTTCAAGACAGAAGCTTCTGAAGAGTGGTAAAGACGCATCCTTCTCGTTGACTGTATAGGACGTCCCATTGATGTTTCTCCAGAAAGTTTCAACCTCTTCATGACATGGGGGGTTAACAACGACTGATGTTGGTGGACTGAACAGGCGGGAGGGATTAGTAACAAAGATATTATTTTGCTTAATCCTGTCAATCCGTCGTTCTAAACGTTCTCTTATGACTACAAGAGAACGTATCTTCTCAATCCAATGTTGCTTGATGGTCTGCAATTTTGATTTTTTCAAAGTGTGATGCAATCTTTTTAGAGTTTTGTCAATTTCCAAAACTCTTGATGTAAAACTTTTATTCAATTCTAGATACGCTATCACACTCTGTAATTGAGAAGCATGTCATCGAGCCACCCCTATCTTGAACTGTACTTGTTTGATTCGTTTGCAGGTCTTAGACACTCGCTCTGAAACAGACTTCCTGTTACTTTCACGAAGCAAGGACACTGCTTTATCATACACCGCACAGTTCAATGTCCAGAGATCTACATTTTCAGGGAGTAATGAGAGTTCTTGATTTCCCTCAGCCATTTTCTCCATTTTTATGGAAACCTTAAGATGAATTTTTGTTTCCCTTGATCTCATGTTCCCATCTTCAGTCGTTGGTGTTGGTGTGTCGAGAACTTGTATGTTCTCTGAGGGATGTTCTTCTTCTCGTAGAAAAGCCTCATGTCCCCTTTTCCTTAGAGAGGATACCTGGTCTCTTAGATACTGAGGCGTCATTTCTGCGTATTGGGGGTACATTTCGACCCATCGCATATGCAGCCTTAGCATATATCCTCTTCTGCCTGGAGAACTGTTTTGCCAACACAACAAGATGTCCTTCCGAAGTTGGCCCGTCCATTTGAAACGCTCTCGAGTTTGTCCCGGGTCATTGCCTGTTCGTGCCTGTTATTCTTTTTTTTTTTTTACAAAACAAGTTTAGGAGAGGAAAAAATGCATTTATGCACTTGTTCGTGTGGGACTCGACCACGTGCTGTGGTAATACCTTACTAAAACAACCTCTCCCATTCTTGCCTTACGTATTCTTATCCGCTTTTGCTCCTTCCGTCCTGAAAGGTAAGCAAAAGCGCGATTCTTTAGCTCAAGATGTTATAAGTTCACTGTTCTTTAGGTGTTCCTATCCCTTGCCGCTGTTCTTCTTACGCGGTGGCCAGAAACGCTATTAGATGCTTCTTTGGAGCTACCTTCGTGATATTACATTATGAAGAACAGTGCATACGAACCGTCAATGCTTCAGCGTGACGTTCGCAATTCGGTATCTTTTTCAATTGGCTTACAAATAAAGCTTTAATCCATCCCAAACAGCCTAGTATGAGAACAATTAATCGGATTTTATAACCTGGATACATTCGACTCAGTTCGAACATAAGATCTTGATATTTCGTCCGCTTCTCATCCTCCTTTTGAATGATGTTGCCCTTAGCAGGAGCCGAAAACTCTATCACGCAAATGATATTACTTTTATGATCCTGGAGTACAATGTCAGGCTTAGTAGCACTGATACGAGGAGTTGTAGGAAAAGAAAAATTCCAGTAGATCTTACACTGTTCATTTTCCACAACGGACTCCTGATCCCCTTGGACATACGGCAAGATGGGCTCCTTATCAATAGTATACTGGTGTCGAAGGTGATAATACAGCACCTTGAGAGCAGCATTATGTCTTTCTACATACCTGTAACATGCATACTTCGGACACGCACTTAGAATGTGACCAAGTGTTTCCGGGTATAGCATACATGCTCGACAGTTGTTATTGTCGACAGGTATATGCATCACACGACTGCGGTACACCAGAGTATTAATTACACCATCCTGACAAGCGAACAAAAATCCTTCAGTCTCCGATCTCAAACCAGCAGATTTAAGGAAAGCAAATGTCAAGCCTTGAGACAATCCTATTTCACTTATGAGATTAAAGAATTGCCCGTGAACAGGTTTGCTTTTATGTTCCTGTAACAAAAGCGCTTGTTCTGCCTCCTTGACACACTTTTTAAGCATCAATGGTGTTAACGATGCTAACCCTTGCTCCATATCACTGGTTTAAAATGGGAGACTAAGTTCATCTGCAGCTCTTTCTGCCGCACGATATAAGAACGCCCCAACATTTGCAATTTCATGATGGTGGACAAATTGCATAAGAGGATCTCTACTGTTCATCAGTGAACAAGCTGCAGCCAGTACAATTCTTCGATGAAGACACTCTAAACCCAATAGACCTCTTCCTCCCCGATCTCGTGGAAGGTCAATTCTATGCACGGAAGATCTTGGATGATGAGTACGATGGATTGCCATCATCTTGCGGGTTTCTCTATCTAGTATTTTCAACTCATTCACATTCCACTTAACAGCTCCAAATGTATAGAGAAGTAAAGGAATGGCTAATGTATTTGTGGCCTGTATTTTGTTCTTCCCCGACAATTCGGAAGACCAAATTTTTCTGAGAAGCCCACGATACTTTGTTTGGAGACGATCTTTAAGCTCCCACGAATCTTGAGACTCCGACTGTGGAACTCCAAGATATGTGTAAGTCTCTCCACCACCAAGATGTTGAATGGTGTTCTGTCCTATTGCCACTCCCAACTGAACCCAGATCTCCATTTGAGAGAGATCTATTGTGGGTGGCACTGCGCGTTACAGTCGTCGTAACCGCATCTTCTCTGTGTAGGTGGTTAACCCAGCACAGAGTGGACAATTGTTTCGGGTGCCCACCCCTATCTGACATTGGTCCGCCCCGGGTATTTGAATTGCCCGGTTCCCCCCATATCTGGGAGGATTTCCCCTATCCGCCACCTGGGGAGGCGCTCGATTGGGATGTCAAAAACCCCACCTTAGATGACACTCAAACACTTGGCCAAGTGGACCAAGTATTTCCTTGGTGTTCGGAACAGGGCATCTATGCTGACCCAACATTCTTGCCTTACGTACTCTTATCCGCTTTTGCTCCTTCCGTCCTGAACGGTAATCAAGAGCGCGATTCTTTTGCTCGAGGTGTTTTCAGTTCACTGTTCTGTAGGTGTCCCTGTCCCTTGCCGCTGTTGTTCTTACGCGGTGGCCAGAAACGCTATTGGATGCTTTTTTAGGGCTACCTTCGTTATATTATATTATGAAGAACAGTGCTGTCGGACCAGATTAAGTGAACTCAGAAAGACAGCCTTTCGCATACGATCCGTCACACAGTGGGGAATACTGAAAAAACGGGGCTCAAAATAGGCTAGAGCCTTCAATTTTCATCGGATTAAAACTTTTTTTTTTTAAATACTCTGCATTAAATTCCAAAAAACTCTGTTAAGACCGATTTTATAATTTTTTGTTATTGTGTAAATAAAATTAATGTAAACCGTATAAACAATTGTAATATTTTGGTTTTTGCAGAATATACTTCCATAAATTGCTTTAATATTTTAGAACTCAATTAGCCTAAAGATCCTGAAATACAAACAGTAAAAATATATTGTTTAAATAATGCTAGTTAATTGTTATAAACAAATTATGTAAACAAATTAACATTTTTCATCGTTTTCAATTGAAAACCCTTTTTTACCACAAATTAACTAAATCTTATGTTAGAAAATATAACTCATTACAAAGTGTCAGTATATGCATATAATTATAAATGTTATAAACAATTAGTATAAACAAATATTAAATACAGCATCTAAAGAACTAAAAAAATTGTTATTTTTTTAAGTCATGTTTTATTTTAGAAATTGATTAACCTGAAAATCCATAAATACAAACAGTGAAAGTATATTGTTTAAATAATGCTAGTTAATTGTTATAAACAAATTTTATAAACAAATTCCCACTTTTCATTGTTTTCAACTGAAAACTCTTTCTTTATTCAAATTAACTAAAACTTATGTTAGAAAATATACCTCATTACAAAGTGTCAGTATATGCATATAATTATAGATGTTTTAAACAATTAGTATAAAGAAATATAAATTACAGCTTCTAATGAAATAAAAAAATTGTTATTTTTTAAGTCGTGTTTTCTTTTGGAAATCGATAAACCTGGAAATCCTGAAATACAAACAGTAAAAATAAATTGTTTAAATAATGCTAGTTAAATTGTTATAAACAAATTATATAAACAAATTCCCACTTTTCCTCGTTTTCAACTGAAATCCTCGCTGAAAACTCTTTCTTTGTTACAATACTTTCACTGTTTGTATTTCTAGATTTTCAGGTTAATCAATTTTTAAAATAAAACATGACTTAAAAATATAACAATTTTTTTAGTTCTTTAGATGCTGTATTTAATATTTGTTTATACTTATTGTTTATAACATTTATAATTATATGCATATACTGACACTTTGTAATGAGTTATATTTTCTAACATAAGTTTTAGTTAATTTGTGGTAAAAAAGGGTTTTCATTCGAAAACGATAAAAAGTGGGAATTTGTTTATAAAATTTGTTTATAACAATTAACTAGCATTATTTAAACAATATACTTTCACTGTTTGTATTTATGGATTTTCAGGTTAATCAATTTCTGAAATAAAACATGACTTAAAAAAATAACAATTTTTTTAGTTCTTTAGATGCTGTATTTAATATTTGTTTATACTAATTGTTTATAACATTTATAATTATATGCATATACTGACACTTTGTAATGAGTTATATTTTCTAACATAAGTTTTAGTTAATTTGTGGTAAAAAAGGGTTTTTAATTGAAAACGATGAAAAGTGGGAATTTGTTTATAAAATTTGTTTATAACAATTAACTAGCATTATTTCAACAACATACTTTCACTGTTTCTATTTATGGATTTTCAGGTTAATCAATTTCTAAAATAAAACATGACTTAAAAAAATAACAATTTTTTTAGTTCTTTAGATGCTGTATTTAATATTTGTTTATACTAATTGTTTATAACATTCATAATTATATGCATATACTAACACTTTGTAATAAGGTATATTTTCTAACATAAGTTTTAGTTAATTTGTGGTAAAAAAGGGTTTTCATTTGAAAACGATAAAAAGTGGGAATTTGTTTATAAAATTTGTTTATAACAATTAACTAGCATTATTTAAACAATAAACTTTCACTGTTTGTATTTATGGATTTTCAGGTTAATCAATTTCTAAAATAAAACATGACTTAAAAAAATAACAATTTTTTTAATTCTTTAGATGCTGTATTTAAAATTTGTTTATTCTAATTGTTTATAACATTTATAATTATATGCATATACTGACACTTTGTAATGAGTTATATTTTCTAACATAAGTTTTAGTTAATTTGTGGTAAAAAAGGGTTTTCAATTGAAAACGATGAAAAATGTTAATTTGTTTACATAATTTGTTTATAACAATTAACTAGCATTATTTAAACAATATATTTTTACTGTTTGTATTTCAGGATCTTCAGGCTAATTGATTTCTAAAATATTAAAGCAATTTATGGTAGTATATTCTGCAAAAACCAAAATATTATAATTGTTTATACGGTTTACATTAATTTTATTTAAACAATAACAAAAAATTAAAAAATTGGCCTCGACAGAGTTTTTTTGGAATTTAATGCAGAGTATTAAAAAAAAAAAAAGTTTAAATCCGATGAAAATTGAAGGCTGTAGCTTATTTTTGCCCCGTTTTTTCAGTATTCCCTACTGTGCGTCAATGCTTCAGCTTGACGTTCACAGTTTGGTATCTTTTTCAATTGGCTTATAAATGAAGCTTTAATCCCTCCCAAACAGTCTAGTATGAGAACAATTAATCGGATTTTAATGGAAACCTTGAGATGAATTTTGGTTTCCCTCGAACTCATGTTTCCATCTTCGGTTGCGGGCGTTGGTGTTTCACACAAAATTCGTGTGTTCTCTGAGGGGTCTTCTTGGTCTTGGAGAAGAGCTTCATATCCCCTTTTTCTCAGAGAGGATACCTGATCTCTTAAGTACTGACGCGTCATTTCCGCGTATTGTGGGTGTATATTGATCCATCGCGCATGAAACCTCTGCATGTATCCTCTTCTGTTAGGGGAACTATTTTGCCAACACAACAAAATGTCCCTCCGAAGTTGATCTGTCCACTTTAACCTTAATCGAGCTTGTCCCTTGTCGTTACTTAGTCGTCGCCTGGGTTCTATCCTATTGCCACGCCCAACTGAACCCTGATCTCCATCCGAGAGAGACCTATTGTGGGTGGCACTGCGCGTTACAGTCGTCGTAACCGCAAATACTCTGTGTGGGAGGTTATCCCAACACAGAGTGGACAATTATATCGGGTGCCCACCCCTATTTGACTTTTGGTCCGCCCCGGGTATTTTAGTTTCCTCGGTACCTCCCATATCTGAGAGGCCTTCCCCTATCCGCCACCTGGGGAGGCGCCCGATTGGGGTGTCAAAAACCCCATCTCAAATGCCATTCAAGTACTTGACCCAGTCAGCTCAGAAATTCTGTGATATCCAGTAAAGGGTACCACAATTCCTTAACCAACACGATCAAATTCCTATACGATGTTCTGTAATGGTCATTTTAGTACTGAGCCAAGTAGGACCAGTATCTTTGAGCTGCTTGGTAACGGAAGCACCAAGCAACTCATTTCGGGTAATATTATTTTTTTTTATTTTTTTTTTTTACAAAACAAGTTTAGGAGAGGAAAAAATGCATTTACGCACTTGTTCGTGTGGGACTCGACCACATGCTGTGGTAATACCTCACTAAAACAACCTCTCCCATTCTTGCCTTACGTATTCTTATCCGCTTTTGCTCCTTCCGTCCTGAAAGGTAAGCAATAGCGCGATTCCTTTGCTCGAGGTGTTTTCAGTTCACTGTTCTGTAGGTGTTCCTGTCCGTTGCCGCTGTTGTTCTTACGCGGTGGCCAGGAACGCTATTGGATGCTTTTTTAGAGCTACCTTCGTGATGTTATATTATGAAGAACAGTGCTGCCTGACCAGATGAAGAGAGCTCAGCAGAACTGCCTTCTGCATTCGACCTGCCAATGCGTCAGCTTGACGCTCGCAGGTTGGAACTCTTTGAAGCTGGCTAACAAATGAAGCTCTCATCCCCCCTAGACAGCCGAGAATAAGGACAACTAAATGGACTTTATAGCCTCTGTGTATTCTCCTTAATTCGAACAGCAGGTCTTGATACTTTTGCCGTTTCTCATCCTCCTTCTGAGCGATATTGCCCTCGGCAGGAGCCGAAAACTCAATCACGCAGATGATCTTACCTTTATGATCCTGGAGTACTATATCAGGCTTAGTAGCACTGATACGATGAGTGGTAGAAAACGAAAAATTCCAGTAGATTCTGCAATTCTCATTCTCCACAACAGCCTCCTGATCCTCTTGGGCGTATGGCAAGACAGGTTCCTTATTTACACCATATTGGTGTCAAAGATGGTAATACAATACCTTAAGTCCAGCATTGTGTCTTTCAATATACCTGGAACATGCATACGTCGGACACGCACTTAGAATGTGAGTAAGTGTTTCCGGATATTGCTTACATGCTCGACAGTTGTACTTGTCGACAGGTATCTGCATGACCTTACTGCGATAATATAAGGTATTGATAACACCATCCTGGCAAGCAAATAAAAATCCCTCAGTCTCCGATCTTAAACCAGCAGATTTCAGAAATCTAAAAGACAGATCCTTAGACAACTCCATCTCCCTAAGAATCTTATAGAATTGCCCATGAAGAGGCTTCCTAACATGTTGTTCCAATAGAAGTACATGTTCAGCCTGCTTCACTTGTCTTTTAAGCATCAAAGGTGTTAATGATGCTAATCCCTGTTCTGTATCGCTGGTATCAAACGGAAGACTAAGTTCATCTGCCGCTCTGTTTGCCGCTTTGTATAAAAATGCCCCATTATCTGCAATTTCATGATGGTGGACAAATTGCATAAGAGGATCATTACTGTTCATCACCGAACACGCCGCAGCCAATACAATACAGCGATGAAGACACTCTACACTAAGTAGACCTCTCCCTCCCTGATAGCGTGGAAGGTAAATTCGAGGCACAGACGACCTTGGGTGATGACATCGATGTATTGACATCATCCTACGTGTCTCTATCTAGTAACCTCAGGTCATCCACATTCCACTTAACAGCTCCAAATGTATAGAGAAGTAAAGGAACGGCTAATGCATTTGTGGCTTGTATCTTATTCTTCCCAGATAATTCAGATGACCAAATTTTTCTAAGAAGACCTCGATATTTCTTTTGGAGATGATCTTTAAGCTTACAAACATCCTGAGTCTCTGATTGTGGAATCCCAAGATATGTGTAAGCATCCCCTACACCAAGATGTTGTATGGTGTTGCCACCGATGAGCTGAAGGTCCTCAGAGTTACTTTGTAAATCCGATGTTTCTCGTCTTCCTCTATTTAGATGAATCACGGCACATTTGTTCAATCCAAAAGACATACCTATAGCTCTGGAATACACAGCTACTGCAAACACTAAGATATTAAGTGCCTCCTTACTGGAGGCATAGAGCTTAAGATCATCCATATAAAAAAGGTGGTTGATCTTATATACTCTTTTTTTTGGTTTGCCACACATGTATCCAGAGTGCTTTTCTCGAAGAACAATAGACAGAGGCAAGAGGGAGATGCAAAAAAGTAGAGGACTGAGTGAGTCTCCTTGAAAAACTCCTCTTTTATAGGTGACGATGTTAGTATTCACCTGTTGTTTGTTCGATGTTATAACAAACCTTGTCCTCCACTTGAGCATTAGATCTTTCAAGCATCTCACAATGTTTGGATGTACCTGTAAGCATTCAAGAAGCTTGATAATCAATTCGTGACTCGTAGAGTCGAATGCTTTACGGTAATCAATCCAAGCCATTGACAGGTTGCGCCGATAAAATATCGAATCTTGGGTCACGCACCTATCTATCAGTAGGTTATCCCTACAACCTGCTAGGCCTCTCTTACACCCTCGCTGTTCACCTATTGCACTCCACACTGGCTCTATGGATGTTAATATCCTCTCTTTGAGGATACCAGTGAATAGCTTGTAACAGGTGTTAAGACAAGCTATTGGTCTATAATTCATTGGATTAGACAAATTTCCTGATTTTGGTAGAAGTACCGTTCTTCCTTCAACCAACCACTGAGGTACGTGATCTTCTCCGTTAAGAAAGCTAGAAAATATACGGGCCAAATGTTGGTGGGTAAAAGTGAACTTCTTCCACCATAGATTATTAATCTTGTCTGGACCGGGTGCTGAATAGTTCTTAGTTTTAGCAACTACATTTCTCACTTCCTCCTCAGTGATTCGTGAGCACTCTTCCATAGGGTGTTCAAGCCCCTGCCGATGACAGAAGATGACAGAGATGTTATTTGAGCGTATTGGGGATACATAGTGATCCATCGCTCATAACATCTCTTCATTATTCCTCTACGGTCAGGAGAAGAGTTTCGCCAACATAAGATGGCATCTCTCTTCATCTCCTCAGTCCATCGTAGACGCTCACGAGCTTGTCCACGGGCGTAGCCTGGTCGTCGCCTGGGTTCTATCCTATTGCCACTCCCAACTGAACCCAGGTCTCCATCCGAAAGAGACCTATTGTGGGTGGCACTGCGCGTTACAGTTGTCGTAACCGCAAGTTACCCTGTGGGGGTGGTTAACCCATCACAGGGTTGACAATTATTTCAGGTGTCAAGCCCTATCTGGTTATGGTCCGCGTCGGGTATTTCATTTCCCCGATACCACCTATATCTAGGAGGATCGCCCTATCCGCCACCTGGGGACGCGCCCGGTTGAGGTCCAGCAACCCCACCTTAGATGCCCTTTAAACACTCGGCCTAACAAACCAAGTATATCCACGATGTTTGGGAAAGGGCAACTAAGGACTTGACCAAATCGATCAAGCGTTTCTGTGATATCTGGTAGCGGATAGCACCAAATATCACAGAGATTTCCGGGTATTATTATTATTATTTTTTTTTTTTTTTTTTTACAAAACAAGTTTAGGAGAGGAACAAATGCATTTACGCACTTGTTCGTGTGGGACTCGACCACATCCTGTGGCAATACCGCACTAAAACAACCTCTCCCAATTCTTGCTTTACATATTCTTATCAACTTTTGCTCCTTCCGTCCTGGAAGGTAAGCAAAAGTTTCTTTTTTTTTACTCTGTACAGTTTCACCATTCTGTTCTTTGGGTCTTCATGTCCATTGCCGCCGAAGTTCTTATGCGGCCGACATGAAATTGTTGGATGCTTTTTTAGAGCTACCTTTAAAGATGTTTTTTTTTTACAAGGAACAGTGCTGTCGGACCACAAAAAGAGAATTCAAAAGAACTGCTTTTTGCATTCTACCTGCTAACAGATTGGCTTGACGTTCGCAGGTTGGGATCTTCTTCAGTTGGCTCACAAATGAAGCCTTTATCCCTCCTAAGCAGCCGAGAATTAAAACAATCAAATGGACTCTATATCCTGGATGCATTTTACTCAATTCGAATAAGAGCTCTTGATATTTTATCCGTTTCTCATCCTCCTTTTTAATGATGTTTCTGTCGGCAGGAGCCGAAAACTCAACTACATAAATGATCTTACTTTTATAATCTTGGAGGACCATATCAGGCTTGGTGGCACTGATATGATGAGTGGTGGGGAAAGAAAAATTCCAGTAGATCTTGCACTGGTCATTTTCTACAACGGATTCTTGATCCATTTGGGCATACGGCAGAATGGGCTCCTTATCTATACCGTACTGGTGACGAAGGTGGTAATACAAAACCTTCAGTGCAGCATTGTGTCTTTCTATATATCTGTTACATGCATAAATCGGACAGGCACTTAATATATGACTAAGTGTCTCCGGATATTGTTTGCATGCACGACAGTTGGAATCGTCAACAGGTATATGCATCACACGGCTGCGGTACACCAAAGTATTAATCACTCCATCCTGACAAGCGAACAAAAATCCCTCTGTCTCCGATTTTAATCCAGCCGATTTAAGGAAGGCAAAAGACAAACCTACAGACAATCCCATTTCTCTGACGATATTATAAAATTGTCCGTGAACAGGCTTACTAACATGTTTTTCTAAAAGAAGTACATGTTCTGCATTCTTTACATGTTTTTTGAGCATCAAATGTGGTAATGACGCTATTCCATGTTCGGTATTATTTGTATCAAATCGAAGATTAAGTTCCTTTGCCGCTCTATTTGCCGCTTGATATAAAAATGCCCCATTATTTGCAACTTCATGATGATGGACAAATTGCATTAAAGGATCCGTACTATTCATCACTGAGCATGCCGCAGCCAGTACAATACGGCGATGAAGACACTCTAAACTTAGTAACCCTCTTCCTCCCTGATCTCGCGGAAGGTATATTCGAGTTACGGAAGACCTTGGATGATGGCATCGATGTACTGTCATCATCTTGCGCGTTTGTCTATCCAGTATCTTCAGCTCATCCACATTCCATTTAACAGCCCCAAATGTATAGAGTATTAAAGGAATGGCTAATACATTTGTGGCCTGTATCTTATTCTTCCCTGATAATTCGGATGACCAAATTTTTCTGAGAAGACCTCGATATTTAATTTGGAGTTGATCTTTAAGCCCACGCACATCTTGAGTTTCCGATTGTGGAATTCCAAGATATGCGTAAGTTTCTCCTTCACCAAGATGATGAATGGTGTTGCCACCAATAAGCTGAAGATCGTCTAAATCGCCTGATGTTTCAGATGTTTCTAGTCTTCCTCTATTCATATGGACAACAGCACATTTATCAAGTCCAAAGCTCATTCCAATTGCACTGGAATACTTGGCCACTGCAAACACTAGAATTTTTAATGCTTCCTTACTGGAGCCATAGAGCTTAAGATCGTCCATGTAAAACAGGTGGTTAATCTTGTGAACTCTATGTCTTGGTTTGCCACACAAGTATCCAGAGTGTTTTTCACGAAGCACAACAGACAGAGGCAAGAGGGAGATACAAAACAATAGAGGACTAAGAGAGTCGCCTTGGAAAACTCCTCTTTTGTAGATGATGACGTCAGTCATCACCTGTTGCTTGTTTGATGTCAATACAAACCTTGTTCTCCATAAAAGCATAAGCTCTCTCAAGCATCTCACTATGTCTGGATGTACCGCAAGACATTCAAGAAGCTTAATAATAAGCTCATGACTGGTGGAATCAAACGCCTTACGGTAGTCAATCCAAGCCATGGACAAGTTTCGTCGATAAAATATCGAGTCTTGGGTGACACACCTATCAATCAGTAGGTTCTCCCTACAACCTGCCAGACCTCTCTTGCATCCTCGTTGTTCGCCTATTGTACTCCATACTGGTTGAATAGATGACAAAATTCTTTCCTTAAGGATACCAGTAAATAGCTTGTAGCAGGTGTTAAGACAAGCTATTGGTCTGTAATTCTTTGGACAAGTCAAATCTCCACATTTTGGCAATAGTATCGTACGTCCATCCACCAACCACTGTGGTACGGGATGTTCTCCGTTGAGAAAAGTTGAGAATATGCGGGCCAGGTGTTGGTGTGTTGAAGTAAACTTCTTCCACCACATGTTGTTAATTTTATCCGGCCCAGGCGCTGAAAAGTTTTTAGTTTTAGCAATTAAATTTCTCACTTCCTCCTTAGTAATTGATGGGCATTCCTCCGCATGATGGTCAAGCCCTTGTCTAAGACAAAAGCTACGGAAAAGAGGCAAAGAAGCGTCTTCTTCATTCAACGAATATGAGGTTTCATAGATGTTTTTCCAGAAGTTTTCGATCTCTTCGCGACATGGTGGTCTGTCAACGACCGGCGATGTTATACCGAATAGGCGGGAAGGATTAGTTTCGAAAACATTATTTTGCCTTATCCACTTAACCCGACGTTCCAAACGTTCTCTTATGACTACAAGAGAACGTATCTTCTCAGTCCAATGCTGCTTGATGGTCTGCAGCTTAGATTTATTCAAAGTATGATGCAATCTTTTCAGAGATCGGGATATTTCTAACACTCTAGGTGTAAATCTCCGATTCGTCTCCAGATAAGCAATCACACTCTGAAGGTGAGAAGCATTCCTTCTAGCCACCCCAATTTTGAACTGAACCTGCCTAATTCTTTTACAGGTCTTGGCAACGCGTTCTAAAACAGATTTTCTGTTACTGTCACGAACCAAGGAAACTGCTTTTTCATAGACTGCACAGTTCAATGTCCAGAGATCTACATCCTCTGGAAGTAATGCAAGTTCTCTATTCGCTTCAGCCATTTTGTCCATTTTAATGGAAACCTTAAGATGGATTTTGGTTTCCCTTGCTCTTATGTTTACATACTCAACTGTCTGCAAAGGTGTTGTTGTAAAAACTGATGGTATGTTTTCAGAGGGTTCTTCTTGAAGAACTTCATGGCCTTTCCTTCGCAAAAAGGATACCTGATCTCGTAAGTACTGAGGTTTCATTTGTGCGTATTGGGGATGCATATTGCTCCATCGCTCATGAAGCCTCAACATGTAACCTCTTCGGTCCGGAGAGCTCTGTCGCCAACAGTCGAAGATGTCCCTTCGAAGTTGGTCCGTCCATTTTAAACGTGTACGAGTTTGTCTCTGGTCGAAGCCTGGTCGTTGCCTGGGTTCTATACTATTGCCACTCCCAACTGAACCCTGGTCTCCATCCGAGAGAGACCCATTGTGGGTGGCGCTGCGCGTTACTGTGGTCGTAACCGCAAAAAACTCTGTGTGAGTGGTTAGCCCAAAAAACAAAGTCGACAATTATATCGGGTGCCCACCCCTATCTGACGTTGGTCCGCCCCGGGTATTTGAATTGCCCGGTTCCACCCATATCTGGGAGGATTTCCCCTATCCGCCACCTGGGGAGGCGCTCGATTGAGATGTCAGAAACCCCTATACCTATACGATGTTCTGTAATGGTCATTTTAGTACTGAGCCAAGTAGGACCAGTATCTTTGAGCTGCTTGGTAACGGAAGCACCAAGCAACCCATTTCGGGTAATATTATTTTTTTTTATTTTTTTTTTTTTACAAAACAAGTTTAGGAGAGGAAAAAATGCATTTACGCACTTGTTCGTGTGGGACTCGACCACATGCTGTGGTAATACCTCACTAAAACAACCTCTCCCATTCTTGCCTTACGTATTCTTATCCGCTTTTGCTCCTTCCGTCCTGAAAGGTAAGCAATAGCGCGATTCCTTTGCTCGAGGTGTTTTCAGTTCACTGTTCTGTAGGTGTTCCTGTCCGTTGCCGCTGTTGTTCTTACGCGGTGGCCAGGAACGCTATTGGATGCTTTTTTAGAGCTACCTTCGTGATGTTATATTATGAAGAACAGTGCTGCCTGACCAGATGAAGAGAGCTCAGCAGAACTGCCTTCTGCATTCGACCTGCCAATGCGTCAGCTTGACGCTCGCAGGTTGGAACTCTTTGAAGCTGGCTAACAAATGAAGCTCTCATCCCCCCTAGACAGCCAAGAATAAGGACAACTAAATGGACTTTATAGCCTCTGTGTATTCTCCTCAATTCGAACAGCAGGTCTTGATACTTTTGCCGTTTCTCATCCTCCTTCTGAGCGATATTGCCCTCGGCAGGAGCCGAAAACTCAATCACGCAGATGATCTTACCTTTATGATCCTGGAGTACTATATCAGGCTTAGTAGCACTGATACGATGAGTGGTAGAAAACGAAAAATTCCAGTAGATTCTGCAATTCTCATTCTCCACAACAGCCTCCTGATCCTCTTGGGCGTATGGCAAGACAGGTTCCTTATCTACACCATATTGGTGTCGAAGATGGTAATACAATACCTTAAGTCCAGCATTGTGTCTTTCAATATACCTGGAACATGCATACGTCGGACACGCACTTAGAATGTGAGTAAGTGTTTCCGGATATTGTTTACATGCTCGACAGTTGTAATTGTCGACAGGTATCTGCATGACCTTACTGCGATAATATAAGGTATTGATAACACCATCTTGGCAAGCAAATAAAAATCCCTCAGTCTCCGATCTTAAACCAGCAGATTTCAGAAATCTAAAAGACAGATCCTTAGACAACTCCATCTCCCTAAGAATCTTATAGAATTGCCCATGAAGAGGCTTCCTAACATGTTGCTCCAATAGAAGTACATGTTCAGCCTGCTTCACTTGTCTTTTAAGCATCAAAGGTGTTAATGATGCCAATCCCTGTTCTGTATCGCTGGTATCAAACGGAAGACTAAGTTCATCTGCCGCTCTGTTTGCCGCTTTGTATAAAAATGCCCCATTATCTGCAATTTCATGATGGTGGACAAATTGCATAAGAGGATCATTACTGTTCATCACCGAACACGCCGCAGCCAATACAATACGGCGATGAAGACACTCTACACTAAGTAGAACTCTCCCTCCCTGATCGCGTGGAAGGTAAATTCGAGGTACAGAAGACCTTGGGTGATGACATCGATGTATTGACATCATCCTACGTGTCTCTCTATCTAGTAACTTCAGGTCATCCACATTCCACTTAACAGCTCCAAATGTATAGAGAAGTAAAGGAATGGCTAATGTATTTGTGGCTTGTATCTTATTCTTCCCAGATAATTCAGATGACCAAATTTTTCTAAGAAGACCTCGATATTTCTTTTGGAGATGATCTTTAAGCTTACAAACATCCTGAGTCTCCGATTGTGGAATCCCAAGATATGTGTAAGCATCCCCTACACCAAGATGTTGTATGGTGTTGCCACCAATGAGCTGAAGGTCCTCAGAGTTACTTTGTAAATCCGATGTTTCTCGTCTTCCTCTATTTAGATGAATCACGGCACATTTGTCCAATCCAAAAGACATACCTATAGCTCTGGAATACACAGCTACTGCAAACACTAAGATATTAAGTGCCTCCTTACTGGAGGCATAGAGCTTAAGATCATCCATATAAAAAAGGTGGTTGATCTTATATACTCTATTTTTTGGTTTGCCACACATGTATCCAGAGTGCTTTTCTCGAAGAACAATAGACAGAGGCAAGAGGGAGATGCAAAAAAGTAGAGGACTGAGTGAGTCTCCTTGAAAAACTCCTCTTTTATAGGTGACGATGTTAGTATTCACCTGTTGTTTGTTCGATGTTATAACAAACCTTGTCCTCCACTTGAGCATTAGATCTTTCAAGCATCTCACAATGTTTGGATGTACCTGTAAGCATTCAAGAAGCTTGATAATCAATTCGTGACTCGTAGAGTCGAATGCTTTACGGTAATCAATCCAAGCCATTGACAGGTTGCGCCGATAAAATATCGAATCTTGGGTCACGCACCTATCTATCAGTAGGTTATCCCTACAACCTGCTAGGCCTCTCTTACACCCTCGCTGTTCACCTATTGCACTCCACACTGGCTCTATGGATGTTAATATCCTCTCTTTGAGGATACCAGTGAATAGCTTGTAACAGGTGTTAAGACAAGCTATTGGTCTATAATTCATTGGATTAGACAAATTTCCTGATTTTGGTAGAAGTACCGTTCTTCCTTCAACCAACCACTGAGGTACGTGATCTTCTCCGTTAAGAAAGCTAGAAAATATACGGGCCAAATGTTGGTGGGTAAAAGTGAACTTCTTCCACCATAGATTATTAATCTTGTCTGGACCGGGTGCTGAATAGTTCTTAGTTTTAGCAACTACATTTCTCACTTCCTCCTCAGTGATTCGTGAGCACTCTTCCATAGGGTGTTCAAGCCCCTGCCGATGACAGAAGCTACGAAAGAGTGGTATAGATGCATCTTGATCGTTTAGAGAACATGTGGTTTCGTAGATGTTCTTCCAGAAGTTTTCAACCTCTTCACGACTAGGTGGCTTTTCAACGGTTGGAGAAGGTACTGGGAACAGGCGGGACGGATTGATAGCAAAAGTGTTATTTTGCTCTATCCATTTTACACGCCGTTCTAATTGTTCTCTTATAATTACAAGAGTACGTATCTTCTCAATCCCCAATCTTGAACTGTACCTGTTTAATTCGTTGTTTTGTTCTTGCAATGCGCTCAGAAACAGATTTTCTGTTGCTTTCGCGAAGTAAAGAAACCGCCTTTTCATAAACTGCACAGTTCAATGTCCAGAGGTCTACATCTTCTGAAAGGTCCGAAAGTTCTCTGTTCGCCGCTGCCAATTTGTCCATTTTAATGGAAACCTTGTGATGAATTTTGGTTTCTCTTGCGCCCACATTACTATGCTCGACCATTTGTTGTGTTGTGAGAACTGACACCTGATTTCAGGTGTCAAGCCCTATCTGGTTATGGTCCGCGTCGGGTATTTCATTTCCCCGATACCACCTATATCTAGGAGGATCCCCCTATCCGCCACCTGGGGACGCGCCCGGTTGAGGTCCAGCAACCCCACCTTAGATGCCCTTTAAACACTCGGCCTAACAAACCAAGTATTTCCACGATGTTTGGGAAAGGGCAACTAAGGACTTGACCAAATCGATCAAGCGTTTCTGTGATATCTGGTAGCGGATAGCACCAAATATCACAGAGATTCCGAGCAAAATCCGATATCGTGCCATTTATTATTATTATGATGATTATTATTATTATTATTATTATTATTATTATTATTATTATAATGCCTATAATAGTTATTGTATTTTAAACTGATTGGTAGTTAGCCAATGTCATTGGAAATTTTTGTCTTCTTTTTAATGGAAGTATTGCTTCCTTATAGAGGGAGTATTTTTTTTTCTTATATTTTATCCGACTCATATTTTTTTCAATTTTTTTTAATTGCATATTTTGTGTTTTTGTTAATTTTTCCATGTTTTTTTCCAATTGAAATTTATTAAAACTTTTTAGTACATTTGAGTGCATTTAATATATATTAAAAAATTGGAGAATTGATGTTTAAAAAAAAAGTTAAAATATAAATATTGCTTCCTTATAGATGAAGTAATGCTTTTTGTTTTTGAATATTTTAATAATTTTTTACTTTTTTATATTATATTTTCAATTGTAAGTTTTAATTAATATATTTTTATCAAATTTTACGTAAATCAATAAACCGTTTGCTCACTTAATAGCGTAGTCTTGTAAAAAATATTATGTTTACAACTTATATTAACATAGTGACATAAAAATATAAAAAGAAAGTACTTTTTATCCATTTTGTCTGATAATTTATTTTTTTAGACCATTTTGTTATCCAGTTTTGAAAAAGAGAGATTTATTATTTCTCTTTGAGGAAGCAATGTGTTCAAAAAATGAACACAAATGAAAAAAATAATCTACGAAAGTAAATACCCGACGTAGAACTTTGCAGCGGTTTTTTTGTTTGTTTCTGTTATTTCCTTCTCTTTGTATACTTTTATAAGTTTTTGTTGATGATTTTTATTGACATTTTATTTTTGTCGAAAATTATTTTCAGTTTGAGAATCGAATATTTTATTTAAAGTATCAATTGGTAGGATGTTTTTCAACAAGTTTTCTTTGTTTATTAATTGTTTTTCTAAGTAAGTTAAATGAATGTGATTATCTTCAATATAAGTAAGTTTTGCAATATTTGTTGGAATTTATTTATCGCTGCGTTGAATTTTTTATTAGCAGTGTTGCTTTGAAATTGGTAGTGTTTTACAATTGTCGAAAAATTTTTAATATGCGGAGGAAAAATGTCATAGGTTTTATATTTTAATAAATTAGTTTTCTGGGAAGAAGCAGTTGTAATTTTTTTGTTGAGATTTGTCCATTCTTTTAAAACTGTTTTTGTATTCTCACCATACATTTCACAGATGTTGTTGAAGAATGTGCCAGATGTTGAAATTTGGTTATTTAATTCACCAGGAGTTTGCTGGTTGATTTTTGATTAAATATCCTTTAAGGATCCTCAAAGGTCCTGCGATAATTCCTTAGAGGATTCTGACACGATCCCTTGACGGAATTTGGAACAACGATCCTTCTCAGGTTCCCGCAAAGGAACGCATAATGTATATCAGGGGTGTTCAGTGTGCTTACAAAATCTGACAAAACTGACACTGTCAGTGTTGGCAGTAAGTCAACTTCCCTGCAATAAATCTTGACGGGTTTGGGCCCTTAACTCCTTTACCTCCAACTGAGTTGTAAACCAGATAAAAAGCGCTCTTTCCAGAAATGTTAAAATGATCGAAATTATAGTAGAACAAAAAGTTTATTTTGTAAGACAAAACTTCAAAATAAACAAAATATATTTAAAATCATAGGTCTTCGGTTAATTAAATTAATTAAAACAAATTTAGTTATAAAAAAAAAAATTTTTTAATGGCACTTAACAATCAACTTGTAAAAGTTTTTAAGCATTATAAAAACAAAGATTGTTAACTTCGATGCAATATTTGGACAAATCCTGCCTTTTTCTCCATATATTGATACAAAATAGTTTATATTTTCTATACAGGAAATAAAAAAATTGTTTAATTCAAAAAAATGAATAACCAATAAGAACTGTGATTATGACAATGTGTCAATTGTCTTATTTGTCATAACTAACTGTGTGTATTTTTATATTTATTATACTTAATTTACCCCATCTGATTTCAATAGGATATGTAATTCATATTAATTAATATATTTAAATAAAAGATCTGATAACATGAACCTTACATACAAAATAAAATATAAATATTAACTAAATAATATAGAAATAGACATATTATGAAGTTTCGGAAAATGGGAACAGTTGAGTTTATTGCGGGCTACCTACGGTGAGGGTCTAATGGCTTCAACAATGGCTCCTCCATAAACTGGAGGAAAACGCGAAAAAAAATTTGGTGTCCGAGTTGGCCTTCCCGTGTTAGTGTGCACTTGCCGAGACTGAACATGCCTGATGTATATGCTATCATGCAGGTTCCCGCGCAGGATTCTTTAATAAAAATTTTTTGGATAATTTTTTGTTTTTTTGATCTGGTAATTGATCAACATTATATGTTATATTTGACGTAGGATTCTAGAAAATTAAAAACTACTGCGCAGCCGTAAGTATCATAGAAACCAAGTTCGACCAGTGCGCATCATGTATTCAATTCTTTGAAAAACTACACATGTTCCTAAATAGGAGCTTACTTATGTTCCTTTATCGAGTCCCTCGTATGACCATAATACAGCTTGGGATCCTGTATAGGTTCACGCGGGAAACTGTGAAGGATCGTTGTACCAAATTCCGTCAAGGGATCGTGTCAGGATCCTCCAAGGAATTATTGCAGGACCCTTAAAGGAACATTTAATGTTCCTTAAAGGTTTATGACACGATGCTTAGAAGTTCCTGTAAAGGAATTTTTAAATCGGGACAGATAAAATGAATAGGTAAACTTTGAACTGCGCGGCGCTGTAAAATATAAACAAGTTAGTATCTTTTGAACCAGTAGTACGATTTTCCTGAAATTCCCCCAAAAAAACTTCTTTTTATCTTAATGAATTCGTTTTTTATCATAACAAACTTTTGCCATAACCTTTACCCGTTAAACGAACCGCTCAAAGTTTGACATACACAATTTTTTCAATATTGCGGATAAAAATTATTCATTTTTTTGTGTATAAAAATAAAAACTTTTTGTTTCTACTTTTACTTTCAGAATATTATAATCTACAATTTCCTTTTGGTTTTATTAAAAAATTCTCAAAATTGGCCAAATTATCACGAGTTGAAGCAAAAAAATTTTTAAATTTTTCACTTTTCGAAATCTCAGTTTTTTTTATTTATTGAGAAAGCTAAAAAAGCTACAACTTTTTTACTGAGGAAAAAAAGATCGGCCTTCTGATTCTACACAAGGATTGATAATTAAGATTATAATTAAAAATAGTCGATCAATCGGGTTTGCGGACAATACTTTTCAGGCAGAATTCGCGCCTAACACCTTATGGAATCCGGACCCTTAATTCTCAATTGTATATTTAAAATCGGACAGAGAGGAGTCAAAATATAAATTTTGTTTTCCATCTAAGCTACAAGAATTTTTCAGGAACTACTTTATCATGTACCTAAAATATTTAGGTTTGAATTAGTACTGAATTTCCATCCTTGCCCCAAACTGAAGTACAAAGTTCCTGAATATTTCAAGAATTATTTCTTTCCGTGTAGAATTTATTTGCATACACAGTTTTTAACGTAAGGTACATTATAAGTGCTAACTAATAATTTGTTTAAAAAAATACCAAAGTTATAAATATTTTGTCCGGACCACCATGGACACTTCCAGTAGCGTAACTACACCCCCGCAACACCCCGCGGTGCGGGGAGGCCCGCTGACTTAGGGGGCCCGAACTGGGCCCTTATCGTTTCGACAAAAATTTTTTTTTTGTAATTCATGTTATATTGTTTAACCTAAAGCAATGTTATTTTGTACTCCTACTAAAGTCAAAAATTTTTAGGCTTTAATTATGAAAATTTTTTATTTTAATGAATTAATTGAATCTTTTATTATTTTTTTTATTTATTAAAATTAAATATTTAATAATTAGAACCTAAAATCTTTTGATGTTAGTAGCTGTACAAAATCACAGTGTCTCACCTTAAACAATATAACATGGGCTAGAAATGTCGAATTCTTAAATCGTGAGAATGAGATAGAAAAGGGCATATATTTGTGTTATTTTATATATCAAAGTTGTATGAATTAAATTCAAAATAAATTATGATTTTAATTATTATATGAGCGTATCTCAGAAACCTTTAACTTTTCAATAAAAAAAAGGCTGGAATTTTTTTTAAGCCCTCTATTCAAAATTGACCCAAGTAAAGTTTATATTCCAAACTTCTAAATTTTATTCATGGACAGATAAACAATTTTATCTACACTAAGTTATTATTAATTTACAACTGAAAACATCTTCAACCTATAATAAAGAAAAAATCAACAAATGGTTGTTTAATAAGGTGAGAAATAATTGTCAATTTCCCGCACCTTATAAAATTTGTAGGTATTTCTTTTTTTCACTAATTTTCTGAAAATGATTATTAACAGTATAACACGTTACAGTTTTTTCTTAAGTTGGTAAAGTTATTTAAATTTATGATTTAGGGTAAGTCCTTAACGTTATAATATTATTTATTTATCGTATAATAATATTCTAAAATGATTTTACTAATATTGTGTTTGTATACAAATTTTTACAGGGGCTCAAAAAATTGTGTCATGTACCTAAGATGGACAGACACCAATTTTCGTTGTATTTATTTTCTTATTATCGATTATACACTTTCTTCAATAATTTTTTGAGACACCTAATTGAAATTTTTTATTTTCCGCCATGAAATATGATGTTATCGTTTAAAATTTTGATATATCGATATTTTTCGATATCTTATTACTTTATGACTGTTAAGTTATTAAATTGAAGTTTTTGGAAATGTCAGTTTTTGATAAATACAGTAAAATAATTTAAAATTAGTTTAAGAATTGTTACTCGATGTTTATTTTTTATTTACCACATTTTTCAGAGAGTTTTAAGAAGGTGTCCATCTTGGGGACACTTCTTTATAAAAACCTAAAGATTTAATTTCATTAAGGGTTTTCGATGTACCACAACTCTATTGCGAATTCTCATATGGGATCCGATTAGAAACCCATAAGGATTCCTATATGAGAATCCATATGGGGATCCATATGGGATTCCATATGGGATCCTATAAGAAACCATATGGTGTTAAGGAGTGGGTACCCATATAGGTTCCCATATAGGAACCCATGTAGGTTCCTATTTGTTATCTAATTTCATATAGGAACCCATATAGGATCCTATTTGTCTTTTTTACATATAGGAACCCACATGGCTCCCCATGTAAGCGGTTTGCATGTATCACATAGAAACCCATATGGGTTTCTATATGTAAAAAAGACAAATAGGATCCTATATGGGAACCTATGTCTTATTTAAAAATTATCATTTTCTATAAAGACGCTGACAGACATAGGAACACACATGTGTTCCTTTCAGCGAATTCTGGAAAGAAACATATTTTTTACAAATTATTCCCAAATGGGAATAAAATGTACTGTTAAAGTCATATATCTATATGACGCAGCGTATATTGCCATGTGAGGAGTTGTATTCTCACTAATTTCCTGATCTACGTGGACTCACTCTTCTTATAATCTTTACGCCTTGAGTTAACAGTGAGAGACACTGATAATAGCACTGCCATGCGGCGAGTATGGTAACTAAACAATGGGTCTATATTATATACTTTTCTTTTGTATTTTAACGGTATTGCAATCAAAAGTACTATATTTTTTAATCATTAGTTCCAGTTTTTTGATTTAATAAAAAATTTTCTTGAATCTATAGAAAAAATGTTGTTTTGAAAGTACGGAAATCAATAGTATCGGCACTATTGATTCAACAGTATCTTTTTCTCAGTGTAATTTTGTTTTTTCATAAAATCCATTTATTTTTTTCCTCCCAGGTTACATTACTCAAGCTTTCGCCCTTCCAACGATGGGCCTCTTCAGGAGTTCTATTACTGTAAAATATTATTTATTCATTTTTAATTAATAATTGTTAAGTGTCAAAACTTATTAAAATATACACATAACCTCAAGACTTACCCGAGCAGAAATCAGTCATCACAAACAATCAATTGAACGGATATTTTAAAAATGATTTTTTTAATTTTCCATAATAGGACATTTTTTTAAAAAATACCAACATTTTAACGATGCGAACGGATTAAACCGAATTGCAAAAAACAATCAACTATCAAATCACATGTTTCAAATTTTCAACATTAAATCATAAAGAAATAAATTATAAGATAACTATTATCAAAAATCGATAATCAATTTCTAGTAGAGAAATAAAATCAGTCCATGGTATTAGCGGTCTCCATGTTACCGACTCTACCTGGAATGCGCCAAACTTCCAAGAATTTAAAAAACACTGAATCACTGATGACTAATTTTACAAAGAAAATTTTAATTTGTGTTTTCTCAGTTAAAAATTTCGTATATGTTCCCACGTGTGTTCCCGTACGGGATCCCTTAAAGGTTCCTACGTGGGTTCCCATACGGGATCCTGTGTGCAAGGGAACTTTGGCACAAACCCTCGAGGGAACACTGTACAAAACATCCCATGTATGTATATGGGTGATTCTTACGTAACTGCCTTACTTGGCGGCGTTGAAAAAATACACCAAAATTAAAAATGTATTCTGAAGTGTATTAGTGAATTTTAAAGGTATATATGAGAGTAACTGAAAACCAAATATACATAAATCTATATATTATAAATTCTATTATATTGCAGTTATAACTTCTGAAATTTCAGCTCCGTGGCGTGTCCCTTCCCTACCGGAATCTGTGGTATTAGTGAGGTATTAGTTAATACCCTCTTAATACCCTCTTAATACCATTTTAAAGTTGTGTTTAAATGACTTAAAATCAGTTTTAAGGACTTTTGAAAAAAACATTTAGAGTCACTTTTTGCAAAATTTTTATGCACTCAAAAAATTTCAAAGTCCAAATCGAAAAATTTTTGTTTTCGAAACATTTCTTTCCAAAACAAAAATTTTTCGATTTTGACTTTGAAATTTTTTGAGTGCATAAAAATTTTGCAAAAAGTGACTCTAAATGTTTTTTTCAAAAGTCCTTAAAACTGATTTTAAGTCATTTAAACACAACTTTAAAATGGTATTAAGAGGGTATTAAGAGGGTATTAACTAATATCTCACTAATACCACAGATTCCGGTAGGGTTTTGCAAAATGTTAACTTTAATTTAATAATTTTCGGTGAAAATATCATTATTATAACTCAGCCTTTTTCAACCATAAAGTGTCTATATTTATGAACAATTTAGGTTTATATTGATATTCATAATACCTTTTTCATACTTAGAATCTGTAAAAATATTTTGTCCCTCAATTTTTCCAATTTTTGAACGCAATCTGTAGACTTATAATTAAGGTGTCATGTGTTTAATTATTACGCCTTCTAATAAGTTAAATCTCAATTTTGATCCATTAGCACTAAATCACAATTGGAAAAAGTTTAAAAAAAAAAAATTTTTACTTAATAAAAAATTATTTTTGTGAAAATAGCATGTGTACAAAAAAATCATTTAGTTTCATGTCATTACTATTATATTACTGTAACAACTATTTGATAGTATTGTTACCATTTTCTTTAAGTTTTCATGTGAAACAAGCGATCTGCAGAAGGAATAGATTTATTTTGCAATATTGTAGAAGTGAGGTTAGAATAAATGTCAAATTTCAGCTCCATGGCCTATATGAAGTGTTCAGTGTGCTTCATGCAGAAAAACTTTTTTATCTGTGGTGGTTGTTTTAAAATATTATTCTATAAAGTAGTTTAGCAATGCCGGGTTACACTGCTCGTTCTCGATTTAAAATTATCCAAAAAATAAAACGAAACATTAAATAAAAAAAATAAAAATTTCTACCAAAACTTATCTTGAAATCGGGCAGTTTTGCAAGAATCGACCATATGTGTTCCCTTACAGGATCCTTAATCTATTAAACAATTTAAATGAATCTACAAAAAGAATATTGTTAACAAAATAATTCATTTGTCAGTAACTGTTACACACCATATTTACAAGAACAAAAAAATTTACTGCGCAGCCGTAAGTGCTATAGAAAACTACTGCGCATCATGTTAAGTTTTTAAAAATTGATTTGAAATCCTAGGTACATGGGATCCTATGTACAGTGTTCCCTAGAGGGTTCGTGCCAAAGTTCCCTGGCACACAGGATCCCATATGGGAACCCATGTAGGATCCTTTAAGGGATCTCGTACGGGAACCCATACAGGAACACACGCGGGAACACATACGAAATTTTTAACTGGGGTGAATGAGAGAATGATAAATATTACTCACAGACGCTATTTCTGATTTTTTATTAACAGAGTTACTATTTTTAATAATGTGAAAAATTTCTTTAAATTTTCTACGCTTGTAGTTTGTTTCATTGCCAATTATTTTTAAGTTTTCAAATTGAAAAAAATGGTCATAATCTTGGGAATGTATTACCAATGAGGTTTTTCTATCGACATTCTTGCAATTTCTCTTATGCTCATTAAGTTGTTCTCTAATATATCTACAAGTTTCACCAATATAGCAAGCACCACTCTGACAAGGAATACTGTATATTACATGGTTTCTGTATCTAAAAATCGTTTGATCTTTATTCTTAGAAAAGCAATTGAAAGGGTCTTTTTCATATGTGAAAACCACTTTCAAATCTGATTCTTTAAAAAGATTTTTGTGAAAATACGTCATTTATTCAATAAAAGGTAAAACAATGAATTTTTTTGTATCTAAAACTGGAATATTATTATTATTATGATTAGTAATTTTAATCACTAATCAATCAAAATTTAAGCAATGGTATAATTTTTTTATTTATTTGTTTAAATGATAGAAAAATGACAAACATAATTAAAAGTCGGATATAGCTATCTTCTTAATAATTTTATACTAAATATTTTAAAAACTTCCGTGAAATCATCAGAAATTGACTGCTGTGGAGGATTTTGAACAGTAAATTCTCAATCCGGACCATTGTGGCTCGCGGTGTCTGAGTTGTATTTTTGACAAAGACATTTAGAGTTCCACTCTGATTTTTACATGTGGGTCATTCTTTGCAAAAAAAGCGACCCAAAAAAAATTTTTTTTCGTAAATGATTTTATGTCATAATATGCATAAAAAATATAAAATGTAGGGTGTTAAGTCAGTGTAATGCGTGGTTGCCATATTATCAGGGGTTAAATTTTAAGGTAGAATAATTTTCATCCGCCAATAACTTTTTTTCCTAATCATTGAATTTTAAAATCTTATGAATGTTTTTTATGTAGAATTTTCCTAACTTTTAAATTATAGAGGAGAGTCGCCAGTTGTGAGACAGTCCATTTTTTTTAACACGAAATATAAAAAGGCTGATTGGTATACATAAAAACATTTCTTTTTATACGAGCCAACTTTTGCGTGTACACCGAAGCGGATATATGTATTGTTTGTGTAAGATGCCAACACTGTGTGTGAAAATGGACTAAAAAACTTTTTTTCAATATGTGCAAAGTACTTTTTTTTTAAGTTAATTAATTGAAAAAGCTAAATGTTATGCATTTTTATTTAGTATTTTCCTTCTTTTTTGTAATGCAATATTGCATTGTTTCAATCTACAGTTGGAAATATTTTTTTTTCCTTTTTCAAAATAGCGCCAATTTCCCGTTGTGAGACACAGCAAGTCACCAGTTGTGAGACGGTGGCGCCGCCCATCTGGAATAGCCTATATTTTTCGTTATGCAGCATAAAGAGCTCTGTTAAGTTTGGTTCGTTACGTACATTTTATAACACAACAATTATTTAAAGTGTGGGAACATGCGCACAAGTTATTTCATTTGCCTACATTGCGACAGCAATTTCGATGAAGAAAACTGATAGTCATATTTTAAAGAATAAATATTTTTATTTAATATACAATAATATGTATCATCAATATATTTTGTTATTTATATTAAACATAATGTTTCATGCCAAATTTTTTAAATTTTAGCATTTTTTTATTTTGATCATAAAATTTTTCAAGTTCATCTGAACACTACACTTTCTATGAATAAAAGTTGCGTATTTAAGTTACTTTTTGAACTGTGTATTTTATTTACGATTTCGTTTGCCTATTTCCAATTTATAGGTCAAAAATAAAACCCGTCTCACAACTAGCGGCTCTCCCCTATGACTAACACTTTTGAAAAATTAAGTTTTGACAAGAAAAATGCAAAAATTATTGTATAATGCAATTTTTAACACTCGTGCCCCCCTAAGATTTTTTGTAACATTGTCCAGAAATGTTCCTTATTTAATAAGCTTTTTACCCCTTAAATGGCATTTTGGGACAGCAAGGTATATACGAGCTACAATTGAATTTTCACTTGAAACTAACTAATTTGTAACTTATGATCTCGGGCGACTTATAATAATTTCTGCATTGTTTGAAACTGTTCGAGAATTATTTTAAAATGATTTTTTACCATTTTTGCGACTGCTTAAAAACATTAGATGCGAATTAGTGGGTTGTTTCAAGTGAAAATTCAATTGTAGCTCGTATATACCTTGTTGTCCCAAAATGCCATTTAAGGGGTCAAAAGCTTATTAAATAAGGAAAATTTCTAGACAATGCTAGAAAAAATTCTAGGGGGGCACAAGTGTTAAAAATTGCATTAAACAATAATTTTTTAATTTCTCTGGTTAAAACTAAATTTTTCAAAATTGTTAGTTATATAATTTAAAAGTTTGGAAAATTCTACATAAAAAACATCCATAAGATTTTCAAATTCAATGATTAGGAAAAAAGTTATTGGCAGATGAAAATTATATGCTACCTTAAAATTTAACCCCTGATAATATGGCAACCACGCATTATACTGATGCACAAAATAGCCCCACCATGGGGTTTATTTTGTGCACAACTTTGAGTTTCTATAACTCAGACTAAAATTTTTTTCTTGTCGGCTAACTCATAGGACACCTTTACAAAGATGTCTACAACATAACTGAATAGATAAATTCTTTATTTTTTCAAATTCTGAATTTTAATAAAGCATAGAGTGGAAAAAGAGCGGTTTTGTGCACAAAATAGCCCCACTTGACGGTAACGAAAAAAAAACATTTTGGGTGATTTTTTTTTCCAGAGAATGCCACATGTCTTAAAGGAAAAAATTGAATCTTTCCATTGACACAGTTAAATTTTTTTTAAAAACATCCGATTTTAAGATATAATCAAAGTAATACTCTACCGTCGCGAATTGTCGGAAAGACGGGTTTTCGAACAGTTAAAAATGTCTTTAACTTTAGAAGAGTATAGTTTAATTCAGGAAAAAGATACAGATTTGAAACTTAGATTTTTTGAAAGCTTAAATAATTCTGCGTTTAGTGATATGTAATTTAAAAATTAAAAACCTTATGGAAGGATTACATCACCTGTTATGCTTTTGAAAATATTTTGTAATTTTCTCATTTCTAATTAATTTGTTTGAGACCCTGCATAATCAAGAATAATTGAAGGAAAATTTTAAAACTCATACAGAATTAAGCATTGCAGTCTCAACTTTAAAAAAAGCCATTGACATTTAAATAATATTGAGTAGTTCTTTAGTAATTTGAAAAAGTGTCTGAGCATATTTTTCTGAAAATCTTCATTTTATGCGACACCTTTTGATTTTCTTGTTCTTTGCTTTAAGGACGAGTAAGTGACAATTCAAAGGGATTCAATATTAGCAAATACATTAATTTATTAACATTGCTTTTAAGAATAAACATAGAATTGTAAAACACGGGATCCAAGTATAAAATCTTTTGAATTGTCACTTATTCGTCCTTAACGCAAAAAACAAGAAGAGCAGGAGGTGTCGCATAAAAGGCAGATTTTCAGAAAAATATGCTCAGACACTTTTTTAAATTACTAAAGAACTGCTCAATATTTTTTAAATGTCAATGACTTTTTTTAAGGTTGAGACTACAAGGCTTAATTCCGTATGAGTTTTAAAATTTTCCTTCAATTATTCTAGATTATGCAGGGTCTTAAAGTAGTAGCCCAGTGTAACGCTCGAAATTTCGATGCTTCTTCATGAATTTTTTTTAAGCGGGTGAATAAAATGCGATCGTTATGAAATTTGGTTATATTTTTATTGACACCTTAAACTATATAAAAAAAATTTCTGTTACAATAATTTACGTTAATTTATTAATAATTTTTAACGTTAAAGTCGACTTCCTTGAAAAAAAAAGAAATTTTTCTGTACACTCCAGGGCCTTTGTCAGTCAGGGGTCGTCCATAAACTACGTAGCACTTCAAGGTGGAGAGGGGGGTCAAGCTATTGTCTACGATAAGAGGAAAAAATGGCGCTAATACATGTAACAGCGTCTACGCGGGGGTAGGGGGGTGTTAAAATTTCCAAAAATGAGGCTACGTAGTTTATGGACAACCCCTCACCTAAAATAAAAAAGTCAGAAACATTATTTTTCTACAGACATAAATCTAAGTCTGGAATCAATAAAATTCACATTTTGAAATAAAAAAAAAAACAAAATGGTTAACTTGTGAAAAAAAAATTTTAAAACCCGTCTTTTTTTCATCATAAATTGTTTAAAAAAGAGAATTTATTATAAAAAAATTTAATGTTTTATTGGTTCCAGACTTAGATTTATGTCTGTAGAAAAATAATGTCTTTGATTTTTTTATTTCAGGTGCCTGAGAAAGACCCTGGAGTGTACCGAAAAATTTCTATTTTTTCCGAGGGAGTCAACTTTGACGTTAAAAATTATTAACAAATTAACGTAAATTATTGTAACAGAAATTTTTTTATATAGTTCAAGGTGTCAATAAAAATATAACCAAATTTCATAACGATCGCATTTTATTCACCCGCTTAAAAACAATTCGTGAAGAAGCATTGAAATTTCGAGCGTCACACTGAAAGAAATAATTCCACGGTACTGACATAATTATGGATAAATCACCCATAATATATTGCTAATATAGATACTGCCATAATATATTTGTCTTTTAGCCATATGACTGGTGAAACTGCGATGTATATTTTTAGGTTAGAAGAACTGTCAGTGGCGCACCGATGCATTATGGGATATTCATTCATATAGTATTCGAAGTTCTACAAAAACTGTCAACAATAATCATATGGCTGATAAAGCTAGAGTATTTCTTTCAGTGCACACTGGGCTACTACCTTAGACAAATGAATCAAAAATGAGAAAATTACAATATATTTTTAAAAACATAACAGCTGACATTCGATTTTTAATTTTTATTATAAATCGATAGAATTTGAGTTTCTCTTTCACATACAGTAAACAAAACTTGTTTATGTCTATTAGTTTTTCTGTTATTAGCGATAAAACATAGACATAACCTAACAATAACATAGGCAGGCACAAGTTCAAACTCCCTTCTTGTAAAATTCAAAACATTTGATTTTTAATTGTTAATATGAATCGATAGAATTTGAGTTGCTTTTTCACATACCTACATAAATCAAAACTTGTTTATGTCTATTAGTTTTTGTGTTATTAGAGGTGAAACATAGGCATAACCTAACAGTAACAATAGGGAGGCTCAACTTCAAACGGCCGTACGCGTAAAACTCAGTTCTGCAGCTAAGGTCCCTTTCACACTGAATCGACACATATATATACTATATATATATAGTATATTGGCGTTTCGTGTGCCAACCTTCCTATTTTATATTTTTATATTTGGGGGATTATTTCTCAAGTGTCACAGGTCCGAAAAGCAAGTTTATTCTATCGGGCTGAAACTTGGACAAAATGTTGTCCTATTGAATAGTAATGAATAAAAAAAAAATCTTGACTATAGAAGAAATATTAAGATTGGGGGAGGGGATGAAATTTTTTATTTTTTTTAAAACTGTTTACTTTGATAAAATTTTTGTTCTTATAATTTAAATTAAAAAAAATCTTGTAATACCAGTTTCGATTTTCCTTCAAAAAGGACAATTTTTAATTTTTTTTAAAATTTTTTTAAATGAAAGCCCTACTTTTTTCCTATAAAAAATCTTTGGAGTAAAATGTTGGATGAAAACTTCTAATCATCGAAAATAAATGTTGAATAGAACCTAACGCCTGTGACGCTCGCTGCCACTAGCACACACTGTGGCCAAAAGCACTATTTTTGATAAAAATCAGCCGACAACTCAAAAATGAACCGATTTTCATTTTTTTTTTAAATACTCAAGAATGTTTGTACTATAACGCTTAACTGCTACAAAATCAAGATTTCTTTTATAAACTAAAATAAATGTTAATAACTTTTAAAAAGTAAAAAATTGATTTTTGAGAAAGTGATTTCCAGATACTTTGATGCAAGAAACTATATAAACTTATATATTTTACACACAAATTTTGTCTAAAATATTTTTAAATGGTTCCAGTTATAACACAACAATTTTTAATTTGTTTAAACAACCTTAGTTAACAAATAAATAACTTCCAAACTTTTCCTACCTTAGACTTCGTTTCTTTTGTAAAACTAATTAATTATTATTGGCCTAGGGTTCTAATACAGTTGGGGATAATTTCTAACAATTTTTAAATTGTTTAAACAATCTTAGTTAACAAATAAATTACTTTTAAAGTTTTCTTTATTTAGATCTTGTTTTTTTTTTAAATTAATTAATTACTATTGGTCTAATATTCTAATACAGTTCAGGTTGTTTATTAACAACCTTTAAATTGTTTAAACAATCTTAGTTAACAAATAAATTACTTTGAAAGTTTTCTTTACTTAGATTTCGTTTGTTTTGCAAATTTAACTGATAAGTTTTGGCCTAGATTTATAAAATAGAGTTTACGATGTATACTAATAATTATTATATTGTTTAAACAATATCTTAGTTAATTATTAATTATTACTAAACATCTTAAACTTTATGATAAATCAAGGCCAAAAGTTATCAGTTAAATTTGCAAAACAAGCGAAATCTAAGTAAGGAAAACTTTCAAAGTAATTTATTTGTTAACTAAGATTGTTTAAACAATTTAAAGGTTGTTAATAAACAACCTGAACTGTATTAGAATATTAGACCAATAGTAATTAATTAATTTAAAAAAAAACAAGATCTAAATAAAGAAAACTTTAAAAGTAATTTATTTGTTAACTAAGATTGTTTAAACAATTTAAAAATTGTTAGAAATTATCCCCAACTGTATTAAAACCCTAGGCCAATAGTAATTAATTAGTTTTACAAAAGAAACGAAGTCTAAGGTAGGAAAAGTTTGGAAGTTATTTATTTGTTAACTAAGGTTGTTTAAACAAATTAAAAATTGTTGTGTTATAACTGGAACCATTTAAAAATATTTTAGACAAAATTTGTGAGTAAAATATATAAGTTTATATAGTTTCTTGCATCAAAGTATCTGGAAAGCACTTTCTCAAAAATCAATTTTTTACTTTTTAAAAGTTATTAACATTTATTTTAGTTTATAAAAGAAATCTTGATTTTGTAGCAGTTAAGCGTTATAGTACAAACATTCTTGAGTATTTAAAAAAAAATGAAAATCGGTTCATTTTTGAGTTGTCGGCTGATTTTTATCAAAAATAGTGCTTTTGGCCACAGTGTGTGCTAGTGGCAGCGAGCGTCACAGGCGTTAGGTTCTATTCAACATTTATTTTCGATGATTAGGAGTTCTCATCCAACATTTTACTCCAAAGATTTTTTATAGGAAAAAAGTAGGGCTTTCATTTAAAAAAATTAAAAAAAAAATTAAAAATCGTCCTTTTTGAAGAAAAAGTCATTTTTATTTTTATTCTCCATTTTTAGGGATCAAAAAATTTTTTCTCGTAAAAAACAATATGACCAATCGAAAGAGCGTGAAAAAATCTATCGAAACTGGTATTACCAGAATTTTTTTAATTTAAATTATAAGAACAAAAATTTTATCAAAGTAAACAGTTTTTTAAAAAAATAAAAAATTTCATCCCCTCCCCCAATCTTAATATTTCTTCTATAGTCAAGATTTTTTTTTCTTTATTACTATTCAATAGGACAACATTTTGTCCAAGTTTCAGCCCGATAGAATAATATATAGTATATATACTATACTATATATAGTATATAGTAAAAATTATTTTAAATATTTTTAAAATTGGTTTTTATATAAATATACAGTAGAACCTCGATAACTCGAACCTCGTTAAGTCGAATTCCTCAGTAAGTCGAAAAAAATAGCATTCCCCTCCCGTTGAAGCCTTAAATACTCAATATCTCGAATTATTTTCAATTTTTAACTCGAAGAAAATATCATTCCCCTTGAGGTACTAATAGTGCATTTTTATACTCTATAACTCGAAGTTCGAAAAGCTGACTCTGTAAGTCAAATTTTCTTTACAAGAACAGATTTTTTTAAAATTTTTTCTTTTATTATTATATTTTTATGAAGTTTATTTTTCTAACTTAAATTATTATTAATTCGACATTTAAGTCGATTTTATAATTTATATTACTCTACAAGTCGAAAAATGTACATTATAATTATGCCTCTGTAAGTCGAAGTTGTGATCAATAAAACCTTTATATCTCGAAATCCTCGTTAAGTTGAAAACTCATTAACTCGAAGTTTTTAGCGTTCCCCTTGAAATTCGAGTTATCGAGGTTCTACTGTATAATAAATATAATTTATTCAAAATATAGGAGAAAACTTTCATAAAAATAGTAATAAATATTTTTTAACGATTTTTTCATAATTTTGTAATTTATGGGGTTTTTTGGGAGCCCTATAAAAAATAGTTTATATTAAAAAATTGTTAAACAAACAATTTGGCATTGTTGTTTGTAGTCTCCTAAAGAGAAACAGAGTTGGGGTATTGAAAAATATTGATTTTCAAGAGTTCTATACCATTTCTACGAAAGTCTTTTTTCCCATGCATTTTGCATGGGAAACTTTGAGCGCTTTGAGCCCCATCTAAATATTAAAAAATAAAAAAATAGTGGTATTTTTTCGATATAGAACAATCCTAGGGGGTGAAAGCATTAAAAAAAAAATTTTTTGTTTAAGACCACCCTAGTAAGTATAGAGTAGTCTCTTGAGATGCTTTGTGGAATCTCCATAATTCCGAAAAGGGAGTAAAGATATGGTAGTGGTAGGTCTATGGTAGGTGTAGGGTAGCTATACAGTAGATGTAGGGTAGAAATAGAGTATGTATAAGGTAGGCATAAGATAGATGTTGTGTAAGCATTGCGTGTAGAATCTCCATAAGGCCGAGGGGGGAGTTGAGATAGGGTAGTGGTAGGTTATATACAGGTAGGTTAGACTAAGAGTAGGTGTAGGGTAGGTGTAGGGTAGGTATATGGTACGTAAAGGGTACTAATTAGTCTAAAAAAATGTACTCAAACAGGAGTAAATTTGAATAGTAGTTTTCAATTAATTCTATATTGCGATAAGTTTTTGAACATTATTTGTAATCTTGGAGCCTGTTATGAGTATTTTTTTTCTTACTACTATTTTAATCTATATTAATTATTTTATTTTATTCACCCAGTGATTTCTTATTATTAACTAAATTATGGATATACTAAATATATGCCATGTGAATGCTCAATCTTTGTTAGCACACTTTGATGAATTTGGGGATTTTTTTGGTAACGGTTTTTATCACATCATTGCGGTATCTGAGACTTGGCTCTCGAATAGCATTACGTCGAATATGGTTGAACTGGAGAACTATATGTTGTTTCGAAGGGATCGTGATTCGAGAAAGGGTGGGGGCGTTTGCATTTATGTACACAAAAGAATTGCATGCTCCTTGGTGACAGTGAGTGTTAAAAATTACCATCCTTCTTCAGAATTTCTTTTCATTAAAATTGACACACAACATGATAATGCTTTGATAGGTGTAGTTTATAAACTACCTAACGCTTCCTTTGGAAATGACCTTGAAGAACAGATATTTTCTCTATTTCCAAATTATAATAATATTATAATTATGGGAGACTTCAATTCGAATTTAAATGTGACTAGTGCTCACTCTAAATACCTGCTATCTCTTATACACTCGTCTGGACTTTCTTTAGTACCCCATAATTCCACCCACCACACAAATACATCTAGTACCAGACTTGATATGATGATGGTTGATAATATTGACAAAGTCTCTTCTTTTAACCAACACCCAATATCGTTTCTATCTAACCATGACTTGATTAATATTAAATTTGAATTCACAGGTGTGCAATCTCAAAATTCTAACTTACCTAAACTTGTTCGTAACCTACGTAGCATCCCTGAGAATGTTTTTCTTACACACCTTTCAGAATATGATTGGGAAAGTGTTTACTTAGTCACTGACTTAGAAGCTAAGGTAAATACGATTAACTTCAATCTTACATCCGCTTTTGATCATTTTGCACCCCTACACATGTCGAATCCCCGTAAAAAATTCTCGCCTTGGATGAGTAATGAGATCCGAATGCTAATTTATGAAAGAAATAAACTTCGTAGACTAGTGAAAAGAACAAAGAACATTGTCTTACAGTTCGAATTTAAAAGGATTAGAAACCTGGTTCAAACTAAAATAAGAGATGCGCACAATAAATATAATTTTAATGTAATTAAAAATAAAAGCAAATCTAAAAATGTTTAGCATGTTTTGAAACAACTCAATCTCTTATCCTCGAAGGACTTTTCTGACCATAATTTTGATACATCGGAATTCCTAAATATATTCACCCATACTCCAATCTTGCCTCCTTCTGACATTACTCTTTCGTCTAATGCAACTAACTACTTTGATGAGACCAAATTTTATTTTAAGGACATTTCACCTGAAGTCTTGCTTAAAGCAATTTCGAATATCAAATCAAATGCTATGGGGACGGATGGTATCTCTTTTGAAATGATTAAATTATCTTTACCTATTATTTTCCCGGTTCTTCTTCACATATATAATTGCTCTCTCCAAGTGGGTATCTTTCCTGAACCTTGAAAAAAAAGTCATATTTGTCCGATCCCTAAAATATCCAAACCTACGACATCTTCCGATTTCAGACCGATCTCTATACTCTGCACTTTATGTAAGCCTTTGGAACGTATTGCATATAATCAACTAACTAAATATCTAAGTTTAAATAATTTATTTGAGCCTCTTCAATCTGGTTTTCGCCATAAACATAATACTTGTACGGCATCATTAAAATTTACATCAGATATTAAACAGGCTATGGATGAAAAAAATATTACGATCGTGGTTCTTTTTGATTTTTCAAAAGCATTCGATTTAGTTGATCACGCATTATTGCTTGCTAAACTCAAGTCCTGTAATCTTTCGAATTCTGTTCTATCCTGGTTTAGATCCTACCTATCTTCTTGGCCTCACAGAATAGTTAATAGTAGAGACGATTTTTCTGAGTGGAGATATATTAAATGTGGTGTACCGCAGGGTTCCTCGCTTGCTCCGCTCCTTTTTAATATATATGTTTCCGACTTAGGAAGACAACTTAAATTTTGCAAATATGTCAAATTTGCGGATGACTACAAAATGTATCTATCTGGCCCTCTATCAACCTTACCACACCTGATTAAAAGTGTACAACATGATATTGATGTAACTTTGTTATGGTCAAAAAGGAATGGTCTAGTTGTAAACCCTTTAAAAACACAATCCATTATTATGGGTCTATCCAATTATTCGTTAACGAAGTTCTTATCAGAGGATATTACTTTGAATGTTGATAAGTTAACTATCCCTTTTTAGGAATCTGTTAAAGACCTTGGATTAATACTCGATCGCACGCTGTCTTGAAAGGAGCATGTTTCGAATATATCGCGTAAGACTTATATACTTCTCCAACAACTAAGGAGGAGTAGAGATTCGCTTCCTACCTCTACACGTTTACTTTTAGTCAAATCTCTTGTTCTTCCAATGTTCGATTATTGCTGTCCAATTTATGACGATATTACTGACGATCTTAATACTAAACTAGAAAGATCCCTAAACGCATGTATAAGGTTTATTTATAATCTCCCTAAATCCGAGCATATTACTCAGTTTAGGATAAAAGCGGGCCTTCTTAATGTAGCAACTAGAAGACAGTTCTTTATGGGTACAATTTTATACTCTCTTTTTCAAAATGAAGTTCCTAATTATCTTTTCGAGCTCTTTGATTTCAAAAATTTAAATGATAATGCCCATAGTAGACTCCGAGAAAGAGGTTCTGTTTTAAATATTCCCGCCCATCGAACCTGTAAATTTCAGAAATCCTTCATTGTGAGAGGCGCTAGGCTGTGGAATACAATTCTACCTATGATTAGAAATGCTAATAACAAAGAAGTTTTTAAAAAACTATTTTTTTCTTTATTGTTTAAAAATCAAAGCAAAATCTTTGAAGTTTCTTTTTGGTAAACTTGCCTACATCGTTTTATTAAATTTGGTTAAATTTGAATTGAATAGTTATCATTTTCTTTTTTACTATCTTAATTTTACCTTTCAATTATTTTTCGTGCACAAATATTGTAAATCGTTTTATTTTCTTAACATTGTATTACCACACATCGTTTAAATCTAGACTATGATAGATGACGGGTGCCACACAAAAGCGGAGTCCTGAGTGAATTACTCTTTAACTCCTTGAATGGAATATAAATTCCTTATTGAAATTAGTACTTAGTTTCTGTGGTGTACCTCATAAAATATTACTACACCTACTTTCTTTATATAAAGTATTCTATTACAGCTCTTTTACTTTGGTTGTCGATTATTCAGCTTATTCAATTGCAATTATTAAATATTAAGTTTTTTCTTCCATTTATGAACAATGTTTGCATAAACTATGTTTCTTGGAGGGCTTATAGCCCTAGAAACTTGTACAATATTAAATAAATAAATAAATATTTTTTATGGATATTAGCTAAAATCTCTTGATTTTTCCTTGACAGCGCTATCACCACAACATTCTTTATAAGTTTCTTGCCAATCAGAAGGCTCCTTCAGAGAGGCTACTTTCTGAGGACCTGAAAAATGCAAATTCGGTGACTTGCGTAGTCGGTGAGTTGAAAGATCTCACAAATTATAGTTCGGAAAGTTGAATGTTTTGACAAATGCATGTTCGGTGATTTAAAAATTCGGCCAATTGCAGATTCAGAGATTTAAGAGTTCGCACAAGTGTGAGTTCCATGATGTCAAAGTTCGGACGGATGCAAAATCAGTGATTTCAACGTTCGGACAAATGCAAGTTCGGGTAATTAAATTTCGGTCAATTACAAGTTCCGTCAATTGGGTTTTAGAGAAAATGCAGTCGATCCGATGCTTCGAGATTTTTTATGTTTGACAATTTTTTATGTTTGGGACCGCTAAAAATATAAATCATACGTTAAATTTAATTGTATGTATAAACCGCAAGTCTCTAGCTTTATTTTTAAAAAAGTTAAAATTATAGAAAGTTAATAAATAAACGCAATAATTTGTTTAAACAATACCAGTGTAGAAATTGAATCTGGGCCCTAGCCATCCCACTCTCGGGGAGCTCAGATGTAAACTTTAGGCATTGTTCGGGCGGTTAGGTGGCTCCTGACTAGAAGTGTTCCCATGTTTTATATGGTGAGTATCTAGTCAAAATATCGAAGTGCCAGACTACAGCCCGACCACAAATGTCAGGATTAAAAAAAAGCTTTTAAACATCAGTGCATAAATTAGAGTTAATGGTGGAGATTTACTACATGAAAATTAACCTCAAATTGTGAAAATCGACTCCTCTAAAGTACCTAAGTACCCAACCCATGTCCAGGTCATTTCCCGTCAACTTTTTCAGGGAAGTTAACCACAAATTTTGAAAATCGACTTCTTTAAAGTATACAACCCTGCTAAGAGTAAAAAGATAAAAAGGGAAAGAAATATGAGAATAGAAAGAGATTACACTTTTTCTATCCCTTCCATATATCTACTTTGCATTCCCAAAACACAATATCTTTCTATCTTTAAACTTCTACCTCTTTTATATATTTTCTCTATTCGCTTTGAATTTGTATCCGTTTCTATTCCTTTTCTATTATCTTCTAAAATAAATAAATCTCTTTCTATCTCTTCGTCCATCAACTATTTTTATCTCTTTCTATCCCTTTTCTATCCCCTTTTTTCCTTTTCTATAAAAAGTGAATCTCTTTCTATCCCCTTTCTATCCTCTTCTTTAAAAATTTAATCTCCATCTATCTTTTCGCTTATATACCATTTTAAATACCCAATTGCTTTAGTTATTTTATATGGTAGTATATAAATCTATATATACTGAAATTAATCTGATATTTAAAGCGTATAATACTGAAAAATCGTCAACTATGATGGAGCGATCCCCTAACCTCGTGCGCATTAACCTAAGCACACTCCCAACTGAGCTAACGAACGATACACTACAGATCACTCCGTTACTTGACTGCCTTTTATCACTCTTACTCCCATTTCTTTTAATCTTTTTCTTCTATCTTTTTTTATTCCACATAGTATTTATATTTTTGGAGATCCATACTGGAAATAAAGAGGTAGAAATCTTATCACTTTTTATCTTTTCTTATCTCTGTTCTAGAAAGAGATACAGAAAACGTATAATTTTCAATCTCGACTCTATACCTTCTTAACCCTTTCTATTGACCTCAAACCTCTTTCAATCTCTACCATAATCATAATTATCAGTTTTCACCATCAATCACCTTTTCCCTATAACTTTCAATCTTTAATCTTTTCCATCCTTTCCCTTTCTATTGCCTTCAATCTCTTTCAATTTCCACCGTAATCACTGTGACCAGCTTATCGCCATTAATCACATTTTCCCTATAACTTTCAATCTCTAATCTTTATCATCCTATCCCTTTCTATTGCCTTCAATCTCTTTCAATCTCTACCTTAATCATAATGATCAGTTATCACCATTAATCACCTTTTTCTTATAACTTTTAATCTCTAATCTATACTTTTCTATCCCGCCCTATCCCTACTTCAATGGACATAGCAAGTTATCGCTTTAAATCATCTTTTTCTATGACTTTGAATTAATGTCTAATACTTTCACATCATTTCCAAACCCCACCTGAATGAACACTATGTGCTTTCCCTTTTAATCACTTTTCATCTATAATTTTCAATAACCTATGTCATATATACATATTTCTTGCTATTCTTCTCTTAACCAGCATTATCGGTTTATGGCTTTTAATCACTTTCCTTCAATAACTTTCTATCTTTCACCTATCACTTTCTATCTCTTTCTATCCTTTTCTATCCCTTTCTATCCCTTTCTATTCCTTTTTATATTTTCTTATCCCACCTGTATTAACATGATCATTTTTCGCTTTTAATCACTTTCCTTTCATTACTTTCAGTAATCTAGTGAGTGATCATGTTCTTTCAGTTGGGGATGGGAAATTATAAGTAGGGATAGAAAGGGATTAAAAGGGATAGGAAGGGATAGAATGGGATAAAAAGGGATAGGAAGGGATAGGAAGGGATAGAAGGTGATAGGTGAAAGATTAAAAGTTACAGAAGAAAGGTGATTAAAAGCGATAACTGATGATGCTGGTTAGAGTGGAATAGCAAAAAATATGTGGATATGTTATAGGTTATTGAAAATTATTGATAAAAAGTGATTAAAAGGGAAAGGTCATCATGTTCATTCAGGTGGGGTTTGGAAATAATATGAAAGTATTAAAAATTAATTGAAAGTTATAGAAAAAGGTGATTAAAAGCGATAACTTGCTATGTCCATTAAGGTAGGGATAGGACTTGATAGAAAGGTATAGATTAGAGATTAAAAATTATAGGAAAAAGGTGATTAATGGTGATAAGCTGTTCATTATGATTAAGGTAGAGATTGAAAGAGATTGGAGGCAATAGAAAGGTATAGGATGGTAAAGATTAGAGATTGAAAGTTATAGGGAAAAGCCGATTAATGGCGATAAGATGGTCATCGTGATTAAGGTAGAGGGATTAAGGGAAGTTAACCTTAAATTTTTAAAATCGACTTCTTTGAACCACCTAAGTACCCGATAGATGTCCAGGTCATTTCCATTCAACTTTTTCAAGGAAGTTAACTTCAAAATGTGAAAATGGACTTCTATGAAATACCTAAGTACTCAACTGATTTCCAGGTCAGAAGTAACCAAGTATGAAACCAATATCTAGGTCATTTCTATATAGTGAATTTCTCCAGCAAAGTTTATTTTAAAACGTAAAAAATGCCTTCTCAGAAGTACCCCAGTACTTAACCGATGTCCATTCCAAGCAGCACGTAATATTGTCTGAATGTCGCAGTGATATTATACTGTAATATTGGTAATATTACGGGACAATATTACCGCGATATTGAGGTGATATTAAAATGTCCGCATCAAGGTAATATTACAAGTAATATTACAGTGGTGTTAATGTCATATTGCAAGTACTCTTTGGTAAAATATGAAGAACACTTTCTGATATATATTAGAAGAGCCGAATGGCCGAGGAGTACAAAGCGTATTCACGCCGTTTCGAACCTTCCGTGTTCGAGCTCCGGTTGAGCCTAATTTTTTTAAAAATATATTAAACTAAAGTAAATTTGTAATTTCCTTAATATCATCGTAACATTACCTCAATATCACGGTAATATTACTGTAATATTACTTGTAATATTACTTGCAATATTACATTATTATCACTGTAATATTACTTGTAATACTACCGTGAGGCGGACATTTCAATATCACCTCATTATCGCTATAATATTGTCTCGTAATATTACTAATATTACAATATAATATCATTGCAACATTCATTCAATATTACATGCTGCTTGGAATGTCATTTTTAGTTAACTTCTTCAGGAAAGTTAACCTCAAAATGTAAAAATTGATTTCTCTATGTACACAATTAGCCAACTGATTTCCACATCATTTCCGTTAAAATACTTCAGAGAAGTTAACCTTAAAATGTAAAAATCGACTTCTCTGCACCTAAAAACCAACCGATTTCCGGGTCATTTTCTGCCAACTTTCCAGGGAAGTTAATCTCAAAATGTAAAAACCGACTTCTCTGATGTACCCAAGTACTCTATCAACGTCCAGGTTATTTCCGGTCAACTTCTTTAGGGATGTTAACCTCAAAATGTAAAAATTAACTTCTAAGCAGAACCTCAGTAATCAACTAATATCTAGGTCATTTCCGGTCATCTTCTTCAGGGAAGATAACCTCAAAATATAAAAATTGACTTCCAACAGGTACCCCAGTACTCAACAGATGTTCAAGTCATTTTCGGTTATCTTCTTCAGGGAAGTTAACCTTTTATTGTAAAAATCAACTTCTCAGAAATACTTAAGTACCCAACCGATTTTCAGGTATATTTCTGTCATCTTTCTGGGTAAGTTAACTTTATGATGTAAAATACGCAACTTTGAATAAATTATCACACCCACACTCGAAAAAATGTGTCATTTTTAGACATTTGGTTCCCATAATGAAAACATTTAAACTTATGCTACCTTGGAAAAAAACTTATTGAATAAAACCTCTAGTAAATTGGAGCTTTAAAAAAAGCAGATTAATGCTTGACATTCTGAACAGAAGAAAACGTTGACCGGAAATGACCTAAACATTGTTGGGGTACTTGGTTTCTTCAGAGAAATCGGTTATTACATTTTGAGGTTAACTTCCTCGAAAAATTTGACCGAAAATGACTTGGGCATCTGTCGGGTACTTAGGTACTTTAAAGAAGTCAATTTTCGCCATTTGAGGTTAACTTCCCTGAAGAAGTTTACCGGAAATGACCTGGATATCGGTTGAGTACTTGGTCACTTCAGTGAAGTCGGTTTTTACATTTTGAGGTTAACTTCCATGAAGAAGTTACCGGAAATGACCTGGACAACTGTCGGGTACTTAGGTTGTTCAAAAAAGTCGGTTTTAAAAATTAAAAGGTTAAGAAGAAGTTGACCTGAAATGACCTAGATATTGGTCAGGTATTTGGGGGCTTCAGAAAAGCCGGTTTTTATATTTTGAGGTTAACTTCCTTGGAGAAGTTGACCAGAAATGACGTAGACATTAGTTGGGTACTTGGTTTCTTCAGAGGAGTCGGTTATTACAATTTAAGGTTAACTTCCCTGAAAAAGTTGACTGGAAATAACTTGGACATCTGTCGGGTACTGAGGTACTTTAAAGGAGTCCATTTTCACAATTTGAGGTTAGGTTCCCTGAAGAAGTTGACCGGAAAATTAGATATACTAAGTCTAGGTAATTTGTTACTATTTGTGATGTTTTTATTTAAAAATAATTAGCCCTTTCAGCCCCTGACCAGAAAGCAACTTCTATTTGGGCAAACTCGGTCTTTTTCTACACGGGTGGTTGTACATAAATTTCAACTTTAATGCTTAGTTTTAACTATAGCAAACATAAAAAGCTGAAAATATAATAAAAAACCGCAAATCTCTAGCTTTCTTTTTAAAGAAGTTAATAAATAACCACAATAATTTATTTAAACTATTGTTATAAATAAATTTTAATTTGATACTTACGTTTGTTGCATCATATATGAAAAGTTGCAATATTAAAGACAAAACAGCAAGTCTCTAGCTTTATTTTTAAAGAAGTTAATAAATAATTACAATAATTTGTTTAAACAATAGTTCTAAATAAATTTCAAGTTTGATGCTTAGTTTTACCTATAGCAAATTAAAATATATAAAATACAAAATCAATTGATATAAAATGCAGAAACAATTGTTTAAATAATACAATAGTTATTTGTGTAACAAGGGCGCATCTGTAGGGGAATCTCGACTCGTGTTATTCACACGAGTCTCGATTCCCCTACAGATGCGCCCGTGTTCCACACATAATTTTATATAATAACCTTGTGTCAAGAAATCTACTGAAAACGCTGTTTTTAGAGTTTTAGAGATTAAAATGAAGAGAATCCTACTTTTTATCACAGTTTAACCCCACCAGCAATGCCATTCAAGTACGCTTGCTGTTCTAGCACGTGACGCGACAGCTGATGTTTAGGTTGGCAGGCGTGCTTGAATGGCGTTGCTGGTGGGGATAACTGTGATTAAAAGTAGGATTCTCCTCCTTTTAATCTCTAGAACTCTAAAAACAGAATTTTTAGTAGAGTTCTTGACGCAAGGTATTATATAAAATTAATTTATAAATGTAGCGAACTTTTCATTTTTTTAATTAAAAAAATTGTAAAAAAATCTTCAACTCACATTCATCAAGTTCTCGTACAAGGGTGCCTTAGAATTTTCACACTGCTCTAAAATCTCTTTTCTCATTCTTTCTTTCTCTCTCTCTCTTTCTCTCTCAAACGAAGAACATTATCACACCTTTCTCCCTTTGAAGTTTTCACGCTATAACCACAATTCTGAACTTACCTTGTGTTTCGCACACTATTGTTGTCTTTGTCTTTTTCAGGCACATTCTATACCTTATTCTCTTTTTCCGTACGCACGCTATTTTTCTCTTTATCTGTTCCATATTCTTCATCTCTCTTTCTGCTACAAACACTATTCTTGTCCTATTTTAACCCAGGTAAATTCTATACTTACTTGCTGAGAAAGCATGGCAGTATATTTCTGTATGCACGCTATTGTTCTTTTTATCTATTCCATATACTTTATCTCTCTTTTTGCTACTGACACAATTCTTGTCCTATTCTAACCCAGGTAAATTCTATATTTTATTCTCTCTTACTTGCTGAGAAAGCATAACAGTATATCTATAACTATGACTAACTGATTTCTTATATAGGATCGTAATTTAATTTAAAAAAAAAATTTATTACGAAATTGAAATTTGTTAATTTACGTAATTGCATCTGGCGGTACAGTTTATTATTTCTAGCTATATTTTAAAGAAATTTTGTAAATACACACAAAGAAAATTAATTATAAATTTTATTAAAATGCTGAATAATTTAGGGAAAAAGTGCCAGAAAGCGAAACTTCCATGCAAGGAATTTTAAGCTTTAGAAAAACCTTTTGAATCATTGCTAAGTTATTTTAAACTTTAATATAGTGTGTAGCAAATTTAAGATAATTTTTTGAAAGTTCGAAATTACCAATATGAAATTTTCTCTTTTTGATCCTAATTCCCTAAATTGTAAAATACTTTTATAAAATTTATAATTACACTGAGAAAAAAATACTACTGAATCAAATACCTTCATGCTATTGAATTCCATGTCATTACTTTAATGACAGATTTATTGGTTCATAAGCATAAACCTCCAAAGCAAAAGTCTGAAGTTTTTGAAATAATAGCATATTGCTATCAAATCGCTGTCATCTACTCAATTGTTAATTTACTTAAATCAATAGCATTATTTAATATTTATTTAACATAGTTCTCTTAAAATGTTGTCATGTTATTTTTAAAAGAAATATTTGAGTATTTGAATCATATAAGAAACTGTAGAATTGTAAACACCCTGCTTTAGATTTGATAGCATATGCTTTCGTTTCGAATAAACGGCGTATTTGCGGACTGCCAATAGCAGATGCTATTGAATCCTTAGGCACTGTATTTGGCCCATTAGCGCGTAGGTCTGGGCAATCCCTGACGACCCCGCCGGACGCTTTTGGTACGGATAAACGTACCAAAAGCGTACTTTTGAAAATTTGCAATTAAAATAATTATCAACTTGAGCAACTTTAAAAACGTTAGAAGGAACCTTAATGAACTTTTAGATAACATTATTGTTGAAATATTGATTGTTAATAATTATAAAAATGTGTAAAAAGCTTTAACAGATTGGTTACAAAGTAAGGAATAACTAGAGCTAGTTCAATTTGAGATGTAATGTTGTTCAAGAAAAAAGTATGTTTGAAATAAATTTTGTTAGGTAGCAGAAATGTACATATTCTATTTAACAAACAATTTTGAAATTGTTTAAACAATATTAGACAACAAATAAATAACTTTAAAAGTTTTCATTACTTTGATTTCGTTTCTTTTCTGAAATTAACAAATTACTATTAGCTTAAAGTTACAATACAATAAAAAATGTTTACAGAAAAATTTTTAATTGTTTAAACAATCTTAGTTAACAAATAAATAACTACAAAGCTTTTCCCTATTTTGACTTCGTTTCTTCTGTGAAATTATATAATTTTAATTGGTCTAAAGTAAAAATACAGTTTAAAATGTATACAAATAATTTTTAAATTGTTTAAACAAACTTAGTTGACAAATAAATAACATCAAAAGTTTTCCTTACTTTGATTCCGTTTTTTTTAAAATCAACTAATTACTATTGGCCTAGACTAAAAATACAGTTCAAAATGTATATAAACAATTTATAAATTGTTTAAACAATCTTAGTTAACAAATAAATAACATCAAATGTTTTCGATATTTTGATTTCGTTGCTTTTGTGAAATCAACTAATTACTATTAGCCTAGAGTAAAAATACAGTTAAAAATGTATATAAACAATTTATAAATTGCTTAAACAATCTGAGTTAACAAATAAATAACATCAAATGTTTACGTTATTTTGATTTCGTTTCTTTTGTGAAATCAATTAAATACTATTGGCTTAGAGTTACGATACAATTTAAAATGTATACAATCAATTTTAAAATTCTTAAAACAAGTATAGTTAGCTTGACCATAGTATGGATCATGTCAGTGGGACAACCGAGAATGATGATCAATGATGAACAGCAACAATTACACCTTTCCGACCAACCTATATTGAGGTAATCAAGCTGTTCCACCTAGGCTCAGATTCACTAGCCCTAATATTTTTTTAACACTCGACCATGAAATGGATCAAGTCAGTGGGATACCCTAGAGTAACAATGAACGATAATCATCAACAATTTACTCTTTGCGACCAACCCTTATTGAGATAATCAAGCTATACCACTATAGATACGATTCACTAGTCCAAAGATTTTTTTAACACTCGACCATGGAATAGATCAGGTCAGTGGGACACCCTAGAATGATGATCAATTATGATCATCAACAATTAACCCTTTCCGACCAACCTATATTGAGGTACTCAAGCTGTTCCACCTTGGCTCAGATTTACTAGCCCTAATATTTTTTTAACACTCGACCATGCTATGGATCATGTTAGTGGGACACCCTTGAATGATGATTAATGATTATCATCAACAATTAACCTTTTCCGAACAACCCATATTGAGATAATCAAGCTATACTAACTTGGCTCAGATTCACTAGCGCAAAGATTTTTTTAACACTCGACCATGGAATGGATCATGTCAGTGGGACACCCTAGAATGATAATCAATGATGATCATCAACAATTAATCCTTTCTGACCAACCTATATTGAGGTAATCAAGCTGTTCCACCTTGGCTCGGATTCACTAGCCCTAATATTTTTTTAACACTCGACCATAGTATGGATCATGTCAGTGTGATTTAAACATTTAATATAAAGACTTTGGTTCGTTTACATCATAAATTAAAGAAAAAATATTTCAATATTTTTGTTATAATAATCATACATGATATATTGCGATATACTGAGTATAGGCTAAAATCAGGAACTTTTAACTTAATACTCTCAATCCGGAACATTCAGGGGCTTGTGGGTGTTTGAGGTGCATTTTTCCGAAAGTATTTAGAGTTCCGCCACTTTGATTTTTATATATCTTATAGGAAAAAAGTCAAGCTTTCCATTGATATAGTTTATTTTTTGTTTTTTTTTTTAGTATAAATAACTAAATATATTGATAATACATATTATTATATACTAAATAATAATATTTATTCTTTGAAATATGACTATCAGTTTTCTTCATCGAAATCGCTGTCGCAATATAGGCAAATGAAATAACTTGTGCGCATGTTCGCACACTTTAAATAATTGTTGTGCTGTCAAATGTACGTAACGAACTAAACTGAACAGAGCGCTTTATGCTGCATAACGAAAAGTATAGGCTATCCCAGATGGGCGGCGCCACCGTCTCACAACTGGTGACTTGCTGTGTCTCACAACCGGAAATTGGCGCTATTTTGAAAAAGGAAAAAAAAAATATTTTTAACCGTAGATTGGAACAATGCAATATTGCATCACAAAATATAAAGAAAATACTAAATAAAAATGAATAACATTTAGCTTTTCCAATTAATTAACTTAAAAAAAAGTACTTTGCACATATTGAAAAAAAGTTTTTTAGTCGATTCTTACACACAGTGTTGGCATCTAACACAAACAATACATATATCCGCTTCGGTGTACACGCAAAAGTTGGCTCGTATAAAAAGAAATGTTTTTATGTAAACCAATCAGCCTTTTTATATTTCGTGTAAAAAAAATCGACTGTCTCACAACTGGCGCGGCGACTCTCCCCTATATATTATTATATGTGTGCAACCGCTTGAAAAGAGCCCACTTTGTCGATATTATTTTCTGAGATATATTTGACTTTTTCTAAAAGAGGTTCAGATTTTAGATTTTTTTATTGCTGAAAAAAAAATTACCATATTTTTAAAAAACTTAATATCCCGGCAAGAAGGCTGGAACAGTAAAGAATTGAAAAAATGAATTCCACTTAGTGCCTGAATTTCCCTCTTTTTTGCGACTCGCGTAGCGAAAAAAATGATACTAAACTTTTATTCCTTTTAGTCAATTTTAGAAGTAACCTAAAACGGTATTTAGAGGAATTCATCAAACCTTTGGTGACATTTTAATTCCTAAAAAAGAAAAAGAAGTGGTTCAAGCTGAATTCCTTTAAGGTCATATATTCAGTAAGAACTTTTTTAAAGCGGAATTGAATGTTAATTAAAAATTCTCAGTAATAAATAGTTTTTTTAGCAGACTAAAAAGTATATCTGTTTTTTCCATTTTCTTAATAAATATATATGTTATAAAATGCTTGTTTATACAATAAGAATAATAATAATAATAATAATAATAATAATAATAATAGTTTGACACAATATGACAATAGTATATTACTAATAATTAGAAATAAAATAAGTTATTTAAAAAACTTCATTTTGACAATAATCAATTTGAATGTGTAGCTATTTTAAAACATGTGTAGCTATTATGAAATATAAAATATAGGATTTATTAATAATAATAATAATAATAATAATAATAGTAATGATGATGATATAATATTCATAATAACAATAATAATACACAATAATAATTATCATAATAATAACAGAGTAATAATAACAGAGTAATAATAATAAACAACATATTATTGCTATTGTTTAGTTTATATCAGAAAACTTATAACTTAAAACCCACATGATCACTTTTTAGAGTATATAATTAAGAATATGAATATAATTAACTGCATATAGAAAATATTACAACTATTAAACTTTACTATCAAAACTTAATTTTAATTAAAGTTTAAGCACTTTGTGAAAACAAGTTTAAAATTCACGAGGACTTAACTGTTCGAAAGTCAAAAAGAAACTGACCGTTAGCGACAGAATACAAAGAAAAAGTAGGTCCTTTTGTTGGAAATTTAGAGCCACATGTCTTCCTTCACATTTTCGGTTAGGAATTTGACACTCTCATAACCGGTTTCGAGCGGATTGAGGAGGGGAGTCATGCAAGTAGTTATTTATCAACTGCCCTTAGTGAATAATTGGATCAAAAAGAATTGAAAATATTCGGTTCACAACATTTTTCTCAAAGGATTTCAAAGGGAGTCAAAATGTACTGAATGAATTCCTTTAGTGGAACTCGTTTTTCCCAACCTATAGCTGATCTGACGGAATATTTCGAAATTGAAAGTGACTGAAATGAATCCCGTTCTACGGTATAGGATATACGCTTCGGAATAATGAAAAATTCACGTCGCTAGGTTTCGAGTTCTATTTCGTGACCATGAAATTCGAGGAAAATTCAGGCATTAAGAAGAAAAGATATTTTTGAAGTTTCAGGCGCAACTCTGTAAATTCGAATTCTTTACTATTCCAGCCTTCTTGCCGGGATATAGGGAAAGTTTTGTTTTTTTAATTCTAAATAAGTCTTCATTTATTGATATTTCTTTATGAATTAACAAAATATAAAACTTTTTGTAATGACAAAAATTCTGATGCATGGGCAATAGGGTGTCCGTTAAAAAGTCGACTTTCGAATTTTGTTTACGCTACCCCCCAGTTTGGTTCCAATATAAAAAAAAAAATTTTCTGTAAAATTGCAGCGTCATTGATTAATATTAACCCGTGCCAGCAATCGATTGAAATTTCCCGTTGAAAATGCATGGGAAAAATGAACTTTTTTTTTAAAAAATTTATAACTTTTTATACAGGTTACAAATTTCTTCATTTTAAGCTATATTTTAAGGCAGCGTTTTTAGAAAAATTTAATTATCAAAATTTTAAACATGGCGGATGTTCAAAAATAGGTCAAAAAATACATTGCAATATTTGCAATATTTGCATTTTATTACATAAATATTCAAGGAAACTCAATAGATATTCTTATTCGGGGGTTTTTTAGGTCGCTAATGAAGATTACGATGTCAAAAAAGTGAAAAATTGCAATATTTTTTAGTGGAAAATTACTACTAATTTGACAGTTGCATAACTATTAATTTAATAATTTAATTAATTTTTATTAATTTAACAATAAAAATTGTATGAAAAGTATAACACTTTTAAGTATGAGGCAAAGTATGAAACAATATCAGAGCTTTAGCACCGTATCCAATTAATATATAAATCTGATGGAAAGTCTATCTAATTGAGAAAGTGAACTTTTACCATTTTAATTAATAGATATTTCACTTTTCAATTAGTAGTTTTCTACTAAAAACTAGTAAAAATTTGTACCCTTATGGAAAAGTGTGACATGAAAATAATTATACAGATGCGTGTCATTACTTCATAATGTCATTGCGTGTCATCATTTCGCGACCACACGAAAAAAATGACACGAAAAAAATCATATGGCAAAGAATGCACCATTAAAAAACTTTTTCTTATTATTAGTTTTATAATAATTTCGTATAAACATACATTGTGCACCATTTTGGGGATGAAAAATTTTACTGCGCAGCCGTAGGTGCTGTAGAATAAGTAGAATATTCTTTGCATTAAGTACTAATGTTTTTCTCCACTGTCTATAACAACCTTCAGTGGCTCAGTTGGTTAAGGCCGCGCTTGCTATGCGCAAGGGCGCGAGTTCGAATCCTCATACCTCCAAATTTTTTTTCTAAATCATTAGAGTATATCTCATGAGGCGGAAATTTGGATAGACTGGGGATGTCCCTAGGATATCTTTTGTGTCCCAGGAATGTCCCTAGGATATCTCAAATTTTAGCGGGATATCCCAGGGATATCCCAGGGATATCCTTTTGTTATGAGGGTACTATTTAATAATAACCGATTTCTCGCCAATTCATTAGTAGAAAATCACTAATTGAAAGTCAGATTTAGAGATCAGTTTTGCTTATTATGGATGATCAAAAACTGAATAATTAAAATGTAAAAATGTAAGAACTATATTTAAAAAAAAATAAAGTTTGTTGAATCCGCCAAATTGGATCGGCTTTATTGAAAAATACATTTTTGACATGAAGTTTGTTAATGGTGACCCCGAAAAGCCTGATAACGGTGTTTTAAGGCGATTTCTTGAAAAATGTGGAAATTCAAAATTTTGAGTCCGCCATATTGGTTCCAAAATTATGAAAAATTAATTTTTGACATCGTAATCTTCATTAGCGACCTTAAGAACCTCCAAATAAGAAGATCTATTGAGTTTCCTTGAATATTTATATGATAAAACGCTGCAAATATTACAATGTATTTTATGACCCATTTTTGAACATCCGCTATTTTGAAAATTTTGAAAATTAAATTTTTCTAAAAACGCTGCCTTAAAATATAGCTGAAAATGAAGAAATTTGTGACCTGGAAATTTGTTTGCAAAAAAATTAAAACAGTTATGAAAATTTTAAAAAAAAGTTCATTTTTCTCATGCATTTTCAATGGGAAATTTCAATCGATTGCTGGCACCGGTTAATATTAATCAATCAAGCTGCAATTTTACAGATTTTTTTTTTTTTATATATTGGAACCAAACTGGAGGGTAGCGTAAACATAATTCGAAAGTCGACTTTTTAACGGACACCCTAGTGAGCATATTCTGCTGGACGGCAGTGTATTTAAATGTTATTTAATTTTAATATTAATAATATATAAGAATATATGTATTATTACTTTTTTATAATATTATAATTACATAATTCAATAATTTTAACCCTCTTTATCTTCGCTTATCAAAAATAAGTATTGGATTAAGTATTGGTGTATGTATTGGAAATCAGTACCTACTTTTTTCGCGCAATATATTTTTTTATCTACAATAAAAAGTTTTTTTTAAATTCAGTGGAACAAGTAAAATTTTTAACAATGTTTGGTGAAAAAGTATTGGACTTTCAAATACTGAAACCAGTACTTAATCCAATACTTAAACTAATACTTAGTCCCAATTCTTAATCCCAATACTTGATCCAATACTTAAACCAATACTGATTTTTGATAAGGGTTAAAATTTAGAAAAAAGCAGGTTGTTCAAAGAATTTAACAATATACTAATGTACTAAAGTACCTTTCCAATTGTTCAAATTTGAAGGGTTGCCACTACCACACATATTTCAATTAGTGGTTGTGGCGTCCAGGTATTCTTACTTTTATTTATTTATAGGGTTTATAAAATTTTTATTTTAATGTTTTATAAAAGAGTCAGATTTAATTATCATTTCTGAATTTGATATATTTTAAATAAATATGTATGTCCACTTAAAAAAAAAAAAATTTATATTTTAATAATGTTTGATTAAAATTAATAATAGTATTGAATAACAAAACATTGCACTGCTGTTGGACGCGCGATAACAGCGCGCTTTTACTTTGCTAGTAACTTAAATAAATTATAAACGTCAATTAACTCATATTCCAATTTGTTTAAACTTTTAAATTTGAATTAATTAAAATTTAAATGCACATTAATTAATGCAAAATAATTAAATAATATTAATTACTTTTCATATTCACATTAATCTTATTTTTAATTCTTATCTTATTACCTATTTCTTATTTTCACAAAATTTTGAGATTTTTTCTCTTTTTACTTTTGATTTTTTTTTTAATTATTTTCTTCTTATATGCAAATTATTTAATATTATTTTACACAATTTTGTTATTATAATATTCACTAAACTTTATATTCCGTTGATTTTCATAATTATGTATTTCCATATTTTTAAAAATAAATACTATAATTTTTTTGTAAATTTATTCAATTTGTTTTCACATCTTGTGATTTGCCTATTTTTTGTGAGCTTTCCTGCAAACTTACTTATTCTTTCCTAAAATTTAAAAAAAAATTTTAATCTCTACATTTATTTTTGGACTTGTTTTAAGTGTAATATTATAAAAAAAAATTTTTGGTTTAATTTACCTAAACTTTTTTATTTTTAAAGGATTTTTAAATTTCTTTTGTGCCCTTTTTATTTATCTTTACATTTTTTATTCTATTTTTATTAATTCTAATTTTTTAGTAGATTTTAACCAAATTTTACTATTTTTTTTTAATTTTTTACATTTTTTTACAGTTTGCTAGATTAAGGAAATAAACATTTCTTCATTTTCTTCCTTATACTTTATTCCTTATTTATTTAATATTTTTAGTTTTTATTAATGTAATACTATTTTTTTACTCCTTTCTTGCGTTTTAATTAATTCTTTAAATTTTGCCATAATTTTTCTTAGATATATTGATCCCTTATTTAAATTATTCAGTGTTTATTTTGCAATTACGAATTTTTGAAAATATTTGTTCGAAACTTTTATCATTTTTATCATTTTAAAATTTTCTACTTCTTTGTCAGCCATGTAATATTTTATTTTATATTTAGTAAATTTAAGCTTGGACTATGGTATTAGATATCCGGAGAATTATAATATATTTATAATTTTATTTTATTATTTAATAATACCCATATTTTAACATTTTTTAAATAATCTTCTTATTAATTTTTTTTTAATTTAAAAAAAACGTCCGTAAATCGTTTAAATTTTTGAATAGTGTTTCTACTTTTTATACCCATATTTTTATGTTACTGTTTCATTATTGTGTGCTGTTTTTAATTTTTCTTCATATCTTTAATAATGATTATGACATTTTTATATACAAATTTTTACGTCCTTCCAAATTATTATTATACAACAAGACGAACAAAAAGGACATCTATAAATAAATTTCTTCAATTATTAACGTTTCGAAGCTGAACCCAGCCTCCTCTTCAGAATTTTATTGTGTTATTTTCTAAAATACATTATATATAATAATGTATATATAATAACATTTTTTATATAAAAGACTTTGCTCATTTTTTTAATAAATTGTTTTCTTATCTTTTTACGTTCTTGTTTTTTTTTTAAATTTATTATTTTTTTGTTGCTTTTACCTAATTTTCTTACTTTTGTGATCACATGAATTTGAAAATATTTTTTTGAAATTTTCTTATTTATTTGACACAATTTATTTGATTTTGATTAAATGTTTTATTTTTCATTATTTGTGACGCGCTCTGAAGAAAGGGACCTTAGAGGCAAATCGGTAATTTTACAGGAGAGCGAAAAGAAAAGACGAGCGCGCATGGAGTTCTGTACAAATCGATGATGTTTGAATTGTCATAACTTGAAAAATAATTAATAAAAACAATTTTTGACTTCAAATAATGCAAATGGAACTTTTATTAAAGTTAAATCAACCATAAACCGAAAATCGATTTTTTGCCAATAAGGTTCCTTTCTTCAAAGCGCGTCACATTTCTTATTAAATGTTTTTAGTTTGAAAAATAAACTACACTTACAAATAAACATTTAGAGAGATTTTATATACTGATTGCATTTTAAAAAATCCTGATTTTTACCTGCCCTTGCTAACTGAAATTTACATTTTATTTATTCGAAAATCTGTTTTTAAAATCCATAAAATCCATTTTACTTAAAAGTTTTTTAAACTTTTGAAATCACGAAAGAACAAAACTTGTGGTATTTAAAAATATATTAACAGTTCAAAAAAATAATTTAAAAGTTTACAAGTTTTGTTAATTTATGATTAAGAATAATTAAAAAAAAGTTTATGCAGGATAAGCATTTGATTGATTCCAAAAATGCACGTTTAAATAATTTTTAACTTTCTTAATTTTTAAAATTCATGCCCTCCTTCTAACAAAAAAAATCTATTACATATTGTTAAAATCAAAATCTTTGTTTGTATGTGATTTAAAATTCTTGTGAAATTTTTAATTATAAAATGGGATTGATTTTAAAAATAAGTTTATAAATATGTCGTATGTCTCCTACTCTTATTTAAAGTTTCAAAAACCAAATTGTCCCTACTCCAACTGGAAGTATTTAAAATCGTTAACTAACAAAATTTTAAGACACTTTAATCGATTTTTCTGTCACAGTAGATATTAAGTGTTCGAAACTTTGAATAATAGTAGAAAAATTACAAAATATTCATTAAATTTTCAAAATAAAACGTTCTTCTTAAATCTTTGTCAAGTATCCAAACTTAAAAATTAATAAAATTTCTAATTTTCATTTTTTTTCTTCCAGAGAAAATATGGTTTTCGCAAATTCAAAAAATATAAGGATTTTCGAAATCTTTCATAATTGGCTTCAAAGTAACCTTTGATAAAAAATTAATATCATGAAATAACAGAAGTTTATAATTTATAACAAAGTATCAAGGAACCTTGTTCCAATTTTCCCCACTAACAGACTTACTATATGTATTTTACAACCGCATAGGTAAAAGAAATTACTAAATTAATGAAAGAAACTTCAAATATCAATTTAATAAATTAGGAATCAATTTTTAAATAAGAATTAACTGTTATAAACGCAAATATTTTATGACAAATGTTTCAATACTTGAAAAATGTGGTGATAACTTTTTTTTAATAAGCCCGCCATTTTTTCAGCCAATAAAATCACTTGCAGCTCAAGAGAAAGATTTTTTTCATTAAAGAAGGAAATTCCCAGTCGGTTTGTAATTGAAAAGTAAAAAAGTAAAAAAGTAAAAAAACCACATCTATTCAATCGATGCCTATTAAACTCTTGGTTCGAGCTCGTGATGGTAAATTAAATTTAAATTCAAATGGTTTTCCGAAATTTAAATTATATTTAAAATTTTTGTTCTAAAAAAATAAGCCGTGGAAGAGCACACCGTGCAACCGAGAGGACTCGAACCTCTGCCAATTGATGCCTATCCGGGGACTTATACCCTATTATTGCACGGTGCACTCTTCCACGGTTTATTTTTTCAGAACAAAAATTTTAATAGTATATTATGCATCAAGGGAGGGAAGTCCGTGTTTTTTTGTCAAGCACAAATGTTCGAAGAACGAGTGTAGCACGAGCGTAGCGAGTGCGAAACGAGTTCGGAGAACATTGTGCGAGACAAAAAATCGGCCTCCCGAGGTGCATATGCTATTTTCTATCACATATGTACGAAAATCTCGTGTTTCGTTCGCGTTAGCGGGTCAGCACTCGCAGTCTTTAGGTTAGTGACGTTAGAGATAAAAAAACTTCCGAACAGTGAAAAAAACTCTCATCGCGCAGGCGATGAGAGTTCAACTGTGAGTTCTGCCCCGCTTAAGGCGAACGAAAACACGAGGTTTTCGTGCATGTGTGGTAGAAATATAATTTAAATTTCGGAAAACCATTCGAATTTAAATTTAATTTACCATCAAGAGCTCGAACCAAGAGCTTAATAGGCATCAATGGAATAGATGTCGCTTTGCCGGTAAGGTCAAAAGCGTCCATAAATTATGTCACACCTTTTTTTTCTTTTTTTGACCCCCCTCCCCCTTGTCGCACCTTGTCACAAATAAGATGACCCCTCTTTAATAATTATGTCACATTTGCTTGACCCCCCCCCCCGTTTATAATGTATCAGAAAAACATAATTTAAATTTTTATATTACACACTTTAAAGTGCTATAAACTTTTTTTTCTTGAACTCAAAACTACTACATTTTTATAAAATATTAAGTAAACTTTACGTAGCAAGATTTATAATTATTTAATATAATGTATGAAAATTATGTAGTATATTATAAAATGTAATACCCATAAATACATTTGGTTTTTAGCTAACTTATCTATTATGGTATTGATAACCATACCGGTAACCATTATTGGCAATACTATCAACTTTTCACTATGTATTTTTAATTAAATATATACATGGTAATAACAGAAAACCATAAACTGAACAATCACATTATAACATGTAGTGGGTATAAAATCAACTGGACATAACCAAGAAGTAAGAAATAAAACTACTAGAGGGTAGCATTTAATAAAAAGTGATAGATACAGAGTATTTCTTTTTTACTCGAATAAATCCAAAATGGATGCTTGCTGGCGTTTAAAAATGCATTAGAGGTAATGAGAAGAAATTATTTTTTTATAGAATAACTTTTTAATAACAAATTTTTTAAACCTACAATCATTAACACATTGTTTTTTATAATTCAAAAGCCATTTCTTAAAATAATAAAAACTGACACACAAATTTTATTAAATGATATTATTTTATGAAATTGCTCGTAATAAACAAAAAATAATGTATTAATAAACGGAGAATTCAAAAATTTGTTTTTAATAAGTTAATCTAAAAAAGAAAAAATAATTTTGTCCGATTGACTCTAATGTATTTTTAGGCGACAGCAAGCATTCTGCCTGCTTGTCTTTAGAAAAATGGGGCAAGGGACGGGCATGGGTTGAAAAGAGAGCAAAAATGCAAATTTGAAATAGACACTGGACAATTTGAATGAATAAAAAATAAATAAATATAATAGCGTGATGTCACACTTTAACCGGACGCTCCTCCCCCTTGTCACACATTGTCACAAAACCTATAACCCCTCCCCCCCAAGGTGTGACATAATTTATGGACGACCCCAAATCTATTTTTCAAGAAAGATTTTATTTTCTATTGCCACTCGCCTATATAGCTCAGTGGAAAGGTAGTTAGTTTGCGTGCGTCGAACCCGGGTTCGAATCCTCATACCCCCAAATTTATTTTCAAAATATTCTTCGTAATGCTAAGCTTTCAAAGTTAATTAATATAATTAATATTAATATAGTGTAAATCAAGATTAATAATATTTTCTTTATTTTATATTTCTTTAAATGTGAGTATTTCTTTGTCTTATTGAAAAAGGTTACATTTGAGGCCTCATTTGCCCCCACATTTGCGCCCACATTTGAGGCCTTTTTTGTGGGCGCATATGCTTTATCAAATCCACTACCATATTTGTGGACACATTTGAGGCCGCTAATGTGTAGGTTCCTACAAAAGATCCTACGTAGGGACCTACAATCCATCCTCTCAAAAATGTCCTGTAAGTGATGTCATAATGTCCTAGGTAGGATCCCATATAGAACCTATGTAGAAACCTTTGCAGGAATAGGCTCTTAAAATCATTGAAAATTTTACTGGATGCGCACTAAGACTTTATGGTTTCTATAGCTCCTACATCTGCGCAGTAGAGTTTTTCTTGAAAATGAAGGTCACAGAAAACTATCAAAATTAAAATTGCGAGTTTAGTAAAAAAAAAAAATAGTTCATATAAATAGTATATTACGATACTAGGCCGGAAAGTTGGATTTCCTGGCAAAGCGGAATATAAGGCCGAGGCGAAGCCGAGGCCCTATATCTCGCTTGCCAGGGCATCCAGCTTTCTGGCCGTGTGTCGTATACGATTTTTCTTCACCCCCAGCCGAAAGTACGTTAAAAAGTATGCAAAAAAGCGTTGACAGTGGTTGACGGATGCTAACTTGCTGTCAGCCATATTTGTTTACTATTCTAACTTTTGTGGCCTGTGTTAGCGCGCTCTACTGGACACCTTGCAAAGCGTCTCGCAAAATGTTCCTGGATTAGCTGAATTCTTGTTTGGAAATTCGATCTGCCCGCCCGACTTTTGCAAAACCGAGGCGAAGCCGAGGATTTTGCTGGTCGGGGCGGGCATCAACAAAAGTAAAAACATATAAAAAGGTAAGTATCTTATCAGTCACCTAGATTTTTTATTTTTTAAAATTTTAATACTGAAGAATGTTCAGTATTTAGTGTGTCAAAATATCAAAGACAAATATTATTTATTGTTTTGTTTCATTTTGACAGATGATTTAAAATATATTTTTAGTTATTTTAAGTAATATAAAAATTTAGTGACTGATATGATACTTGCCTGAAAGGTTAGAATTAAGAATGAACAATGTTTTTATTCTTTTTTTGTAAAAATTGTGTGGTTAATAAGTTAAACACAGTTCCTGTCAAAAATCACAATACAGGAACCATGATGAACTTTGTTATGATAACGAGTCACAAAATCTCGTAGCCAATCAGAGCGCCCGACTGTTCGAGCAGGCAGCAAAAGTCGTTGTTCCTGGAGCGAAGTTAGTCCAGGAAGAGCGTACTTTCGGATAGGGGATGAAGAAAAAAAAATTACCCACTTATTTCCTATATAGGATCCTACGTAGGACCCTATGAGATCACTGAAAAGACATTCTTAAGAGGAGGGATTGTAGGTCCCTATGTATGTACTATAACGTAATAAAGTAAAATTGTCAACTTGATCATTTTTATGATAAATACTATAGAAACCAACAGAACTATAGGTTTTTCCAACGTTGTCTACATTCCACTTTTAGTGTGGCACCCCAACCCCCCGGTGTTTTGTCCAAGATACGGGGGTGTCAGGGGCTAGCCCTTCAGGGGGGGAGAGTGAAGCTCCCCGAAACAACAAGCCAACTCAAAAGATTACACAAAAATGAGTAAATTACATTACAAATAACATGTTGCGTATTAATGTAAGTATAGACTGTGTGGTTGACAGTTTTCTGCATTTTTCTCGAAAACTATTGATGTTTTTGAAAAAAATTAAAAACATAAAATGTGTATTTCAATTAGACTAACAACTTTTGTTTGAAATATTTTTTCAAATTTTGCGTATTTTAAGAGTTAACCGCAAAAAATCATGACTTTATGGTGTTTTTTTATGGTTTTTATCATGATAATAAAATTTGCGCCAATTTTCATTATGATTTTCGCAATCAGCACATCAAAATACGTAAGTATACCAAGTTTAATTAAAATCGGAGGTACGCTCTAATCGGAAGTATATCCCTTAAAAATCCTATTGCTCTATTATATTGTCAAATATACTTCGAAATTTTAGTTCTTTATTTTTAGAAATATTATTAATTTTATTTTATAAAAATTAAAGTAAAATGTTTATCATTTATAATTTAAAAGTATTAAACGATTTTCATGCAGAATATAAATACAGTGTAATATAAATTTGTTAATTAATTACAAATTAATGTAATATAATATACATAATTTGTGATGTGTCATATTAATTACGAAGTAATCATTTAAACGCTTGGTGCTAATCATATTTCTTATTAGTGATGTGTGGAATTATTTATAAAAACGAAATTAGCGTTACATAAATTTTTGATTGCCTCAACTGGTTAATCGAAACAATTCACTTAGTTTTACCTGATCGAATATTTTGATACATCGTTTTCTCCAGCCACTTTGAGGATTTCTAACTGTCTTGACTCGGAATTCTTCAATAAATCTCATAAATAATTTTAAACTTTAACCTAACCGTACCAAACCTTAACGAATAAACCAAAGAGTAGGGCGCCAGACATCTTTCGAAATCATTTAACGACTTCATCACAAAGACAATCCGACTTCACCAACAAAATGACTCGAATTCACCAACAAACTTAACAAAATTTTGTATTCTATCAACATGACCAGAGTTTTTCTTTATTTGTATCCGAGTCGTGAAACCATAATTATCAAACTTAGCCTAGCTAGCTAGGAACAACTCAGGGATGGGTGTTTGGGAAATAAATTTTCCCTTTTCTGCAAAATGAAAACGATTAATGTTAATTTAATACAATAATTTAATAATAATTTTTAATTGAATCATAACCCACACAGCAAAATATCTTACAGGAAGCTCACCTGAAGCTTACATTGAAGATTCGAAAGCTTACACTGTAGGCTTCGTGTGAGCTTAAGGTGAGTTTTACATATCCATCACCTAGCGAGCCTACAGGACCAGTTCTCGGGAAGCTTACATGGTTAGGTTGTGGTAAACTTATGGAAAGCTTACCAACATATAATTAATAAATTTATTTAAACAATAATTCGTGCGCAGTAGTTTTCTATAGGACCTACGGATGCGCAGTAAATTTTATTAACAAACCCTATAGGGTTTTTGATTGTTAAAAAATATATATTACAATAAATTTATAATTTTTAGGGTTCCGGACACGAAGTTTCAAATCCGGAACCCTTATGTTTTCACTCGTTTGTCCGTCGCCCAAAACCATTACCCCCCCCCCCCCCCCTAGCGGCCAAACTATTTAAGATAGAAAGTTGAAATTTGGTACACTTATGCATTTTTACGTGTAGATTACAGGAAAAATATAGCGAACATTATTTTTGTTTTTTATTTCATACGAGGTTTGGCAAATGCATTTACGCACCATAAAGAACACTTTATAATAAATGATGCAAGCATCATTTAAAGAGGGCGCTCTCCGTGTGTGGGACTCGAGTCCAGAGAATAGTTTACTCGGGAATATAAATATTCCCCATTAAGTTTGCTTCTAGGTAATACCCACTAAACCTTTCACGCTTTATAGGAGTATTTAACACTCAGCGGGAAGATTGAACTAAGCAACCTATACGGATTTCTTCCTTGCCTACGCTCTGTATGCCCGCGAATCACGTCGATCCCGGCCGATTGCGCCTTCGCGCTTCTTCCATTTTGGCCTGTTTCAGAACTTTTCTGAAACAGACGCAACTACCGGAGCCCGCTATGTAAGACGTAATGCCTGTCGTGCTACTCTGAAGACCGCACAGGAAACAAAACGCTTCGTCTGTGCACTGTGCAAGAGTGTGGCAAGACTCTCCGCACTTATAGCATGCAGTGGATCTGTCCACTTCTCTGCACTCGTTCTTCTTATGGCCATAGTCCAGGCACCTATGGCACCTGGTGACCATTATAAGCCTCCTTATTGGGCAGCTAAGGAAACCATCTTTTACCCTTCCTACGTGCTCTAATCTCGCTGCCTCATCGAGATTCGCAACCACGATGGTCAGCTTCACGCCTCTTCTATTAGGTTTTAGAACCTTCACCTGCCTTTTTTCAGGGTGAGTTCCTAAGACATTCCCCAGAGCAGCTTTAACCTCTTCCTTCACCGTTAAACCGTCAAGGTCACAGATTTCCAGAGTCACCCTCTGGTGCTCCGCTGCCCTGACGGTTCCCAACCCTGATACGGCCTTCGAGACCTTGGTCGAGAAAGCCTTCCCGTCTGAACCTCTTCCTAGTTCAAGGAGGATGTTCCCTTCTTTTGTCAGCCTTGCACCGACCACCGTCGTCTGGCAAGAGCCAGGATCTACTTCTTTTCCGAGCTTGCCCAAGACAGAAGCATATGTCTGTTCTTGACAAACTCGGACCAAGACTGTCGGATTTCTGGCTTTGTCAGACTCAATGGCGATTTTCGGCACAACCTCCTTAGCCTGTTTTGGCTTCATGATCTTTGGGACCTTCGCTTTCTCGGCCAAAGTCCTCACCGACTTTCTTTTCTTGGGCTTCTGATGCGGAGGAGAACGGTCCTCTGCAGTCCGCTTTTGTCTCTCGCATTCCAGGATCAGGCTTCTTGCCGCATTGACCTGGAAACGTTCCCTAACTTTTCGCCTATACTGCCGTCCGTCCTCCGTATCTTGCAGACGTTTATAAAACCTGTTGCCTGCCTTATCGGCTTCTGCGTGCTTAGTTATTAGTGCCAGAAACCATAACTTGAATTTCTTCAAGCCACTCTAGATGTCGACCGCGTTGTTCTTCTGAACCGTCAGCCTTGCGAGCATCAGGTTCAGTTGGGTTTCCATTTCTAAGAAGATAGCTCTCTCTTTCTCGCGCAATTTATGGCACTCTGCCTTATCCTCCTCGCATGAGGCCATGTCAGCAGCTGTGCCGTTGCTAAAAGCACTGGCACAGCTGCCGACACTTACCGCACTACGCGACGTGACCTACTGTGACCATCCACCATCGAAAGCGACGGATTGATCCCTACTGAACCCGCTCCTGCGGCACTCGTCGCCGGCGGTGCCATCCCACTACCCCCTGGGCGCCTAACATCGTCAAAGTTTAAATCGTCAGTATCCATATGAATCCCAAGAGCCTATAAGAAAAACGATCCACACACACGGAGCTCCGATGTGTGGGTAAGGCATTAAATCACTAGGAGCGCGCCCGGTATCTTAGGACCACAGCTTGCGACACCTCCGAGCGTGTCACTGACGACGGCAGTGCGTCCGCCACCCAGGACCCCGGCATCAGCTACCGACGCCTGCGCTTTACAGACACCCAGCTGAAGAGTACGTAGGTTGGTCGACGTTCGCACCATTCCCGGCAGCTTCGGGGCCGATTTTTGCCCCTGGCGACATCGATCCATCGGCATGGTGTAAGAACCTTAAATTAGGGGTGTCATTGATCAGATCGGACAGACGACCGGCCCATCGGGCGTTAACCCTAGATCAAGACTCTTTCACGCCAACTTAGAAAAACCAAGAAGGTAGGAGTGTCCTACTCCTTCCAGAACTCATGTCGTCCACAGCTGACGAGGATGGTCAGCCCCCATTTGGAATCCGAATTTACATCATCCGCACAGGTTAGCTGGTGCACAGGTTCTAAGAACGGCGGCTATCCGAATTAACGGGGTCCCGTCCTTTTCCCTGTGCCCAAACTCGCCAGACATCGAAAGTCAATGAGTTCTGGGAAGAGCCGAATAGCTCGTCTAGTGATAGCGACCGAAGGACAAGTGCCTGGCCGGTCTTAAGCCCCCTCGCCACGACAAGGTGACACCACGAGGGGGGTAGTAAACATGATTGAACGTGATGTTCACAGCGTTGTCAAGGAAAAAACAAGATTTTTTTTAAAAATGCATTAAAACGCCTATTTACCCCTCCCTTATTTCCCAAACTATTTGATCTAGAGTATTGAAAATTGGTACACATATGCATTATCGCGACTAGAGTACAGGAAAAATATAGAGAACATGATTGAAGTTGATAGTCTTAGCGTTGTCAAGGAACGTGTAGATTACAGGAAAAATATAGAGAACATTGTTGGACTTAGTTTTTAAAAGTTATTATTGAAAAGTTGAAAAATGACATAATACCCCTATGCTAGAGCTCAGCGTATTTATGCTGAAAGGTTGTAAATTTGCAAAAATGTGTAATTTTATGCAGAAATTTTTATAAAACCATTAAAATTGTCGTTTAAATTTATTATCCTAGCATTTTCTTCGAAAAATTGAAATTTTACCGAAAAAAAAAATTTTCTTGCTAAACAGTTACAATATTCCACAGTTTCAGATTATTTTTTTTGTACAAAATGTTTATTTTTATGTTTAAATTATTTTAAAAGTTTAAAAATAAAAAAAAAATTTTGTTTTTAAAATTCAAAATTGTATAAAAAAGCTGTCTATTTGATTGAAAATTTTTAATTTTATAAAAATGCGTAAGTTTATTCTTAAATTTTAATAAAAGTAAAAAAATTATGATTTTATTTTTTTATTCAAATAATTCGAATAATAAATATCTAATAAATAATTCAAACGAATCGTTAAAAATAAAATAAGCTCGCTGTATGGCGAACATGTAAAACTCACCGTAAGCTTACACGAAGCTTACAGTGTAAGCTTCAGGTGAGCTTGCTGTAAGATATAGTGCTGTGTCGGAATGTAAATAAAAGGAGCTTTAATACTCGATCAAAACAAAACATTTTATACGTCAATTATATTTTGTATATCGCTAATAGTAAACTCTCATTTCGAGAGAAAACCAGAAATTTAATCATAATTTAAGTCTCATATGGAATTCAGTTTTCAATCGATTGATAATATCATTTATTTAACAAGAATTTCAAATAATTAATTGACAAATTACATCCGATACAAACGAAATCGGGAAAAAATTAAAGAGATCCTTGAGATTTCTAACAATATTATTTAATTATTTTCAAAATAGTTTTAATTCATCTGATCATTCTAAACGCAATTTGCCCCAAATACTAACATTTTTCTAATATTGGGGAATTTACTTCTAACATATATTTAAACCTCAAATAATTTGTCCATCTTGTTTCTCCCGTAATTCAATAATTTTATTTCATAAAACCACTAATTTCTTATTTGTTTAAGGAGAAATCAAAAGAGTTTTTAATTAATCGATTTAATAACTAACTTGATTAATCATACTCAAACTTCAAATAACATTATTTGATGATAATAATCAATCTATTGACTCTACAGTCAAACTTATATAGTTGCTATAAAATATCAAATGTCGATGTTGGATCATAACCAATTATCAATAAATGTCTGAAAATCTTAAACGATTATTGAACTAATCCTGAATAACATAACCTGTAATTTGGCAAATTTATTCCCTGCAAAATTCGTCTGATACAACAATCTACGTCAACGATTCTATTCAACATAAATTAACTTTAATAATTTTTCTTCTTATGTTTAAACTTAGTTTCAGCAAAAGTTCAGTCGTATTTGTTTTGACTCGCAACCACTCCATTCGACGTAAAATTTAGCCAAACATTTCCATTTTAACGATCGAGATAACCGTCGTAAACGTTTCTATCTAAGAACATTTAATTAATAACAAAAGGGATTTCTGGTCTCAGTAAGATTCAATAAAATATTCGTTTAAAACCGGAACACATAAAATATTTTAATGTTAACGTCCTTAATTTTCTTTCTGAACTAACAATTACCTGATTGCTAGACGATCAGAGTTTGGTCGAAATTGAATCAACTAATTTTTCATTAGATAAATATTAATAATCTAGTTAATTAAGAACACTCAGATTGGATTCAAGTTCGACCACGAGGTTAGGCGTCAGATCACGATAATAATTCAACATACCTTTTTATTCTGTAGATTCTGTCGTATTTCAAATTACAAAATCCCCCTTTTTTATTTTTTTTATCTAGTTAATCAAAATTTTCCTATTGTTATTATTTAGCGTCTTTCTTATATAAATTCAAGCCTTGGTTCGCTTATTTTATCGATAATTTTACAAAATTATTCTCAGAGATCTTTTCAATACACTCAGCTTGAACGAAGTGGAGTCCTCCCCATTCTCTCTCCTCCCTCCAGACGAATCTTCTCTGTTCCTTGTCATTGATTAGCTACTTGTGCGAGTCTCCCAGAATCTTGACTGGCTGACCATTTTGGAGTCTAATTCTGGCGCGTGACTATTTTGAATTTAAAATAATCCCGACGGAAGTGGAACTTCCTTCTCTATAAATTTCCCCCAACAAGCAAGTCGTTTGACGTCAACTGTCCTAACTTAACAAAATAGACCTTATGTGCCACTTGACAACAAATTGAACTTGCCCATAGTTAAATAGGGCTTTTGTTCTTTTCAATCACACGAACAATGAGGTCAATAAGAGGAAAAAAACTAGAATCAGTATTTCTAGTCTAAATTTGCTCTCCCTATAGCAGGGTCCTCTTGACCTCAATAATATTGTTGAAATGATTAAAATTGATAATTATTTACTTAACTTGGAGGTCCTAATTTTACAATAATACAAAGCGATCAATCTACTTGAGCATTTCCAAAACAGTTTGAGCGTGAACCAGAATTTACTTTTGCCATACAGTCTTAACAATTCCTAGGTTCTGAAAATTACGTCTCACCAATCGCCGATGACGAGAGCGGAAGTCACAGCAACTCTTCTTCAGGAAATTGTCTCTCAGTTGAAGCATGGAAGAAATTATTATAAGTTAAAATTAACAAATCTAATAAATTTGTGCTTGCCGTTCGTGGAATTGTTGCTTATTACAAAAAAAATTTAGCTTATAACGATCTGTTTATTTGATTAATCGATTACTATAAAATTTGTGAGTTACAAAATTTTCTATGAATTTTGTAACGTTACAAATTAAAAGATTGTATTTCAATTTTTATATCTAAACTGATCAGAAATAGTGATAGCTTTAAAAATAGTGGGGGTTGAATAGGAGGAGCTTAGTACCTAATGGTTAGAAATTGTGAGACTGGTCACAAATGATGAGAGTGATCAGGACTGTTCAAAACTGCTGACCATTCCTGACCATTCCTGACCAATCCTGTCTTTATTTTTAGTAGGAATGGTATCAGTGGAGGAATTTTGCCCCATATGAGAGTTTATTTAATATATTTACACACCTCTAGTTCTAATTCTTCGTTTCCCCATTTTAATTAAAGTTGAAAGCTTTGATCCTATCTGTGTCGAAAATAAACTTATCTGTGAATGATTACGGTTTAAAAAAATATCAGATGTAGGTAAAATTTTCTGTGTGATGAAAACAAAAAAGATAAATGCTCTTCAATTTTCTGTATAATAAGAATGCGGAAATCACGCAAAAATTTGTAGACAATTAAGAGAACACCATGTGAGTTTCAACTTAAAGTTGAAAGAAAAATGGTTATAGACTGTGCTGGGAGAGGTATTAACTGATCCAAAAATAACAAAGAAACGGCTATTTAATTTTTAAAATTATCTAAAATTTTACCTGAGATTTGCAGTTTGTTTATTAAGATTAAAGTCCCTTTTTTGCAAAGTAGAAGCGGGAAGTTTGAATACACCATTACGAGATTTTCTGTGCTTAAATCGAAAAGCTTCAACTGCTAATCATTAAATCTTCTTTCTTTAATGTTTTGACTGGGTAATGGTTCATCACATAATAAAATACAATAATCTGTCAGTAAAAGTTGACCCATGAAATTATTTGGAATAGCATCAGATGAAATTGTCTTGGAAAGACACCTCCTCTTGTCTCCCCTACGGAACGGGAGAGGTATTTTCAGGTTACGAATTGAAGATTACCTTTCTGAAGACTAAAGGGAGTTTGTGAGTAGGAGTCCTATAAGACATTAAAAATCCTTTAAATCGATGACTTTACCATTCACGACGTGTGAAGATTTTTTATTTGAAACCTCAGTATCTGTGTTTCTCAGCGTTTAAACATGTGCAACAAGCTCTCGTTTTATTGCTCTTTCCTGAGGAGAGTGATCGTTAGTAATTGGCATATTTAATTCACAAAATTCTAATACTTTTAAAAATATTAATTTAAACTAATAACTCATTAAAAATTTCACAATAACAAAAAGCAATCTGGTGACGGTTTACCCAAGAACTAAACACCAACCAAGGTCAAATTGGAAATATCTAAAATGAATCTTTAAATAAGAAAATAACAGAAGAAAATAAATCCTTTTTGTTCTCTTCGTTCAAGTTTAAATTGAAGATTAGCATGCTGTTCGCTCTAGTGCTGTTTTAACAGTTTTTAAATATTCTTCAATTTGTTTTCAGTATGGATGAGTGAGAAGACAAATCCGAAGAAACATTATCCAAGGCTTTACATGCAGCTTCAACATCTGTTCCTAATTGGTCGAGGGAAGATGTGAGAATATATGTCACTCACAATTATCGAGATGGTTGCTTGATCATCTTTCATAATGGGATAGAGCACTAAACAAGTTGCACCTCATAATAGAGCACTGAGACACTGAGAATATTAATACTTTAGTCACAGTAAACAGGATAATCTTTCCTATATAAACAGTCATGGAGCAAAATGTCAACATATCCAAACTCGGAGAAAGCACAGAGCGAACTATTATAATTTGTTCTTGTATTCTTACTATGATTAAAATATAAACATTAAATAAAATAATAAAGATATTATTAATTCTTATTATTAAAGTACTTTATTAATGATCTTTTACCATGAAAATAATTAAATTTGTTACATGTTTTTCGAAAAGGGCTTAACTCTAAGAATTAGAATGTCAATTTTCTTCAATCCTCTCTGTTTTAAGGAAACTATTTTAACATGCGGCATAATGTTACTCCTGAGTATCACTTTTTCTTTTGCAATTTTTTTGTATTTTTCGAACAGTATTTCATTTATTTCAATACTCGCTTAAAATGCCTGATAGAGACCGAATAGAAATCGGTTTCTATCCGTTGTTGCTGCAAGTCGCAAAGTGGGGAATACTGAAAAAATGGGGCTCAAAATAGGCTAGAGCCTTCAATTTTCATCGGATTAAAACTTTTTTTTTTTTTTAAATACTCTGCATTAAATTCCAAAAAACTCTGTCGAGGCCGATTTTTTAATTTTTTGTTATTGTTTAAATAAAATTAATGTAAACCGTATAAACAATTGTAATATTTTCGTTTTTGCAGAATATACTACCATAAATTGCTTTAATATTTTAGAAATCAATTAGCCTGAAGATCCTGAAATACAAACAGTAAAAATATATTGTTTAAATAATGCTAGTTAATTGTTATAAACAAATTTTATAAACAAATTCCCACTTTTCATTGTTTTCAACTGAAAACTCTTTCTTTATTCAAATTAACTAAAACTTATGTTAGAAAATATACCTCATTACAAAGTGTCAGTATATGCATATAATTATAGATGTTTTAAACAATTAGTATAAACAAATATTAAATACAGCATCTAAAGAACTAAAGAAATTGTTATTTTTCAAGTCGTGTTTTATTTTCAAAATTGATTAACCTGAAAAGCCAGAAATACAAACAGCGAAAGTATATTGTTTAAATAATGCTAGTTAATTGTTATAAACAAATTGTATAAACAAATTCCCACTTTTCATTGTTTTCAACTGAAAACTCTTTCTTTATTCAAATTAACTAAAACTTATGTTAGAAAATATACCTCATTACAAAGTGTCAGTATATGCATATAATTATAGATGTTTTAAACAATTAGTATAAAGAAATATAAATTACAGCATCTAATGAAATAAAAAAATTGTTATTTTTCAAGTCATGTTTTATTTTAGAAATTGATTAACCTGGAAATCCTGAAATACAAACAGTGAAAATAAATTGTTTAAATAATGCTAGTTAAATTGTTATAAACAAATTATATAAACAAATTCCCACTTTTCATCGTTTTAAACTGAAATCCTCGCTGAAAACTTTTTCTTTGTTACAATACTTTCACTGTTTGTATTTCTGGATTTCCAGGTTAATCAATTTTTAAAATAAAACATGACTTAAAAATATAACAATTTTTTTAGTTCTTTAGATGCTGTATTTAATATTTGTTTATACTTATTGTTTATAACATTTATAATTATATGCATATACTGACACTTTGTAATGAGTTATATTTTCTAACATAAGTTTTAGTTAATTTGTGGTAAAAAAGGGTTTTCATTTGAAAACGATAAAAAGTGGGAATTTGTTTATAAATTTTTTTTATAACAATTAACTAGCATTATTTAAACAATATACTTTCACTGTTTGTATTTCTGGATTTCCAGGTTAATGAATTTCTAAAATAAAACATGACTTAAAAAAATAACAATTTTTTTAGTTCTTTAGATGCTGTATTTAATATTTGTTTATACTAATTGTTTATAACATTTATAATTATATGCATATACTGACACTTTGTAATGAGTTATATTTTCTAACATAAGTTTTAGTTAATTTGTGGTAAAAAAGGGTTTTCAATTGAAAACGATGAAAAGTGGGAATTTGTTTATAAAATTTCTTTATAAAAGTTAACAAGCATTATTTAAACAATATTTTTTAACTGTTTGTATTTCTGGATTTCCAGGTGAATCAATTTCTAAAAGAAAACACGACTTAAAAAATAACAATTTCTTTAGTTCTTTAGATGCTGTATTTAATATTTGTTTATACTAATTGTTTATATCATTCATAATTATATGCATATACTGACACTTTGTAATAAGGTATATTTTCTAACATAAGTTTTAGTTAATTTGAATAAAGAATGAGTTTTCAGTTGAAAAAAATGAAAAGTGGGAATTTGTTTACATAATTTGTTTATAACAATTAACTAGCTTTATTTAAAAAATATACTTTAACTGTTTGTATTTCTGGATTTCCAGGTTAATCAATTTCTAAAATAAAGCATGATATGAAAAATAACAATTTTTTTAGTTCTTTAGATGCTGTATTTAATATTTGTTTATACTAATTGTTTATAACATTTATAATTATATGCATATACTGACACTTTGTAATGAGTTATATTTTCTAACATAAGTTTTAGTTAATTTGTGGTAAAAAAGGGTTTTCAATTGAAAACGATGAAAAGTGGGAATTTGTTTATAAAATTTGTTTATAACAATAAACTAGCATTATTTAAACAATATTTTTTAAATGTTTGTATTTCCGGATTTCCAAGGTTAATCAATTTTGAAAATAAAACATGACTTGAGAAATAACAATTTCTTTAGTTCTTTAGATGCTGTAATTTATATTTCTTTATACTATTTGTTTAAAACATCTATAATTATATGCATATACTGACATTTTGTAATGAGGTATATTTTCTAACATAAGTTTTAGTTAATTTGAATAAAGAATGAGTTTTCAGTTGAAAAAAATGAAAAGTGGGAATTTGTTTACATAATTTGTTTATAACAATTAACTAGCTTTATTTAAAAAATATACTTTAACTGTTTGTATTTCTGGATTTCCAGGTTAATCAATTTCTAAAATAAAGCATGATATGAAAAATAACAATTTTTTTAGTTCTTTAGATGCTGTATTTAATATTTGTTTATACTAATTGTTTATAACATTTATAATTATATGCATATACTGACACTTTGTAATGAGTTATATTTTCTAACATAAGTTTTAGTTAATTTGTGGTAAAAAAGGGTTTTCAATTGAAAACGATGAAAAGTGGGAATTTGTTTATAAAATTTGTTTATAACAATAAACTAGCATTATTTAAACAATATTTTTTAAATGTTTGTATTTCCGGATTTCCAAGGTTAATCAATTTTGAAAATAAAACATGACTTGAGAAATAACAATTTCTTTAGTTCTTTAGATGCTGTATTTAATATTTGTTTATACTAATTGTTTATAACATTTATAATTATATGCATATACTGACACTTTGTAATGAGTTATATTTTCTAACATAAGATTTAGTTAATTTGTGGTAAAAAAGGGTTTTCATTTGAAAACGATAAAAAGTGGGAATTTGTTTATAAAATTTGTTTATAACAATTAACTAGCATTATTTAAACAATATACATTCACTGTTTGTATTTATGGATTTTCAGGTTAATCAATTTCTAAAATAAAACATGACTTAAAAAAATAACAATTTTTTTAGTTCTTTAGATGCTGTATTTAATATTTGTTTATACTAATTGTTTATAACATTTATAATTATATGCATATACAGACACTTTGTAATGAGTTATATTTTCTAACATACGTTTTAGTTAATTTGTGGTAAAAAAGGGTTTTCAATTGAAAACGATGAAAAGTGGGAATTTGTTTACATAATTTGTTTATAACAATTAACTAGCATTATTTAAACAATATATTTTTACTGTTTGTATTTCAGGATCTTCAGGCTAATTGATTTCTAAAATATTAAAGCAATTTATGGTAGTATATTCTGCAAAAACCAAAATATTATAATTGTTTATACGGTTTACATTAATTTTATTTGAAGAATAACAAAAAATTAAAAAATTGGCCTCGACCGAGTTTTTTGGAATTTAATGCAGAGTATTTTTAAAAAAAAAAAGGTTTAAATCCGATGAAAATTGAAGGCTCTAGCCTATTTTGAGCCCCGTTTTTTCAGTATTCCCTACTGTGAGTCGTATCCGGTTGTTGTGTCCGCTTTTAATTCGAAACTTATCCGAGATCACTTCAGTTATACCCTTTTTTTATTTGTCATAGCAATTAAAAATGACTGACACATTAAAAATGGATATAACCGGAACAATTTTGAGCGTCAATATGGAATCCGTTTTCTATCCGTTTTTGTCTAGAATTGAACTATATCAGAGAAAAAAATTATTTAATATGTTTATTGATTTTTTAATGTCTATCTATTCCTAGTAGTTTTATTTATTGTTAATGCACATAGTCGTACAAAATAATGCAATGGAAATTATGAATAGTATTGGAGGATTTGAACCCTGAAACTACTACCTGAGGCAACGCTTAACGAACGCGGCTAATAGCCTGAATGAGATTATATATACCTGGAAATTTTCATAATAATTTAAAATGCATATCAAAATTGAACCAATTTTATTTGGTTGGAACCGAAATTTGTCAGACAATAGTAATTTAAAATTCTTTTAGTTAAGGGCAACGGAATAACTTAGTTTGTATACGGATTCCATTCGTCAATTTCCAAGTCTTAATTTTTTTAAGTTTAAGAAAAGGATGTTATCCATATGCAACTGGCATTTTCCGGATAATAATTTACAATTGTTTTTAGTTCAATGAAACTTAAAAAATGTCAATATATTACTGTCTGACAAATTCCGGTTGGAAACAGATAAGTTTTGCTTGCAATATTTAAATTATTAATTTTCTCTTTTGAATGTCGTACAGAAACCGAATAAACTCGGTTTAATACCGATATCCACTTGAAATTTTATATAAATTGACGGGTGTACTAAATAAACGTGTACGGTTTCCATCCAGTGTTTCATTCTGTTTTCCAAGCTTGGGTCCGTAAATAGTCTACTTCACTATAGAATTTACTTTTATAGTGAATCAGACTATTTACGGACACAAGCCTGCTGTTTTCTTGCCGACATTTAAAGCAGGGTTTAAAAAAATTAGGAATTAAAAATTGACGGTATAAACCGTATCACGGTTCACCAGAAGACTGTTTTAAAAAAAATGTCCGGTAACTCGAATGTTTTTTTAAAATGGTAGTTTGGGATGTCAGGAAGTCTCGCCAATAGTATTTCAAATTGCAAACATATGCCCCATCCTTTAAAAGAGCATTGAACCATTAAAAATTGAAAAAATCGGTATTTACGTGAAAGAAAAAATAGATTATAATTATATACCTATATACGTAAAGATTAATATATACACTAGAAAAAAAGTCCACTGAATCAAGTAAATGCATTTCGTCCACCCCAAGTCGAACGTACTCAACTGTTTTGAAAATTTCAGAAGTCGCGTGTCTTTTAAGAACGTGTTAGAAAGTACGTATCTTTAGTGATGTTTAAAGAAACTACTCATGTTCTGTATGTACAAAAACTACACTGAGAAAAATGGTTCTTCATGGATATTAAAACTTAGTATGAAGATATTAATAGCTAGGTATTCAATTTTATATCTTAGATATTAAAAATATTAATTTTAATGTCTAAAATATCAAGATTGAATATATCCATTTTTATCATAATGTGTACATAGATGCGCTGTTTCCAAGACTTTCCACAAAGATATGTACTTTCTGCTTTGTTCTTCAAAGTTACGTGTTTTCCAAATTGTGACAAACGTTTGCGTACATTCGACTTGGGGGGAACGATTTACTTCAGGTACTTAACTTGAGACAAGCCCATATTTTTTTATTTGAAGAAATTTATTTTCTTGTTCCAAAAAAATATTAGCATTGAACAAAGTACTTACAGTAGGAAATTCAGGTTTCACCTTACTGTAAAAACGTGCATGATACATATCTGTCATAAGAAGGTAGGTATGTACTTACGTGTGTACTCATATATGATCTCAGGTGATACATTCGAGATCTCGTATAAGATCTTATGTGAGAACAAAAGTACGAACGCATGTAAGTTCTTATGTTAAGTTAGGTCATGCGTCGCGTATAATGTTACTCAATATGATATTGAAACAGCGTTCTTATATGGGTTAGTATGTGAGTTGTGCGAACTCACTTGAGAACTCATGTAAAAAAGTATATACGACTAAGCGAGATCAGTATACGAGAAACGATTCTAAAAATCGATTCATTATACAGAGGCAAACTCATGTAAGAACACACGTACGAACTCATGTGCAAACACACCAAAGTACATTATTGAAATTAAATAAATTATTAAAAAAAAGTTCTTGACAACGGGATTCGAGCCCATCAAATCTGAGTATAAGAACCTCTAAGTCTAAGAACTTAAACCCCTCGGCCACCTTATGCATAGAAATAACTTTACAAAACCTAAGTCATGTCTTTCCTGAGAAATTTCTGTATTAAACATGATTAATATTTTGTAAAGTTCTTTCTATACGCATGGTGGCCGAGGGGATTAAGTTCTTAGACTTAGAAGTTCTTTACTCAGGTTTGATGGTCTCGAATCCCGTTGGGAAGAATTTTTTTTTAATAATTTATTTAACTTCAATAATGTATTTTGGTGTGTTCGCACATAAGTTCGTACATGAGTTGGCATATGAGTCTGTACATGCGTACCCACACGGAAAAAATAAGTTGTCTAATTTTTCTGCGACTTTGTCACAGAATGTTGGATATAACTGTCAGCATTCTAAATTTTAAAAATGTATGTTTCTATTAGTTAGATTTCTAAATGTTGGAAAATTAGATTACTTTAAAGAAAATTTAGAAAAAAGTGTTTTATATTCTCAATTATTATGTTGTACAATTTAGATAACTAGTCGTTTAAAATGAAAAAATAGTGTACTATGTTACAGTGTCTGAAACTTTCAAACACAGTCACTGAAAATAAAAAGACGGTTGACGCACAATAGTGTTTTAAAATCTAAGCGACAGTCACTGAATATGAAACGGCCGCCCGCTACGTAACAGTGTTCTAAAATCTGTGTGACAGTCACTGAAAACGAAAAAAGCTCGTGGGTGCGCTACAGTGTTCTAAAATCTCTACGACAGTCATTGTAAATGAAAAAGTCGGTTGGTGAGTTACAGTGTTCTAAAATCTCGGCGACTGTTATTACAAATAAAATAATAAAAAAATTCTCTCATTATTCCTTTCATTATATTTACGTACTATTATACACTTAAACACACAATCTTCTGTCACATTCACAGATAAATTCTCGTTCATGTACATTATTCTTTTCCTACCTACTCGCATTCTAACCTATCACTAACACTAGATCGCACACATACATTCCCTAATATAAACGCAAATTTTAATTTATTATCGAAAATTCTCGCAACCGGGTTTCGAACGCGGGTTCTATCGCACGACGATGCTTGAGATGGCGCCTTATACCCCTTGGCCATTCAAGAATACGTGAGAGGCTTCGGATTGAAATGAGTGACACTTAACTTTAGCATAATGGGCGTTACGTTTCCTCGACTCCTCGACTGTTGAATAAATTTTAAGTGGTCAACATTTGGAACTATTTTCAGCTTTCGTAAACACCTTTTGTTACTTATTAACCAATAATTTCTCACTCTAATTTACTACACCAGGATTTAAGTCTAATCGACTGCTGGGTGATTCTTTTTATTGTGCTCATGAATAAGTATGCAATCATATTTCAAGCTTTATAAAAATATGTCCTGGTTTTCATCGACTTTTAAATTAATTTTAATAAATAAATTTTTTCCGTGTATTAATATTTAAAATAAATATCCAAAATTTATTTAGTGTGTAACAAAATATATTTAAAATAATTATTTTTAAACTTATTTTTAAAATATAATTTTCAACGCATTTATTAAACTATTAAAAATATTTCAAATATTCTAAATTTGAATTTTAATGAAAAAAGTGTTGGTGTAATTTTTATTCTAACAAGGAGAACCATATATTTTGAGTTTACAATTAAATTGTATTTTGTTTACAATTAAAATAAACTTCTATTGTTTATAATTTCCGGCAAGGATGATAAAAATCATGATTTTCGGCTTCCGTTTCCGGTACCGATGAGTAGTTGACGCGTTTTGTGAAGGGGAAATAGTTTTTTGGAAAATCTGATAATATGAAGTGAAGGGAGGGTAGTGGAGTGAATGGTGAGTATAGAGTAAATGGATGTGAGTTGAATGAAAAAGTGTATGTGGAAGTAAGTGTGAAATGAATGGTAAAAAGACGTGAGAAAGGAGGCAAAATTGTGAGGTTAGGGTAAAAGCGTGTTGAGTAAGAGTGAGAGAGCGAGAGAGTGACAAAGATAAAAGTAGTGCTTCTGGGTAGATAAGGTAGAGCTTGACAATGTCGAATAAAGAGGAAAGCAATGACGCAAGTGGTAAAGGCGGGAATGAGTCTAAGGCGCGAAAATTTGAAAAGGGATTAGACAGGAAAAGTTTTGAATGCAAGGATTGTCAAGTTTTACTAAGTCTAATCAAAAGAACAGTGAATGAGAATGATGAGCAGTTTAATGAAGCCTGGGATGAAATGGAGGAAATTAGGAAACTGGAGAAAAAGAGGTTTAAACAAATTAAGAGACTATGAAAGGCAGTGAAAGCAATTTTAGAGAGGGTTGAACAGTGGGAGGCAAGTTGGGATAAGGAGGCGGAAGATATGTGGAAGAGAATGGATGAGTTAGAGAAAGATATAATAGAGAGTGAGGAGAGGAGGAAGAGAGATCTCGTAGAAAGGGAGAGGGTAACATTAAATCAAGGAGTAGAAGAAAGGGTGGGGAGTAGAGAAAAACCAGATGATGATCTAAAAATCAAAATGGGGGAACTATCGATGAGAGTAGAAGTTATGGAGAAGAAGAAAAGAAAAAGAAATATTGTGATTAGAGGTATGAAGGTAGAGTGGAGAAAAGGCAAAGAGGAGATTAAAAAACTGTTGTCAAGAATTGGAGCCAAAGTTAGGATTAAGAACGTTAAGGGAGTAAGAGGGGAGGATGTGGATAAACCGAAATTGTGGATTGTGGAGTTAGAAGATGAGAATGCTAGGATGGAAGTAATGAGATTAAAATGTAGGTTGAAAGGAAGTGTAGAGAGAATAGATATTGATAGAACCTGGAGAGAGAGAAGGATAAAATGGCTGCTGGAACAAAAGGCGTGGGTGGAAAGAAGAAACGGAAGGGTAGTGAAAGTGAATAGGGAAAGTGTTTGGGTGGATGGAGTGGAATGGCTGGTGAAAGAGGATACAGTAGGGGTTATCAAAGTGGGATTGGAAATAGGTTAGAAGAGGAAGAGAGAAGGTAAAATGAGCAAGAAAAAGGAATAAAGTGCGTTAGTGGGTGAATGGAGATGTTGGTAGGAGCGGATGAGAAATATGTGGAGAGAAATGATTGAATGGTTATGATTAGAATGTGAGATATGACTGATTAAGGAAAGAGTGAAAATAGAGTTTTATAAAAGGGTGGGCGATGAGGTGGATAAACCCTGAAATGGTAAAAGGAACAGGAAACGGAAGCCCAGGCACTTGGTAGTTAGTTAAGTAAAGTATTAGAAGAGCGACGAGTAAATATGTAAATAGTAGATATAAGTTAAACTGTTGTAATATAGATTAAGTGAGTTGTAAGTAGGTTAAGAAAGAATGTAAGACTCGAACCTGTAAAAAGGAGAATAAATAAATATATAAATCATGATTTTCATTTAGAAATCAATTTTTTTAAATTAAAAAAAAATAGTAGATAAAATGCATAACAGTTTCTGTTTATAATTTAAAAAAAATTAACCAATTTTGCACTCTGAAAAATTATAACACACGAGACAAATATAAAAAGAATACAGGAAAATATTTAAAATATTTATCTTACTTTTAATTTTTAATAAAAATAATGAATGCAGGGATCACAGTATGAATCTTCTTATGAAGATTTTAACTAAGAGTCAAATCATTATATTTCAACTTAGTCAATATAAAGACTTTAAAAAATTGCTGTAAATAAGGTTTTTAAAGTATTAGAAAATCGTCACTTTTACGCTCTTCTTTAAACAAAGTTTTCTTTATTTATTTGATTATTACAGTTACTTTTATTACTTAAAATTAAAGATTCGAAGAATTTTTAACATTGTGGTGTAAATTAAATTACATTTTTTCATATTCTAATCAATTGTAATCTATAATAAAAATGTGCATAAAATGAGATTTTTCTAAACCTTCAAAGGTAAACAATTAACTTTTGATTGATCTATAAAATATTTATTTAAGATAATGTCAGAAATAAGTTGCTAAAACATTAGACTCTAATATATAACAAAATAAAAAATTTCAAAAAATAGGGTGCGTCCGACTTACTTGAAATATAATGGTTTTACCTCTAATAAAAAAAACCAGTAATAATTAGAATTTTATTTTATTTGTGCTACTTGTACTTTTAATCAGTAAAAGTTAAGATAAATTATGAAATTTATATAAATAAATATTAGGTTGATTAAAATGTTAATTAATTGAAAGTTAGATCTTTTAAATTTTGGATGAATTAAATTTAAACTTGATTAACATTGCAATATTTTAAGCTATTAATATTTTGATATATTAAAATTTAGATTAATTAAATTTTAGTAAAAATTAAATCTTTAGAAAATTAAAGTATACATTTATAAAGCATGTAAAAGATGCGAAATGAACAAAATAGATTAAATATAAGATAAATTAACAAAATATATGAAATAATTGAAAATATATGAAAAAAAAAAAAAAATATATATATATGAAAAGTTGACGGTATCAATCTGTGACCACTGGAAATATATGTTTCATTAAGTTGCAAAAATTATATACGGGCGATTCCATGTCAAATTTACAGTCCACATTTTAAAATCGATTAAAACTAATTTTTATTTGTTCCTTAGAAAAAAATATTAGATACGTATTTTTTTATTTTTTTATAAGAGACCAAATTTTCGAGTTATAAATTTTCAAAATTCTAGATTTTTAAAAATAGACCTTTTTTTAATCACATATAACTCTGAACCTATTGACTGTAGAAAATTTTTGCCAATACAAAAAAAGTTAAGTTTTTCTTCAACTTTTAAATAGTGTTTTCAAAAAAAAGAAAATATATATATTTTTTAAAAAAACACCATTTTTTAGAAACAAATCAATTTTTTTTAAATTCGGACCCGAATAACAAATTATTATTATTCATTTATACATACCTCGAAATGTCAAGAACATTTTACAAAAAGATTCCCGTCGGCTAGAAAAGTATTATTAGTTTAAATTAATTTTCAAACTCTAGCTGTTATATCTAAGTGCTATTATGTAACTGTTTTGGTTATATGAATTTGATTTGACATTTAAAAAAAAGAAGATATGCAGCTAAATTCAAGTTAAAACAATTTTTTCAATTTAAATAGGCACAGTACAGCACTTAGATATTACAGCTAGAATTTGAAAATTAATTTAAACTAATAATACACTTCTAGCCGACGGGAATCTTTTTGTAAAATGTTCTTGACATTTCGAGGTATGTATAAATGAATAATAATAATTTGTTATTCGGGTCCGAATTTAAAAAAATTGATTTGTTTCTAAAAAATGGTGTTTTTTTAAAAAATATATATATATTTTCTTTTTTTTTTGTAAACACTATTTAAAAGTTAAAGAAAAACCTAACTCTTTTGTATTGGCAAAAATTTTCTAAAGTCAATAGGTTCAGAGTTATATGTGATTAAAAAAAGGTCTATTTTTAAAAATCTAGAATTTAGAAAATTTATAACTCGAAAATTTGGCCTCTTATAAAAAAAATAAAAAAATACGTATCTAATATTTTTTTATAAGGAACAAATAAAAAATAGTTTCAATCGATTTTAAAATGTGGACTGTAAATTTGACATGGAATCGCCCATCCATATAATAATATGCATAAAATTTGTTTTCAATTAAGGGGACGCCTAAGTCACCTTAAAACAATGCAAAAAGAGTCAACTTTCGGTACACTTTTCTCAAAAACTATTACTCCAATTGCGTTCTTCCTTGTTTTGTTCGATTACACGTATAATCAGTTGTATGAATAAGAAGTAATAAGACGTTATCTTAAATAGATACTTTTTTATAAACATTTATACCAAAATGTAAATAACACTCCCAATTTTTCTGATTAAATGACTCACATCTCCGTTTATATAACTCAAAATGATGTCAAACTTCTTATTCGTAATCTTGAAACCTTCCTGAACAAATTAAAAAAAAAACTTGTAAATCGGTTTAGTAGTTCAAGAGAAACGTGTACCGAAAGATGAAAAAAAATTAAAAAATCAAATTTCACAGAAGACACAAATAACTAAAAAGAAGAAAAATCTTATGAATTTCAGAATCAAATAATCCAAATTTTATGAAACTTGGTATACTGGGGTTTTTGAGGTCGCTGATTTCAATTTCGAAGTCAGATTATCAAAATTCAAAATAGCGGATCCAATATGGCGGCCGAATTTTTAAAAATTGAACGAATTTGTATGAATCTTAGTATATTGGGTTTTTGGGGTCGCTAATTTCAAATTCGAAGTTAGATATTAAAAATTCAAAATGTCAAATCGAATATGGCGGACAAATTTTTTAAAAATTATCTGAATTCGCAAAAATCTTGGTATCTTGGGGATTTTGGGGTCGTTGATTTCAAGTTTAAAGTCAGATTTGAAATATTTAAATTGGCGGATCCAATATGGTGATCAAATTTCTAAAAAATTACTAAATGTGCATGAAATTTTTTACTTTGGCGTTTTTGGGGTCGCTGAGTACAAATTTGTTATTTATATTTCAAATTTAATAATTTCGAATCTACACTGAAAAAAATATTTCCGTGAAACTGCGATAATTATGGGCAGATTGGCAATATTTTATTGCTGTTTTGGGACCTGCCATACGTATTGATGTTTTAGCCATACGGCTATGTGAAACCGCGAGTCATATTGTAAGGTTAGGTAAAATGGACAGTGGCGCACGGATGCATTATGTCAAACTCCTACATAACCTGTCAACCATACTCAAATGTCTAATCTCATCACAGTATTTTTTTCAGTGTAATCTGAGGGTTGCATTTTCAAATATTGTTAAAATTTACCTGTATCTTGTTAATCGGAAATTTTCGGGTTTACTGATTTGAAATCTTAAATCGACCGCCATATTGTATCCTCCATTTTGAATTTTCCAAATCTGAATTGAAATTTGAAATCAGCAACCCCAAAAACCCCAATATACCAAGATTCATGCAAATTCAGTCAATTTTTAAAAACTCGTCCGCCATATTGGATTCGCCATTTTGAGATTTCCAATAGTGACTTAAAACTTGAAATCAGTGACCCCAAAAACCCCAACATACCAAGATTCATGCAAATTCAATTCATTTTTAAAAATTCATCCACCATATTGAATCCACCATTTTGAATTTTTCAAATCTGACTTCAAATTTAAAATTAGCGACCCCAAAAACCCCAATATACTAAGAGTCATACAAATTCGTTCAATTGTTAAAAATTCGACCGCCATATTGGATATTCCATTCTGAATTTGCAAATCATGTCGAGAAATATATATGGAGTTTTGATTTATTCATTTTTAGTATAAAAATAAGAAATTTTAATACAATTGAAGCTTTCGTACATAATTTATTGATGAAATTATGGATTTATTATTCTCGAGATAAAGTATCCAACTTTACAAATTCATTTAGGCTACTTCTACTCATCAGAAAAGGTTTTAAATAGTCTTATTTTATTCCTAAATGAGTCTAGTTTTAGATAATCACATAAAAAGAAAATCGTTTTTTTTTGTCATTTTTCCACTTAGGCGTCCCCTTAAACAGTGCTCGAAAATATACTACGTACCGAAATGAAAATCATATATAAAACAGTTTGTTTTGACACTGCTGGGCACTAGAAAGTCTGCGCATCTTCGACGCGCATCGGTTTCGAAGTCTGCGACTTGGTCGACTAATTCTTATAAACCGTGTTTTCGATTCTCTATTTCTAAATCCTAATACACAAGTAATTTAAAATTACGTCAACATCGTTTTAAAATCTATATCAGTTTTTTCTAGAGTTTAGAAAACTGTTTATGACAATAAGATTCCTTAACATTATTCAATAGTCGCGGAGATATTAAATAACTTTTTCTAAATATTATATCCTTATGCATTAAAATTTAGATTTCATTGATAACTTTATAGAAAACAGTTTTATAATAATTAAAACACTTTTTTTTTCTACTACTAGGTTTCTAAAATGTATTCAACTTTCGTTTAGTATTTCTTTCATAGTCATAGAAGAACTCTGTGACTTTGCAAAATCGTCGCCTATATCCAAGATTCTACAACTAATCCAGCAATATTTAGACAACTTATTTTTTCCGTGCACATGAGTCCGTACGTGTGTACGCACATGAGTTCGAACATGCGTACTCACGTGAGTTCGTACGTGTGTACGCACATGAGGTCGTACGTGTGTTCTCACATGAGTTTGCACGTGTGTGATGAATTGATTTTTAGAATCGTTTCTCGTATACATAAGATCTTATACGAGATCTTGGCTGTGTCACCTGAGATCTTATATGAGTACACAAGTAACTACACTGTAAAAATTTTTTTCGAAAAATCGTTCGACAGTTTTTTTTCGAAGCCCTAAGAAAATTTTCGAAATGATTATTCAGAAAAATTTCAAAACTAGTTTCAAATTTTTTCGAAAAAAGTGTTACGATATATTTCTAAACTTATTTCGATTTTTCCAGTAACGTGTAAGATAAATTTCGAAACTCGTTTCGATTTTTTTCCAACAAAGTTTTATGGAAAATTTCGAAATGCAGTTCGATTTTTTTTTAAAAAAGTGATAAGATAAATTTCGAAATTTAGTTCGAATTTTTCAGCAGCGTACTTTATTTCATTCAAATTTTGTTTTTTGCTGAAATTACATCTAATTATTAAATAACATTTTATTCACACCTTAAGCGCAAGTAAACGGATGAACACGAATATTTGGAAAAATCCTAGCAGCGCTGAGATTCGAACCCCCTAATCCTAATCCTAAACTAACGCTAAACGCATATAACGAGTCGACGCACTAACCATTGAGCCATAGAGGCTACGAGATTTTGCCCGCAAACGACTCGGTGATGTCTAGTTTCAAGTGATCCCCACGTGCAGACGAACCCCCGCAATGCCAACGCCCGTCAACAAAAGAATGTCATAAATCTATGGTTCACCTATTACTGGCATGTGGAATTCAAACATATTTTCACCAAAAGCGGAAATAGCAATGCATTTCTTTTGAGTTTCGAGAATCTTTTGCTAATTTCTTATTTTAGACATAATTATAAAATATAATCTTTATAAAATTATGAAATATTACAAAATTGGAAACATTTCTAATATTTACATTTAACAAACATATTAGTGTACGATAAAATTAAATTAATGACACTAATTAAAAACCATAAAATTACATTTTTACACTGCAATCCCAATTTAAACAAAATTAAAACAAAAATAATATACGAATAAAATGATCAATTTCTTTAAAGCATTTTGTTCATTAAAATTATTACAATTAGGTATTAAAAAAATGCAAACTCGATCAAAAAAATCTATTACTTTTTAAAAATTTAACAGAAGTAAGACTTATAATTTAATATTAAAATATAATAGTAATAAATATAAAAAGCAAATTTATTAAAATAACATGCTCTCTTCGTTACTTCTGTGTAAATATTAACTATCCTTCAGTACAATTTTTATTGTTGTATAAATAAAATATTTTAAAAATTCGCACTTGTTCGCAATGATAAATTAAGCAGATAAATAATTAAATTAAATTAAAGTTTTCTTTTTATTACAACGAGAATGCTCTCTAAATCTGAATTAGTAAAAAACTACTATTTAGGGGTTAAAATCGTGAAAGAGTTTTCTCTTTTTCAATTAGTAAAAAATAACTAATTAATAGTAAAAAATTACTAATTCAGCAGTTAAATTTAACTAATTAAATAGTAAAAAATAATTAGTGTAATTAGTAAATAGAAATCTACTAAATTTTTTAGTAGTTTGACGTAACCTAAAAATAACTTTGACTAATTAAATTAGTAGTTTTACACTAAATTATTAGTAAAAAATTACTATTTGACATGGTAAACGAGTTTTCACCCTTAAAATGGTAGTTTTTAACTAATTCAGATTTACACAGTTAAAAATTTTGTGTATATTCATGTAGAAAACAGTTCTTGTAAAATTTTTTGTGTTAAAATTTAACATTTTTCGTTAGTTAATTTTACACATTCTTTAAATGTCATTCGATGTTTGAACATAACCTCAAAGTTTTTAGAAGTAACACAATAATTAAGGTTTACTTTTTTGTTGTAATGCATAAATTGCTTATTGAAAATTCATTTTAATCATGCGCTTTAAATTATCACGATTATATCACTTGTATGGAGCAGTCGATATAACAAAACAACACAAATTCTTATACTAAAAGTCAACACAAATTTTAAGTAAACTGTTTGGAAAATGTGATTTATATTTAATTTAAAACAAAATTTTTAACTTTGCAGAAATTACGTTCATTTAAACGTTAAAAACTTGAACTATATTTAGTATTAGAATCACTGTAATGTATAAAATGAGAGGTTAGAATTTATGTATTTTATTCAACATATTTCCTTGTGTTGAATTAACACAAAATTTTGAGTAGACCGTTTGGGATATGCGAAACATGTTAAATCTTACACAAAATTTTTAACTCTGTAGAGAGTGGCTTTTTGTTATAACAAAATGTTTTTCCGTGTGGAGAAAATGAAAATTTTGTTAAGTTTACCAAAACTGTTCTTTAATTTTACTTCTTTATTAGAAGTTATTATTACTCACTTGTTTATTTATATATTAATTGTACAATAAATAAATATGACCTAGTTATCAAGAAATACAAATTTTTAGTAGAATTTCAATTAAGTATTTAAAATGTATTTATATTTAAAGATGTTATTTAAAAAAAAATAATAGGTAATAATAATTGTGCAAATGATACATAAAATGCTTATATGCTTAAGAAAAATTTCTAAATATCTATTGAGTTATATTTAATACTGAAGTTGGAAAATATCGAAATTCGTCCGATAATTGAATTTCTCACCCAAATTCGAAAATTTTTCTAAATCTTTTGATATATTTAGAATTTAGTGAAGAAAATATTCGAACTCAATACGAAAAATTTCGAAAAATTTAAGAAATTAAAAAATCTTACTGATTTTTTGAAAAATTTCCTAACAGTTTCGAAATTATTCTAAATTTTTTGAAGAATATCTAAATTCGAGTCGAAAAATCATTTTTCGAACTTTTTTCGAAATATTTCAAACGACTTCATAAGAAAAATTTCGAAAAATTTTTACAGTGTACACTAGAACTTTTATCGAGCGGACAGCTCAGGTGAGTGTCCGCTCGATATGGAAGGTCACCTTGACGTGTGAAATGAATTGAGCTCAACTTCTTCCTTCTCCCCTCGTCCTGTGAATTGCCTACTGTTTCCGCTCGATAGGAGTCCGCTCGATAAGAGTTCTAGTGACTAACTTCTTCTAATGTATCTAACTTCTTATGACAGATATCACGCACGTTCTTACAGTAAGGCATACGAGTAAATATGTAATTATTGACCGAATCCATTTCAAATCATGCAGGCAGTCCGATGGTGCATCGAGAATTAACTTTATATAAAAGTATTTTTTTCTGCTCGAAAAATAAAGAGACACCTATTTTTTTTAAATTTTCATAACATTTTTTTTGTTGAATTTTTACGATTTTTTTAAGATTTAAACAAAAAAATATGTTTTTTATAAATTTTTTCTTTAAAATCTCGTAATTTACACAATTTTTAAGCTTTTTAGTTACTCTTTGGCTCATTCTTTTCTATTTTTTATGCTTTTTAAAAATTTATCAAGATAAGTAAAAAAAATTGATAAACAAAAACAATACTTTGATTTTTAAAAAAAACTAAAAAAATATTCATTTCAAAAAGGCCACCTTTTTTTCTTGAAATTTTTAGAGTTTATAGCTACTTAAGTGTACTACTCACCACAAAAATTTCATTTGGTATTTTTTTGTTTCTTGGAAGAATGACTATTAAAAAATAACATTGTTTATGTTATTTATTTGCCTTCCTTCGATCGAATTTACTTTCTCACATAATAATATATATGGTGGATTTCACGTCAACTGTCCAGCCAAAAAAAAAAATTTTGTTTAATCCTTTTCCAATTTTTGTTATGAGTTGTCTTATAGGTAACTAATTTATCAGCCAAATATTTTTGGATTATATAAAAAATTGCCCGAGAGGGGGGGGGGGGGTAAAGTTTTGAACTTTTTGTTAAGACGCTCTCATTTGTTTATTTATTGAGCTTAAAAAAAATGATAAAAAAATTTTTTGGTACATGATTTTTCTAGATTTTTTCATCAGCTTTCGATTGGCGTGGTCTATTTTGAATTTTTTTTTTATTTTGACCAAAATTTTTGAAAATTAAAAATAAATTTCACTTTTTTTCGTCTTCGGGCTCGTTTTATTTTTTTTATTTTATTTTTAAAAGAAAGCTGAGATTTTTTCCTACAAAATGTGTAATTTTCAAAAAACCCTTTTCTTTGTTTTTGAAAAATTTAATGTTGAAGTTAGCGCGCCACGTCAAGGCGAAGTTTCACTCTACCGCCCCTCTTGTTGCTGTGCGCTGTTTGCATTATTACGTGGATATTTAATTATTCTAACCCTTAATTGGACTTTTCTCTGCATTTTACAGTGCTGAGACTGACATGAAAACAATTAAGAGCCTGCACTATAGTTCTTTTGTTTATTTTTTATGTTTAAATGTTTTTGGTAATTTTTTGATATTGGTTTCTCATAGAGAAAGTATTGTTTTACCTCCACAGGATCGATTGAGATTTTCTCAAATTTCTTGACATATTTTGAACTTAGGATGTCAAAAATGATGTTTTTAAAAAATGTCTTGCTTATGTGTACATGTAGTTATGTATGTTAAGATTATGTTAGGCTCTATATTTCGAAAACAATAATAGTTAAAACAATGTTTTTTTGCGAAATTATAGGTCTTTAAGGGGGACAAGTTATGTATACCAATCGATGTGGTTTTAAACTCTCCGCAAAATAGGTGTATATATAATTTCTTATAAAATGTAAATAAGATACAGTGAGTTTAAACCAATTATTATGAAAAGTCAAAACAACCAAGATTTTCTTTTTGGGATGTATTCTAGAACAAAAAAGAAGATATTTCAAGCAAAAATCAAAATCATTCATCGGTCCCTTTTTGAGAAATTTGATTTTTTCTGTAAAATCGCTTAATTTCACGCTTTAAAATATTTTCATGTAAATAATTATCAATAAAATCTGTACAGATGTATATATATATATATATATATATATATATATATATATATAAAAATTATATTATATATTATAGATTTATATATTATATATTATAATTATATTATAATATTATACATTTTATTACATATTAATTAGATAATTATTAAAATTTTTACTTGTAAGCGAGAAAGTAAATTATTTTTATTATTATTAAATTATCATTATTATGTATTGTAATTTATATTATGTACTATATATTTATATATTACAGTACCGGACAGTAGTATGTGGCCATCTGTTTTGAGTGATTCAGATTATTCCATTTTCCTTGTATCTAATTCTAAAATAAATTTTTTTCTCTGTAATCAGTTTAAAACTAACTAAATTCTGAATAAACTGAGTCCATGATGAAGTCGCTTTGTGTACTTTAAAAAAGTTTATTTTAAAAAATTTTAAATTGCGGTGTTTTTAAAAATTTTAAATAACTTTTGAAATAATATATATTTTTTTATGCCCTTGATGTGATTTTAAAGATAATTTTTTATAGAATTTAAAAAGTTTATCACTATTGTTGTAAAATTTTTTTCTTAGATTTTTCCTGTGGCTAAAGTGAGTACAAAAAAATGCAAACAATTTAAATAATATAAAAAGTAAAAAATTAATTTATTATAATTTTAAAACATATTTTTTCCCCTAATTTTTTAATTTAATTTTTTTGTATTTTTTTTGTACTCACTTTAGCTTTAGGAAAAAACTAAGAAAAAAATTCTTCAACAATAGTAATGAACTTTTTAAACTCTATAGAAAATTATTTTAAAACTAACAGCAAGGGTATAAAAAAAATTATTACTCAAAACAGGTGGCCACATATTACTGGCCGGTACTGTAATATATAAATATAAAGTATAAATTATAATATATATTAATAATTTAATAATAAAAAAAATAATCTACTTTCTCGCTTTCAAATAAAAATTTTAATAATTATTTAATTAATATATTATATAATATATAATATTATAATATAATATATACTATTCTATTATAATTATAATAAATAAATATATAATATAATATATAATTTATATTTATATTGTATATCTGTACCCATTTTCTTGATAATTATTTACATCGAAAAATTTTAAAGCGAGAAATTATACGATTTTACAGAAAAAATCAAATTTTTCAAAAAGGGACTGATGAATGATTTTGATTTTTGCTTAAAATATCTTCTTTTTTGTTCTAGAATACGTCCCAAAAAGAAAATCTTGGTTGTTTTGACTTTTCATTATATTATAATTGGTTTAAACTCACTGTGAAGATTCCGTAAGTTACGAAACCTAATTATTTTTTAAACCATGATAACTCTGAATAACATTACATTAGACCGTTCGCAAAGAGCTCATTTGATTAATTTTTAGTGACCTACAAGTAGTCAGAAATATATTAAAAAAGCAACAAAATATAAAAATAAAATTGTTAAAGAACATAATTTTCATTATGTTTTGTTTATAGAATATTAATAACTTTTTATCAATTTGCACTAAAAGGATCGCTAAGAGCTTAATCGATGCATTTTTAAAAAGATAAAAAAAATAAAATAATTTGATTTTACTGTTTTCAAAAAATATGTACATTTTTGAAAACTTTTTTTTCAAAATGTTTAAATTTCAAAAAAAATGTAGTTAGAAGTGATAGATCAGACTCAAAAGTAGGGCATAATTTGTCCACCCTAACATAATCTTAACTTACATAACTACATGCACACATAAGCAAGACATTTTTTAAAAACATCATTTTTGACATCCTGAGTTCAAAATATGTCAAGATATTTGAGAAAATCTCAATCGATTCTGTGGAGGTAAAACAATACTTTCTCTATGAGAAACCAATATCAAAAAATTACCAAAAACATTTAAACATAAAAAAATAAACAAAAGAACTATAGTGCAGGCACTTAATTGTTTTCATGTCAGTCTTAGCACTGTAGAATGCAGAGAAAAGTCCAATTAAGGGTTAGAATAATTAAATATCCACGTAATGATGCAAACAGCACACAGCAACAAGCGGGGCGGTAGAGTAAGATTTCGCCTTGACGTGGCGCGCTAACTTCAACATTAAATTTCTCAAAAACAAAAAAAAAAGGGTTTTTTGAAAATTACATATTTTGTAGGAAAAAATCTTAGCTTTCTTTAAAAAATAAAATAAAAAAAATAAAACGAGCCCAAAGACGAAAAAAAGTGAAATTTTTTTTTTAATTTTCAAAAATTTTGGTCAAAATAAAAAAAAAATTAAAATAGACCACGCTAATCGAAAGCTGATGAAAAATCTAGAAAAATCATGTACCAAAAAATTTTTTTATTATTTTTTTTAAGCTCAATAAATAAACAAATGAGAGCGTCTTAACAAAAAGTTCAAAACTTTACCCCCCTCCCTCTCGGGCAATTTTTTATATAATCCAAAAATATTTAGCTGATAAATTAGTTACCTATAAGACAACTCATAACAAAAATTGGGAAAGGATTAAACAAAAATTTTTTTTTTGGCTGGACAGTTCACGTGAAATCTACCATATACGTACTAGAAATATTTTATATTTTTATGAAACGTATTTTATATGTAGTGAATATATAAAAATAATACATTTTAACGTCAAAAAAGAATAGGTACTTAAAAACAGCTTTTTCTTTTTCCAAGAAAGTTGGATAATGTTGTAATGGGTACGAGGATACTCGGGAGGGAGAGCGACCGACAATTTGAAGAGAAGAGGAAGCGCGAAGAGAGCAGAATAGTGTCCCTCAGAATCTACAGAGGGCTACTTGCGCGAAAACATAGAAGCAAGCTCGCGTGGAGCTTCTATAACCATCAATTCTCCGCTCATTCGAGTTAGTTGTCGCCTGGATTGCACGGACAGCAGGTCGACTGAGACGCTCCTAGCTCCAGCTACATAAGCAGTAGAGCCGTAAGTATCTGCAGGGAAGTCGGGCACGTTGTCCAAACTCCGGCCTACCTGTTCTCAGTTTCTAATCTCTCAGTGCACGCTAAACAGCTGGTGAGAGATCTATTCCTTCACCTTATTTCCACTTTGAACAGAGCACGTAGACTTACTGCTGGTTTTCCCTCTTGGTGTACGCTGTCCAGCTGCTGATTCCATTTTTTGTTTATTAATTGAGAAGACTGTTTATAATTAGTTTAACTTACCTTTTGAAGATTAACATCCGCCGCCGTTAAAACCTGAAAATGAAAAGATTAGTTTTGTGATAATTAAAAAGAATGTTTTAGTTGTATTACTCACCGGTTGTAGAACAACACCCGCTGCCGTTAAAACCGAAAATAAAAAGTTTAGTTTTGTGACAATTAAAAAATAACTGTTTTCGTTGTGTTGTAGAATAACACCCGCCGACGTTGAACCTGAAAATAAAAAGATTAGTTTTGTGATAATTAAGAGGAACTGTTTTAGTTGTATTACTCACCGGTTGTAGAACACCCGCCGCCGTTGAACCTGAAAATAAAAAGATTAGTTTTGTGATTATTAAAAAGAACTGTTTAGTTGTATTACTCACCGGTTGTTGAACAACACCCGCCGCCGTTGAACCTGAAAATGAAAAGAATAGTTTGTATTAATCCAAAAAGACTGTTTAGTTATATTGCTCACCGGTTGTGAAACAATCCCTCCGCCGTGGTGCCTGAAGAAAGAAAAGAAGAAGACTGGTTTCTATTATTACCGAGATTTAAGGGTTCTACCTATTTTTATACTTACCTTTATTGAACTAATAAAACCTTTATATTGTTTTGAAAAACCTGTGTTTCACTGACACCCCTCGTGTGCTCCGATATCCTTCGAACCAACCTCTCCTATTGATCTAAGGTAAGGTAAAAACGAACCGTTACAAGGTTGCTATTTATCAGCTGTTATTACTTTTTATTATATTTTTAAAAACAGCATTAAAAATGTAAACAAAGGGTCTAAGGAACGCTTTTCAATCTTAAAAATTGGGAAACTTAAAAGGTTTTTACTAAAAAATAGAAACTAATTTTTTTCTTCAAAGAAACAAAGAAATACCAAATAAAATTTTTGTGATGAGTAGTACACTTAAGTAGCTATAAATCCTGAAAATTTCAAGAAAAAAAAGATGGCCTTTTTGAGATAAATTTTTTTTTAGTTTTTATAATAAACAGTACAAAAAGCAGGCGCAATGCGCCTACAATTGAGGGTTTCGTGGATTTTTTTAACAATCATATTGGCTAAATACCAATGACAAAAATTGGTGAACATAATAAATTTTTAATTTTTACCTTCATGTATCAAGGTTTGAAACGGTTTTAAGGAACAACAAAACAAATGACAAGGATCAGTGTGTAAAATATCAATGTCTTAAACTATTACTTCAATTAAAAATTCGTCTCCAAGTGGTAATAATCAAAGAAAAAAACGTTACCGGTTTCAAAGATATTTTGGTCTCAAATTCAATTCAAAAATCTAAGGTATTAATGTATTAAATAAGATTGTTTCCCTAACCACTCGGGTGTTTACGGAACCATTCAGGTGTTTCCGTACCCACTCGGGTGTTTCCGTTACCATTCGTGAGTTTCCGTATCCACTCGGGAGTTGCCGGAACCACTCGAGTGTTTTCGTTACAATTCGGGTGTTTCCGGAACATTTTGGGGTGTTTCCGTAACCATTCAAGTGTTTCCGTAACCATTCGGGTGTTTCTGTGACCATTCGGATGTTTCCGTAACCATTCGGGTGTATTCGGGACCATTCGGGTGTTTCCGTAACTACTCAGGTGTTTCCGGAACCACTCGAGTGTTTCCGTAACAACTCGAATGTTTCCGTAACCATTCGGGTGTTTCCGTAACCACTCGGGTGTTTCCTTAACCACTCGAATGTTTTCGTTAACATTCGGGTGTTTTCGTAACCACTCGAGTGTTTCCGTAACCATTCGGGTGTATTCAGAACCATTCGGGTGTTTCCGTAACTACTCAGGTGTTTCCGTAACCATTCGAGTGTTCCCGTAACCATTCGGGTGTATTCGGAACCATACGGGTGTTTCCGTAACCACTTGGGTGTTTCCGGAACCACTCGAGTGTTTCCGTTACCATTCGGGTGTTTCCGGAACCTTTTGGTTGATTTTGGAACCATTCGGGTGTTTCCGTAACCACTCGAGTGTTTCCATAACCATTCGGGTGTATTCGGAACCATTCGGGTGTTTCCGTAATCACTCGAGTGTATTCGGAAGCATTCGGGTGTTTCCGTAATCACTCGAGTGTTTCCGTAACCATTCGGGTGTATTCGGAACCATTCGGGTGTTTCCGTAACCATTCGAGTGTTTCCGTAACCATTCGGGTGTTTCTATAACCATTGGATCTTTCCGTTACCAGTCGGGTGTTTCCGGAACCTTTCGGTTGATTTTGGAACCATTCGGGTGTTTCCGTAACCACTCTAGTGTTTTCATAACCATTCGGGTGTATTCGAAACCATTTGGGTGTTTCCGTAATCACTCGATTGTTTCCGTAACCATTCGGGTGTATTTGGAACCATACGGGTGTTTCCGTAACTACTTGGGTGTTTCCGGAACCACTCGAATGTTTCCGTTACCATTCGGGTGTTTCCTGAACCTTTCGGTTGATTTTGGAACCATTCGGGTGTTTCCGTAACCACTCGAGTGTTTCCGTAACTATTCGGGTGTATTCGGAACCATTCGGGTGTTTCCGTAATCACTCGAGTTTATTCGGAACCATTCGGGTGTTTCCGTAATAACTCGAGTGTTTCCGTAACCATTCGGGTGTTTTCTTAACCATTCGGGTGTATCCGTAACTACTCAGGTGTTTCCGTAACCACTCGGGTGTTTCCGTAACCACTCGAGTGTATCCGTTACCATTCGAGTGTTTCCAGAACTTTTCGGTTGTTTTTGGAACCATTCAGGTGTATTCGGAACCAATCGGGTGTTTTCGGAACCTTTTGGGTGTTTTCGAAACCACTCGAGTGTTTCTGTAACCATTCGGGTGTATTCGGAACCATTCGGGTGTTTCCGTAACCATTCGGGTGTTTCCGTAACTACTCTAGTGTTTCCATAACCATTCGGGTGTTTCCGTAATCACTCGAGTGTTTCCGTAACCCTTCGGGTGTTTCCGTAACCATTTGGGTGTTTCTGTAACCATTCGGGTGTATTCGGAACCATTCGGGTGTTTCCGTAGCCACTCAGGTGTTTCCGTAACCTCTTGAATGTTTTCGTTAACATTCGGGTGTTTCCGTAACCACTCGAGTGTTTCCGTAACCATTCGGGTGTATTCGGAACCATTCGGGTGTTTCCGTAATCACTCGAGTTTATTCGGAACCATTCGGGTGTTTCCGTAATAACTCGAGTGTTTCCGTAACCATTCGGGTGTTTTCTTAACACAACATAAAATTGACACCTATCGGTTCGTGTGTTTTCGTCTCTGTCTCTCACTATCACCCTCTCTCTCGCACACAACCTAAAATTGACAGCTATTGGTGTGTGTGTTTCTGTCTATGTTTCTCACTATCACCCTCTCTCTCGCACACAACCTAAAATTGACAGCTATTGGTTCGTGTGTTTTCGTCTCTGTCTCTCACTATCACCCTCTCTCTCGCACACAACCTAAAATTGACAGCTATTGGTTCGTGTGTTTTCGTCTCTGTCTCTCACTATCACCCTCTCTCTCGCGCACAACCTAAAATTGACAGCTATTGGCTGTGAACGACGGACGGACGGACGGACGGACGGACGACAAAGTCTCACTATAAGGGTTTCGGTCACGAACCACGAAACCCTAAAAAATCAAAGTATTGTTTTTATTTATCAATATTTTTAACTTATCTTGATAAATTTTTAAAAAGCATAAAAAATAGAAAAGAATAAGTCAAAGAGCAACTAAAAAGCTTAAAAATTGTGTAATACGTGTCTCTTTATTTTTTGAGCAGAAAAACATACTTTCATATAAAGTGAATTCTCGATGCACCAACGGACTGCCTGCATGATTTGAAATGGATTCGGTCTATTACAAATTATTTTACCTGCGACAAGTCTGAAAAAGTATTGAGTCAAGAATATTATACTCTCAGGTATAATGAGTATAATGTTTTGAGAATTTCTGTTTCTTGAACAAATAGTATATTAAGCAACAAGAGTAGAAAGACAGTCATTTGTTTAGGTTGATGTTTGTAGCACGAATAGCTCCGCTCGACTGCTACTTGTTCTACAAACATCAATGTAAACAAATCGGTCTCTATTTTTTCCTGTGTTACGCAGGTAGGACATTTTTTAATCCGAAGGCACAAACGAAGCGATTTTTGATAAGCTGATAACAAGTTCTGAAAGACATTCATTTGTTTGACTGTATAACAATGACTTCCATTTTTATCCATGGACAAGAAAGACGACAAGAACCCGTTTTTGTCCAAGGGTTAAAATGAATGCCATTTTCATACAGTCGAACAAATGAATGTCTTTCGACCCTGCCCTACTGTAAACACGTGCGTGAGATCTGTTCTTAAAAAAAGTAGGTACGTTCTTACATGTGTACGCATATAAGATCTCAGGTGACACTGGCGAGATCTCGTATAACACACAAAAAACAAAGTATTAAAACGAGTCTAAATTTTGGACTTCTTTTAAGATGTAAACGAAAGAAGCCACTATCAACTAAAATTCAGCAAAAGAAAATAATATGAAAGCAATACACACAGTGGGCTGAAAAAAAGCCACACTAAAAACTAAAATTCATCCTGAAGCCAATAAATGGGCTGAATTTCAAACCTCACACTGTATTATTCTATTGTTAATTATTATGAAATCTGAAATTAAGCCTACATTTGAATTAGAAAATAGTTATCAAAACATTTGAAATATCTAATTATATGACGGCTGCAAATTAGGAATAAAAGCCATATTTTAACCAATTTCTTCTCAAAAACTTATATGTGATTTGGTATTCTATTCAAAACCTGTAAATTAGCCTCAGTTTTTTATAAAATCCAAAATATCTTGTGAAATAATACGAAATTTAAGAGTTTAGTTTAGCCGGGATATCTTGACAATTTCACAATTTTCACGCAAACAAATAAGCACCACAAACACAAAAATTCACTACCAAATTGTTCAAAATTATCGCGTCGCGAAATATCTACTGAATGCGTCGCCATTAACATATGATGTTTGCTCATGCGCAAATCCTTTCTGGTAACGTCAGGCGATCAGGACTACTTTTCAGCCTCCGAAAAGGCTGAAAAGTATCTTCAGTGGCGGATCCAGACTTGGTTCCAGGAGGGGGTTATACATGAGAGAGAAAGAGACAACACTATAGTGTTGTCTCTCTCTCTCTCTCTCTCTCTCTCTCTCTCTCTCTCTCATGCGAATCTAAGTTAGCTCCAGGGGGGGGGGGTCATGACCACCCCCCGTGGGTCCGCCACTGAGTAGCTTTGTAAGCATTACTTTCAAGCATTCTAAGATATACGAATAGAACAGCTCAATTGTGTCTGGTTTTAAGCATCGACAACTAGAAACCAGGACATTCAATAAATAATTTTCATTTTAAGACTCAAGATGTATGTTATGAAGAAATTTTAGCACTTTAATTCAGTTATCGACTTAATTTCAGGCAAATCTTAAAAGTAGTTAATCATGACTTTAAGACTTTGTTTTTTGTGTGAAGATCTTATGTGAGAACGTAGATACGAACGCATGTAAGTTCCTATATTAAGTTCCGTCATGCGCCGCGTATAACGTTACTCAATATGAAATTGAAACAGAGTTCTTATATGAGTTCTCATCTGCGTACGTATGTACGAACTCATGTGCGAACACACCTAAGGATTAAATTAAATATATTATTAAAAAACAACTCTCGCTAACGGGATTCGAGCCCATCTAAACTGAGCCTAAGTACGCCTTAAACCCCTCGACCACCGCAGTTATAGAAACAACTTTACAAAATCTTAGTCATGTTTAATACATAAATTTCTCCGGAAAGACATGACTAAGATTTTGTAAAGTTGTTTCTATAACTACGGTGGCCGAGGGGTTTAAGGCGTACTTAGGCTCAGGTTAGATGGGCTCGAATCCCGTTGGCGAGAATTTTTTTTAATAATATATTTAATAACATATTTAATTTATTACTTAGGTGTGTTCGCACATGAGTTCGTACGTAATGTGCGTAATGTAAGAACTTACATGCGTTCGTACCTACGTTCTCACATAAAATCTTATACCAGATCTCGTCTGTGTCACCTGAGATCTTATATGCGTACACATGTAAGTACATACCTAGTTTCTTACGATAGATCTCACGCACGTTTTTACAGTAGGGTGTCTTCACACTGTAAACATTTTTTCGGAAATATTTCCGAAAGTAGTCGGGCAGCTGTAGTTCCAAATAGTAAGGAAATTTTTCCTAAAAAAACGTTGGATATATTGCCGTCAAGTAAATGGAAAAAATTCCTAATAAAAAGAAGGAAAATTTTCCGAACAATTTGGAACTGCAGCTGCCCGACTACTTTCGGAAATATTTCCAACCTTTTAATCGGAATTTCTTCCTAACTATTTGGAACTGCAGCTGCCCGACTACTTTCGGAAATATTTCCAACCTTTTCATCGGAAATTTTTCCTAACTATTTGGAACTGCAGCTGCCTGACTACATTTGGAAAAATTTCCAATTAAATTTTTGGAAATTTTTCCATAAAAATACATTACCGACAATCAGATGAAAAAAATTTTTAATAAATAAAGAAAAAATTGATTTTAAAAATATTTTCACAGCGGCTTCTTTATTTACTCATTGTTATTGACATTATTTATTAGTTAAACAAGTAAACGCACGCTTATAACGCTAATTAATCCTTATCGCTATTAAAGGATTCGAACTCCTAAACCTAACCCTACACTGTAAAAATTTTTTCGGAAATATTTCCGAAAGTAGTCGGGCAGCTGTAGTTCCAAATAGTAAGGAAATTTTTCCTAAAAAAACGTTGGATATATTGCCGTCAAGTAAATGGAAAAAATTCCTAATAAAAAGAAGGAAAATTTTCCGAACAATTTGGAACTGCAGCTGCCCGACTACTTTCGGAAATATTTCCAACCTTTTAATCGGAAATTTTTCCTAACTATTTGGAACTGCAGCTGCCCGACTACTTTCGGAAATATTTCCAACCTTTTCATCGGAAATTTTTCCTAACTATTTGGAACTGCAGCTGCCTGACTACATTTGGAAAAATTTCCAATTAAATTTTTGAAAATTTTTCCATAAAAATACATTACCGACAATCAGATGAAAAAAATTTTTAATAAATAAAAAAAAATTGATTTTAAAAATATTTTCACAGCGGCTTCTTTATTTACTCATTGTTATTGACATTATTTATTAGTTAAACAAGTAAACGCACGCTTATAACGCTAATTAATCCTTATCGCTATTAAAGGATTCGAACTCCTAAACCTAACCCTAACCTAAGCCTAACAGACGCAACGCATTAACGAACCCGGCCACGGTGCCGAGATAGGATGCTTTCAAGAAATCTTGGTGAGGTTCAACACTATATATTTGAAATGTGTTAGCAGAATAAAATGTATACACAGGGGCGGTTCTAGTCGCGTCCAAGTTTCGGGATAAAATTCGTGCGGCGCTCCAAAATTGGAATGACCCCTTTACTGTATACCAGAATAAAAGTTTAGTTTTATTCACATTTTGTAAAGTTAACTTTTTTAATACTTTCTTTTTAATAACAATTTCAAAATTTTTCTACAAACTTTAGAGATAAAATTTATGATTTCTGAATGAGATTTCAGATCTAAAATCTTGGACAAGGATTTTATTAAATAAAAAAAATTGACTACATCTACAACATTTAAAAAATTTATTTAAAAAAAATGTTTCTTCACCTTGTAAAGGTATCATAATTAAATATGATAAGAATGTGCATTAAAGCAAAAGTTCTGATGTATATAATAAAGTAAATGTTTTATCAGAAATTTAAAGAACCATTCGAATTAAAACATCAAAACAGTGCTTTTTATTTATATTTTTTTTTTCATTCAGTATGAACTGGGATTTATCTCCTAATAATTGGAGTAAAATCCGAATATCTTGGCAAATTTTCCACTTTTTAGGAATAAATACCTATTTTCTTCGGAACTTTTTAAATGTTCCGAATTTCGGAAATATTTCCAATAAAAATTAGGATTTATTTTCACTGTTCCGGTAAAAAATCCATTGACTTTGGAAATATTTCCTTCTTTCCGGAATAAATTCCAATAATAATTGGAGATATTTTTTTCCATTAATATTTCGGATTTTTTTCCAGTATGAACTGGGATTTATCTCCTAATAATTGGAGTAAAATCCGAATATCTTGGCAAATTTTCCACTTTTTAGGAATAAATACCTATTTTCTTCGGAACTTTTTAACTGTTCCGAATTTCGAAAATATTTCCAATAAAAATTAGGATTTATTTCCACTGTTCCGGTAAAAAATCCATTGACTTTGGAAATATTTCTTTCTTTCCGGAATAAATTCCAATAATAATTGGAGATATTTTTTTCCATTAATGTTTGGGATTTTTTTCCAGTATGAACTGGGATTTATCTCCGAATGATTGGTATAAAATCCACTTTTTTTGGAAATTTTTTCCACTTTTTAGGAATAAATTCCTATTTTGCTCGGAACTTTTTAATTTTTCCGAATTTCGGAAATATTTCCATTTAAAATTAGGATTTATTTCCTATGTTCCGGTAAAAAATCCATTGACTTTGGAAATATTTCCTTCTTTCCGGAATAAATTCCAATGATAATTGGAGATATTTTTTTCCATTAATGTTTGGGATTTTTTTCCAGTATGAACTGGGATTTATTTCCGAATAATTGGTATAAAATCCACTTTTTTTGGAAATTTTTTCCACTTTTTAGGAATAAATTCCTATTTTGCTCGGAATTTTTTAATTTTTCCGAATTTCGGAAATATTTCCATTTAAAATTAGGATTTATTTCCTATGTTCCGGTAAAAAATCCATTGACTTTGGAAATATTTCCTTCTTTCCGGAATAAATTCCAATGATAATTGGAGATATTTTTTTCCATTAATGTTTGGGATTTTTTTCCAGTATGAACTGGGATTTATTTCCGAATAATTGGTATAAAATCCACTTTTTTTGGAAATTTTTTCCACTTTTTAGGAATAAATTCCTATTTTGCTCGGAATTTTTTAATTTTTCCGAATTTCGGAAATATTTCCATTTAAAATTAGGATTTATTTCCTATGTTCTGGAAAAAAATCCATCGATGTGGAAAATATATCCTATTTTCCGGAAAAATTTCCCAATTTTACTGGAATTATTGTGTTTTTCCGAAATTTCGGAATTATTTCCAACATTTTGGAAATATTTCCTGCTATTTTAACGGATATATTTCCGAAATTTTTTACAGTGTAACCTATGCCTAACAGACGCAACGCATTAACGAACCCGGCCACGGTGCCGAGATAGGATACTTTCAAGGAATCTTGGTGAGGTTCAACACTATATATTTGAAATGTGTTAGCAGAATAAAATGTATACACAGGGGCGGTTCTAGTCGCATCCAAGTTTCGGGATAAAATTCGTGCGGCGCTCCAAAATTAGAATGACCCCTTTACTGTATACCAGAATAGAAGTTTAGTTTTATTCACATTTTGTAAAGTTAACTTTTTTAATACTTTCTTTTTAATAACAATTTCAAAATTTTTCTACAAACTTTAGAGATAAAATTTATGATTTCTGAATGAGATTTCAGATCTAAAATCTTGGACAAGGATTTTATTAAATAAAAAAAATTGACTACATCTACAACATTTAAAAAATTTATTTAAAAAAAAATGTTTCTTCACCTTGTAAATGTATCATAATTAAATATGATAAGAATGTGCATTAAAGCAAAATTTCTGATTTATATAATAAAGTAAATGTTTTATCAGAAATTTAAAGAACCATTCGTAATTAAAACATCAAAACAGTGCTTTTTATTTATATTTTTCGTTGGTTATTTGAAAAAAAATTAACACATAAAATCAGTTTTATTCTTACATTATAAATTTTCTGTTTTTGCATTATTTATCAAATTAATTGTGAATTTCAACTTTCAAAAAAATATTCAACTTTTATTTCCCTATTATAAATTTTCAAGTTTTTTTTATTACTTTCTCCATAATCGAGTTCATGAGAAAAATCATTTTGATGACGTGCAATAAAAATTCACTTTGAATACATAAAATAATTGACAAACACTCTTTACTAATGTCAATATTTAAATGTTTAATAAAAAAATATATTGTTGAAATAATTTTACAATTCGTATCTTTAATTATTATTATTAAATAATTTTTACAATGCCTTTTTTCGATAATATACACAATAAATTCTCTTTTAACTCATTTATTCATTTATTTTCATTCGACAACATGTTTCGACACACAAATTTAAAACAACAATTAACAATCAAAAATGAATAAAGAAACCTGCAAAAATTGTTAAATTTTAAATTATAAATCTAATGAATACATTATAACATACTACTTATAATTAATACATAATAATCTACTTAATACATTATAATCAATTATAATCTCCTACTTCTACCAAAATAAACTACTTACCTCCGTAAAAAATGTTTTTTTTAAAAAACCTTAAATTAAAAATCAATTAAAAATTGAATTTGAATTTCTTTTTAATAATGTAAATGTATTTTTTTTCAAAAATTTTCTTATGAAGGTAAGTGGTTGATTTTGGTAGAAGTAGTAGATTATGATATATTAATTGGATTTATCATTTAACATTTTTGTAGGATTCTCAATTGATTTTGTTAATTGTTGTTTAATTTTTTTTTAAATTTATGTTAGACAAAGACCTTGCAAAAATTATCTGCTAAAGAATATGTTGTATCCTTAGTGCACCAATTGTGGTTTTTGAGTGAATGAAATGTGTAGAAGTTAGTTTCGAAAATTGGGGAGGGGGGTCAATTATAGTTGGAAAATTTTCTAATCTTTTTATAGGAATAAGTTCAGATTTTATTTTTAGTAGGTGGATTTTTCCGAACTACAGAATTATTTTCATCTAGACTTAGGATTTATTTCCTAACTTCTGGAAGAAAATCCATTGCGTTAGGAGAATTTTCCAAAATTTTGAAAAAATTCCAATTATTTAAAGAAAATATTATTTCTTAAAAAATTGGAATTTTTTCCACCAATTCTTGGGATTTATTTCCGAATTTTTGGGAAAAAATCAGCTGTATTCGGAAATTTTTCCAATCTTTAGAAATAATTTCCAACTTTTTTTTGGAAATAGTGGATTTTTCCTAACCTTAGGAAAAAAATCCACTAGTTCGGAAAATTTTCCAATTTACGGAAAAATTCCAATATTTCCTAAAGAGTATATACCTATTTTGCTCTAAACTTTTTAACTGTTCCGAATTTCGGAAATATTTCCAATAAATATTAGGATTTATTTCCACTGTTCTGGAAAAAAATCCATTGTCTTTGGAAATATTTCCTTCTTTCCGGAATAAATTCCAATGATAATTAGAAATATTTTTTCCATTAAAGTTTCGGAATTTTTTCCAGTATGAGCTGGGATTTATCTCCTAAAAATTGGAGTAAAATCCGAATCTCTTGGCAAATTTTCCACTTTTTAGGAATAAATACCTATTTTCTTCAGAACTTTTTAACTGTTCCGAATTTCGGAAATATTTCCAATAAAAATTAGGATTTATTTCCACTGTTCCGGTAAAAAATCCATTGACTTTGGAAATATTTCCTTCTTTCCGGAATAAATTCCAATAATAATTGGAGATATTTTTTTCCATTAATGTTTCGGATTTTTTTCCAGTATGAACTGGGATTTATCTCCTAATAATTGGAGTAAAATCCGAATCTCTTGGCAAATTTTCCACTTTTTAGGAATAAATACCTATTTTCTTCAGAACTTTTTAACTGTTCCGAATTTCGGAAATATTTCCAAAAAAAATTAGGATTTATTTCCACTGTTCCGGTAAAAAATCCATTGACTTTGGAAATATTTCCTTCTTTCCGGAATAAATTCCAATGATAATTGAAGATATTTTTTTCCATTAATGTTTGGGATGTTTTTCCAGTATGAACTGGGATTTATCTCCGAATAATTGGTATAAAATCCACTTTTTTGGAAATTTTTTCCACTTTTTAGGAATAAATTCCTATTTTGCTCGGAACTTTTTAATTTTTCCGAATTTCGGAAATATTTCCATTTAAAATTAGGATTTATTTCCTATGTTCCGGTAAAAAATCCATTGACTTTGGAAATATTTCCTTCTTTCCGGAATAAATTCCAATGATAATTGAAGATATTTTTTTCCATTAATGTTTCGGATTTTTTTCCAGTATGAACTGGGATTTATCTCCTAATAATTGGAGTAAAATCCGAATCTCTTGGCAAATTTTCCACTTTTTAGGAATAAATACCTATTTTCTTCAGAACTTTTTAACTGTTCCGAATTTCGGAAATATTTCAAAAAAAAATTAGGATTTATTTCCACTGTTCCGGTAAAAAATCCATTGACTTTTGAAATATTTCCTTCTTTCCGGAATAAATTCCAATGATAATTGGAGATATTTTTTTCCATTAATGTTTGGGATGTTTTTCCAGTATGAACTGGGATTTATCTCCGAATAATTGGTATAAAATCCACTTTTTTTGGAAATTTTTTCCACTTTTTAGGAATAAATTCCTATTTTGCTCGGAACTTTTTAATTTTTCCGAATTTCGTAAATATTTCCATTTAAAATTAGGATTTATTTCCTATGTTCCGGTAAAAAATCCATTGACTTTGGAAATATTTCCTTCTTTCCGGAATAAATTCCAATGATAATTGGAGATATTTTTTTCCATTAATGTTTGGGATTTTTTTCCAATATGAACTGGGATTTATCTCCGAATAATTGGTATAAAATCCACTTTTTTGGAAATTTTTTCCACTTTTTAGGAATAAATTCCTATTTTGCTCGGAACTTTTTAATTTTTCCGAATTTCGGAAATATTTCCATTTATAATTAGGATTTATTTCCTATGTTCTGGAAAAAAATCCATCGATGTGGGAAATATATCCTATTTTCCGGAAAAATTTCCCAATTTTACTGGAATTATTGTGTTTTTCCGAAATTTCGGAATTATTTCCAACATTTTGGAAATATTTCCTGATATTTTAACGGATATATTTCCGAAATTTTGTACAGTGCAGGTAACGAACAGAGCCATGTTTGTGCCTGTGGGATAAAAATAATTTTATTAATTTGCTTTGAAAGATTTTTTAGTCAATGCAAAACATATATTCTTGATCCAAGAAAATTCTTGCCTAATCAAGAGTCTATAGTGCGATTTCGCTATCTAATCCATTAATAAACAGACAATTGTGTCTATTACCTGCAATTTGAATAACGATTTTTTGTTAATAACAAATTAATTATAAAATTTTGAAAAAAATCGGAATTAATTTGATTGTTGGGCATTTCCACGTAAAAGCGGACATTTCGTCCTTGCACCACAAAAAATAATGAGACTATTACTTTCTTGAAATTCAATATAGAATAAAAATTTCACTTTCTAGTAAGTAATACAAGGATTTAGGAACTATGCCAAATGAGTTTTTAATTTTATAATAAATATTTAAAAGATATAATCAATTATTTATTGTGAGATACCAACAAAATGTCCGTGCGTCACAGACTTTTACGCTTTTTGAAGTTTCCTCATAGGTGGTAAAAGTTTCTCAATTTATTCGCAACATCTTATACTCATTCTACACTTTATACCTAAATATTAAACATCCTTAGAATATTTTAATTCTTATAATTTGTAAACTATTCATGCATTATATTTGGTTATATTAAAATTTGTGTCCAAAACTGTTCTTGCGTCACATTACATTTTCTTATTTAAAAAATGCATAAAGTAAAGAAGAAAAATAACTTTAATACAGATTTAAGATAGATCTGTTTACTAGATTTAAGATTTTGAAAGTCATTTCGTATTAAAAATTCAGATAAAACTAGGAGGTAGGGTAAAATATTTATTTATTTATTTACTTATTCATTTACAAGTTCCTAGGGCTGATAGCCCTCCAAGAAACTAAGTAGATATACAAATCAACCGACTCAGGTATGTTATATTTTTAAACATTGTAGATAGAACTCTAATAGAACCTAAAGTTCTTACATTATAAAGAATACAATAACAATATATTTATATATATGTAATAAAAAAAAACAGAAAGGAAAAGAGAAGATAAGAATGAAAGTCTAATAATAACAAAAATAAATACAAATAAATACTTATGCGTATGCGTAAGTTCTAACAATTTAAGAACAAAAAAGTTTAAACAATATCTTAGTTACAAAGGTTTCTACCAAAAAGTTATTTTAAAATTCGGCGAGTTTAATTGAAACAGAAAATTGAAGTACAAAATTTTGAATTGCGACTGTGTAGCGACACTTCTAATACTGTCAGAAATCTTATTCCATAGACGAGCTTCTCTAATCGAAAATGATTTTTGAAGCATGCATGTGCGATGCGCGGGAATTTTAAGCAAGGAACTTCTCTCTCTAAGCCGACTGTGACCTGATTGATCAGCCGCCCTAAATATGAACAGATCATACAGATATCGGGGAGTTTCATTCTTGAAAATTGCAAATATTCAATTGCCCATGAAAAATTGGCTTCTTGTTTCCACATTTAGCAACCTAGATTTAGTCCGAAATTGGGTAATATGCTCACTTTTAGGCAGATTATATACAAACCGAATGCAGGCGTTAAAAGATCTCTCAAGTTTACCATTCAACTCACTTGATAGATTACCATAAACTATACAACAATAGTCATAGAAAGGTAGGATAAGTGACTTTACTAAAAGTAGTCTCGTTGAAGTGGGTAATGAATCCTTATTTCTATTCAATTGTTGAAGTGTAATATAGGTCTTACGTGAAATATCGGATACATGCTCTTTCCAAGACAGTGCGCGATCAAGAATCAAACCCAAATCCTTAACTGTCTCATGGTAAAGAATAGACTTACCCCTCATCTGAAGGGGGGGAAGAGCTATGAGTGAATCCATTGAAGGGCTGTTAGTTGTACCAAAAACAATGGCCTTTGTTTTAGCTGAATTAAGCAGAAGTCCATTATTGGCAGACCAAAGAACTACATTATTAATATCAGATTGAATCTGCAGAAGCAGATCCTGAAGTCTTGATGCTGGAACAGTACGGTAAACCTTGAAGTCATCAGCAAACTTGTGGTAGTTACAGAATTGAAATTCATTTCCCAAGTCCTTTATGTACAAGTTAAAGAGCAGAGGTGCTAGCGATGACCCCTGGGGAACACCACACTCAACTCCACCCCACTTCGAGGATTCTCCCCTTACCATTGACAACTCTTTGAAAACGGGAACTGAGATAAGACTGGAACCAGGAACAGACCGAAAAGGACATGTTAAATAGGTGTAATTCATGCAATGACAAATTATGGTCTAACAAATCGAAAGCTTTGGAAAAATCAAAGAATACGGCGATTGTTATTTCCTTCTTGTCCATAACAGATTTAATGTCATTAGTACATTTTAGAGAAGCCGTACAAGTACTGTGTTTAGAACGAAATCCCGATTGATATGGCTCCCATAGATTATTTCGACTCAAGTATTCCGTAATTTGCTTGCAAATAATCTTTTCCAGAGGTTTGGACAGAGCACAGAGTATAGAAATAGGACGGAAATCAGTAACCTGGGATGGATTCGATTTTTTTGGTATGGGACGAATACCAAAAAAAAAAAAGTAAAAAATATCGCGAAAACGTCCTTGCGTCACACGTGGAAATGCCCTGTTACTAATTGTATACGAGTAAAAACTCAACTCTCCGAATTCGTTGGTTTTTGGGGTCGCTAAATACGAATTCAATGTCATTTTTAAAAAATTCAATATGCAGGACATACATTTTTACCAATTTTGATAAAACTCGGTATCAAAGGGTTTTTAGGGTCGCTGAATACGAATCCAATGTCATTTTTAAAAAAATTCAAAATGGCGGATCCATTATGGCGGACGACTTGTTTTAAAATTGATTGAATTCGCTTAAAATTTGTTACTCGAAGGTTTCAAGCGAATCCAATTAATTTTAAAACAAGTCATCCTCCATTTTGAATTTTTATGAAATGACATCGGATTCGTTTCCAGCAACCCCAAAAACTATTAGATATGTTGTCACTGGTAAACAATTTTTGTAGGAAAAATTCATGTTTTAAAAGGTTAAATAATAAATATGATAAAAAACATAAAGAAAATGATTAGAAATAATAAATTGAACATAGATGAAGAAGTTTGCAAAAGAAATTAATTAGAATAAATTAATAATAAATTAATAATAAATTAATAATAAATTAATATTAATAAATATTAATAAATTAATAAATTAAAGTCAACAAATCTATGTTGTTGTTGGATAATACAATATATTAACCCTCATTTTTTTCCTGTAAGTATAAAAAAGGTTGTTTCCATCTCCTTTAACTCATTTTCTCAATTTTAAAAAGCATATGGTTTTCTTATTTACTTACTTCTTTTGCAAACGTCTTCATTTAATAATTGAGGCACTCCTTGATAAAATGTGGCGCTTTATTCATCTCATAAAAGCACAAAACAGTTATATTCACGACATGGTAATCACAATGATATAAAATATAATAAAATACGAAAAGTAAATTCCCTTCCAAGTATATGTTTGAGAAACGTAAATTCGATCAATGGGAAGGTAAAAAAACATAAACTTTTTTTATCTCATTTTTTCAAGTTGCGACGTTTTGATAGTGTAGTTTACTATCCTCTTCAGGCTAATTTTATTGAATAAATAAATAAACACGAAATTAATATAATAAAAACAACTGACACACACCTTAGACTTTAAATAACAACTTAAATAATAATACCTGAGTATTCGTGTAAAATTAAATACATTGCAACTAGTCAAATTTAAAATGTTTGTCAAAATTAAAATACAATAAATAAAAATTAATAATAAATAACAGAGAGAGGAGTTTGGAAGAACACCACGTATACCGGAAATATAAGGGGTCAATGAAATGAGAAGTAAACAAGTTCAGAGGGAGACACCTGAAAGTAGTTAGGAATTTAGTTTTCTAATAAGAGGGAAATAACTCTTACTCAGAAAACAGATGTCTTCTTTTTTATTAATAGTCAAGTCATTATTTAAAATATGTATCATTTCCGAAATAAAACGTTTATTTCGGTCAGGTTCGCGATCCAGTATAGTGGTATTGTTCCAGTCGAAGTCATGTTTGAACTCCAGTTGATGAGCACGCATGGCAAGTTTAACATTCTTTCTTTTTTTATGTTCGTTGACAGTTCAGTCAATGTGCGTTTCGTCTCACCAATGTAAGTAGCTGGGCATTTTTTACACTTAAATTTATAGACAACATTCGTTTCTTGCCATTTTTCAGATATATCTTTTCCCAATTTAACAATGTTTTTGAAATTTTTATTGACAATAGGGATTGTATGAATATTATATGACTTTAGAATTCTAGATAATTTTGGGAAATTTGAATTATTAAACGGTAAACAAATTTTAGGAATTTGTTTATACAGATTCGATCACAAACAGTAGTTGACACTACGAAGTCACGCTTCTCTCTGATTTCCGTATTACTTTCAATCAACAGGTTTTGCGTTGAGCGACGAAATTGTCCGATCACGACCGAAAAATAGCGGAATTTCGTAAACCCAGCCTACGAAATTCAAAAGACATATAATCTCAATCTAAATCGTGAACAGTTGTCAGAGAGAATTTTAAAGAGGGAACGGCAACTAAAAATTAGTGAATAAAACGATTATGATCGTTACAACTCCCCCCTTCTTAGTTGCGGTTACCTCGCGAGATAGTAAATCCGCTTGACCTACCCTAAGCGGGCGAAGCGGTCTATCTGGCTGTCTTGGTTATCAAGAATAAAAAAAATTAATATTAATTGTGAATTTAGAACTAAAACTGAAAATTGTAGATACAAATAATAATCAATTATATATAATTAATTGAGAGTGGAAATTTTGTTTGGATTTATTTACATAAGTAGTAACATTGTTAATTTTGTTATTTCATAAAATCCATTTCTGCTCGGTAAGTTTTGAGGTTATGTGTATATTTTAATAAACTTTGACACTTAACAATTATTTAATTAAAAATGAATAAATAATATTTTACAGTAATAAACTCCTGAAGAGGCCCATCGTTGAAGGGCGAAAGCTTGAGTAATGTAAGCTGGGAGTAAAAATAAATAGATTTTATGAAAAAACAAAATTAACAACGTTACTAATAATCAATTATAGTTCAATAAAATACAAATAAAATAAAAGACTCGCATCTGCTCTTTGGTATATTACCGATTTTTACAAAATATTCGCCATGAAAATAACATATTTTTACATCGTATAAAATAATTTTTTTGTTACCCGCTATATGCGGCACAAACACACGTTAAACTATTGTTATAGTGGTGGCGTTGAAAATATTTTTATTTTAGTTTAATGTTCTTTAATTTTTTTTTTAACACAAAAATTTGAATTTGCTTTTTAACACTACGGCGTGAAACTTTACGAATCAAAAGAGAGCAAACATGATGCTTGAAGCCTTGTTGAGTCAAGATGTTGAGTGGTCCATCGCGTTTCATCATACGGACCCTGTCCACGTTGATAATAGAAAATTTCTTCTAGTTTATTGACTTGCATAACATCTTGTTGACCAGATCACGCGCTTTGAACCATATCCTTTGAATAAACTGTTCTGTCATCCCTCAATGTTCCAAATTGTACGAAGATTTAATTACTGCATACCCAGTGGATGAGCATCCTTAAGGACAGAGAACGAAAGTTTGTAAGATGACTGTCGTTCTGTGGTGATCAGAGAGATAGGCGTCCAGAAAAGCAGGTGCGCTTTGATGTGAGAAATACACTCGTATCTTGCAATTTGACGATGATGCTGCTGTTAAGGCATCCTTCTTGTCTTTAAATTAGTCATTTTTTCTTTACGGATATAACTCCTCCTTGTAAAGTACTGTCGTTTACTTGTGTGAAAAGCTTCTGACACACGTTCACACATGAAACTAGTGTGAAACGCAAATTTTGATGTAAGAATTTGTTTATCCTCTCGTTGACAACAATGAATACATCAGGAGCAATGGACATCTTGATAAACTTGCAGTATCGTGGTGCGTGTGTAGAGATCTCATGGTATTGTAGACTCTTGGATTTAGGTGATGTAAAACTGCACGTGACCTTGGTTTCCAAGAAGCTAAGTTTAAAAGTGGCTTAGCTGGTGCAGGACATCCATAGTTATCGACTGCTTATGTTTTAATTTAATTAATTTAATTTAATAGTTTGTACTAATAGTAATTTTAACTTTATAATAAACAGGATGAAGGATAATCGTTTAATGCTTCAGCTGGGCTGTAAATATCAGTACCAGCTGAACATTGTAATCACAGATAGCGCTCGTAAGCGTCTTATTCCGGCGATAAGCGTTACCTCTTGTTTAGAAATAATAAATTTTGATTTTCTGAATTTAAGTAAATAAATATCTTTGCTTCATATCAGCTTGAAATAAATTAATTTGATAATAATTTTGAATAAAGACTGATTCATCATTTTTAAGTATCCTGTAATAATTTTTATATTGTTTTGAAAATTTAATCGAATTATCCCTTTTTTAAATGCAATTCAGTAATGGATCGTTATGCAAATACTAAAATTTGTTCTCAAAATTAAATTAACTTCAAATTTCTTTTATTATTTTTAATTAAATGTATATATTTTCTTTTATATTCATCGCGTGTAATACGTGCGTTCCGATTTTGCGACAGTAAGGGCAAGGATGTCCGTTTCTGTACTCTGCGTAGAGACTTGCCAGCTATTGCTGATAAGCACTCTGGAATTACTGGTAAAATCTCTGCTGGCTAAATGTTAGATTGGGCATTAAAGCTTTCTGAGAGATACACTTTCACTTTTCGGCAATACGTTTGCTAGGGAATTACTAATAAAATATCTACCGGCCAAACGCTAGATTAGTCGTTATGGCAATTTGAGAGAGACATTTTCATTCCCAGCAATATGATCGCCAAAAGGTTACCGGTGTAATCTCTGCTAGCCGAATGCCGAGTTAAGCATTAAAGCATTTATGAGAATTACTTTCAATCCTTTTAGAAATACGATTACCATCTGGAATAGCACATTTGATAATTACAGTGTAGTATTTTTTGGATTGACAAAATTTAAATTTATTTTTTAAAAACGATTCCATTTATTATTACTTCATATTTCACGATTATTAGGTTTAAATAAAATGTTTTCATTCACAATAATTAAATTTTAATGTCAATTATTTTTAAGTTATTATTTATTTATTTGACTTTGGTTAGTCGTTATGAGTACGAAATGTACACACCGTTAATTGAAAAGTATCACTAATATAATATAATAATTACGTGACGATAGATAACTTTTTGAAAAGTCCAATCTTTTCGCTATTGTGCTGTAACGATTTTCTTATTTCTAAATTATTTAAAATCGCACATTAAAATTTTCTTAGTAAAAGTTTCTAATAATGTAAATAATAATCATAAAAGTTAATATTAATCAATATACAAAGACGAAAACATTATTACAATAAAATAAAAGTCGGAATTAACGTTAATAAATAAAATTATATTTTGTCAATAAAATTAAAATTCTTAACAAAATTCAAGTCAACAATTAAAATAAAAGATAAAATCCCGACACACACATACCATTCCATACAACGATCGTTTAAGAACATGGACATAAAGAAATAAATAATTAAATACAAATTGATTTGACAATTTAAACAAAGAAGATGAATAAATACCAAACAAAATATAATAAGATAAACATAAACAATAAATAAGAATAAAACTTATCGCTCCGGCTTATTTTCATTCTGAGAGGAACAGGGGCGAACTCTGAAGAGCGTGGAGCTGACGGGCAGACTCAGGATAAAATTTTTCCAGTGTGGACCACATTATTTTATTTATACATCCATGGATTCCTTGTAAGGACGCTCTCCGTATACGATATCCGCCCCATCGTCCTCATTTTCTTTTAAATCATCACATCGTATGATAAAAATCGCCACTCTAATTAAAAAAGATAAGAAATAAATAATTAACAAAAAAATCACAAAACTTAACTGAACACAAAATAATAAACTTTTCAAATACGAATTCGAACCTCCGTATTGTCGGCGACACACAAAGCCGTGACGATTTCAATTATTGCCGGAAAACGATTGTGAGTACGATGGGTGCGGAAGAATTTTTCCTATCATGAAATTCATCCCCTCCCCTCGTCAGTTCCCACGCCCTTAATACATCTTGGCGCCCGGGTAATGAAGAGACTTGTCAATATATTATTAAAATTCAAATTAAAATATTTTCGTCGACTACTCGAATCCCTTCATTGCCCCCCTTTGTCCAAAAATATCTTTTTTAAAAATATTTTAGGGCAAACAAAAAATAAAGTCACACATACAAATCATAAATATACATATCATAAAAAATCATATACACAAATACAAAATCACATAAAATAGGATCAACCATCATAAATGCACATAAACATGTAATCATAAATAGACAAAATATAAAATATCACACAATCATATAAATAAACATAGCATAAAAAATCATGTAGATCATCAAAAGGCACGAGAAATATAAAATCATACACTTCACATCATATCAAATCATAAAATCATAATCACAATAAATAACATATTCACAATCACACGTATAAAAAATCATTGAAAAAATAATAATAACAATAATAATAATAATATCATAATACACATTCAAATATAGTTAATTAAAAATGTTAGAAATACAATTAATATATAATCAAAATTAAAATTCACTCATACAAAATATATCAATCAATTTCCAAAATACAGTCATACAATTAATCATTCATTCAATTAATAATAGATCTAATTTAAATTCCGCTCTTATCAACGACACTAAAACCGAGTCATCAGCGTAATTGAAATTAGGAAATGAATACAAATTCTGACAATATTTATTTCTACACGATAGACGATTATCTGCGGTTAAACGTCTCACCGATAATTTGCTCCATTGTTCCCTCAAAATAGAAAGAGACAATAGAACAATATTTCGATTTGACCAGAAAATCGACATCGTGCAGAAACAAAACTATTTGAAAAATGCAAAATACAAACAGTACAAATAAATAAATAAACAAATAAATAAATACATAAATAAATAATAACAATAAATAATAAATAAAACCAAAAGTCATAAAGTTAAAAATTAATATTTAACAACAATTAATTAAACAAAAATATTAAAAATATCACGAATACGTCCCAGCTCAAAATGTCAAGGAACAATTTACCCCCCTTTGTGACTGAACTCCCGCACCCCGCGACACTAGCAAAATGTCCAGGACTTTAAAATGTATCGAGTGTCAGCTGCCCCGAATTGCACCGCAATGCCACAATACCGGATCGCCAAACGAATCCCGAACGAAAGGGATCTCCGCGCGAAAAATCACCCCCGCGATCGACATTACGATGACGATACCGGATCAAAGATATTGGCGCAACCAGGAGCCGCCAACACCCACAAAACTCCTTCACGACACCGGTCCCACGTGACCTAAAATGCGAGAGAGGTCACTCAAAAAAAAAAATGACCCCCCTGGTACCCGCCAGTCCCGCGACATATCGAAATTCCGCCACAAAAAATCAAATGAACAATAAATAATAAATAAATAAGCAATAAATAAATAATACAAAACATAATAAATAATAAAAAAATATAATAAATAAAATATCCCTAGGTCCCTGACAAATTGAGCAAGGACTAAAATTTAAAATTTATTAAAGTTAATAAAATAAAATTTCAAGAAAATATTTTACACTTTTAAAATCACTTCAAAATTCCAACCATCACCAATAAGACAAAACAATAATAAGAAGTTGGAAAAGAAAACAGAATTCAAACAGACAATAACATTCATTCAAACAATAACACAAATTAAAATTAAGGTTAAGGGGCACACATTCAGTCCCTCTGTTCGGGCGCCAAAATGTAACGATTTTCTTATTTCTAAATTATTTAAAATCGCACATTAAAATTTTCTTAGTAAAAGTTTCTAATAATGTAAATAATAATCATAAAAGTTAATATTAATCAATATACAAAGACGAAAACATTATTACAATAAAATAAAAGTCGGAATTAACGTTAATAAATAAAATTATATTTTGTCAATAAAATTAAAATTCTTAACAAAATTCAAGTCAACAATTAAAATAAAAGATAAAATCCCGACACACACATACCATTCCATACAACGATCGTTTAAGAACATGGACATAAAGAAATAAATAATTAAATACAAATTGATTTGACAATTTAAACAAATAAGATGAATAAATACCAAACAAAATATAATAAGATAAACATAAACAATAAATAAGAATAAAACTTATCGCTCCGGCTTATTTTCATTCTGAGAGGAACAGGGGCGAACTCTGAAGAGCGTGGAGCTGACGGGCAGACTCAGGATAAAATTTTTCCAGTGTGGACCACATTATTTTATTTATACATCCATGGATTCCTTGTAAGGACGCTCTCCGTATACGATATCCGCCCCATCGTCCTCATTTTCTTTTAAATCATCACATCGTATGATAAAAATCGCCACTCTAATTAAAAAAGATAAGAAATAAATAATTAACAAAAAAATCACAAAACTTAACTGAACACAAAATAATAAACTTTTCAAATACGAATTCGAACCTCCGTATTGTCGGCGACAAACAAAGCCGTGACGATTTCAATTATTGCCGGAAAACGATTGTGAGGACGATGGGTGCGGAAGAATTTTTCCTATCATGAAATTCATCCCCTCCCCTCGTCAGTTCCCACGCCCTTAATACATCTTGGCGCCCGGGTAATGAAGAGACTTGTCAATATATTATTAAAATTCAAATTAAAATATTTTCGTCGACTACTCGAATCCCTTCAGTGCTTTTCAAGAAACATTGTAGTGATTTCAGCGAAACTTCAAGATGAGCAGCACTGTTCTTAAACATAAGCTGTGCGATTAAGATCGTTAGCAAAATTGAATGCTCATATTTTTGTCAGGAAATATTTTCTATTGTTTTTATATTAATGTTTTTATATTATTGGTTTAGAATTTTTCTCGGGGGTAGAAGTTTTACGTTCACGCCTAGGTGATCAGTTTTAAAAAGTGAACCGTGCGTGACGTTATCGTCATCTAGAAGGTCACTAGCATTATTCGCAACAACTCTGGCTGTGTTCAGCGCGGTGAGTCAGTTGGGAGGCGCGTTAAGTCCCTATCGATGGAACGATAAAATTAACTTCGTTAATATTTTCAATTTTCCTTAATTACAATTTTTATTTTATTTTTCATTTTTATTAGCTTTAATAATTTAGTTTAACTTTTAATTTTTCGAACGTATTACGTCAATAGGATTGCTTGTTTATTGTGAACGTACTTGCGCTACTAAAAAAAAAAGACACTAGTGACATCAAATGAGCTTTCGCTCCTGAGCACGTTGTCTTGTTGCAAGGTGCACAATTTTGATAACATTATTTTTAACTGTTTCTTTTTGGAACACTAGTGAGCGATAAAGCTTTACGCTTTCAGACACGCTGTTCTAATTAAAAAGGGTTTTTTTTGGTATTTTTTTAAGAGGATTGACAAATTATAAAAATTTATTCAGTACAAAGTAATTACGTATTTTTGAATTTTTTCCATTTCAGTTTTATTAAAGCTCTTTTATTTTATTATTTATCTTTTAACATAATTTTTTAAAATATTAGATAAGGTTCTAACAGTTTAAGAAAGCACTAGTGTATTCACTGTAATTTACAATAAAAAACACGTTGCTTCCATACAAGGGGAATAAACATCTTTCCATCATTTACTACAGCACTAGTAAGCGGGCTTTGCGAACACTTTGCTATAGTATTTGAGTGCTGGCTTATTATAAGCAAACTTGCACTGTTTATTGAGGCACTAGTGACGTCGGGTGAGCTTGCGCTCCTGAGCACCTTGCCTCAGTGTCAGATGTACAATTGATGTCTTATTTCTCAGCTGTTTATAAGAACACTAGTAAATGATAAAGCCTTTGCTCTATTGCTTATTGCCTTTGCTTATTGAATTCTATAACCGGTTTCTGGTTATTGAAATAACCGGATAACAGGTTAATTCCAAATAACCGGTTAGGTCCAAATAACCGGTTAACCGGTAACAGTTAAATAATCGAATAACCGGTTTTAACCAAATAACCGGTTAAAGACATATAACCGGTTTTAGCCGAAAAACCGGTTATGTCAAAATAACCGATTGTAACTGAATTTTCGTTCAACGCAAAACAATCAGTCATCCGGTGATAAAAAAATAACCGTTTTCACAAGCTAATTGCTCGAAATTAATGTGTGTTTTAATTGTGTAAAACACAAAGAGACAACCTTATACTTAGAAAAAAAAGCATAAAGTTTACTTAATCCGATATAGTTGTAGAAGTATAATTTTTTAACTAAGTTTTCATATCATGCATTTAATAATTTTTTTTTAAATGAAAAGTTAACAAAAGTAACATAATTGGTGTAGAAAGTATAACAGGTTAATGCCGAATAACCGGCTAATCCCAAAAAACCAGTTAATCCCGAATAACCGGTTAATCCGAAATAACCGGTTATTCAAAATAACCGGTTAACCGAAACACGGTTAACCGTATGTTCAAAAATTTCATAGCCGGTCAACCGGTTATAAAAATCACCGTATTTATAACCGGTTAACCGCACAGGCCTAGCCTTTGCTTTCAACACGTTGTTCTAGCTAGAGAAATCTAATTGATAAATTCTAAAAAGTGTCAATTAATAATTATTTCTGAGTATTTTAATTTTTTTTTAAATTTGCATTAATAATTATGCGAGGAAAAAATAACGCGATAATTATTGATCTATGTTGCACGTTGTTTCTTCGTCAAATTCACGAGGCACTTTTTAACCTTATCGAAAAGAAATATTAATTCTTATATTCCGATTTTATGCTCATGATTCAATGGCTAATCTTTGTTACAATTGCCGTGTGCATTACGCGCATTCGCGTACGAAAATTGGAGTACGTGTGGTGGGTGATGACTTAGCGGGCAATTCAGCTCAGAATAAATCTGTTGTCATGTTTTCCGACGGTGATTATTATTTTGTTGGCAATAATTCAGTTTTTGATTTTCAAAATTGTTATGACTATACCGAGCGTCTTTTATACTCGAGCACCACGGACGATTACGAGGCTCATTATTAGGCGTTCGTCGCTTATGGCGGTGATCCGGATGGTGTCTATCGCAATAGTCGCGACTTGTATGCTTTGGCGATTGATGTCTCTCTCCCCCCTTCTGCGATGAAGTGGCACTGACAATGAGAGAGCAAGACAGATCTGGAGTAGATCGACAGTGTAAACTAGGAGTAAAAGTCTCAAAAACATTGTCTGGATCAGCACGGGCTAAAGACGCGATCTGGCGTTTGTAAATTGTACTTTTATCAATATTATTTTTCTGTAATTTATTATTTTTCACCGTTTGACAACTAGTTTTGACCAGAAGAGTTGACTGCGTGAACGACCGTTGCGCGTTCCTAGCAGACTCTGTAGTTGGCGAACTGTTGAAGGGGCTTACCAATTCTGAATTTGATGAAAGGGTGCGAGGGAGGGTTACGAGTTTGTCGGTATTGCGATGACTATCGCTTTTCACTAGGCTGTTCGATGATTCCCTTTTAAAATTGCTCATTTTTAAATGGTTAATTTCTTTTTTCAAGACAGTAATTTCATGTGTAAAATTTTTCGTTAAGTCTTTAATCATTTTGTCATTAAAGCAATTATTTCTTGTAAATTTTGGATTTTTAATTCTAAAGAATTTCTTAATTCATTTAAAAAAGAAGTTTGTTTGTCGAATTTTTTCATTACGTGAGAAAGTGCTTGTTCTACTTTGTTTTCAAAGATAAATTTCAGAATTAATTTTAATTTTAAGTATTTAATTTGAATATTCGTAAAAGTAGGCAACCGAGATTAAGCAAAGTACATGTTTACATTTTTTCAAAATGCTCCGTATGTTTACGTCTAGCGATCGAACAAGAGATAATGCTTTCAACGCACTATTATTATCTCAGAATTGTGAAATATTATATATTTAAATATATTTTCCAAAATTGTTTCGAATGGAAAATTTTACGGAAAATTACGCGATGGTATCCCTCATGGTGTTTAAAATACAAGAGAATTTATTTTCTAATATATATGCGGCATTCTTTCTCAACGGGAGACCCCATGCTCTCCAAAATTGGTTTAGGCGTAGAGGGTTGTATAATAGCTTAAAATTTCCGGAATTTTATCTACTTTTAAAAGCAGAGTGGCATATTAATGATTGCAAGATGGCGGATTTAATATGGCGGAAAATGTGAACAAAATTGTTAAAATTAATTCTTATTTCCTGTGCCAACAAAATTCATTTTGACATAAAAAGTTGCACAAGGTCTTAAAATACAGCTGCTTAAGTCCACTTTTTAAGGCAAACCAGAGCTATTAAACAATTCAAGATGGCGGCTTCAATATGACAGATGATTTTTCCAAATTGCTTTAATTCGATTGAAACTTGTTACTCGGGGGTTTTCGGGGTCGCTGATTACGAATCTAAAGTCAGATTTGCAAAATTCAAAATGGCGGATCCAATATGGCAGATGTCATTTTTAAAAAGCGATTGAATTCGCTTGTGAATTGAAAATTTTGACACCAGGAGATGAACAAGTTCTTAAAATTCAGCTATTCATGTCTACTTCTAAAGACAGACATACAAAAAACTTAAAAATCTAAGATGGCGCCACCAATATGGCGGATGATCTTTCAAATTGCTTAAATTCAATTGAAACTTGTTACTTGGGGGTTTTCGGGGTCCCTGATTACGAATCTAAAGTCAGATTTTGAAAATTCAAATAAAAGTTTTTCTAATACAATTGACCCAAAATTAATATATCTTAAGACTAGTTTACAGTCCAGATTGTGAGAGAATCAGGAGATTGTATAGTCCAGTCAGTGAACGTAAGAGAATTTATGGTTCAACTAGCAAATGTACGACAAGATGAAAAACAAGACTTGCTTTTGGTCTAATCAAGAAGGGTAATGCAAAAGCAGAATGTAAGTATAACTTAGTGAATTAAAGTACTTATTCAAAAAACTAAATTAAGACAAGTAACTAAATCTAATAGTTAAGTACATTGCCAGAAGGAGCATTCGAATACCTTTTTATAAATAATTGCATATTCTCGTAGACAAAAAACATAAAATCTACAAAAAAATTATAATCAAGTTCTAAAATGATGGAACATTCTCAGGAATATGTCTCCTAATTTTTCCAATCAAAAAAAAATAATTATCAACCCCCAGAAACTACACCTAAGGAAAATTGCAGAAAAAGATCTATACAAAAAAAAATAAAATCTAAAAAATAATTATAATCAAGATCTGAAATGATGGAACATACTTAGGGGTAGTTTCTGGAGGTTCATAATTAATTTTTTTAATTGGGAAAATTAGGGGACATATTTCTGAGTATGTTCCTTTATTTCAAGAACTTGATTATAATTTTTTTTGTAGAATTTATGTTTTTTGTACGGATCTTTTTCTGCAATTTTCCTTAGGGGTGGTTTCTTGGGGTTATAAATTATTTTTTTCGATTACGTAAATTAGGAGACATATTTCTGAGTATGCTCCTTTATTTTAGAACTTGATTATAATTTTTTTGTAGATTTTATGTTTTTTGTACCAATTTTTTTTGGCAATTTGCGTTAGGAGTGGTTTTTTAAAGTTGATAATTATTTAATTTGATTAAGTAAATTAGGGAACATATTTCTAAGTATGTTCCTTTATTTTAGAACTAGATTATAATTTTTTTGTAGATTTTGTTTTTTGTACGGATCTTTTTCTGCAATTTTCGTTAGGGGTGGTTTCTTAGGGTTGAAAATTATTTTTTTCGATTATGTAAATTAGGGGTCATATTCCTGAGTATGTTACTTTATTTTAGAACTTGATTATAATTTTTCTGTAGATTTTATGTTTTTTGTACGTATCTTTTTCTGCAATTTTACTTAGGGGTGGTGGCTTAAGGTGGAAAATTATTTTTTTCGATTACGTAAATTAGGGGACATATTTCTGAGTATGCTCCTTTATTTTAGAACTTGATTATAATTTTTTTGTAGATTTCATGTTTTTTGTACGGATCTTTTTTGGCAATTTTCCTTATGGGTGGTTTTGGGGTTAATAGTTATTTTATTTGATTGGGTAAATTAGGTGACTTATTCCTGAGTAAGTTCCTTTATTTTAGAACTTGATTATAATTTTTTGAAGATTTTATGTTTTTTGTACGGATCTTTTTCTGCAATTTTCCTTAGGGGTGGTTTCTGGGGGTTGATAATTTTTTTTTTTATTGGAAAAATTAGGAGACATATTCCTGAGTATGTTCCATCAGTTTAGAACTTGATTATAACTTTTTTGTAGATTTTATGTTTTTTGTCTACGAGAATATGCAATTATTTATAAAAAGGTATTTATTCTAATGCTCCTTCTGGCAATGTACTCAACTATTAGATTTAGTTACTTGTCTTAATTTAGTTTTTTGAATAAGTACTTTAATTGACTAAGTTATACTTACATTCTGCTTTTGCATTACCCTTCTTGATTAGACCAAAAGCAAGTCTTGTTTTTCATCTTGTCGTACATTTGCTAGTTGAACCATAAATTCTCTTACGTTCACTGACTGGACTATACAATCTCCTGATTCTCTCACAATCTGGACTGTAAACTAGTCTTAAGATATATTAATTTTGGGTCAATTGTATTAGAAAAACTTTTATTCGAATTTTCAAAATCTGACTTTAGATTCGTAATCGGGGACCCCGAAAACCCCCAAGTAACAAGTTTCAATTGAATTTAAGCAATTTGAAAAATCATCCGCATTATTGGTGACGCCATCTTGGATTTTTAATTTTTTTTTATGTCTGTCTTTAAAAGTAGACATGAATAGCTGAATTTTAAGAACTTAGGCATCTCCTTGTGTAAAAAATTTTAATTCACAAGTGTATTTAATAGCTCTGGTTTGTCTTCAATAGTGGACGTAAGCAGCTGTATTTTAAGGCCTTATGCAACTTTATATCTCAAAATAAATTTTGTTGGCACAGGAAATAATAATTAATTTTAACAATTTTGTTCACTTCTTCCGCCAATTTAAATCCGCCATCTTGAAGTCATTAATATACCACTCTGCTTTTAAAAGTAGATAAAATTCTGGAAATTTTAAGCTATTTTACAACCCTGTACGTCTAAACCAATTTTGGAGAGCATGGAGTCTCCCGTTGAGAAAGAATGCCCCATATATATATATTTTTTTTTTTAATTATTGCGCAGAAATAGAAAAAACAAAAAAAAAAGTTGTTTTTTTTCTGAAAAATTAATGACGCGTTTTGTAAGTTGGTAATAAAAGCGAATTTTTAACAAATACACGTGGTGAGGCCATCTTGGCAACGGTAGTGAGATTTTTCGTGTAGAAAATCGCGAGAAAAGAATCTTATATGAAACTAGAATGTTGGGCGCTAAAATGTAGCGCTAAAAGAGAGAAAAAATGTAAAAATCTGGTGTTAAATAATGAAAAACAAGTTGGACGCCATAAATGTGACTAGAGCACAGTTATGGCTTAGAAATCCAGTGTAAAACACTGAAAATACACGTTGGGGGCCAAATATGTGACAACCCTTTCACGAGATTATTAATTTTCAATTAATTAAACAATTAAATAGTAATTAATGTAACACGTGGGTAGAACGTTTGACCACATGGTTTGAGCAGATGCGAGAACCAAAAAATGCGAGACGGGCCACAGTTAAGACAAAGTCAAACGGACTTACCAGTGATGCGTCTCCGACGAGAAAAATGCTCCACTTTACTTATAGATAGTACGTTGTACAGGTTAATATTAATTGAGGCAATCCTTGATAAAATGTGTCGCTTTATTCGGCTCATAAAAGTACACAACAGTTATATTCACGTCATGGAATTATCAATGGATATTATCATGGATTACAAATTTTTAAACATACGACTATATTCGACAATAGCAAAATTCAGAGTGAGTAACGCGAAAACTTATCACTGGCGCAGATGGAAAAGGGGAGAGGTAACTGCTGAATTTAGAATATTTAACGACCAAGAAATCAACCAAAATTTACGAGGGAAATTACTTATTAGCGGAAAAACGTCAGTCTAGCTCTCGGCTCATAAAAAGTCAAACCCTGGCGCAGATATGAAGCTAATAATTTTCATTCAAGAACCTACTCCTAATAACTAATCATACTCAAACTTTTAAGTAACGAAACACTCCGTTACAATTCCCCCCTCCCCCCCTAAGCCGATACTGGCTAGTATCGCCGATCCATCACTATTCATAAAACAGAGTACTGGCATTTCTCTTCCTTATTTTCTCAAGAATTATTAAGAAACTCTAACAACAAAGCAAACCAACTACATCATAGTTTAGTTTTACTTCTTGGAGGCAAATAACGCTTCAGATCCGACACGTGGACCTTGGGAACTTTCCGCTTGTCGTCCGTACTCAACTCGTACAGCGTTGGAGATAATTGCCAAACTATCTCGTAAGGCCCATCGTATTTCGGTGCGAGTTTCGCGGAAAACCTCTGACTAGCATTAGAAAGTTCACGTGTCCTCCACAAAACCTTGTCCCCCACGCTGAAGTTTGCCTCCCGTTTATTCCTGTTATACTGTCTCGTCTGCTTCTCACGTTCTTTATCCACAAATCTTAAAACTAAGTCTCTGAAAGCATTCAGCATACGCATGCGATCTACCTAAACTTCCGGATCTATCCTCTGGACACTGGTCTTCCCTTCTACTTCTCGTCGCAGACTTTTTACTGGCCTACGCTGAAGTCCAAAATTTAGGAACGCTGGACTAACTTTCGTAGTCGACTGAACTGCTGTGTTCACCGCGTGTCTAAATTCGTGGAGGTGCTTATCCCAGTCTCTATGATCCTGTCCCACAAAGGTTGCAATCATCGTTTTTTTTGTGCAATTGCTCCTTTCCACAGGGTTTGCTTGTGGATGGTACGGTCGCGTAGTAAGATGTCGGTCACTATATTCTTCCAAGGTCGCCTTCCAAAATGTATTGTCGAACTCTTTGCAGTTGTCGGTGAGCAGAAACTCAGGCGTTTCCCACTGGAACAAGACCAGCTCTTTAAACGCTTTGACAATCGCTTTGCTAACGGCTGATCTTATCGGCTTAACTTCGATTTCCCTTGTAAACAAATCCTGAAAGACAACCAGGTCTTTGTTCTGACCTTTGCTAGATGGAAATTCCATACAGTCGGCAGCCACCATAACCCAAGGACGCTCCACTATACGTCGTTCCATCAGACCTTTAGCTCCCTCTTGCGAGACTTTATAACATTGACAGTCTAAGCACTCTCTTACGTAATTGTGAACATCCATCCACATTCCTTGCCAGTAATAGTCCCGTGCAACTCTGTAGTAAGTCTTTTCGACACCTAAGTTTACCGAAGATGTCTCCGCATGCGCGTTACTCAAAACTCTTTCACGATGTTCCTGTAGTACCACTAATTTCCAACTGTCCTCATCACAAATAATTGGTGTCAATAGAAGATCATACCGGCGACAGTATAGTCTCTTATCTTCCACCATCCAATCAGGAAAACGTTCTGGAAATTTTTCGATTAATTCCAATCTTTTGATGTACCACGAGTCGCAGATGGTTTCGAACGCGTCAATCTTTAAAATTTCCTCCTCGAACATTTTGGAACGAGCGTCTGGAACATGGTGATAAGCCTCTTTCCGATGGACAATATCGAAATTCCATTGTTGCATTTCGAGAGCCCATCGAGCCAATCGCCCAAATCTCTATAATCGATGCAGAATCTCAGCGATCCGTCTGCCTTCTTCACAATGACCGGCGCGCTACTCCACTCACTTTCTGATCTCTCGATTATCCCTTTTTCACACATTTCTCTGACCTCCTGATTTGCCCATTCAAGAATCTTCGGAGGCATTCGTCTCAAATGGTGCTTCACTGGTGTTGGATCCGTTAGGCAGATATGATGTTTCGTCATCGTCGTCATGCCGTGTTCTGCCGATTCTGGTAGTACTAGCTTCTCGACTAATTCTTGAACTCGTCCGCGCTTGTCTACAGTCAGCTCAGAGATTCCCGTACACTCAGCAAAAAAATATTATTTTCATTTCTCTGGATGGTACCTTCCTCATACTCATACCACTCACGTTGATTTACTCTTCACAGTCCCTTTCCAAATTGGGTATCCATTTTCCATTTCTTACAGAAATCTATTCCCAATATGAGGTCATGTGACAGCGTATTAATGGCTTTCACCTTAAATGGGTGTGATACTCCATCAACAGTCAACCAAAGTTTCAATTTTCCCAGTATAGCTGTTGAACCCCCTAACGAGCTTTGTATTACTGCCCTAGCTGATATCAACTTCTGTTTAAAACGTTCCCCCAACTGAGGACTAACAACCGATGTCTATCACTCGTGCTATCAACACTCTCATATTCAAACCAAGGTTCAGCTGCACACAGTGCAGCTTCCCCCCTCCCATGGACAACACGTACTGGATCATCAACAGCACTAGTTTCTTCATGACGAGGGCTTGTAGAAATTCCGCTCTCAGTCACAAAGGTGCAATAGCACTGTTGGGGTGCAATTTCTGTCCCTTTTCGTACTCCTATCCTCCTGCCACACTCACACACAATAAAAAACGACTCTACTGTCCCACTTTTCGTCGGGGGCAGATTAGTCTCATCAATGATCTCAGAATTGCAGGAGCTGTTGGAGGTCAAAGAAGGTAAATCCTTTTCACTTGTCCTTTTCTTCGACTGCTCGCTGCTACACTTACTCACAATAACTGGTAACTCTACTGTGCTACTTTCCGTTGTGAGCAACTCAGTCCCATTAATACCCTGAGAAAGGCTAGAACGGTCACAGATCACTTAGGGTGAATTCTCGTCACTCCTCCCATCTGATGACTACTCGTTGCTCCACTTTCTAGTCACTGTTGACTTTGCTGTCCCACTTTTCGTTGTGGGCAGTTGAGTACTCTACACACTAGCAGCACTGCTGGAGCTGTTAGAGGGCAAGGAAGGTGAATCCTCTTTTCTCATTCGTTCCTCCGGTTGCTCGCTGCTACGCTCTCTCACAATCACTGGTGAACCGCCTGTTCCGCCCAAGACATTCTATTTGGTCTGCCTACCGGAACCAGACTTAAACGTCGCTTCAGATTCACAACATTTACAATTGCTTTCAACATGTCTTGGTCGCAGATGGCGTTGCATTTCCTACACTCTTGCGCTCTTTTTAAAAAGTCATCTGGATCTTCTTTTTCACCACCCGAAAATTTAATATCCCACTCCTTTAACAGTTAACTACCCGATTACTAATAAAACGAATGCGTCCCTGCCAACTCCCATTTTCAGCCCCATCACGCTTAAACTCGTCCTCAGATTCAGAGTCACTCGATAAAAATGACAGAGTGTCACTCGAACCTCCAGTTGACCGCCAGTCTTCACGATGGCGATTTCTTTGGTCCTCACCACCTCTATTCCCTTTAAAAGTCGGTTCTTCATTATTAAAATTTCCCCTACTCTTCTCGAAACTCAATTGACCCTGTCATTTTGCATATTATTCTCAAAATTCCTTTGATCTCTGTCAGACTACGGTTGTGACGGGCTCGGCATTCCAGAACTTTGTCTCGCCCACTATTCCCCTTCCATTGGACTTATAACTCTTCTAAAAGTCTCTGGTGGTGGGGGTAAGTTAGTACCAGTTCCATAAACTCCCATTGGTGGAATAAATGAACCCTGTATGTAGGTCTCAGTCCTACTAAAGATGGTCGACCAATTCGTCTGTGCTGCCTTATTTGTACTGAGAAACACTCTCAGTTCAGGCGGGAGACCAAGCCGTAATGCATTAGATAGATATGCTGTGTTTCCTGGGTGCGTCTATAGCAGCGCTAGTGTTGCCATGTATGTGAATGAGAGGCGTTTGTGTTTGATGACACACACAAGCAGTCGTTCTTTCACTTACGTGGTGATACTAGCACTGCGGTAGACGCATCCAGGAACCACAGCATATCCAGCATATCCCGTAATGCATTAGCATTACGGCTTGGCCCCAGGACACAATTGCGCACGCGCGGTCCACTCACTGTACCCTAAGGGGTTAGAGCTCATGGTCGCAGATAATATCCCTACGTGTGACCTGGCCCAGGTCGAATAAATTAGAGCACCACTTTTAGCTCCCGAAGTAGTTGTAGTTACCGAAGTTGTAGTAGCACTTGTTGTTGTCAATAATGGGGCTGATGTTGCATCAGTAGTAGCTGGGACACCACAGGTTGGAACTGACATCCGTTCTGTATTATTATTTGTTCCAGCTACATCCCCCACGCTATTGCCAGGGTTGTTTGGTTGCTCCCCGTCTGCCTCCACCAGTGCTTCCCTGAGAAAAACCAATTGCAGGGATCTCAGGCTGTCCCCTATTCCTCTTTTTTCCCCTATTTTGAAGAATTGTCCCTACTTCCCCTTTTTTAAAGATTTGTCCCCTATTTCCCCTATTTCTAATTTTCAAATTTAAATTTATAATTTATCAGAGTTATTTTTTACTTAATTCTGAATTTGTATCATTTAATCATTTAATAATCGCGATGAGCTATTTGGGAGAGAAAGAGATTGACCACAGTTTATTTTTTTTTGTTTGCCATTTTTAAAAGACTGAGGGTAATTTTAAATCCTAATGAAAAAGGCAGAGCTAGCCGCTTTTTTAAAGAAAAATTTAAACAATGGTTAAAGAGAATGTATTTATTTTTAGATTTAGATATTAGCTTTGTTGATTTTATACGCTTAGTTGACTGTGATATAATTGACTTTCTTGAAATTCGACCATAGTTACTTATGCCGTCGAAGTGCATTTTGAAAAAAAAACTGTGTAAATCATAGTGTGGGGGAGGGGAGAAGGAGGTAGCGTAAAATTACTTTGGTTTTTCAGATATTTGTTCAATTATCATTTATTTTCCGCAATTTTTAATTAATTTAAACAATTTTTTCAACTTACACTTATTCTCTCAAAATTGTATAACTATTCTTTAACTTTTTAAATTATTTCGTTCTCTTGTTAATTATTCTCTACAGTTTACAATTTTTTTTACATTTGTCAATTATTTTCTTTAATATTTAATAATTTTATAATTTTTTAATTTTTCTTTCAATTATCTATCTGTTTTTTTAAAAATGTAATTTAATTCTTTAATTTTGAATTATTTTTAAAAAATTTAAATAATGTTCTCAGTTTAAAATTATTTTTAAAAATTTCCTTTAGTTTTCTTTAATTCTCAAATTTGTTTTCAATCTTAAATACTTCATTCTAATTTCATTTCCATTTTTTTAATATATTTAATCATTCTCGCCTTTTTTAAAATATTTTGTTCAATTTTTAATTATATTCTTTAAATTTCAATTTCGTTTTTAACCTTTCAGTTTAATTCAATTTTTCATTATTACTATTTCTCAGTCACAAAAATTGTTTCAAAATTTGAATTCAAATGTTTAATTCTACAACTATTTTTTTTAAATATCAAATTCCATTTTTTAATTTTAAATTAATGTCTTTAATATATAAAGATTCTCGCTTTTTTTCAATTATTTTCTTCTATATTCAATAATTATCGTTTTTTAAATTACTGTTTCAATTTTTAAGTATATTCTTCAAATTTCTATTCCTTCTTGCAATGTTTAATTATTTTCTTAATTTTTCAATTATTTTCTTTAATTTTTATTAATTTTTTTCAATTTGCAATCTAGTTGTTCAATGTTCAATTTTTTCCAACAATTAGGTATTATTATAATTTTCATAGTTTTTAAATTATTTTGTTTAAATTTAATATTGTTTGATTATTTGAATTACTTTTTCCAAGTGTGAATTAATCTACTTTTTCACTATTTTTTTCAATTATTATTTATTTCCCTCAAATTTCAATTGTTTGCAACAATTTTTTAAATTATTCTCTTAAAATTTTATAATTATTCTTTAATTTTTTCAATAATTATTTTTTCCGATTTTGCATTAATCTGGCCATTGTTAGAGTTTTGTTCTCAATTTTAATTTATTTTTTCAAATTTTAATTCAATTTTTAAATTTTTAATTTATTTCATCAAGTTTTTATTATTTTTTTTAATTTAAATTATTTTTGTCGATTTTCAATTCAGTTTTTTAATTTGCAATTATTTCTAATATTTATTTCTTTAATTTTCTTAATTTTTAAATTTTCTAGTTTAAATTTAATGTTTATTGTTTCGTTTTTTAAATTATTCTTTAGTTGTGTAATTATCTAAATATTTTTCAAGTTTTATTTTCAATTGTGAATTATTTTCGTTATTTTTCAGTTAAAAAGTTGTTTAAAAAATATTAATTTGACATTTTAGGATAAGTAAACACTAAATTTCCTTCTATTTAAAAAGTAAAAATTTTAAGTCGCAATAATCTTTCTCGAAGCACGTGCAGCGACCCCAAAGTACTACAATCTTGTAGCTTACAATTCCTCTACCACCTTCTCGCGATCCATTTTCGTAATTCCCTGCCATAATGTTCGCACTTGTTGACTCTCCAAATATCTCAATAATTTTACCCAGTATATTTTTTTTCTCAAAAAACTGACTACTGGCGCAGATGGAAAAGAGGAGAGGTAACTGCTTAATTCAAAATATTCAACGACCAAGAAATCAACCAAAATTTACGAGGGAAATTACTTATTAGCGGAAAAACGTCAGTCAGGCTCGGCTCATGAAAAGTCAAACCCTGGCGCAGATATAAAGCTAATAATTTTCATTCAATAACCTACTCTTAATAACTAATCATACTTAAACTTTTAAGTAACGAAACACTTTGTTGCAACGAAAGTAGTATAGCAGAGCTGGTTCTGGATCAATTGGTATTGGTGCGTGTGTACCCCAGTTAACCCTTGAGGATACACTGTACATAGGATCCCATGTGTATGTGTTCCCTTACGGGATTCTTAATCTATGAAACAACTTAAATGAATCTATAAAAAGATTATTGTTAAGAAAATAATTCATTTGTCAGTAACGGTTACACACCATATTTACAAGAACAAAAAAATCTACTGCGCAGCATGTTAAGTTTTTAAAAATTGATTTAAGCAGGTTTATCCAAAAAAACAATTTCTACAGATTCTTATAAAATTGTAATGACATATTAGATGCATTAATTTACATGTACTGTTACAATTTTATTGAATTTTACCGTTCTGTTTTTAAGATATAAATTTATAAAGTTGGGACTTTTACATGGAAACAGTAACAAAACGCGCAAAATGACTATATTTTAATTTATTAAAAAAACACGGTTCTACAAATTTTTTAAAAAAACTAATATATATTTTAAACTGTAATAGAATACAATTTTTATAACAATATTTAATTAATTTACCGTACCGTTGTTAAGAAAATGTTATTCAAGGGTAGTAATTCTTCACACTGAAAAAAATTTGAATGGCATTATTAACTAAAACCTATAGTCAGTCTTAACTTGGTTAAGTTAATAAGGATTCCTAGTTAATTTTATTATGTACTTATGGTTAATTTCACAAATTAGAAAATAGCAATATTAACTTTGAATTTCCTAGTCAAATCAGCTAGGAAGCTTTATTAATAAACCTATATGATACTTGTAGTTTGACACACGTGAATAATTATAATTATAATGTTTTTAAACGATTTTTACTTACGCGTCCTGGTAATAATTTAAGTTTTAAGATGAACAGGCTCTTTCATCTTATTTTTAGTCAATAAAACATCCAGATATGTATATATAATATACTATGTCATGTTCTATAGGTTAAGTTATTTATTTATTTTTTTGTTGTTAAAAAATGAGTACAAATCTAATTGTCTGTTTCAACTTTGCATTTTTGCAACGTTACTTTGATAATATGAATATAAAAAATTATATATATAAATCCTATATAAGAAATTACTTAGCTATTTTCTGTAGACGCTCTGTACGCGAGAGAGAAAAATGCATTAGGTATCTTAAAGATTGAGAGAGACACTAGAAATTTCTGTAAACGCTCAAAGGCGTAGGATCAGGAGGTTTAGAAAAATCGAGGAGAAGAGACCAATCAGATAATTGCTCATATTGGAAAGCAAGTTCTGATTGGTTTGTTCTATTTTCTTTATCCCCGAAATTGAGAGAGACGAAATGCAGATTGTTATTATGAGGCGCCTATGTGCAAACCTCTGCATGTGTGATGTGTATATAGTTTTGAGTAATTAGATGCACCAACGCATATACATATATGCACATATCCATAAGTGATTGTCATGTCCGAAGTTTATTTTGAAGTAAAATTATAAGGTAAGTGTTAATCTTATAAAATGAAGTAGGTTTGTTTACATGTCAAACATAACCTTCTAGGTTGTTCATTTTGTAAATGTTGGGGAGAGGGCCCAGAGATGGACAGGGCCCCAAGATGGACATTTCGTATAAAATTTTTGTTCAAGGTGACAGCGCCTTGTGTTTTCTATCATTTTTGTTGTTTATATAGACGAAGATTTTGATGCACATTTGAAGAAAAAAACAGTTTGTTTTTGTTCTACACACACTACCTGATTTTTCGTCTAAAAAAGTTTTGTTGCAGTTTTTCCTTAAGTTGGTAACGTTATTTAAATTTGTGATTGAGAATAAGTACTTAAGGTTATAATATTATTTATTTATCGTATAATAATTTTCTAATATGATTTTACTAATATTGTGTTTCTACACACATTTTTACTGGGGCTCAAAAAATGATGTCATGTACCCCAAGATGGACACCTGCCATATCTCAATGTATTTATTATCATATTTTTGATTTTACACTTTTTGAATAATTTTTTGAGACAATTAATTAAAATTTTGTATTTTCCACCAGAAAATGTATTGTCGTCGTACACTACAAATTTCACCTGCTTTCCCTAATAGGCAACTTAAACTGTACAGCTTTTTATGTTATTATTATGTGTAACAACGCGCACTGGCACTATTCGTGTCGGGCATGTTACATTTAACATTTTTGCATGCTCAACATATTGTTGCACATGCGCAGTAGAGCACTACCACTGTCTAAATGTGCCCACTACGACACCTTGGCATTTCGCATGCGCAGTAGTTCATTATTGCTGTTACACATGCGCAGTGATGAACTGTAGTAGTCACACATGTGCTCTTATGAAATTTAAAAATTGCGCATGCGCACTGTTTTTTTTTATTATTATTACTGTAATTAATGACCAATAATAGAAAACAATATTCATATTTAATCAAAATTTTGAAATTTAAGAAATTTAAGAAATTTAAGAACAAATTTTATATTATTGAAGATAAGAACTAATAAAAATGTTAAAAATGAATTTAATTTTATAAAATTTATTCTTTTCTTCTTTAAAATATTTATAAAAATAACAAGTTTTGTTCTGTAAGTTTTTAATCTTTCATACTTTAATAAACAATTTTCTGGGGGTACTTGGGGGGGGGGATGAATTTAATTAATATACTCTCAGAAAATCTTTCATTTAATTATTGTGTAAAAAATCCCTTTAGAAATTTACTTATTTACTTAGAATAAAGAGTTCCAAAGTTCCCCAAGAATTCAAAAAATAATACATGGTAATCCTATATAAGAAATTACTTAGCTATTTTCTGTAGACGCTCTGTACGCGAGAGAGAAAAATGCATTAGGTATCTTAAAGATTGAGAGAGACACTAGACATTTCTGTAGATGCAACGTCTACAGGAAAAGAGACAAATGCATTAGGTAGCTTAAGGATGGAGAGAGACACTAGACATTTCTGTAGACGCTCAAAGGCGTAGGTTAAGGTTTTTTTTTTTTTTAAGTTCTTTTAAAAATAAAATTTCATTGTTTTCCATGTGTAAAATGTTGTATGTGCAATTTACTCTTAAAAATTGTATGTTTTACACAATGTATATAACTTTTTTGTTAATGCGTTTTTACATGTTCTTTCGCTTGTACATAGTTGAACTGTCATTTATCGTCCAAATTTTAACAACTGCGCATGTCTAGAGTTAAGAGAAAACTACTGCACATGCGTAACTACCTAAGGAAACCATTGCCCAGGTGTATAGTTTATAGAAAGCTGTGCGGATATATGTTTTTATCGTTGAATATTATCGATTTGCTTTTTATTATGTTTCTTAAAATATATATTTCTGCAATTTTGAAATAATTGCTTTTTAAATTGTAAACTATATGTTGTAGTTCTTTTTTTTAGTTACATGGATTTGCATACAAATAACTTAATATAAGTAGCAGTATTTTGTTTGTTAAAAAAATTGGGATTACCCAATATTCTTTGGTTGGTGATTTTGGCAACTTATTCTAAAATATTATCACCAGAAGTTGTTGATCGTTACATTTCAGCTGAGATACCTGACAAGAATGTAAAGCTCACATTGCATGGAATTATAATGGCAAATAATATTTATGGTCCTTGTGGAGATTGGTGTTTAGCTGATGGAAAATGTTCTAAAAATTTTCCTGAAATTTTACAAGAAGAAACTACCGTAGAAGATACTTGTTATGTCGCATATCTTCTAAGAGATGCAGGTAAAACTTATATGAAGCCAAATGGTTATGTTGTTGACAATCGTTTTGGTGTACCTTATTTTCTTAATTGTCAAAAAATTTAATTGTCAAATAAATGTTGAAGTAGTATCAAGTATTAAGTCGGTGAAATATTTATATAAATAAATATTTAAAAGGGTCATGATTCCGCATCAATTATCATTACCAATAGTCATGAAGAATCTACTATTAATCATAATGAAATAAATCATTATGAAGAAAATGGATATGTAGGTCCAGTTGAAGCTGCATGGAGAGTTTTAATTAAACATTTATCCAAAAAAAGTCTTAGCATATGTCGTTCACCACTGCATTTACCGAATGAACCAAATGTTTTTATTCAACAAAAACAAGGAAGTCAAGAAATATCATTTAACTTTATCAAAAATACATAGCTATCTGATTATTTTAATTGAAATAAACGTAATGCTAATGCCCATAAATTTTTTTATACTGAAATTCCAGAATATTACAGATGGGATAAAAAGGAATGTGAGTGGATCGAGAGAAGTAATAAAGAGAAAGTGATAGGAACAATGTATTCTGTTAATACAAGTGATATAGAATTATTTCATCTTAGATTGTTACTTTTTACAGTAAAAAGTGCAATTTTATATGAATCATTAAGAACTGTTGATGGAGTTATTCATCAGAGTTTTACGACTGCTTGTTTAGTATTAGGACTTATTGAAAATGATCAGGAATGAAAAGAAACATTAGAGGAAGCTTCTTTGTGGATAATGCCTTATTCACTTCGTGAATTATTTGTAAGGATTTTAATTCACTGTCGTCCAATAAATGCAGGTGAACTTAGGAAACAGTTTAAAGCTCATATGTCAGAAGATTATGTCACAGATTTTGATAATGTAATAGCTGAAAATGCATTTATTAATATAAGAGAATTATTGTCTGAAGAAGGATATCACCTTCATGATTTTCCTGGATTAACCGATGTTGAAGATGAATGTGAGAATTTAGAAATTGATTTTTCTATGCATTTTGACGAAGAAAGAGTCTAAGGCAAAGAAAGATAGAAAGATTGTTGTAGATTCTGTATTAAATGCAGTAAATAATTGTGGCAAAAAAACTTGTCGTAACTTATATGTGGATGGTTCTGGAGGATCTAGCAAGACATTTATGTACATAACTTTGTGGCATTTACTAAGAAGTGAAGGTAAAAATGTTTGTAATGTGGCTTTTACAGGAATAGCTGCAACTTTACTTTCTATGGATAGAACTGTTCACAAAGTATTGGGATTACCTGTGCCGTTATGTAGTAATTCATCATCCAGTATTAAACTACAGTCTAAAGAAGGTTTGGTTTTAAAAGTTGTAATGTCTTTATTTGGGATGAAGCTCCAATGGCACCAAGGTATGCTTTAGAAATTATGGATAGAACATTGAGAGACATCATGCAAATCGATACTCCTTTTGGTGGTAAAATAATCATTTAAGGAGGTGAATTTAGACAAGTTTTACCAATAAAAGAAAGAGATACAAAATATTACATTATGAACTTGTCTATTAAAAAGAGTAAATTGTGAAAGACATTTTTAATATTTACATTATCTGAAAACATGCGAGCTTCACCAGAAGAAACAGAGTTTATAGATTTTCTGTTAGAAATAGGAAATGGTACAAATAATGATGTTAAAGATTGTGTTCATTTACTACAAAGAATTATTGAAAAAGGAAATGTTGATATTGCAAGAAATACGTATAAACACTTGATTAAAGAGAAAAAATTTCAAGAATTGTCATTTTATGCTATTTTGGCACCTAGAAATATTAATGTTAATGACACTAACAAACAAAATGTATTGTTATTGAATAACGATAAAGAAAAAGTATATAAAAGTATTAAATGTATAGATAATTCTGATAATGTTAATAATCATGATGTTATTTTACCAGAATATTTAAACACTTTATCGCCATCTGGTTTACCACCACATTTATTACATTTGAGAATACATTCAGTTGTAATGTTAATTAGAAACCTTAGCATTAATAAATGTACTTGTAACGGAACAAGATTATTGGTGTTAGATTTACCAAATCATGTAATTAACGCTGAAATATTGACCGGAGATAAGTGTAAAATATTGTATTTATACATCGTATATTATTATATTGTGAGAATGTTTATCCTTTTACATTCAAGAGAAGACAAATTCCAATCAAACTAGCCTTCGCTATTACTATTAATAAATATTAAGGACAGACATTTCATTAAATTGCAATTGATTTAAGAAAATATGTAATTAATCAGGGTCAATTGTACGTATCATTGTCAATAGGTTCGCTCTTTTGATTCAGTTAAACTATATCTAGGTAATCAAAGAAGTGAAAAATATATTAAGAATTATGTTTATAAACAAATTTTTTAATAGGTTTAATAAAATTATGAAATATATTGTTATATTGTCATGAAATTTAAATATAAGTTTCTATATTACAGTTAACATTACTTTTTGTATAGCTCATTCAGAATGTAATTTCGACTTTAATTAAAGATTAAAATTTAATACATTTAAAATTTTAAATTTCAAAAAAAGAAAATAATTTAAAATTACATTTTTAATTATAATTATAAATAATTAAAGACATTCCTGTTTCTAAACAACTTAATTAATTAAAAAATAGTCATAGGGTAAGTCGAGGAGAGATAGATTACTTCTCGACATTTTGAATCTCTTTCACTTATAGGTCTGGTTATTTGTCAGTTAGCAGGTCATGATACATAGACTAAAAGTTCAGAAGGTCTTTTCATTACCAAGTTTATTTAGAAAGCAAAAGGACAAGCACTTTTTTATTTGTTAAAAAAATACTCCAATATTTTTGTCGCGTGTCAAAGATAATAATTTTTTCGTTTAGTCATTATGATTTGTTACAAAAGTAATACGTACGTCGAAGTATGGCTGTTATTGTAATGTACATATATGTAATAAAACATGATTCCAAAACTTATTTTAATTTATCACGCACCTTACTTTTTGTGGATGTTCGAAGAGAGATGGATCACTGCTCTATAAATATATGACTAAGTAAAACATAACTTTTTTGATGAATGTACAATTTTTTAATTTATGAATAAGTAAAATTTTTATTTAGCAATAAGTGATATTTTCACTTTCCTTAGATATATATATATATATATATGTTGTGTTTTTACTTTTTATATATCGACTTAGTTCACAAACACTTTTGGTATGTGCTTCCCTGTACCAACGTTCAACGCAAGCTTGCAGGCATGGAATTTGAAGATAAAATCTCACGGATACGTTAAACTTTGCGTCGCTGGTGTTTACGGTATTTCCCTCAGAAAGCACTTAAAGCTTAGGGGTGGTAAACCACATTTGGAAGAAAAACGTATTCTATTTTTTCTTTAAAATTAATTAATTAATCACATTTTAGTAAAATTTAGTACAAGGTAAACTAATTTTAACAAATTTGTAAATATATGTAGTGAATATTGAGTGGCCAAAATTGATTTTAAGTCAACGTGTTTACATAACCTAAATTTTAAAAATTTGATGAAATCGATTTAATTGTTTATGGAGTAAAATAAATTGATCCATAACAGATAAAGAGTAAGAGGAACCTATTTATGTATAATAATTGTTTATTTTTACATGTTCTTTGTTTATTTATATTGTTTGAAAAAATTTAATTTTTTTCTATTCCATTATTAAATAAAACATTGCTGTCAATAGATGTTTACAGCCATAAAGTTTCAAAATTTTCTTTCATAATTAGTATAATCTAGGAATCATACATGTTTTTTTTTGCTCAATTCGCTCGGTCCTAGGAGACGAAAAACACATTTAGGGCTCAAAGATTGTTAGTTCACACCCCTTTTTTTGGTAAAAACATACATTAAGTTTACGAAATCTAAAATTCCTTCACAATGTTCGCCTTTCAACCAATCACGGTTTTTAAAACTGTCTTGTAGCTAAAAGTTATGTCAAATAGAGCTTGTCTAATTCCTGAGCTCCAATCGCTCTCTCAGCGAAATACCGTAAACAAAATATTCTCAAATATTTTATAACATTACTTTTATTGGATCGCATGTATTACCTCCAAAACCTAATTGACTGAACTTATAATTGCCTGGAATTTAATTATCCGAATTCGTAATTCTCTTAATTTGTATTTGTCAGAATTTGTAATTATCAGAACTTGCATTTGGCTTAACTTTTAACTTTTCGAATTCGTATTTGTTATAAATTTAAAATTACTTAACTCGCATTTGCGATTTGCATTTCTTAAAATTTTCAACTTCTCGAAATCGTATTTTATTTATTTATTGAAGTTCCTAGGGCTAAAGTATTTGTTGGTACTTCTACACTCCAAACTTGTGGTTGCATTTGTCCGAACACTAAATTTGCATTTTTTCCAATCTTTCAAATCACCGAACTCGTATTCAAGCAAAATATTAAACTACCCACATTTAGAACTGTAAGAACTTCTAAATCCCTGAATTTCCTTTGTCTGAACTTTAAAATAACCAAACTTACATTTGTTAAAATTTTAAAACACCCGAATTTGCATTTGTCCAAACTTTGAAATCACTTAACGTTTGGTTGAATTTTAGAATCTCCGAATTTGCATTTGACTGAACTTTTAAATGACCGAACTTGCATTTATTCGAACTTTCAAATCACTAAACTTGCATTTGTCATATATTATATCGATCTATCTTCAATAACATTTTTTTTCTCTTTTTTTTGTAAATGCTATTTTCTTTCTTCTGATATATGCTTACAATTTATTTTTAACAATTGCCAAAAAAGAGGAAACTGTGGAAAATTAATATTTAGTCAACATTTAAAGAAGCTCAAGTTAAACAGACCTTTCTATTGATAGTTCAGGTAATTCTAACGATTTTAGTGACAAAATATAAATTAGAATTCAGAACAATAGTGATATAATTATTACAACCTTATTCCCGTTACATCATATTCTATAAGCTGCCCTTTATTTATTCATATGTTAAAATGATACCATGACATGGCGCGCGTAGCGCGCAGTTTTTGTGCTAGTACATATTATTGAACTTAACCCAGTATTAAAAATGTAAGTTATATTATAAATAAATAAAATATTTGTTTTATTACTGAAATACCTATATGATATTATGTATTTTCACTTCAAGATCTCCCTTGGTCGAGTGCGTTAACGCGCATTCCCAGTACGGTTGAGATTCGAACGTCAGGGGTTCTAATCTCGAGTTTGCAATAAGACATCTATCAACACTAAACTCCCGTAAATGTTGAGGATACTGTTTTTTTTTTTTTTTTTTAATAAAATTTTTATTGTAAATTAATTTAAAATATGATGGTTTCTTAATTTATTATGGCTTTATAAACTATTAATTTATTCAAAAGTAAACAAAAAGCGATTTGCACGTGTTAAAAACAAACCTAGTATCATTAAAGTCAAAATGACTATTTTCCTAGCTATTTTAATAGCTTGAAATTTTCAAATGAAAAATTTTTTTTTCAATAAAATTTGTTTGTGTAATGATTTTACCTACAAAATACTATTTATAAACCAAATTATAAGAAGAAATGAAATTAAAAAAATATTGACTATCATGCTCCGATAGAATGAGAACCGCTTGAGGGTATAAGCGTTCTTAAAATACTATGTGCATGGGATCCTATGTAGTGTTCCCTCGAGGGTTCGTGCCAAAGTACCCTGGTACACAGGATCTCATGCGGGAACCCATACAGGAACACACTTGACTACACACACGAAATTTTTAACTGGGACGTGTGATTGACGTCACAGGTGGTGAAGATGAGTCATGCGCAGTGTGTTATTGTGAGATTGACGTCATAGGTAGGTCAAGCTCTATTTTAAATTATGACGTCATAGAATTCCTAGAAATGACCAAATATTGTGCAATTTTGATTTGACACTAAATTGACGTCATCAAATTCTGTGTTTTGGGTGTCAAGTTAGTCGGTAATATAAACAATTATTTAAAAAAAAGAGGGATGATTCATGTGCAGATATTTTCCCACGCATATCTTGGAGAACCTCAAATCTCTTTGATCGAAACCGCATATTAAAAATTAAATATAGACATAATTTATTATCAGTGACAATTATATGTTTGTTATTTAGATATTCCTAAGAAATATAATTTATTTTCATAAAAAGAAAGTTTTATTATAAAAATGAAAATTCAAAATAACTGTTACAAATACAATTTCTAAATCTGAAATAGTAGAATTCTGACCCATTTAATGGAGTATTTGACTAAATGAGTTAATATAATTTAATTCTTTTTAACTAGTATGAATAGTAATTAATACAAAATGACTGATTCACTTAATCAGGCAAAAATTATAAATTCTGGTTTTTTCGGATATAAAAAAAAATTCATATGAATATGCCTCAAATGTGGAATTATAGAGAATTCTTAACAAAAAATCAAACAAGTGTAAGTAATCTGAAATTCACTCTTAACATTTATTTAAGGAAAATAAATTAGTGCATTAAGTAGATAGACATTTTGATGAATTTAAAGCTGAAAATATTTTCCTATGATTTTTTATATATGTTTTTTCAATTGAAATGTAAATATCCGATTTCAGAAAAAATTTTTTACACAGAATTACCAATTCAATTAGTAGGTTTTCACTATCTTGAGGTTCAACGAGTTTTTTCTTTTTCAATTAGTAAAATATGACCATGAAATAGACATTTTTCACTATTTCAGATTTAGAGAGAAACTTTAGTAGTAGAATTAGTTTACAACATTATTGTTTAATATAATTTATTATGAGTGACAATAATATCCCTACTAAAAAATCCGGACGAAATCCGGATGATTTCCGGACGAATTCCAGACAAAATTCCGGACAAGTCCGGATTAATTCCGGATCTGGAATTAGGCCGAAAGTGTCCGATTTAACGTAGGTTTTTGGCACGGAATTTAGTCCGGTCTTATCCGAAATAAATCCGGCCGTATAAAATCCGGATCTGGTCCGGTACAGTCTGGAACAAATCTGGTCCGAAATGTTGTTTAAATCCGAAAGTAGTCCGGTACAGTCCGGAACAAATCTGGTCCGGAGCGTTGTTTAAATCCGAATGTAGTCCGGTACAGTCCGGAACAAATACGGTCCTAATCGTTGGTTAAATCCGGATGTAGTCCGGTAGAGTCCGGAACTAATCTGGTTAAACTTTTTTTGTAATCCGGATTTAGTCCGACTTCATCCGGAATTAGTCGGAAAAGCAAAAAAAAAAATTTTTTTAATTGTTTAAGTCATTTTTAAACAATGTTTGGAACTTAACATTACACAAATATTCATACATTTATTACAACGATTATATACAACAGTTATATTAAAGAAGAAAAATCGCACGCATGAGGGGAATCGAACACGGGATGTTACGCACGCAACGCAGAACCTAAACCGACTGAGCTATACGAGCTCTGAGGTTCAACTTGTTAAATCAAACATACATGTAATCTGTGGATTAAATCCGGAAAGAGTCCGGTACAGTACGGATATAATCCGGCACACGTTTCAAATCCGGAAAGAGTCTGGTTTAGTATGAAAATAATATGGCAATCGCTTTCACATTCGGATAGCGTCTGGTTTAGTATGAAAATAATCCAGCATTCTTTTTATAATTCTAAAAGAGTACGGCAAAGTACGGACATAATCGGGCACTCTTTTTTAAATCCGGATAGAGTTCACTTTATTACACGGTAACAAGGGAGATATAGAAAATACAGTAGGACCCACGTATATCGGACCCTATATATCGGATTCCCGCTTATATCAGATATTTTTGCCGGTCCCTTGAATTTAAATATAATGAATTTTTACCCGAATAAATAGAATTCCTGCTTATATCGAAAAAAATTCTCAGACCCTTGGAATCCGATATGTGAGGGTTTTACTGCAAATAAAAAATGGATTCGGAATCTATTTATAGCTCAAGTGTGAAATCCTTTTTTAGACCGGTCAAGTTCGGCAACTATCCGGCACAAACTTTACAATCCATTTTAAGTCAGGTTTTATCTGGAATTAGTCCGACAATTCATTTATATATTATTTTTAGTTAAAGTGAAGTCCGTTTTTAGTCTGGTCACGTCCAGAAACTGTCAGGTACAAATTTCACAATCCGCTTTAAGTCTGGTTTAGTCTGGAATTTATCCGGTACTTAATTCCGAATTTATTTATAGTCTAACTAAAATCCGCTTTTCGTCCGTTCACATCCGAAAATTGTACGGCAGTCAATTCCGAAATTATTAATGGTCAAACTGAAATCCGTTTTTTGTAATCTGTTTTTTTTTGTCCAAATGTTACTTTTATTTATTATCATTTTCATTACAACGACACATCACGACATGGCTAAACGACCTCAAGAAAAAATTGTTTTAAAAAATGTGTTTCCTATTTTCTTAATAAATCGTACTATAATCTAGATTTAAAAACATGTGACGGATAAAAACTGTATTTGTCTGGCTTCTCCGGATCGCAAAAAGAATGCAGGAATATTTTTGCACTAAACAGGACTCTTTCTGGATTTAAAAACGAGTACTGGATTATACCCAAACTTCACCAGACTCCTTGCCATTCACTTGACTCTTTCTGGATTGTAAAAGATATGCCAGACTTTTTCCGTATTCCGGTAAAAAGGGCGAAATAAAAAATAGTTAAAAAGATGGAGATGTTCTTAGAAAATGCAGCGAGCCAATTAAACTGACGAAAATTCAGAATCTTTTGAAGCGAAAGTAAAAGAAAATCATTCAGAAATTGAATTATTTTTAATGCAACTATTTTCCGACTTCCTATAATTAAAAGCAATAAAATTTTCTATTTTTCTATGATCCATTGCAAATCTTTTTAGATGTCACCATCCAATAAACATTAGCGAATTATAAAAACATTTCAGATTCCTAATTTCCTTTAATTAGCTCAATTCGCTACTAACAGAAAATGAATGCTTTTGCAGATATTTTACTGCTTTCAGACGGGATTAAAAAACAGAAAAGTCGCATATAAAATATAATTGAATGTTCCGCATGTTCTAAGAAAATTTCCAAATCAATGAATCTCCAAAATCACCGGAATCCGGAGGTGAGCGAACGGGGAAGGGAAAATAGGATGACTATAAATAATTTCGGAATTGACAGCCGAACTAATTACAGATATAACCAGACTTAAAACAGATTTAAAATTTATTCCGGACTGCCGGATATATTGCCGGATATGAACGGACTAGAATCGGATTTCACTTAGACCATAAATAATTTCGGAATTGACTGCCGGACTAATTCCAGATAAAACTAGACTTAAAGCAGATTGTGAATTTTGTGCCAGACAGTAGCCGGACTTGACCAGACTTAAAACGGACTTAACTTTCACTAACATTAATTTCTAAATGGACTGCCGAACTAATTCCAGATAAATCCAGATTTAAAACGGATTGTGATTTTTATGCCAGACAGTTTCCGGACGTGTCCGTACTAAAAACGGAGTTCTCTCTAACTAAAAATAATTTCTGAATCGACTGCCGGACTAATTCCAGTTAAAACCAGACTTAAAACGGATTTAAAATTTATGCCGGACAACTGCCGGATGTGACCGGACTAGAATCGGATTTCACTTAGACCATAAATAATTTCGGAATTGACTGCCGGACATATTCCAGATAAAATCAGACTAAAAACGGATTTAAATTTTATGCCGGACAACTGCCAGATGTGAACGGACTAGAATCGGATTTCACTTAGACTATACATATAATTTTGGAATTGACTGCTGGACTAATTCCAGATAAAACCAGACTTAAAACGGATTTAAAATTTATGACGGATAACTGCCACATGTGAATAGACTAGAATCGGATTTCACTTAGACTATAAATAATTTCGGAATTTATTTCCGGACTAATTCTAGATAAAATCAGACTTAAAACGGATTTAAAATTTATGCCGGACAACTGCCGGATGTAAACAGACTAGAATCAGATTTTACTTAGACTATAAATAATTTCGGAATTGACTGCTGGAGTAATTCCAGATAAAACTAGACTTAAAACGAATTTTTAATTTGGTCGGGTTAACTTTCGGATGTGAACTGACGACAAACTGGTTTCACTCAGACTATAAATAATTTTATACATGACTGCCAGACAAATTCCAGACTAAACCAGACTTGAAACTCATTTAAAATTTATGCCGGACAACTGCCAGATGTGAACAGACTAGAATCGGTTTTTACTTACACTATAAATAATTTCGGAATTGACTGCCGGACTAATTCCAGGTAAAACCAGACTTAAAACGGATTTAAAATTTATGCCGGATAACTGCCACATGTGAATAGACTAGAATCGGATTTCACTTAGACTATAAATAATTTCGGAATTTATTTCCGGACTAATTCTAGATAAAACCAGACTTGAAACTCATTTAAAATTTATGCCGGACAACTGCCAGATGTGAACAGACTAGAATCGGTTTTTACTTACACTATAAATAATTTCGGAATTGACTGCCGGACTAATTCCAGGTAAAACCAGACTTAAAACGGATTTAAAATTTATGCCGGACAACTTCCGGATGTTAACGGACTAGAATCTGATTTCACTTAGGCTATAAATAATTTCGGAATTGACTCCCGGACTAATTCCAGGTAAAACCAGACTTAAAACGGATTTAAAATTTATGCCGGACAACTTCCGGATGTTAACGGACTAGAATCTGATTTCACTTAGGCTATAAATAATTTCGGAATTGACTCCCGGACTAATTCCAGATAAAACCAGACTTAAAACGGATTGTGATTTTTGTGCCAGACAGTTTCCGGACGTGTCCGTACTAAAAACGGACTTCTCTCTAACTAGAAATAATTTCTGAATCGAATGCCGGACTAATTCCAGTTAAAACCAGACTTAAAGCGGATTTTAAATTTTGTGTCGGACAGTTTCCGGACGTGACCGGACGAAAAACGGACTTCACTTTGATTATAAATAATTTCGAAATCAATTGCCGGACAAGATTCGGACTATTCCGAATTAATTTCAGATCAAATTTTTTGTGTCAGACAAATTTCGGACTAATTCGGATCATTTCCGGACACATTTCGGATTAATTCCAGATAAGACCGGACTGTTTTGTCTGGAATTCGTCCGGAATTCGTACGGAATTAGTCCGGATTTTTTAGTAGGGATGTTTATTATTTAGGTGTTTATAAAAAATATAATTTATTTTCATAAAAAGAAAGTTTACTTTGTTAGTGTTTAACTGGCAAAGTCTTATTTATATAATTTTCAACTAAATTCGTTTATAAAAATGACCAAAAAATTTGTATTTAAAGTTTTGAACAGTGAGTTTATTGAAATACTAGCGAAAAATACGCGCGCTAAAGCGCGCGAGAATTACATTTTTCAATTTGCTATTATGGTTTCAATACAAAAAATAAACGGAACTTATTTAGATTAAATTAATTATACTATCAAATTAAATTTTGTTAATTCTTGTTTATTTATTAAAATGTATTATAACTTAATAAATAACTACAAAGAAATTTTAGAGAATAACTCCGATTTTCGTCCTAAGTTAAAATTAAAAAGTTTTTATAGTACGTTACAAAAAATTAGAATATTTTTTTAAATAGTTTTTTGAACAAAATATTTTTTATTACTACAATTTTCCACACAAATTTATTTTATTCCAAACTTCTATTGATATGAAATCTTTATTTTTAAATTTTCTTTAAACAATACGAAATTCGATTAGTAACAACCCAGTGGGCAAAAAAAACCAAAAGACGTCCTTAAGACGTCTTTTGGACATAAAAGCCGACATAGGGGCGTCTTTTGGACATGTGTGTCCACTGGGAAACCATTCTCAAAAATTGTTATCGATATAGGTAAATTTTAATTTTTCCAAATTAAAAAATTCTCAACTTCTATTATTTAATTTAAATTTAAATTATTTCAAACTTCAATTATAATCAAAATTGCAATATAACCAAAGTTTTAAGATTTATAAATCAAGTTTAAGATTTTTAATTTAATTCAATTTGTAAAAGTGAAAGATTGAAATAATTTGTGTTTTTTAAAAATAATTAAAATAAAAATGAGTTCTTTTTATTTTATTTCAATCTTTAATTTTTACAAATTAAATTATATTAAAACTTTTAAACTTTATTTTATTAATATGAATTCAAGCAAATTGTTTCAAATTTTAATTAGTTTACTCTAAAAACAAGTGTCTCGAAAGTGTCTTAAACTATGATATTATGGTATCTTTATTGTATCTGAGGCGCAAAAAGTGTATTAAAATAAGATATGTAGGAATTATGAATTATTCAAATTTGAATAATAATAAACATCAATTATTATTTAAAACTTTTAATGGTTCAAGCTTTAATCAATTCATGTTAAAATTATTATAAACTTATAAATATTTTTTAATTTTAACAATGCATATTTAAATTAGGAATTTCAAACTTCAACCAATATTAAAATCTTAAAATTATAAAAAATGTGTATTGTAGTATTAAAACTTAAATTAATCCAAACTTTATCATTACAATTTCCAATATTTAAGTCTAAAAATATTTTAAAAAATTGGAAACAATGGAACCTGAAATCATTTGCAAATATAAAAACTATTAATTTCAACTTATAAAAATTTGGAAATTTCAAATCGATTCAAACTTATATTTAATTCAAACTTTAATCAATTAATACTTGAATTTACCGATTCTTAATTTTTTTATTGATGCAGACTTCTTTTCCTAAGAATTATTTAAAACAATTTAAAATCTTAATTTCCAAAAATTTAAATATCATTCAATTTAAACTTTCTTATTTTAAGGAATTTTTATATCAACCGAAAATATATTTAGTTTAACAAATGTAAGTGTATCAAAAAAAAAAAAATCAATAAATTATAAAGACTGCATTTAAAAGCCTTAAAAAATTTGTAAAACTGTGCTCGCTTTCTTCAATTTAATTTTATGATATTCATTTCTATTCTTATTTATGTTGTATTCAATAAAATTGTAACTAAAGCGTCGAATACCCAGGTGCGAATTTTAGGTTGGCCCAAAGTTGGGCCAACTAGCGGAATGATAACGGGCAGCCACCCAATGGCGACAATGGTTGGCCCAACTACTCTCTTCAAAGTTGGGCCGACTTAATATGCCAAAGTTAGGCCAACTAGCGGAATGATAACGGGCAGCCACCCAATAGCGGCAATGGTTGGCCCAACTATTCTCCCCAAAGTTTGGCCAACCTGTTAAGATTTTCCGACGGTCGGCAAAAAAAGTTGGGCCAACTTGAACTACCAAAGTTGGGCCAACCTTCTATCTCAAGGGCAACCTCACGGTCGGCCCAGGGTTGGGCCAACTGGAGACTGCTTGAACCAAATTTTTATCTATTAATGAAGACACATATAATTAAATAATTCACAAGTTATAAATATAATTACACAAATATAATCAAATAAGAACACAGATATATAATAATGTTGAAAACCTGAAACAGAAAAATTCCATCAGTCATGAAGATTCGAACCCCGGTCTTCCAGCTGCCAGTTCAGTAGGCTAACCACCAGCCCATCAGAGATATGAATGACAATTCCAAATGAACCTTATAGCCAGACATTTCAGAATCACAGACCGTTGGCTCAATTATCAGCCCCAGTTTAAACCGACCGTCTGGTATCAGTTTTAACTTAGTTTGAATTTATTTCATTATTTTATTATATCATTTAAGAGACAGAGTGTAGCTAAAGGTCGGTCCAACTGTGGCCAAAGTTGGGCCAACCGTTGGCAAAACTTCGGGAGCCAGAGTTCCAAATACATAATTACTTTTGGTTGGCACAACTCTGGCCAAAGTCGGGCCAACCGTTGGCAAAACTTTGTAAGCCAGAATTCTAAACACGTTATTTCTTATGGTTGGCACAACTCAGGCCAAGGTTGGCCCAACCGTTGGCACAACATTGTAAGTCAGAGTTCTAAATGGGGGATTATTTCTCAAGTGTTACAGGTCCGAAAAGCAAGTTTATTCTATCGAGCTGAAACTTGGACAAAATGTTGTCCTATTGAATAGTAATGAATAAAAAAAAAATCTTGACTATAGAAGAAATATTAAGATTGGGGGAGGGGATGAAATTTTTGATTTTTTTAAAAAACTGTTTACTTTGATAAAATTTTTGTTCTTATAATTTAAATTGAAAAAATTCTTGTAATACCAGTTTCGATAGATTTTTTCACGCTCTTTCGATCGGTCATATTGTTTTTTACGAGAAAAAATTTTTTGATCCCTAAAAATGGAAAATAAAAATAAAAATGACTTTTTCTTCCAAAAGGACAATTTTTAATTTTTTTTTTATTTTTTTAAATGAAAGCCCTACTTTTTTCCTATAAAAAATCTTTGGAGTAAAATGTTGGATGAGAACTCCTAATCATCGAAAATAAATGTTGAATAGAACCTAACGCCTGTGACGCTCGCTGCCACTAGCACACACTGTGGCCAAAAGCACTATTTTTGATAAAAATCAGCCGACAACTCAAAAATGAACCGATTTTAATTATTTTTTTTTAAATACTCAAGAATGTTTGTACTATAACGCTTAACTGCTACAAAATCAAGATTTTTTTTATAAACTAAAATAAATGTTAATAACTTTTAAAAAGTAAAAAATTGATTTTTGAGAAAGTGATTTCCAGATACTTTGATGCAAGAAACTATATAAACTTATATATTTTACACATAAATTTTGTCTAAAATATTTTTAAATGGTTCCAGTTATAACACAACAATTTTTAATTTGTTTAAACAACCTTAGTTAACAAATAAATAACTTCCAAACTTTTCCTACCTTAGACTTCGTTTCTTTTGTAAAACTAATTAATTACTATTGGCCTAGAGTTCTAATACAGTTGGGGATAATTTCTAACAATTTTTAAATTGTTTAAACAATCTTAGTTAACAAATAAATTACTTTTAAAGCTTTCTTTATTTAGATCTTGTTTTTTTGTGAAATTAATTAATTACTATTGGTCTAATATTCTAATACAGTTCAGGTTGTTTATTAACAAATTGTAAATTGTTTAAACAATCTTAGTTAACAAGTAAATTACTTTGAAAGTTTTCTTTACTTAGATTTCCTTTGTTTTGCAAATTTAACTGATAACTTTTGGCCTTGATTCATCATAAAGTTTAAGATGTTCAGTAATAATTAATAATTAACTAAGATATAGTTTAAACAATAGAATAATTGTTAGAAAACATCTCAAACTGTATTATAAATCTAGGCCAATACTTAATAATTAAATTTGCAAAAGAATCCAAATCTAAGGATTACTAAACATCTTAAACTCTATGATAAATCAAGGCCAAAAGTTATCAGTTAAATTTGCAAAACAAAGGAAATCTAAGTAAAGAAAACTTTCAAAGTAATTTACTTGTTAACTAAGATTGTTTAAACAATTTACAATTTGTTAATAAACAACCTGAACTGTATTAGAATATTAGACCAATAGTAATTAATTAATTTCACAAAAAAACAAGATCTAAATAAAGAAAACTTTAAAAGTAATTTATTTGTTAACTAAGATTGTTTAAACAATTTAAAAATTGTTAGAAATTATCCCCAACTGTATTAGAACTCTAGGCCAATAGTAATTAATTAGTTTTACAAAAGAAACGAAGTCTAAGGTAGGAAAAGTTTGGAAGTTATTTATTTGTTAACTAAGGTTGTTTAAACAAATTAAAAATTGTTGTGTTATAACTGGAACCATTTAAAAATATTTTAGACAAAATTTGTGTGTAAAATATATAAGTTTATATAGTTTCTTGCATCAAAGTATCTGGAAATCACTTTCTCAAAAATCAATTTTTTACTTTTTAAAAGTTATTAACATTTATTTTACTTTATAAAAAAAATCTTGATTTTGTAGCAGTTAAGCGTTATAGTACAAACATTCTTGAGTATTTAAAAAAAATAATTAAAATCGGTTCATTTTTGAGTTGTCGGCTGATTTTTATCAAAAATAGTGCTTTTGGCCACAGTGTGTGCTAGTGGCAGCGAGCGTCACAGGCGTTAGGTTCTATTCAACATTTATTTTCGATGATTAGGAGTTCTCATCCAACATTTTACTCCAAAGATTTTTTATAGGAAAAAAGTAGGGCTTTCATTTAAAAAAATAAAAAAAAAATTAAAAATTGTCCTTTTGGAAGAAAAAGTCATTTTTATTTTTATTTTCCATTTTTAGGGATCAAAAAATTTTTTCTCGTAAAAAACAATATGACCGATCGAAAGAGCGTGAAAAAATCTATCGAAACTGGTATTACAAGAATTTTTTCAATTTAAATTATAAGAACAAAAATTTTATCAAAGTAAACAGTTTTTTAAAAAAATCAAAAATTTCATCCCCTCCCCCAATCTTAATATTTCTTCTATAGTCAGTATTTTTTTTTTATTCATTACTATTCAATAGGACAACATTTTGTCCAAGTTTCAGCTCGATAGAATAAACTTGCTTTTCGGACCTGTGACACTTGAGAAATAATCCCCCAAATACGTTATTTCTTTATGTTGGCACAACTCTGGCCAAGGTTGGTCCAACCGTTGGCATAACTTTGTAAGCCGGAGTTCTAAATACGTAATTTTTGTTGGTTGGCACAACTCTGGCCAAAGTTAGCCCAACCGTTGGCAAAACTTTGTGAGCCGGGGTTCCAAAAACCTATACCGTCAAGTGGGGCTATTTTGTGCACAAAACCGCTCTTTTCTCACTCTATGCTTTATTAAAATTCAGAATTTGAAAAAAGAAAGAATTTATGTATTCAGTTATGTTGTAGACATCCTTTTAAAGGTGTCCTATGAGTTAGCCGACAAGAAAAAAATTTTTGTCTGAGTTATAGAAACTCAAAGTTGTGCACAAAATCCCGTGTAGAAAAATTTTGGGGCGCTGGCCAGACCGTCTATTTTGAGTCAGGGCGCTGGCCAGACGGTCTTGACATGGCGATGACCAGAACTGTTACGATTTATCCATGATTTCGTCTAGACTAGACGGTCTGGTTAGCGGCTAGTCAGACCGTCTAACCAGCCCCAGATCAGACCAGCTAATTAGCGCCTGTTCAGACCGTCTAGTCTATACGAAATCATGGATAAATCGTAACAGTTCTGGCCAGCGCCATGTCAAGACCCCCTGGCCAGACTCAAAATAGACGGTCTGGCCAGCGCCCGGCCAGAACACAAAAAAAATTTTTATGCATAAAAATGACTAACATAATTATTTTTAATTATTATTTTATGATTCTAAGGCAAGTGTGCTACATATTATTGATTTTTATCACCATTACAACGTATTGCTAACAATTACCGATAAACTTATAAATTAAAATTTGACGCATGGGGGAATTGAGCACGCAACCCTGGGCTCTAAAAGCCTACGCTCTTACCAACTACGCTATATACGCTCGCTTGAAAGAATTTTCCGTATTGTCCTTATAAGTTATGTTCATAGATGTAATTTATAAAAGTTAAACTTCTGAGGTTATTCAGGGGTTTTTGGGGTCGCTGATTACGAATCTCATATCAATTTTCCAAAATTAAAAATGGCGGATTCAATATGATGGACGTAAAATTTAAAAATTGTTAGATTCATTTGAAATTAACAATTCAGAGGTTTTTGGGGTAGCTAAGACCGAATTAAAAGTCGGTTTTTAAAAATTCAAAATGGCGGATCCAATATGGTGGACGAATATTTTAAAAATCATCAGATTCATTTGAAACTTACAATTCGGGGGTTTTTGAGGTAGCTGAAACAGAATTTAAAGACTGTTTTCAAAAATTCAAAATGGCGGATCCAATATGGCGGATGAATTTTTTTAAAATCGTCAGATTCATTTGAAACTTACAATTCGGGGGTTTTTGGGGTAGCTGAAACAGAATTTAAAATTGGTTCTCAAAAACTCAAAATGGCGGATGAATTTTTTCTAAAATCGTCAAAATTATTTAAAACTTGCAATTCGGGGATTTTTGGGCATGCTGGTAGCGAATTTAAAGTTGGTTTTTAAAAACTCAAAATGGCGGATGCAGTATGGTGGACGAATTTTTAAATAATCGGCAGATTATTTATTTGAAACTCGCTATTGTTGATAGCGAATTTAAAGCCGGTTTTCAAAAATTCAACATGGTGGATCCCATGTGGCGGAAGAGCAATTGAAGACTGGTTGGTTTGTAAAATTGGTTAAGTGTCGCCTAAACGGCCTATAGAGAACACTTAATAAATATTCCAATACGGACAGTCTGATCGGGCGCTGGATTGCTCTGGGTCTGACCGTCCGGTCAATATTTAATCATTTTTTTAATCTGGACGGTCTGAACGGGCGCTGGTCAGACCGCCTGGTCGATACTTGAACATTTTCTTAATCTGGACGGTCTGATCGGGCGCTGGCCAGACCGTCTAGTCGATACTTAAACATTTTCTTAATCTGGACGGTCTGATCGGGCGCTGGCCAGACCGTCTGGTCGCTACTTAATCGTTTTCTTAAACTAGACGGTCTGATCAGGTGCTGGTCAGACCCCCTGGTCGATACTTGAACATTTTCTTAATCTGGACGGTCTCATCTGGCGCTAGTTAGCGCCTAGCCAGACCGTCTAGACGACACTCAACAAAAATATCCATTTCGGACGGTCTGGTCGGGCGCTGGCCAGCGCCTAGCCAGACCATCTAGACGACACTTAACAAAATATTCAATCCGGACGGATCCATAATATATTTTTCAGTCCGGACGGTCTGATCGGGCGCTGGCCAGCGCCTGGTCAGACCATCTAGACTAGACGGTCTTGACAATGCCCGACCAGTCGATCGTAGGACCTAGGGCATGCCCTAAGATTTTTCTACACGGGATAAACCCCATGGTGGGGCTATTTTGTGCATCAAAGTTTGCTTATTTATAAAGTTGTGTAAAAATTTTTTTTGAACGTTTTTGCTGTATGAAGTATTATTTCTAGATATTCTAGTGTACAATAAAGAAAAACAAAGCCAGAAATATTTTTTTCCTAGGAATTGTTTAACTAATTTGAAAGTAAAACACTAAAATTTCACAAAAAAGTAGATTTACCAATTATTAATTATTAATGTTACTTTTTTGAGGTTTTTAAGGCATTATATGTAAAACTGAAATTGAGCGGCCGGGAAGAAGAACCACGATCTACGCTCGAAGGCCTTGTCTGTCTCTTTTTTCGTGAGATAAAATGATGGAAAAATTATCTGGAAAAAAAATTCGAGAAAATAAAAAATGAAAAATCGTAATCGATAGAGCATTTGAATACGCACATTTTTTCTCAATACAATTTTTTTGTCTGACTTTTATTTATTAAGATAAAAATTATAAATTGAATTTATTTCTTGATTGAAAATAATAAAATTTTAATAATCAACTCGTGAAATCTCAGAAACCAATGGATGGAAAAAGTTTCAATTCCACTTATCTACTCTAAAAACAATGCAGATTCTACTAAGTTTGTTGAAATGATAAAAAAAGTTTAATTTGTTGGTGATTTTTAACAATAAAGTAGTCGCTGTCGTTACTTGGTCTTTACTGACTTTGAGCAAAAAGTCATAGTGAGGAAGTACTGAATTTTGTAAACTTAAATCATACAAGTTATTCAATAGGGTATTAGAAAGTTTTACCAAAAAGAATTTTTTCGATCCTTTAATTATTTCAGCTTTTATGAACAATTTAGTTTGTCACTTATTTTATGTCACGCGGGAACTAAAATCAGCTGACTGGCTGAGCTCCAAGCTGTGAGTGGAAGAAGAACGCATGCAAGCGTAAGAGAGAGAGAAAGCGCCAAGAAAGACTTACAAGCAGTGTTTGTTTCATGAATGTAAGTTTTTAAATTATAAAATTTATCAGGAATGAAAAAATATTAAATTAGTCTTGTTAAACTTTTAAAAAGTTATATAAGAAGCTGTTCTCAAAATTGGTTACCAAAAGGAATGTAAAAAAAATATAGAAATTTTATTTGTAATATTTTATTTTAAAAAAATATTATTTAAGACAAAGAATATAGGTATCATTTAAGAATGATCACTTTTACAATGTTGACAATTTTCTTAAAAAATTATTGTTAAAAAATTATTTTCTTTAACAATTTTTAGAGCTGTCTTGAAAAAAGTTATTTTTAATAAAATAATTATTGTACATCTAAAATTTTATTAAACACGTTAAAGAAATGTAATAAATTAAAAAACTTCTTTAAAAGGAGCTGCCATTTTAACAATATGTAATTTTAAAAAATTGTTGCATATCCTGTAGCTCATTAAAAATATTAAATAAAATTTAATATTATTTTGAAATTCATTGATTTAGTTAATTTATTAATGTTTATGAAAAATTGTTCTAATTTATCATTTATTACATATTAATGTTTTTATTTAAATTAAAATTTAAAATAGTGATACTTTTTCATTCCTAATATATTTTATAAATTAAAAACATCCATTCAGGAAACAAACACTGCTTGTAAGTCTTTCTTGGCGCTTTCTCTCTCTCTTACGCTTGCATGCGTTCTTCTTCCACTCACAGCTTGGAGCTCAGCCAGTCAGCTGATTTTAGTTCCCGCGTGACATAAAATAAGTGACAAACTAAATTGTTCATAAAAGCTGAAATAATTAAAGGATCGAAAAAATTCTTTTTGGTAAAACTTTCTAATACCCTATTGAATAACTTGTATGATTTAAGTTTACAAAATTCAGTACTTCCTCACTATGACTTTTTGCTCAAAGTCAGTAAAGACCAAGTAACGACAGCGACTACTTTATTGTTAAAAATCACCAACAAATTAAACTTTTTTTATCATTTCAACAAACTTAGTAGAATCTGCATTGTTTTTAGAGTAGATAAGTGGAATTGAAACTTTTTCCATCCATTGGTTTCTGAGATATCACGAGTTGATTATTAAAATTTTATTATTTTCAATCAAGAAATAAATTCAATTTATAATTTTTATCTTAATAAATAAAAGTCAGACAAAAAAATTGTATTGAGAAAAAATGTGCGTATTCAAATGCTCTATCGATTACGATTTTTCATTTTTTATTTTCTCGAATTTTTTTTTCCAGATAATTTTTCCATCATTTTATCTCACGAAAAAAGAGACAGACAAGGCCTTCGAGCGTAGATCGAGGTTCTTCTTCCCGGCCGCTCAATTTTATGCTTATTTCTTGTCTTTTATAAAAAAAATAATACAAAATTGTTTCAAAACAAAATTCTAAAGTAATTTTTACTAACTACAAAACAAATTATTGAAAAAAACTTGATTTTACAAAATGCACAAAATAACCCACCAAATCCTGGTTTTTCAGTTTTTTACAATTTTTTCTTAAAATATGCAATAAAAAGTTAGCGCATAATGTATACATCATCACAACTAAATGGTCAACAAGTATTATTAATACCTTTAGAAACACCTTTAAACTTCCGGAGAAATGAACAGAATTTTGAGAACTATGAAATTTTTCTGCTTGATTTTCACGATTTTACGATTTTTTTTCTGATTTCTGATGAGGAATTGAGTAAATTCATTTAGTACTCTCTGTAGTCTAGATATCAGAAAATATTTATACCAAGTAGCAGACTGAAGCAACTGAATATAAAGATTTTATTCATTAAAAACCTCTCATGCACAAAATATCCCCACTTGACGGTATAATTAGGTTGGCACAACTCTGGCCAAGGTTGGCCCAACCGTTGGCAAAACTTTGTAAGCCAAAGTTCTAAATAACTAATTTCATTTGGTTGGCCCAACTTCTGCCAGAGTTGTGCCAACCAAAATAAATTACGTATTTAGAACTCTGGCTTACAAAGTTTTGCCAACGGTTAGGCCTACTTTGGCCAGAGTTGTGCCAATCAAAAGAAATAACGTATTTAGAACTCCGGCTTACAAAGTTTTGCCAACGGTTGGGCCAACTTTGGACAGAGTTGTGCCAACCAACAAAAATTACGTATTTAGAACTCCGGCTTACAAAGTTTTGCCAACGGTTGGGCCTACTTTGGCCAGAGTTGTGCCAATTAACAAAAATTACGCATTTAGAACTCCGGCTTACAAAGTTTTGCCAACGGTTGGGCCAACTTTGGTCAGAGTTGTGCCAACCAACAAAAATTACGTATTTAGAACTCCGGCTTACAAAGTTTTGCCAACGGTTGGGCCAACTTTGGCCAAAGTTGTGCCAACCAACAAAAATTACGCATTTAGAACTCCGGCTTACAAAGTTTTGCCAAAGGTTGGGCCAACTTTGGCCAGAGTTGTGCCAACCAAAAGAAATTACGCATTTAGAACTCCGGCTTACAAAGTTTTGCCAACGGTTGGGCTAACTTTGGCCAGAGTTGTGCCAACCAAAAGAAATTACGCATTTAGAACTCCGGCTTACAAAGTTTTGCCAGCGGTTGGGCCAACTTTGGCCAGAGTTGTGCCAACCAAAAGAAATTACGCATTTAGAAGTCCGGCTTACAAAGTTTTGCCAACGGTTGGGCTAACTTTGGCCAGAGTTGTGCCAACCAAAAGAAATTACGCATTTAGAACTCCGGCTTACAAAGTTTTGCCAACGGTTGGGCTAACTTTGGCCAGAGTTGTGCCAACCAAAAGAAATTACGCATTTAGAACTCCGGCTTACAAAGTTTTGCCAGCGGTTGGGCCAACTTTGGCCAGAGTTGTGCCAACCAAAAGAAATTACGCATTTAGAAGTCCGGCTTACAAAGTTTTGCCAACGGTTGGGCCAACTTTGGCCAGAGTTGTGCCAACCAAAAGAAATTACGCATTTAGAACTCCGGCTTACAAAGTTTTGCCAACGGTTGGGCTAACTTTGGCCAGAGTTGTGCCAACCAAAAGAAATTACGCATTTAGAAGTCCGGCTTACAAAGTTTTGCCAACGGTTGGGCCAACTTTGGCCAGAGTTGTGCCAACCAAAAGAAATTACGCATTTAGAACTCCGGCTTACAAAGTTTTGCCAACGGTTGGGCTAACTTTGGCCAGAGTTGTGCCAACCAAAAGAAATTACGCATTTAGAACTCCGGCTTACAAAGTTTTGCCAGCGGTTGGGCCAACTTTGACCAGAGTTGTGCCAACCAAAAGAAATTACGCATTTAGAAGTCCGGCTTACAAAGTTTTGCCAACGGTTGGGCCAACTTTGGCCAGAGTTGTGCCAACCAACAAAAATTACGTATTTAGAACTCCGGCTTACAAAGTTTTGCCAACGGTTGGGCCAACTTTGGCCAGAGTTGTGCCAACCAACAAAAATTACGCATTTAGAACTCCGGCTTACAAAGTTTTGCCAAAGGTTGGGCCAACTTTGGCCAGAGTTGTGTCAACCAAAAGAAATTACGCATTTAGAACTCCGGCTTACAAAGTTTTGCCAACGGTTGGGCTAACTTTGGCCAGAGTTGTGACAACCAAAAGAAATTATGCATTTAGAACTCCGGCTTACAAAGTTTTGCCAGCGGTTGGGCCAACTTTGGCCAGAGTTGTGCCAACCAAAAGAAATTACGCATTTAGAACTCCGGCTTACAAAGTTTTGCCAACGGTTGGGCCAACTTTGGCCAGAGTTGTGCCAACCAAAAGAAATTACGCATTGAGAACTCTGGCTTACAAATTTTTGCCAACGGTTGGGCCAACTTTGGCCAGAGTTGTGCCAACCAACAAAAATTACGTATTTAGAACTCCGGCTTACAAAGTTTTGCCAACGGTTGGCCCAACTTTGCCCAGAGTTGTGCCAACCTAATTATTTAGGTTTTTGGAACTATGGCTTCTAAAGTTTTGCCAACGGTTGGCCCGACTTCGGCCATAGTTGTGCCAACCGTTGGCATAGCTCCGCATCCCATAGTTGGCTGGTAAAGTTGGCCCAACTTTGGGTGCTTGAAAATGGCGGAGTTGGCCCAACTTTGGCATGCGTAGTTTGGTCCGCCAGAGTTGGGCCAACTTTGGGCCAGCGAACAAACTCTGGCTGCCAACCTTAATTCGCACCTGGGTATATTGAAAACATTGAATTATTTTAAATTATTTATACATATTTTTTCATAATTTTCATATTATGTTTAAAGTGTTGTCAATCTTTATTAAAAACTGTAAAGTAGATTAAAGTAAAACACGCATTTATATTTTAATACACTATTGTTAAAAACAAAATATAAATTTATTACTTAATTTATATTTAAAATTCAGGAGAATTAATAAATAAATAAGTAAAATTAGAAATCACATATAAAAATACATTTTTTCAAAAGTTATTGATTTAAATCAGAAAAGCATCTATAGGTATGAACGGAATGAAAGAATGAATGAATAAAGTTTGCGATGATTATTATTACTAAGCAAAAAAAAAAACGCAATGCGCGCGAGAATTGGATTTATTATTTGCTAATATATAGTTTAAATACAAAAAATAAACTATAAACTTATTGAGATAAAATTAATTATATATTATCAGATTAAATTTTGTGAATTAATTTTGATTTATTAAAATTTGTTACAAATTAATAAATAGAAATAAATTTTAAAAAATAAATCAGATTTTCTTCCCGAGTTAAAAATAAAAAAAAATTATTGTATGTTACAAAAAGTAAGAATATTTTCTTTCAATGGTGTTATCAACAATAGTATATTATGCATCAAGGGAGGAAAGTCCGTGTTTTTTTGTCAAGCACAAATGTTCGGAGAACATTGTGCGAGACAAAAAATCGGCCTCCCGAGGTGCATATGCTATTTTCTATCACAGATGTACGAAAATCTCGTGTTTTGTACGCGTTAGCGGGTGAGCACTCGCAGTTTTCAGGTTAGTGACGTTACCTCTAACGTTCACTGACCTAAAAACTGTGAGTTCTGCCCCGTTTAAGGCGAACGAAAACTTCTATGCAACATTAATTTATTCCAAACATCTTTTGATAATAAAAATTCCTTATTTTTAAATTTTTTTTACGAAATTCAATTAATAACAAACCATTCTTCAAAATAATTATAAATATTTTTTCATTTTTCCAAATTAAAAAATTCCCAACATCTCATTTTTAATTTCACTCTTTGGGAACAATTTATTCTAATCTTTTACCTTTACAAATTAAATTAAATTAAAAATTTTAAGAATTAGTATATAAGAACTATGAATTTTTAAAATTTTAGTAATATTAAACCTAAATTACTTAAAACTTTCAATTGTTAGAATTTGATTAATTCGTGCTAGAATTATTATGAACTTCAAATATTTTCAAATTCTAGCAATGCATATTTTAGGTGTTTGAAACTTAAACCCATATAATTATAAAAATTTACAGAAATTTGGAAATTTTAAATTGATCCAAACTTTAATATAATTTAAACTTTTATCAATTAATATTCCAATTTATCGATTCTAAATTCTTTTATTAATTCAAACTTCTATTAATGAATAGTTATTTTTCTTTAATTTTATGAAATTATTTTAAGTATTTGATTTTTGTGATCAGTGCTTTTTTTGTGAAAATTTTGGGATCTTGATCTTGATTTTAATGAATTTTTAGCCTGACGGACTTGGCAAATCTATAATATAGTGAAAACTATATTTCAGTCAAACATTTTTTTTTGTTTTTACAATTAAACTGATTAAAATTATAATTTATCCTAATTTGAAACCTATAATAAAATTAGAAATTAAATAAGTTTAATAATTTACCAATAAAAAATAAGCATTTTGAGATGAAAAAATACAACATTTATTTGGAGAAATTTAATTTGGTACTTATTTTTATTTAAAATAGAGAAGAAGATTTCAAATTAAAAAAAAATGATTAAAAGAGGAATAAACTATAAAAAAGGTATTTAAAATTTTTTAAATTATTTGAAAACAGTGCTCGCTTTTTTACAATTATATCATGATATTTCATCCTTTATTCTTATTTATATTGTCTTTTTTAGAAGTAATAAAAAAAACGAAATATTATTATGAAAATTATTTAGATATTATTATAAATTATAACATAAATTCAATTCAATTTATTTTCTTTAAGTGTTACACAAGTTTTACACCAATACCTTAATTATAACATAAAATATTCATTAATTTTCATATTAAGTTTAAAATTTTTTGAATCTTTATTAAAATCTGTAAAGTAGCTTTAAAGAAGACACGTTTGTATTGTAATACATTATTATTATTGAAAATAAACTTTATAAATTTGTCATTTGATTTAAAATTTAGATTAAGGAGAATCAATAATTAAATAAATAAAATTAGAAATCTTATAATTAATATAAAAATAAATTTTTTCAAAAGTTATTGATTTATAACAAAAAAACATCTATAGTGGCAAACTTCAGGTGTGGACAGAATGAAAGAATGAAAGAATGAAGTTTGCGATTATTATTAAACTAGCCAAAAATACGCGCGCTAAAGCGCGCGAGAATTGCATTTTTCATTAACAGGTATAATTTCAATACCAAAAACAAACTAAACTTATTTATATTAAATTAATTATACTATCAACTTAAATTTTGTAAATTAATTTTTATTTATTAAAATGTGTTATAAATAATTAAATACAAAGACATTTTAGAGAATAACTCTGATTCTCTTTCTAAGTTGAAAATAAAAAGGTTCTTATAGTGCGTTACAAAAAGATTTTTTTAAATTGTTTTTTGAACAAAATATTTTTTAATAATAAAATTAATACAATTTTCTATACAAATTTTATTTATTCCAAACCTCTATTGATATGAAATCTTTATTTTTAATTTTTCTTTAAACAATACGAAATTCGATTTATAACAAACCATTCTCAAAAATTTCTATTAATATAAAATTTAATTTTTCCGAATTAAAAAATTCCAAACTTCTATTAATTTAAATTTAAATTATTTCAAACTTTAATTCTAATCAAAATTGCAATATAACCAAAGTTTTAAGATTTTTAATTTAATGTAATTTGTAAAAGTGAAAAATTGAAATAATTTGAATTCCCTACATTAGAAATTAAAATAAAAATGAGTTCATTTTCTTTTATTTCAATCTTTATCTAAAAATATTTTAAAATGTTGGAAACAATGTAACCTGAAATCATTTGTAAATTTAAAAACTATTAATTTCAACTTCTAGAAATTCGAAATTTCAAATCGATTCAAACTTAAATTTAATTTAAACTTTGATCAATTAATACTTAAATTTACCGATTCTAAATTTTATTATTGATGCAAACTTCTTTTTCTAAGAATTATTTGAAATAATTTAAATTCTTAATTTCCAAAAATCTAAATATCATTCAATTTACATCAACTGAATTAAATATATTTAATTTAACAAAGATAAGTCTAACAAAAAATAGGAATAAATTATAAAGACGGCATTTATGTTTTATTCCATAAAATTATAATTAAATTGTCGAATATATTGGAAACATTAAATTATTTCGAATTATTTATACATATTTTTTCATGAATTTACATATTATGTTTAAAGTGTTGTAAATATTTATTAAGAACTGTAAAGTAGATTACAGTAAAATACGCGTTTATATTTTAATACACTATTGTATAAATAAAATATAAATTTATTACTTAATTCAAGTTTTAAATTACAGAGAATTAATAAATAAATAGGTAAAATTAGAAATTCTACAATAAAAATACATTTTTTTAAAAGGTATTGATTTAAAACAAAAAAAAAAACATTTATAGGTGTGAATTAATTTTGATTTATTAAAATTTGTTGCAAATTATTAAATAGAAAGAAATTTTTAAAAATAAATCAGATTTTCTTCCCTAGTTAAAAATAAAAAAATTTATTGTATGTTACAGAAAGTAAAAATATTTCTTTTTCAATAGTTTTTTGAACAAAATATATTTAAACTTTTATGCAAACTTAATTTACTCCAAACATCTTTTGATAATAAGAATTCCTTAGTCTTAAAATTTTTTTACAAAATTCAATTAATAATAAACCATTCTTCAAAATTTCTATCAATTTTTTTTCATTTTTCCAAATTAAAAAATTTCCAACTTCTATCTATTCAAATTGAAATTATTTCAAACTTAAATTAATCAAAATTAAAATATAACTCAAGTTTTAAAATTCATAATCTGTAATATAGGGAAAAGTATATTTCAGTCAATCTTATTTTTTGTTCTTCCAATTGAACTAATTAAAATTATAATTGATCCTAATTTGAAACCTATAATAAAATTAGAAATCAAATAAGCTTATTAATTTACCAATAAAAAATAAGCATTTTGAGATAAAAAATACAACATTTATTTGGAGAAATTTAATTTGGTACGTATTTTTATTTAAAATAGGAAAGAAAGTTTTAAATAAAAAAAAAAATGATTAAAAGAGGAATAAATTATAAAAAAGGCATTTAAAAGTCTACAAAAATATTTGAAAACAGTGCTCGCTTTTTTCAAATTTTATCATGATATTTCCTTCTTTATTCTTTTTTATATTATATTTTTTAGAAGTAATTAAAAAAACAAAATATTATTAAGAAAATGATTCATATATTATTATAAATTATAATATAAAATATACATTAATTTTCATATTATATTTAAAGTGTTTTGAATCATTATTAAAATCTGTAAAGTAGTTTTAAATAAGACACGTTTGTATGGTAATACATTATTATTATTATTGAAAATAAAATACATAAATTTCTCAATTGATTTAAAATTTAGATTCAGGAAAATTAATAAATAAATAAATAAAATTAGAAATCTTATAATTGACATAAAAATACATTTTTTCAAAAGTTATTAATTTAAAACAAAAAACATCTATTGTGCCAAACTTCAGGTGTGGACAGAATGAAAGAATGAAAGAATGAAGTTTGCGATTATTATTATTAATATTCAACTCCAGTAACAATTTGGATAATTCATTAAAATCCTAGTACCAAGTAAAAGTTTTAATACTTTAAATTCAAAGGCAAAAACTATTAAAAAACTAGGCAGTTTTATCGGCCTGAACCTAGTGGAAAGAACGAAATTAAATGCTTAAAATTTTCTGAGCATATTGAAAAATTTTACACTGAGAAAATTCTATCTGTGATGATTACAGAACTAACCTGTACTGCTCGGACGAAATGACCATTTCTGTTTTATTTACTTATTAACCTTGTTGATCTTAAGAATATGTCTGCTAATTTTACAAAACGTTCTGTAATCTGTCATAAGCTGTACTATACTTCGCATCAAATTTTTGTTCTGTTATTATTACAGGATTAGAAGGAAAAAAATTAACTTTTAAATACAGTGGTCTGTCATAAAAGAAAGTTAAATTATTACAAAACTCATTATATAAACCTCTAAGGTTCCTTAAGGCACAGAGTGCAGTATAGGCAAGATAATTTTACAGAACTGCTCTGTAACGTATTACGTACGCAACATTAAAGAAGGTAACATTCGGCAGCTTTCGGCTTCTTCCGGCATCTTACGGCTTCACTCGGCAACAGACGACGCTATACACGACATTGTAGTTCATATAGACGGGTCAAAACTAACTGACATGTGCTGTAATAGCTGTGGTCACCATGCGAATTTGTTTTCAAATAGTTAAAAAAAATATATTTGTAAGCAACAGAGGAGGGAGGGTGTATCAGTAAATAAGTATAGGTTACGTGCGAGCTGCGTACATAAATTGACTGAAAGAGAACAACTGAAAAACTGGAAGAGAAATTTTTTATATGTGAACAGGTTAAATTACAGAACTGTTTTGTAACGTTTCACGGTGAGTTTATATCTTTTTCCAAGTTATAACATAAGTCTTTCTTAGACTCTTTAATACTCGTTAAGTATATTTTGTCCTGTAATTTTATCACTACGTACGTTAATTTCTTTGTTTCTGTAACTTTAAATAGTATGAGACAATCTCGTTTTTTTTATAAGATCATTTTATTTACTATTTACTGAAGGTGGCCTTTCGTCCGAGCAGTACCATAGCAGTTCTGTAATCGTTACAGATATAATTTTCTTAGCGTAATGATGACATCATAGAATTCTTAGAAATGACGAAATTTTGTGCAATTTTGATTTGACACTAAATTGACGTCATCAAATTCTGTGTTTTGGGTATCAAGTTATTTGGTTATATAAACAATTATTTAAAAAAAGGGATGATTCATGTGCAGATATTTTCCCACGTATATTTTGGAGGACCTCAAATCTCTTTGATCGAAAGCGCATATTAAAAATTAAACATAAACATAGGTGTCAAGTTCCTGTGTTTAATTTGTCTAATTATTCAAATTTCTTTGACTAAAGCCGTATATGAGTCATTTTACGCGTAATGTTCCAAGCTCAAAATTAATTTCTTTCAAAAAAATTAAAACTTAGGAAATTTATTGTCCGATTTAGTGATAATAAAACCCCCAAAAAATTTTGACTTTTTTGAAAGATTGAAGGGGCCAGATGGGGGTCAATTTTGTCAAGTTTGCTTAATACCATCGCCTTACTTAATTTTCTCTGTCTTTGCGGGTAATGAAAAAAATTTCTTCAAGTATGATTTTTAAAGGTTTTTTAATGCTCTTTTCATTGGTAAATTTTATTTTTTAATATTTTAAAAATTTGACCCTAATTTTTATAATTAATATTTAATTTGCTATTTTCACCAAAATCGATACGTTTAATTTTAAAATAAAGTATTGCAAACGAAAGCTGAGGTTCTTTCCCATCGATATAGAAATTTTTAGAATGCCCTTTTTTTTGTTTTTAAGATATTAATCCTCAAAGAACGGATTGACAAATTTGACTCTTTTTTAATGTTTTTAGGGTTCCGTACACAAAGTGTCCAAACGGAACCCTTATGTTTTCACTCGTTTGTCCGTCGCCCAAAACCATTACCCCCCCCCCTAGCGGCCAAACTATTTGAGATAGAGAGTTGAAATTTGGTACACTTATGTATTTTCACGTGTAGATTACAGAAAAAATATAGCGAACATGATTGAACGTGATGTTCATAGCGTTGTCAAGGAAATAACAAGATTTTTTTCAAAAAATGCATTAAAATGCCTACTTACCCCCCCCCCCCTTATCTCCTAAACTATTTGACCTAGAGTATTGAAATTTGGTACACATATGTATTTTCGCGAGTAGAGTTCAGGAAAAATATAGAGAACATGATTGGAGGTGATGGTCATAGCGTTGTTAAGGAAAAACTTTTTTTTTAAAAAAAAACGTGTCCCCCCCCCCCCTTATCTTCCAAACCATTTGACCTAGAGGTTTGAAATTTGGTATACCTAGGTATTTTTACGTGTAGATTACAGGAAAAATATAGCGAACGTTGCTGGACTTAATTTTCAAAAGTTATTAATGAAAAGTTGAAAAATGACAAAAAAAACCCCTATGCTAGAGCTCAACGTATTTATCCTGAAAGGTTGGGAATTGGTTCAAAATCTGTAATTGGTAATTATGCAGTTAAGCGGCTCTTGTCAAATCTTGAAAACTAAAACATTTTTGATGGGTTTTTTTGATGATTTCTATTGCATTAGATGGAAATACACGGCGCATGATGTTAAGAAACGTAACTTACGTAAATTACGTAAGTTACGTAATTTAAGAAAATTTTGGATATATGGTGGGTAGTCTTCACTTGACCTCAAGTGTCCGTTGACCGTCACAGAACCGAAATAATATAACAATAATTATTGTCAAAAAATACAGTAATTACCGCACGGCCTTCGGCCGTGAGGAATGTGTTTCTATCGGTCAGCTTGAAAGAAAGAGAGAGTGAGGAGGACAGTCCTGGGGGGGGGGGGTGGGGTGGGGTGCCACTAAACAGACTGATTTAAAATACGCCGACTTCACGTATTAGTGGCACCCCAAGCCCCTCCTAGGACTGTCCTCCTCACTCTCTCTTCTTTTCAAGCTGGCCGATAGGAACACATTCCGCACGGAATCAAATTCAAGATTTGACAAGAGCCGCTTAACTGCATAATTACCCTGTAATTTTATGCAGAATTTATTATCATAACATTTTTCCAAAAAACTGAAATTTTACCAAAAAAAATTTTTTTTCTTCTAAACAGCTACAATATTTTATAGTTTCAGATTATTTTTTTGTACAAAATGTTTATGTTTATGTTTAAATTACTTTAAAAGTTATAAAATGAAAAAAAATTAAAAAAAAAATTTTTTTGGCTTTAAAATTCAAATTATAGTAGTAAGATTTGTGGCCTTTGGTCCTTTTTAAATTACGGATTTTGTTTTTCATTAGATTTCAGTTTTTTATTATTCTCTAAATTTTATCGATGCATTTCGCCATGATCATGGCTCTTCAGGACTACAAATTAACAATTTTTTAAAAATTATTTTAGTTTAACTTAGGTTTATAATACTATACCAAGTATAATTTCAATACATACCGTATACATTTAGAATAAAAATTTTTTGTTGAATTTTACATGTGTTTAGTTAAGTTGTAAATTGTATCTGTAGAAAAATATAATTAAAATAATTTGTGTACTTTACTTTAGACTAATAATTATACAAAGTTTTAGCTTACCAGGATTAGATAAAACATCTTTAAAAACAAAATAGTCATATTGTGAATAAAAAATTTATTGTTATTTATTTAAAATTTGAATTTTTTATTTTTGTAGAAGCACATGTTTGTGTTGTCCACGTTTCCACTTTAACCTATAATTTTTTTTGACAGGCTATTTGTTGGAAAAGTGGATTTATTTTATGATTACATATGGGTAAGAATTGTAGTATAACTTTAGGGGTAGTATTAACTTTTGTCAAATTTGATAATGTCATGGTATATAATGGAGAGATTTTCAGTGTCAGTTCTAAAGTTTACAGGGTTATTACTTTTTATAATATAATACATTTCAAGGATGTTTCGTTTTCTCCAATTACTCTCCATATCAAGAATACGTACATCCCTGGAATTATAATTTACTTTATGATTACAATCAGTTGTGTGTTTGCTTATGGCTGTGTTTGACTTTTTATGGTTTTCTGCGTATCTGTGTTGATAGACTCTATTTTTTAGTTGTTGTTTTGTTTGTCCTATGTAAACCTTAGAACAATCCAGGCATTGCAATTCGTAAATTAACTCCATTTTTTCAAATTTAGGAATCTTGTCCTTGAGGGAGGGTAAAAGTGTATTTTGTAGTTTATTTTTTATGGAGAAAACTATTCTAATATTCATTTTTTTACAAATTGTCTGGATTAGATTCTGAATTTCGGGAACAAATGGGATCACCAACATTCTCCGTTCTTGTAAATTATTGTTAATATTGTTAATATTTTCTAAATTGTTATTATTATTCTTACTGTTAAGGTAATTAATTCTTTTATCGACATTCTGTTTGATGAAGTTGTAAGGATAATTATTGTTTGTTAACGTTTCAAAAATAAAATTTATGTTTTTACTGTGAAATTTAGGTTCTGAAAATTGAATTGCTTTATCAACTAATGAGTAGATTATTGCTCTTTTTTGGGTGATGCTATGGTTTGAGTAAAAATTCAAAATCCTTCCAGAGCTGCATGGTTTTTGAAACCAATCAGTTTCAATAATACCATTATCGAAAATTATTTTTAGATCTAAAAAAGTTATTTGTTTATTACAGGGTTCTTCTAAGGTAAATTGTAAACAATTTCCTCTTTTATTAAATTCGTTTAAAAACTGTTGAATATAATCTTTTTTTATACAAACAATAGTATCATCTACATAACGTCGATAGAATAGGATTTCAAATGGTTTTTTATTTACAATTTCTTCTTCAATATTCTGTATAATTAATTCTGAAACTACAGAAGAAATTGGTGAACCCATCGGTGTTCCGAATTTTTGTTTATAGATTTTATAATTAACTTGGAAGTAGGCATTGTTCATACATAGTTTTATTCCCTCATCAAATTGTGGGAAACTCAAAGTTGTGAACTTCCTTATTAGGTGCCATTTTGTTTTTATAATTTTAAAAACTGTGTTTGGATTGATATTTGAAAACATTGATATTGCGTCTAAAGATATAATTGTGTGGGTCGGAGGTATGTTTAAATGTTTAATTTCTTTTATTAATTCTGTACTGTTTTTTAAAATATATTTAGATTTTGAGGTTATATTATTTAGAATTGTTGCCAAAAATGTTGATAGGTTGTATAGTGGAGACCCAATAAAGGAAGTTACAGGTCTGAGTGGCAGATCTTTTTTATGTAATTTGATCAAACCGTAAAACCTAGGTGGTAGGCCATGTCTACTTATTAAAAATTCTTTGGTTCTTTCACTTATTTTTGAATCTAACCACCAGTCCTCAACTAAATCTTGTAAATCATCTTGGATTTCATTAGTCGGATTTTTAATAATTTCATATGTGTCAACGTCATTTAATAAACTGTCTAATTTTTGGTTATAAATTTCTTTTTCTATAATTATAGTTTTATTGCCTTTTTTATTATTTTATAAAAAAAAACATAAATAATAATAAAAATGTTGTATTTTTATTATTGATTTATTTCTAATGTTAAAAAAATAAATTAAATAAACTAAAAAAATTAAAAAAAGATTTTTTTTATTAAAATATTAAGGTAATTAAAGCTTAGCTTTAATAAAAAAAGTAGTAGGATTTGAAAGGATTGTTAGATTGTTGGATTTAGATTTTAAAATTTATTATTAGAAAATAAAAAAAAATTAATTCTGAATTTGTAGAAATGTGTTATTGAAAAGCTTCTCTAAAAACAATTAACTATAAAATTCAAATTATAAATAACTAATAAATAATTGAAATAAGCATAATACATGCTTATGTTTTATAGGGGTATATTTTTAATTATAGATTATGCGCGAAAAATTGCATTTAACATGATTAACTTGCACTATCGCTAAAAGTTAAAAGGGGTTTATTAAAATATTAAAATATTTATATTATATCAATAGCGAAGAATTTCAGATCTCTAGTTCATATAGTTAAAAAGTTAGGGATGTACGGAACCCTTCGTTTTAGAGCGAGTGTAACTCGCACTTGCCCGATTTTTTTTTTAATGAAAGGTTATAAAATTTCGCACAGATCTGTGAGTGCCGAATTTTGAAAAATGTTCAAACAATTTTTTTATTTAACTTTAAAAATGAAAAATAGATTTTTTTTTATTTAAGTACAATTTTTGTAGAAATGCAATTATATTAATGAATATTATTTTAAACAATAGAGTACTTCCTTAAAAACAATATCTATAAGCTTGATGTAATTAAAAAATTTATTTAATTGGTTATAAACAATAAAATCAATATTATTGACATTTTATAAACACCTACAAATATTCATGAAAATATTACAAATTTTGGAATAAAATACAAGTTCCTCATTATTAAGAAGCACATAATTCACAAAATAGTTAATTAATAATTATTTTATAATAATTTTTATTTGCAACTACATATACTTTACTTTAGAAAGACCTACTGAAAAATTAGACTAATGAAATAAAATAAAAAATGATAAAGTTATGCATTTGTTAACTAATATGTTTATAAATAATTATTAATTAACTATTTTTTTAATAATGTGCTTTTTAATAATCAGTAACTTGTATTTTATTTCAAAATTTGTAATATTTTCATAATTATTTGTAGGTGTGTATAAAATGTACAACTATTGATTTTATTGTTTATAACTAATTAAATAAATTTTTTAATTAAATCAAACTTACAGATATTGTTTTTTAGAAAGTAATCTATTGTTTAAAATATTATTTATTAATATAATTGCATTTCTATAAAAATTGTACTTAAATAAAAAAAAAAAATTTATTTTTCATTTTTAAAGTTAAATAAAAAAATTCTTTTAACATTTTTCAAAATTCGGCTCTCACAGATCTGTGCAAAATTTTATAACCTTTCATTAAGAAAAAAACTTTGAAAAACAGTCCAATTTGTGACCTCTAGACTGATTTGTTCACGACCACCTTCATTTGACCCACTGTGCCTCGCTTCACTCCGCGTCAGCTATACTCACTCTCACCAAAAGCACTATTTTTGGACAAAAATCTGCTGACAACTAAAAAATGATCCGATTTTAACTTTCTTTTTTTTAAAATACTCAAGAAAATACTCAAGAACATATCAACTGCTAAAAAACTAAGATTTTTTTTATTAACTGAAATAAATTTTAATAACATTTAAAAATTGAAAAAAATTGTTTTTGAGAAAGTGACTTCAAGGTCCTTCGATGTCAGAAACTTTATATACCTACTTATATAAATACACACGAAACTTATCAAAAGTATTTTTAAATGGTTCATAGTTAATAATAATCAACAATTTTCAAATTGATTAAACAATCTTAGTTAACAAATTAATAACTTTAAAAATATTCATTCCTCAGATTCCGTTTCTTTTGTGAAATTAATAAATTACTATTTATTAACAATTATTAAATTGTTTTAACAATCTTAGTTAACAATTGAACATCTTTGACAGTTTTCTTTACTTATATTTCAATTTTTTGTGAAATTAATTAATTACTATTTATATCTAAATTTATGAAGTAGTTTAAATACTTACCAACTGTTTTAAATTGTTCCAAAAAATTTAGTTAATAAATAAATAATTTCGAAAGTTATCTTTATTTAGGTTTCACTTCTTTAAGTAATTAAAATAATTATTTTCGGTTTAGATTTTAAAAATATTTATGGTCCTTATAAAATATTTTAAAATTTGTTAAAAATATTAGTAAATAAATAATCTCAGAATTTTTATTTGCCTCGATTTCGTTTCTATTCTGAGATAATTTTTTACCATTTTCTTAGAGTTTTTCAAGTAATCTAAACGCAAAGAATTTTATTTCATCTTTAAGATCATCAAAAAAACAAAAACAAAAAAATATAAGTAAAGAAAACCTTCGAAGATATTCAATTCTTAATGATTGTTACACGGAAAAAATAAGTTGTCTAAATTTTCTGCGACTTTGTCACAGAATCTTGGATATAACTGGCAGCATTCTAAATTTTAAAAAGCGGGCAAGTTCGAGTTACACTCGCACTAAAATCGAGGGTTCCGTACATAAAACAAAATAATTTTTAATATATTTGATACTATTAAATATATAAATATATTATACATATTATATATAATATAATATATAAAATATAATATATAATGAATTTTTTATACAAAATGGACCACCCCCCCCCCCTATCTTCCAAAATATTTTACTTAGAGAGTTCAAATTTTGTACAGGAATGTATTTTCAGGTGTAAATTACATAAAAATTATAGAGAACGTGATGGTGATTGCGCTGTCAACGAAAAATCCAGAGATTTTAGCAAATATCCATAAAAAATACTCAAAAATCATTTTATTTCCTTAACAACGCTATGATCAACTTCTACAATCATGTTCTCTACCATTTTTCTGTAATCTACACGTAAAAATACATTTGTGTACCAAATTTGAACTCTCTAAGTCAAATTGTTTAGAAGTTATGGGAGGGGGGATACGGTCATTTTTTAGCATTTTTTTTAAATCGTTGGTTTTTGCTTAAAAACACTATGATAATGATCTGCAAGAAAGTTCTCTACAGTTTTTCTGTAATTTATATGGAAAACTACATATGTATACCAAATTTCAGCACTCTAAGTACAATAGTTTGGCAGATATGGAGGTGGCATTGTATACTTTTAGTGCATTTTTGCTAAAAAAATGACCGTACCCCCCCCCCCCCCCCGCCTTATCATCCAAACTATTTGACTTAGGATGCTGAAATTTGGTACACGTATGTAGATTTACGTGTAGATTACAGGAAAATTATAGAGAAAGTGATGATTATAGCGCTGTCAAAGTTATAACACTAAACTATGGCCCATATGTTAAAAAAATGCTCAAAAATATTGTTATTTCCTTGACAACGCTATGTTCAACACATACAATCATGTTCTGTATAATTTTCCTGTAATCTATACGTGAAAATACATTTGTGTACCAAATTTGAATTCTTTAAGTCTAATAGTTTGGAGGTTCAGGGGTGGGGGATACGACCATTTTTTAGCATTTTTTAAAAAAAATCGTTTTTTTTTGCTGAAAAACGCTATGATAACAGCCTGCAACAAGGTTTTCTATAGTTTTTCTGTAATCTACACGTCAAACAACATATGTGAACAAAATTTCAGCACTCTAAGTACAATAATTTGGCAGATAAAGGGCAGGAATGGTACAAATTAAACGCATTTTTTCGAAAAAATGACCGTATTCCCCTCTTATCTGCCAAAATATTTGACTTAGAGAGTTCAAATTTGGTACAAAAATGTAGTATTATATGTAGATTACAGAAAAATTATAGAGATTGTTGTGGTGATAGCGCTGTCAAAGAAATGGCAAAAGTTATCAGCCAAAAAATATCAAAATTTCTCAAAAATGTTGTTATTTTCTTGACAACGCTATGATCAACCCCTAGAATCATGTTCTCTATAATTTTTCTTTCATCTACACGTGAAAATATATATGTGGGCCAAATTTGAACTTTCTAAGTCAAATAGTTTGGCGGCTAGGAGGGGGGGATACGATTTTCGACAAAGTCTTTCCAATAGGGTTCCGTGCGTACACTTGTGGTGTACGGAACCCTAAAAATGTATGTTTCTATTAGTTAGATTTCTATAAATGTTGGAAAATTAGATTACTTTAAAGAAAATTTAAAAAAAATTGTTTTATATTTTCAATTATTATGTTGTACAATTTATATAACTAGTCGTTTAAAATGAAAAAATAGTGTACTATGTTACAGTGTCTGAAACTTTCAAACACAGTCACTGAAAATAAAAAGACGGTTGACGCACAATAGTGTTTTAAAATCTAAGCGACAGTCACTGAATATGAAACGGCCGCCCGCTACGTAACAGTGTTCTAAAATCTGTGTGACAGTCACTGAAAACGAAAAAAGCTCGTGGGTGTGCTACAGTGTTCTAAAATCTCTACGACAGTCATTGTAAATGAAAAAGTCGGTTGGTGAGTTACAGTGTTCTAAAATCTCGGCGACTGTTATTACAAATAAAATAATAAAAAAATTCTCTCATTATTCCTTTCATTATATATACGTACCATTATACACTTAAACACACAATCTTCTGCCACATTCACAGATAAATTCTCGTTCATGTACATTATTCTTTTCCTACCTACTCGCATTCTAACCTATCACTAACACTAGATCGCACACATACATTCCCTAATATAAACGCAAATTTTAATTTATTAACAAAAATTCTCGCAACCGGGTTTCGAACGCGGGTTCTATCGCACGACGATGCTTGAGATGGCGCCTTATACCCCTCGGCCATTCAAGAATACGTGAGAGGCTTCGGATTGAAATGAGTGACACTTAACTTTAGCATAATGGGCGTTACGTTTCCTCGACTCCTCGACTGTTGAATAAATTTTAAGTGGTCAACATTTGGAACTATTTTCAGCTTTCGTAAACTCCTTTTGTTACTCATTAACCAATAATTTCTCACTCTATTTTACTACACCAGGATTTAAGTCTAATCGACTGCTGGGTGATTCTTTTTATTGTGCTCATGAATAAGTATGCAATCATATTTCAAGCTTTATGAAAATATGTCCTGGTTTTCATCGACTTTTGAATTAATTTTAATAAATAAATTTTTTCCGTGTATTAATATTTAAAATAAATATCTTAAATTTATTTAGTGTGTAACAATATATTTAAAATTAATATTTTTAAACTTATTTTCAAAATATAATTTTCAACCCATTGATTAAACGATTAAAAATATTTCAAATATTCTATATTTGAATTTTAATGAAAAAAGTGTTGGTGTAATTTTTATTCTAACAAGGAGAACCATATATTTTGAGATTCAAAATATTTATTTTATTTCCAGTTATTAAATTTCGTATGTTTACAATTAATATAAACTTCTATTGTTTATAATTTCTAGCAAGGATGATAAAAATCATGATTTTCATTTAGAAATACATTTTTTTAAATTAAAAAAAATAGTAGATAAAATGCATAACAGTTTCTGTTTATAATTTAAAAAAAAATTAACCAATTTTGTACTCTGAAAAATTATTACACACGAGACAAATATAAAAAGAATACAGGAAAATGTTAAAAATATTTATCTTACTTTAAATTTCTAATAAAAATAATAAATGCAGGGATCACAGTATGAATCTTCTTATGAAGATTTTAACTAAGAGTCAAATCATTACATTTCAACTTAGTCAATTTAAAGACTTTAAAAAATTGCTGTGAATAAGGTTTTCAAAGTATTAGAAAATCGGCACTTTTACGCTCTTCTTTAAACAAGGTTTTCTTTATTTATTTGATTATTACAGTTACTTTTATTACTTAAAATTAAAGATTCGAAGAATTTTTAACATTGTAGTATAATTTAAATTAAATTTTTTCATATTCTAATCAATTGTAATCTATAATAAAAATGTGCATAAAAATGAGATTTTTCTAAACCTTCAAAGGTAAAAAATTAACTTTTGATTAATCTATAAAATATTTATTTAAGATAATGTCAGAAATAAGTTGCTAAAACATTAGACTCTAATATATTACAAAATAAAATTTTTTAAAAAATAGGGTGCGTCCGACTTACTTGAAATATAATGGTTTTACCTCTAATAAAAAAAAACCAGTAAAAATTAGAATTTAATTTTATTTGTGCTATTTGTACTTTTAATCAGTAAAAGTTAAGATAAATTATGAAATTTATATAAATAAATATTAGGTTGATCAAAATGTTAATTAATTAAAAGTTAGATCTTTTAAATTTTGGATCAATTAAATTTAAACTTGATTAACATTGCAATATTTTGAGCTATTAATATTTTGATAGATTAAAATTTAGATTAATTAAATTTTAGTAAAAATTAAATCTTTGGAAAATTAAAGTATACATTTATAAAGCATGTAAAAGATGCGAAATGAACAAAATAGATTAAATATAAATAGTAAGAAGGAAATTCCCTTCCGTGTAAGTATGTATGTGAGAGAAAAAATTCAATCCATGGAAGGTCGTAAAAGACATAAAACACGTAGAATAGGTTTTAATGTATTTATTAGGTCAATTGCGACGTTTCGATGACTATTTGCGTCATCCTCATCAGGCTAGTTTTTGAAAAAACAGAAATACACCAAGGTTTAAAAGTAACACTATCACTTAATAAAAAAATAAATTACAAATATTAAAAATTACCTGATTTAAAGTTCAACATTACATGGTTCAAAAATAAAATTAAAAATAAATTTTTATTATTCTTATTATTTAAATAAATTTAAAATCGTCATGAAGGTAAAAGCATCTTGTCAAGACTGACTTTAAAACTGATTGAGTAAATTAGACAATATTTTGGTAAATAGAAGTCATTGAACTTTAATATAAACAGAGAGACACGACGAATAGAAAGAGAAATCAATTCTGAAAATACTCGTTTTTTATAATCACTTTCCCTGTCAAGAATAGTCGCATTATTCCAATCAAACTCATGATTAAATTCAGATTGATGTGCGAAGAATACAGAATCAACATTCTTGCTATTACCCCTATGTTCGCCAGTACGTTTTTTGTTAATGAAAGAAAGGGGATAGTCATTATTTTTTAAAATTTGTGTCACTTTTAAAAGGTTATTTTTATGAAAAGAACTTTAAGAAAGTAAAATGGCTCTGTCGACAAGGTTATAAACTATATTGACTTTTTGTTGTAGTGGATGATTTGAAAAGTAATTGATCACTCTGCCAGAAGCAATTGGTTTCTGATACCAATTGTTAATAATCTTATTATCTTTTATCATAAGAGTAATGTCCAAAAAATTAATTTGTTCATTTTCTTGAAGTTCATAAGTAAATTGCAATTTTTTATTGTAGGAATTAAAAACATTAATAACAAGATCAATGTAATCTTTGTGAATGCATAAAATAATATCGTCAACATATCTTAAAAAGAATAAAGGAATAATTATTATTTTTTTATTAAGTGATAGTGTTACTTTTAAACCTTGGTGTATTTCTGTTTTTTCAAAAACTAGCCTGATGAAGATGACGCAAATAGTCATCGAAACGTCGCAATTGACCTAATAAATACATTAAAACCTATTCTACGTGTTTTATGTATTTTACGACCTTCCATGGATTGAATTTTTTCTCTCACAGATTAAGTATAAGATAAATTAACAAAATAGATGAAATAATTGAGTAAAAAATATGAAAAATTGACGGTCTCTGTCTGTGACCACTGGAAATATATGTTTCATTAAGTTGCAAAAAATATATACATATAATAATATGCATAAAATTTGTTTTCAATTAAACAGTGCTCCAAAATATACTACGTACCGAAATGAAAATCATATATAAAACAGTTTATGTTTTGACACTGCTGGGCACTAGAAAGTCTGCGCATCTTCGACGCGCATCGGTTTCGAAGTCTGCGACTTGGTCGACTAATTCTTATAACCGTGTTTTCGATTCTCTATTTCTAAATTCTAATACACAAGTAATTTAAAATTACGTTAACATCGTTTTAAAATCTATAACAGTTTTTTCTAGAGTTTAGAAAACTGTTTATGGCAATAAGATTCCTTAACATTATTCAATAGTCGCAGAGATATTAAATAACTTTTTCTAAATATTATATCCTTGTGCATTAAAATTTGGATTTCGTTGATAACTTTATAGAAATCTTACGAAAATATATGACATAAATTTTATGTCATACATACGTGACGTTTTTTCGCGACGTCATGAAAATTACGTCAGAGAATTTATGTCACAGAAAAAATGTCATAGAAATAATGTCACAGGAAAAAAATTCATAGAATGATGAAATCAATTCTTATTTAAAGTGTGTGCCCTTTGCGGCAAACATTTTTTGAAAGCAATAAAAATATTTTTTTCTATAATGATTTTTCTATAAAATAATTGTATTCAATAATGATTTTTCTAATAATGATTTTTAGATTTAGAGAAGTTGAAAAACTTAAAAATTATATCATTCAAAAGTTTTGACTTTTATGAATTATTATTTTTTTTTTTTACATTTAAAATATTTAATTTCATAATAACAAATAAATTTATACTTACTGTTTACACCATTAAAAATTGGTTTTTTTTTCAAATTCTGCCATTTAATAATAAAAAAAATTTTAAACCAAAAGCAACAACATTTTCAATAAATTTAATATTAACTCAATTACTGTTATGACATTTAAAAGCCATCTCAAGTTATTTAGCGCAGCTGCAAAAATACAATAGAAATTCACAGAGGGGGTATCAAATTGTGTGAGTAAAAATGTATGTGACCAAAAAATAAGGATAAGTGCGACTTAACAGACGGATACTTAAAGGACTTTGACTATACTTTAAAATTAAAGTTTGGAAACGTAAATTTTCTACAAAAAATAAAAAGTAATCTATTATTTGAATTGGGTCAGGCATATATAAATTAATAAAAAAAATCTTAAAAATCAAGGAGATTTTGGTGGTAACCACCGTGCTACAGAGGGTTAAAAAATAAAAAGACTTTTACAGTTAAATAACAGTAATATGAAAATCAAATAACTTGAATGATTCATTTGAAAACCATCAAATTTAAATATAACTGTAATCTAGAAAATACCAAAATTGAATAAAAATGTAGAAGAGTGAAAACCATTTTTTGCAATTATCGAAACTTATAATTGGTTATCTATAAATTATCTAAAATTACAAAAATCTAATATAATAGAATTTATAAATTTTATCAAATACAGAAGCAAAAACATAGGGGGTGAAAAGAAAAAGGGAATTATCAGAAATTAATAGAATTCATGGAGATTTTTCTTTTGTAACGAAATTAATATGTATTGAATGTTTTAATTACTTAGGTTCCTCTAAGAGGAAACAAATCTTAAGTGTACACAAAATGAACATAATTTTCAGCTATTTAAAGCCCTTTTGCATTTATTCAAGGAGACTTTCAAGTGATTACAGAAGTTACAAAAGAAAGTAGATTTCTGCAATAAAACATTAAACATTAACACCGTACGAAAACCATAAAATAAATTATTATTATTAAAATTATGAAGATTATTAAAGCTGAGATTACAAAATTAAATAAACGTGCTTAAGAAGTCTAGACCTATATTTCGATATCTTGCTCATTACTAAATAAAAACTTATCGACTTTTTACAAAAAAATAACAATTATTTATAAACTGCATAATTCGTTTTATTTTCTGCAATAACAATATTTTGTCACATAAATTTTATAATAATTTATACCCTGTAAATAAGGATTTATTAGAACTCCATGTTTTGTAATTGGAACTTGGAAAGTTCTAATTATAGAATTGCTTATTTTGTTGATTAGAACTGAAGTTCTAATTAATCGGGACATATTTCCTGCAAAAAATGAGAGAAAGGGCATTCTAAATAGCACAAAAGTATATTATGCACTACTATTTATAAATAACGAACACTAGTATCACATTAGATCACATATTTTCATAGAAAAAGAAAAGTTAAATGATATAACTGATTCCCCAAGATTTCACGGTGTCGACGGTATTCACGGTGGTCCGGAAGGCAATTTAAATGGACCAAAAATGTAGAGAAAATCGGCTAACGCAGTTTCATTTCATATATAAAAACAAAACAAAATCAGTTGAATTTACATCTTAAATAGATCATTTACGCGTTTTAGAGCATTTTGAAAATTTCGATTTACAAAAACCTTGAAATCGTTGATTTCAAGTTGCCCCCTGCCAAATTTGGTTTGAACGGAAAAAGTTGTACTTTAGCTTAAAATGTAGGTTATTATGTTTAGTTTTAAGTGCAAAATGGCACCTTTTAAAATTGCAAATGGCGGATCCAATATGGCGGTCGATTAAAATTTTTTTTAAAAAAAATAACCAAATACGCTTGAAAAATTTTACTTTGTGATTTTTTAGGTTATTAAATACAAATTTGACGTTAGATTTTCAAAATCTAAGATATCATATTGTTAAAAAGAGTTAACAACGTCTTAAACTCGCCCCAAAGAAAATAATCGACATTATTTGTGACGCGTTCTGAAGAAAGGGATCTAAGAAGCAAAAAACCGTTTTTCGGTTCATGGATGTTTTAATTTTATTAAATGTTCCTTTTTCATTATCTAAAGTCAGGAAAATTTTTTATTGAATATTTTTAAAGTTATAACAGTTCAAATCTCTCGATTTGTACAGATTACCACACTGTAAACACAGGTGTCTTACAAGTGTCTAATTTTAAGACATAAGACGTTTAGAAAGCGTCTTACAGGCATTTTTAAGACACTATCTCAATGGTTTAAAATTAAGACACCTCAAAATATCTTAAAAGTGAGGACAAAATAAGACACTTGTTTTTAGAGTGCATGCGCGCTCGACTTTTGTTTTCGCTCTCCTGTAAAATAACCAATTTGCTTCTTAGGTCCCTTTCTTCAGAACGCGTCACATTTTTTAAAGTTTATCCCATGTCACAATGTTATTGTCCTTAATGCATGGAAGTCACCTCAGTAGGTTCTTCTTAATTTCATGGATTTAGAATAAACAATTTTTTTGTGTGAACTGAAAGTTCATTTCACATTTAATTTCGATTATTTTCCTTTGGAGTGACTTTTGGGGGTTGTTCTTTCTTGTTATCATCTACTATGATCAAGCAGTAATTTTTATCAAAATTAAATTGGATTATTTTCTTTGGGGTAACTTTTGGGGGGTTACTATCCCTTGTTATCACCTTGAATAATTAACGAGTGTCCTCTTATGTAACTTCTATAGATTTGGAACCTGAACTAAATTTTTTTTGTAGAGCAATAATTTTTTTCAAAATGAATTTCGATTATTTTCGTTGGAGCGAGTTTAAGTCGTTGTTAATAACTCTTTTTAAAATTATGCTATCTTAGGTTTTGAAAATATAACGTCAAATTTATATTTAATAACCTAAAAAATTACGAAGTAAAAATTTTTCAAGCGGATTTGGTTATTTTTTTAAAAAAAAAAATTTAATCGACCGCCATATTGGATTCTCTATTTGCAATTTCAAAAGGTGCCACTTTTCACTTAAAACTAAACATAATAACCTATATTTTAAGCTAAAGTAGAAATTTTTCCGTTAAAACCAAATTTGGCAGGAGGCAATTTGAAATCAACAATTTCAAGGTTTTTGTAAATCAAAATTTTTAAAATGCTCTAAAACGCGTAAATGATCTAATCAAGATGTAAGTTCAACTGATTTTGTTTTGTTTTTATGTATAAAATGAAACTGCGTTATCCTATTTTCTCTACATTTTCGGTCCATTTAAATTGCCTTCCGGACCACCGTGTATTGTCAGCTGATAGACGCCACTGGATTTTGACAGGAAAAGATTACGAGTGCTAGTCACATGCTTATTATTAGGTTTCTAAAATGTATTCAACTTTCGTTTAGTATTTCTTTCATAGTCATAGAAGAACTCTGTGACTTTGCAAAATCGTCGCCTATATTCAAGATTCTACAACTAATCGAGCAATATTTAGACAACTTATTTTTTCCGTGTAGTAAATAGTAATTTATTAATTTCACAAAAGAAACGGAATCTGAGGAATGAATATTTCTAAAGTTATTAATTTGTTAACTAAGATTGTTTAATCAATTTGAAAATTGTTGATTATTATTAAATATGAATTATTTAACAATACTTTTGATAAGTTTCGTGTGTATTTATATAAGTAGGTATATAACGTTTCTGACATCGAAGGACCTTGAAGTCACTTTCTCAAAAACAATTTTTTTCAATTTTTAAATGTTATTAACATTTATTTCAGTTAATAAAAAAAAACTTAATTTTTAGCAGTTGAGAGTTGTAGGACAAACATTCTCGAGTATTTTAAAAAAAAGAAAGTTAAAATCGGATCATTTTTGAGTTGTCAGCAGATTTTTGTCCAAAAATAGTGCTTTTGGTGAGAATGAGTATAAAAAAAAGGGAATTCTAAAAATTTGTATATCGATAGGAAAAAACCTTAGCTTTCGTTTGCAATATTTTATTTTAAAATTAAACGTATCGATTTTGGTGAAAATAGCAAATTAAATATTAATTATAAAAATAAAATCGGGGAAGTACGAGTTACACCCGTACTAAAACCAAGGGTTCCGTACAATTATTGTTAAATATTGTTGAAACAAAAAGTGTCGTCAAGTGGGGCTATTTTGTGCGCCGTGGGGCTATTTTGTGTACGCAAGGTTTTTAATGAATAAAATCTTTATATTCAGTTGTTTAGATTTGCTACTTGGTATAAACATTTTCTGATAACTAAACTATAGAGAGTACTAAATGAATTTACTCAATTCTTTATCAGAAATCAGAAAAAAAATCGTAAAAGTTGTAAAAATCAAGCTGAAAATTTTCAAAGTTCTCAAAATTCTGTTCAGATCTCCGGAAATTTAAAAGTGTTTCTAAAGGTATTAATAATACTTGTTGACAATTTAGTTGTGATGATGTATACGTGATGCGCTAACTTTTTATTGCATATTTTAAGAAAAAAGGGTAAAAAACTGAAAAACCAGGATTTGGTGGGTTATTTTGTGCATTCTTTAAAATAAACTTTTTTTCAATAATTTGTTTTGTAGTTAGTAAAAATTACTTTAGAATTTCGTTTTAAAACATTTTTGTCTCAGTTTTGTTATAAGACAAGAAATAAGCATAAAATCTCTGTTTTACACATGGTCCCTTAAAAACCTCAGAAAAGTAACATTAATAATTACATGCTTTTCAAGTTAGCATTGAAAATTTTTCTCTTAAAATAACTCAAAAAGTGTAATAGAAGTTATTTTAAGTAAAATGTTCTTAAAGAAATAACTTTTTTTGTAAATCTACATTTTTGTGAAGTATTAGTGTTTTACATTCAAATTAGTTAAACAATTTCTAGAAAAAAAAATATTTCTGGCTTTGTTTTCCTTTATTGTACACAGTTACAATTTTTGTGTTAAATTTAACACAAAGAATATGTGGACCGTTTTTTACACAAAATTTTTAACTGTGCACTCTAGACTATCTAGAAATAATACTTCATGCAGCAAAAGCGTTAAAAAAAATTTTTTACACAACTTTATAAATAAGCAAACTTTGATTCACAAAATAGCCACACCATGGGGTTTATTTTGTGCACAACTTTGAGTTTCTATAACTCAGACTAAAATTTTTTTCTTGTCGGCTTACTCATAGGACACCTTTAGAAAGATGTCTACAACATAACTGAATAGATAAATTTTTTTTTTTCCAAATTCTGAATTTTAATAAAGCATAGAGTGGAAAAAGAGCGGTTTTGTGCACAAAATAGCCCCACTTGACGGTATAAAATTTTTTAAAATACTAATTGTAATTTTCAATTATTTCAAAAAGAACTTTTATAATTTTTACCATTTTGTGGAATAAAATATGTATTTGTGTACGCTGCACAAAAATGTGTTACTAATATAAATAATAGTTCAAATATAATAAGTAAATATTCTTATTTACCTTTTATCCCACTTTCCAATCTTGATACAGAGTTTTTCTAATTTTGTCCAATAAAGTCGTTAAATTGATGTTTAATAATTAAACGATTGTATTTTGGTAAACTACGAACTAGTCAGATTAATTTATGTAATATTATATTCGGCAGCGTACACAAATACATATTTATTTCCACAAAATGGTAAAAATTATAAAATTTCTTTCTGAAATAATTGAAAATTACAATTAGTAATTTAAAAAATTTTATACACTTTTTGTTTCAACAATATTTAACAATATTTAACAATAATTGTACGGAACCCTTGGTTTTAGTACGGGTGTAACTCGTACTTGCCCGATTTTATTCATGCATTTTTGCAAAAAAAATCTTGATATTTCCTTGACTGCGGTATGAGCATCAACTCTAATCATGTTCTCTATAATTTTTGTGTAATCTAAACGTGAAAATATATTTGTGTACCAAATTTAAATTCTCTAATTCTAATTTTTTAAAGGGGGATGGGAGATATGATCATTTTTAACCATTTCTTTAAGAGGTGGTTATTTGCTTGAAAACAATATGATAACAGCCTGCAACAAAGTTATCAACCTTTGTTCTGTAATCTACAAATAAAACTATATGTTTGTTACATCCCAGTAACCATATTAGACAATTTTTCAATTTTGACATTAAATACAAATTTAACATTCTCAGTTGCTTACTAAGAGGTTCAAAACACAAATTCGCGGAATACTTTTAATATGTTTTAACAGCTGCAAAAGAAAGACAAAATGTTTCTTAATCAAAAAATGCAAACGCAAATGAGAATTTTAAACTGTTTTAAGTCCCAAGAGTTGGAATTCTAACAGTGCTTTCGTTGATTTGCTGACTATAGGAATGAGATCATGGTTTTATAAATCAAATGAAAATCCCATAACATTGGAAGCATAGGTGTGATCATAAGTTTAATAAGTAATCTCATATTACAGTTCATCAGTTACAAAGAATGTACGTGACTTTTTTCAATAATCACACGTGTGCTTCCTATTTAAATAAGCAAACCAAATTATAACAAATATCTGTAAGAATATCTCAACTAAGAAATTGCAAGATAATAAAACAAAATCAGGGAAAACGATGTGAACATAAAATTTAGCAATCTCAGATGCACGTGTGACCACACGTGCAATAATTAAAACTTCATCAATTTTTACCACTTACTACCCAAATCTTAGACACGCCTGCTCTCAGGAAAGGGTAAAAATCGTCTTTAAATACAAGCGGCGATTAAAGTAAGATGTCAATTGTTCTGTGCTAACTTTGTGTTCACATCGAACCGGCCCTTCGGTAGTCAAAAGTCTTTTCTTCACGTAAGACTTGCATTTCTGACAGTATACGTGGAAATCGCCTGAGTTGTGAGCCGGGTTTTATTGTAAATTTTATAAGTCTTGCAATTTTAAACAGTATTTAAACGTCATCGCTTGAGTTGTGAGCCGGATTAAAAGATTAGATTTACCGTCATAATAATTATGTATTTCTTTCAACGAAAAAGACTATAAGACATTAAAGTTTCAAGAAATGCAGTATAACTAAAGTGGCGTGACAATAAAGTGATTTCACCCTTAAGTCTGCACCATTTCAGTACCTTTTCAAGTACTTCATTGTCAACGGCGAGATACTACTATTATCTTCTTGCCCTCCGATTATTGGAGGTAGTTGTAAGTAAATCTAAAATTTATTATTCCAATTTGGATTGAATAACTGTAGAGGTGTCACTGTCAAATGCGAATGTTTATAAAAGTCTATTAAGTTCCAATTGCACTTTCACAAGTAAGAAAAGTACTTGTCTGAATTACCTTATGTCAAATCGAAAGTGGTTACTTTATGTATTATCTTGTATGACATTATATAATATTCTCTCACTGAATTATAATAAACAATATTATTGACAATCCTGCCTATTTAATTGATCAATAACGCTTCCTGTAGGAACAGAAACACAACGAATCCACAAAAATAGAAATAAACGTCAGACTTTACCAACCTGACATAATCAGCTAAATATTCTCTACTAAATTTATCTTTTATTTAATTAGAAATAAATTATCGCCTTGACCTGGGACGCAACATGTTCATACAAAATTATAACACTCTATGTCATATAATTTTGTTGATTAGCGCCAAGGAATGGCATTTTAAATGCATTTTAACTAAAAAATGACCGTATCTTCCCCCTTATCTGTCTAACTATTTGACTTAGAGAGCTAAAATTTGATATGCACATGTATTTTCAGGTGCAGATTATATAAAAATTATAGAGAAGGTGATGGTCATAGTGCTATCAAAGTAATAATGATAGATTGGCTAATATGCATAAGAAATGCCCAAAAATCTTTTTACTTCCTTGACAACGCTATGACCAAGCCCTATAATCATGTTCTCTATAATTTTTCTGTAATCTACACGTGAAAATATATTTGTATACCAAATTTGAACTTTCTAAGATCAATAGGTTGGAAGTTAAGTGGGTGGAGCTATGGAAATTTTCATCATTTCTTAAAAAAAGTCCTAATTTTTTGCTAAAACCACTATGATAACAGCCTGTAACAAAGTTCTCTTTAGTCTTTCTGTAATCTACACGTCAAACTACATATGTGTACCAAATTTCAGCACGCTAAATACAATAGTTTGTTAGATAGAGTGGAAGAATCATCAGTTTTTATTGCACTTTTTATAAAAAATGGACCATTTCCCTCCCCTGATCTTCCAAACTATTTAACTTAGAGGGCTCAAATTTGGTACACAAATGTCTTGTTATGTGTAGATTACAGGAAAATTATAGAGAAGGTAGTGGCCATAGCGGTATCAAGGATATAGCAAGAGCTTTCAGCACAAGTACTTTAAAAACGCTCAAAAATCTTGTTATTTCCTTGACAACACTATGACCAATCCTTCCAATCACGTTCTCTATAATTTTCCTGTAATCTACACGTGAAAATACATATGTGTACCAAATTTGAGCTTTCTAAGTAAAATAGTTTGACGTCTAGGGGGGGGGGGGGGGATACGATTTTTGTCTACGGACGCACGAATCTCGTCATAAGGGTTCCGTTTGTACACTTTGTGTACGGAACCCTAATTAGGGTCAAATTTTTAAAATATTAAAAAATTAAATTTACCAATGAAAAGAGCATTAAAAAACCTTTAAAAATCATATTCGAAGAAATTTTTTTCATTACCCGCAAAGACAGAGAAAATTAAGTAAGAAGATAAGACGGTATTAAGCAAACTTGACAAAATTTACCCCCCTCTACCCCCTTCAATTTTTCAAAAAAAAAACAAAATTTTTTTTGTGGTTTTATTACCACTAGATAGGACAATAAATTTCCCAAGTTTCAATTTTGTTGAAAGAAATTAATTTTGAGCTTGGCACATTACACGTAAAATGACTCATATTTAAGTTTTAATGTAAATAGAGGTGTCAAGTTACTTCTTAATATATAAACAATTTTTTTAGATACAGAGGGTAAAGAATTTAAAGACTATATAAGTTAATCAAAAGGAAGAATTTAATATTTGGATAAAAGCACTTTTGACTCAAATTGCTGAATTAAAACGTGTAGTGGAGGATTATACTCTCATTCGTGATTTATCAGAGGCTTTTAAAAATTTAAAAATCTAATAAAAAAGAATTTAAACAAGTGATTTTGTGTAACTCAAGAAACTTAAAATAAATGGATTTTGAAAAACTTAATAAAACTTCATCTGCTCAAGATTTTCTACCAACTAAGAAGCTAGGAATATTTGGAATTAAATAAAGTTCTCAAAGTCACAGACGTGAGAGAAATAACAACGATAAAATTTGGTCCCAAAGTTATTATTTAAATTGAAGAAAGCTATATAGTGTTTTAAAAGTGATACAACCTTAGGAAGAAGAAGAAGAAGAAGATGTCTCTTATTCCACATAATCAATTAATTTTTGCTAAACTATTCAATTCAAGTGCGTGTTTAACAAAACAAATTGTTGTTGGTGTTGATTTGAGTGATGAAGGAAAGTTTTGTGTAAAAATTAATTTCATGAGTAGTAGGGGAGAGTCGCCAGTTGTGAGACGGCTCCAGTTGTGAGACAGTCGATTTTTTTTAACACGCAATATAAAAAAGCCGATTGGTTTACATAAAAACATTTATTTTTATACAACCAAACTTTTGCGTGTACACCGAAGCGGATATATGTATTGTTTGTGTAAGATGCCAACACTGTGTGTGAAAATCGACTAAAAAACTTTTTTTCAATATGTGCAAAGTACTTTTTTTTCAAGTTAATTAATTGGAAAAGGTAAATGTTATGCATTTTTATTTAATATTTTCCATATATTTTGTGATGCAATATTGCATTGTTCCAATCTACGGTTGAAAAATTTTTTTTTCCTTTTTCAAAATAGCGCTAAATTTTGGTTGTGAGACACAGCAAGTCACCAGTTGTGAGACGGTGGCGCTGCCCATCTGGGATAGCCTATAATTTTTGTTAAGCAGCATAAAACGCTCTGTTCAGTTTATTTCGTTACGTACATATGACAGCATGACAATTATTTGAAATGTGCCAACATGCGCACAAGTTATTTTACTTGCGTACATTACGACATCGATTACAATGAAGAAAACTGATAGTCATATTTTAATGAATAAACATTAATATTTAGTACATAATAATTTATATTATTAATATATTTCATTATTTATGATAAACATTATGTTTTTTGCCAAAATTTTTAAATTTCAGCTTTTTTTTGTAAATCTCTCACAACTGGGCACCTTTTTTTTTTGACAAAAAAGATGTGTTCGGAAAATTAATCATAAAATTTTTCGAGTTCATCTGAACACTACACTTTCTATGAATAAAAGTTGCGTATTTAAGTTACTTTTTGAACGGTGTTTTTGATTTACAATTTCGTCTACATATTTCCAATTTATAGGCCAAAAATAAAACCCGTCTCATAACTAGCAACTCTCGCCTACACCGAGAACATGCATTTCTTTACTACCTGCTTAGTGGAGACAATTTCAAAGTTATTTTAAATTTTGTCAATTATATTTTAATGGTCAATATGTGCTATTAAAAAGAGATAGATATATCGATTTTAAAGATTTTAGTTTACAATTTTTAATACCACACAATGATTATTTGATAAGACATGAATACATCAAAGGGATAGAAGCAAGCAACCAAACATATTATTATAACACAGATCAAAGCCTTTAAATTACTATACGTTGAGTATAAATTAATACTATATTCTTTCATAATATTCTGAAAATTGATGTTATCAAATTCCTTTGCTCTGTGCGCTTATAAATTTTTAGGTACACGTTTACCCACAAGAATAGACTTCATTGCAGAAGTAACATCTTCTGCCTTCTTGGATTTCACAGAAACCTCTCAAGCAAATTTTGAAAACATCAATAACACAGCCCCACAAAAAAGTAGTCTGTACAACAAACCAGACTACACTTTTCCTACCTATTTTGACCTCCTGAGCACGAATTTGAGTTTTAGAAAAACGTTTATAAGACAGTTTTTTTTTAAATTGCAAAAAACGATTTTTTAATTGCAAAATTCCAAAAAATGAAAATTTTTTTCCCCAGGAACTAGGCAGTACATTTCAAATGTATTTTAGTATTCTAAGCACAAATTTAATGTTAAAAAAGCAACACTAGTAATAATTTTGTTGTTATTTACAAAAAATGAATTGATTATTGCAAAATTAGTAAACATTTAATGGACGTTCTTTTTCAAACGGAACAAAAAGCTCAATTCGAAATTCCTGTCAATGAATTTTAATGATCCTAGGCTTAAAATGTTTGTTATCAATTGCTCTTTAAATACCCGTTGTGCCTTTTTGAAATTTTTAAAATGGCGGCTCAATAGGCGGCTGGAAACCAGTAGAAAATAGAAAGATAGCATTAATAAACATGTTAAAAAAATTGACTTTAGAAACAATTGGCTGATGGCTTAAATTGTTGGTAACTGACGTCCCTAAAAAGTTATCATGCTTGGTTGGCGAAATCCAAAATGATGGATTTAATATGGCGGTCGAGATAATTAATTTTAAAAAAATTGTCAGATGCAAGGGAAATATAAAACACGGAGGTTTTTGGGGTCGCTGATTACGAATATGATGTGAGAGTTTAAAAATTCAAAATGGCGGATCCAATATGGCGGTCCAATTTTTAAAAAATAAGCGGATTCAATTGAAAGTTTTCATTTGTGGGTTTTTGAAGTCACTATTTACGAAAATAATATCAACCAAAGTGATACAGTCCGCAACTTTCAGCGAACTAGATTCTGCGAAAAGTTTGCGGATTACGAATATAATGTCAGTATTTCTAAAGGCGCTTTTATACCTCTTCCTGTAACTTTACTTTTCTCTCCTTCTACCACACAGCAGTGGCATAGTAACATACAGTAACAACTATGTAACATACCTCTGGTATGTTACGTACACAACCCTGGTTTTTGGTCCGTTTTTGGTCCGTTTAAAATAACATAAAAATTCTATTAATTTCAATATAATGTAAAAAATGGTCTACACATTATTATTAAAGTTAAATTAGTTTTATTATATTTAATGAAAAAGAATCAAAATTCTTTATCAACGTATAAGTTTAAAAAAATTATTATTTCGCGTTAAATGTATTTCTTATAGTACCTACTTTAAAAAAGACCCATAAATGAAAATAAAATAATTTTTAGAAAAGTGCTTTAAAATTATATTTTAATAATTAAATGGATATTATTCCTTCAACATTTCTAAAAATAAGTAGAGTTATTTGGTTTAACAACAAGTATTGATTTTTCACGATTTTAAAGTAAATCTACAAAAACATTTTTCTACTATAAAAATATATTTTAAGTGATAAACTTTTTGGGCTTTGAGTTATTTTCTTGATCTCCTCATCAAGTTATGGTTCTTCCCTCAAAATTATAAAAATACATTATTTTGATAAATGCATTTGAGAAAACAAGAGTCAGTACCTACATTAAACATATCTTGTTTAATATAAAATAGATTGTTCTGTTTTATATTTTTTTAATTTAATTAATTAAAATAATAAAATACTTTTCAAAATTTATTACGAACATAAAAGTTTGCGAGTTTATAAAAAAGCATTTAATTTACTAAAAATTATTATATAAAAATAACCTAAATTTACATTAACTACAAGTGTAAATAAATTTAAGGTAATAAATAAATTCACAAAACAAATTTTTTGACTGAAATCCATTGTATTATGTAATAAAAAAATAATTCTTTATATTTTTGTGGTTATTTAAATTTAATTAATAAAAGTAAAAGTAAAATAATTACACAAATGTGACAAAAAGTTTTAGATATAAAGAATTATTTAAACTGAATTATAGCAATATCATTTACTAAAAGAAATAAAATAAGAATAATTTAAATAAATTATATTTCTACCACACATGCACGAAAACCTCGCGTTTTCGTTCGTACTTCATTCGACGCTTATTGATACTATGAGAGAGACCGCAGCAAATTTGAATATGGTGAGACCCCCTTCAAGGGGCAACTGAGTAAAGCGTAATGCGTGGATGGACGAGGATTGTAGAATGGCTAAAAAATGTGTATCAGAATCATTAAAAGATTGTAAAAAAAGCGGGTTCTCCCCAAAAACAAAAGAAACTTATATTATTGAAAAGAGAAATTTGCACAGCCTTATCCTATAAAAGAAACGAGTACTAAAGGTCAGCGTTAAACGGAAAAGCGTTAAACAGATAACGAAAAAGGATATTTTATACCTGGTTTCTTGGTTAGGGAGAGAAGGTATTTCTTTAAAGTTTACGGAAAAGGAAACTCTCGGCTCATTATACAAATTCTCTGAAATTTAAAATTTATTTCTTAATACAAACAATAGACTACCTGCAGAGTGTCATTATCCTTCGAGCAAACCCTTGTATAATGAGGGCTAATGGCTTTAGGAAAAGAGATAAATTTTCGAGTATTATTGAAAAGAGAGAAATTAAATTAAATTCTAAAATTTTACATCATTATTCAAATATACTTTAAATTTAAAATTTTCTTTCTAAATACGAACAATAGACAAAATAAGCTCATCGGTTTTCGAGTCACCTCTTGCATAATGAGTTTATAATTGGTTTTGGAAAAATTTTCAAGCTCTAACAATAATAACGAAAAGAGAGATAAATACATTAGTTCGTGGTATAGAAGTGCATGGTAGTGAAAGTTATTAATGAATAAAACTTGAGTGTGTATAATGTGGAAGTGAAGAATGCTTATGATAGTGTATTTTTTATTATTTGTTTATAACAGAAATGTGTTTAATGTGAAAGTGTATAATATTAATATGCTTTGTTTATTAAGAGTTTGTGTTGTATAGTTCTTAATACTCTGAACGAAAAGTGTTTATTAAAGAAATTAACTGTAAGTGTTCAATAATAAATAATAAAGTGACTCTTAAAAAGTGATAATGATTCAACTGAAAGTGTGCAAAATGTGTTGACTAAAGAAACAATGTTTAAAAAGTGTTCAAATTTTATATTTTCTTCTTATTTTCAATAAAGTGTTAGTGTTATGAAATGTTAAAAATGTCCATAAAATGTAATTGTGATTTCATTGGAGAAGTGATTGATAACTGTTCAATAAATACATTTATTGTGATTGTTTAATAAATAATAAAGTGATTATAATGCTTCTAAACATTATAATTCGTCGTTATAGTCGTTAAAGTGTAAAATAAGTTTTAATAATATAATTATATAAAAGAAGTGGAGATAAAGATATGAGATAATAACATGAGAGTATGATATGCGATAAACAGATGAGACAATGAGAAAAATGAGGTAAAAATATGAGACAATAGCATGAGACAATGAGATGAGATAAACATGTGAAACAATGAGAGAGATCAGGTAAAAAGATGAGATAATGATATGAGATAAATAGATATAAGATAAACATATGAGATACAGAAACAAAAAAACATTAAGGCTTGAAATATAAAGATACTTTGATGACATGTAGGATAAAGAGGTCAATATGGAGTTAGATCGTGAGTCATAAAAAATTCATTTTTTGTTAGTTTTTTTTAAGTTTTTTTTGAATAATGAGATCTCAGTTAAAGAAGAGATACTTTAGTTTAAATGATAAAGAAAGGATATTATTCGTAATTGGGAAATGCTAAATGACAATCACATGTATAAGTTTCAGCAATTATTGGAACTTGCATCAGGTGGTAGTTTCCAAAAACAAATTACAGGATATTCAGAAATGTTAGATAAAATAAAAGCAATTAATAAAAATAAATCACATGTTCAAATATTGTTTAGTGGAAATCGACTTTTGGGTCACTGGATTTGCACTTACTATAATGGAAATGAACTTTTTGTTTTTAATAGTCTTCATGAAGGTTATTTAAATGAAGATTAAAGAGAATATTTATGCAAGTCATATCTATTTAAACCTAATGTAGTTTTTTTAAGAGTACAACAGCCAAATTTTGTTGATTGTGGTGTATACGCCATTGCGTTTGCTGTTTCTTTATATTTTAATATTAATCCTAAAAATGTTGTATATAATCATGCTTTAGTGAAAACTCAATTGTACATGATGTTTGAAAAAACTGTGTCATCTCATTTTCGGATAATTTTACAAAATTGTATAAACTTGGAATTGGCAATATCGAATAAATAAACAACAATAATTTACATGTGAGGAATGTAAATGATGCGACACAGAAGAGAAAATTAGATTATCAAACTAATGACGGCTTTACAGAAATAAAAGGAGATAGTAGTAGTCCTTCACAACATACAAAAATAGGACAGATAAAAGTTGTTAATATTCCTGACTAAGAAACTAGAAAAAGCAGTACCAAATATGTAAAAATGTATTGTAAAAGACCTAAGTTGAAAGGAGAGATGGGAAAGAGAGACAATTAACAAATATGGAAAGTGTAAATAGTGACAGAATATAAATGTTTGTAAGAAAAAAATGTGGAAAATGCGTCAAATTCTATTTAAGTAGTAAAAGAAGGTAATAATTAAAAAATATTAGAAACAATAGTAGTAAGAAGATATGTTTGAGCAATGCTAATGAGAAAAGTAGAAAAACTAGAGCAGAATATCAGAAAGAATATAGTGAAATGATGAAATTAAAACGAAAAAGAATTGACAACAAAGAAACAGAAATATCAGTTATGGAAGATGTATGTTTAAGTAGTGAAACAGATTTAAATTTTTCTAAAAAAACACATAGATAGTGCTGTTAAAGGAGGAAAGAGAGATAATAATTCTGACCAATTAATAATTTTTAGCGATTGTAATGAGACAAGTAAAAAACGTCTTTGAGAATATCAAAAAATGTTGAAAGTCAGTTAAAGTATCTTAAAGAAGTACGAGAAGATGATAAGAATGAGAAATTACAAAGAAAAGTGAACCAGAAAAAAATTGTTAACACCTCTAAACAGATAATTAAAAAGAAGTAGAGCAGAATATAAAAAAGGCTATCCTCAAAGATTCAAATTGAAACAGAATATGTGCTATTATAAGGATGAAAATAATGAAATACTATATTCAAAAGATATGAAGGAGAAAGATGTAAGAATTTGTGATGAGAAAATGAAAAAAGTCACGCAAAATAACAAAAACAATAAAGTAAGTTATGGACATTTTAGGAATAATATAAGACTTTACAATAATTCAATTGCTTTTGCATCTTAAAATGCTAATGTAGTTAATTTCAATAATAGAAGGCGGGGACTATTTTAATAAATTATTCCAGGTCGAATTTATTATCAAATCAACAATTTCCTTTTTCTTGAAATTGATAATGATCCATCTTTTGATCAATTATTGCTGTTAGATCCAAAAGAAGCAATTTGCTATAGATTAAACAAACATGACAACTTAGATGTGGATATATTATTTAGTATTTACAAATTATTGAGAGATTGTAACTCATATACAAAGTCTTTTTTAATTATGTCTGAGATCATTAAAATGGAAATTGCGTTAGCAAAAAAAAAATTTAATTTACAATTTTTTAAGGTGTAATGAAGTTACTGCTATTTTAAATATGAATGCTGAAGGTTTAATACCAGAGTCTCATGTAACAATTTATAATACATCGATTTAACAAGTACAATTAGTCATTTAGATCCAAATGTTGAACCTTGGATATATCCTATCCTTTATCCTCTAGGAAGCAAGGATTATAGTCTCGATATGATTCGTACGCATAGTGACAAACCAACTAGAAATCAAACTGTTCAGATCTGCTTATATAAAATATAAAATAGGAGTAAGAGATCATACCTTCAATCAATTTTTATATGGTGAAAGAATGTTTCAGCAATGGTTAGTTGATAATTATGTCAAAGTTGAAAAAGTTAGGTTACATTTTAGTAAAAAGAATCAAACAAAATAAAGAAGTGAAACTTACAAAGGATTAATTGATCATTTAGATAATCAAGAAATTGAAAATAATGTACATGCCGGCAAGATGCTGATTTTGTCTTCAACATTTATAGGATCACCTCGCAACATGTTAAAATAATATTCATATGCAATGACCAATATGTAGCTTTTCATGGTAGACCAGATTTATTTATTATAATGACATGTAGTTCAAAATGGAAATAAATTTAAGAAAGTTTATTACTTAATCAGTCAGCTTCTAATAAACCTGACACGGTTGCAACAGTCTTTCATTCAAAAGTAAAAAAATTAATCGAAACTATAGTACACTGCAAAAACAGGTGTCTTAAATTGTTCAAAAATGTCTTAAATTAAGACATTTTTCGTGTCTTAGACACCAAAAGTATCTTAATTTAAGACATTTTTGTCCAATTTAAGACACCATGTTTTTGCAGTGTAGATGATAAACTATTTGGACAAGTAAAGTCTTATGTTTATGTTATTGAATTTCAAAAGCGCGGTTTACCACACATTCATTTATTGGTTATATTGGAAGAAGGTTCTAAAATATTAAGAGCAGAGAGTGTTGATCGGTAAACTTTTTAAAGTAAAGTTTTTAAATTGTTTTAGGTATATCATAATTTTTTATAATTATTCCTCATATTCTTTATTTTATTTTTTATCTTTATTTTATTTAATAAATTTTTAGTTAATCAAAATTTGCAAATTGATATTATTTTAAGAAATCATAAAATTTGGCGTGCGCTTTAGCGCGCGCTTTTTTTCTAGTAAAGTTAAAAAAAAGAAATTATAAAATGTTAAGAGTCGAATCTGTGAATAATTGTAGAAACGCGAATGACTTTTGGAAAGTTATAAATTCAGTTCGTTCGAAAGCCGCCTTACAGTCCGGCGTGAGTATCGATGGTTGGTCAAATTTCCTTAAGAGGTCCTTCCCAGAACCATTAGTTACACCCAATTTATGCTTACTCTTACCAAGGTTGTCGGGTCCCTTGTTGGACGCTGATATCACCACAGACGAGATTAATAAATATTTACGGGATAGTAAAACCGGAAAAGCCCCAGGTACAGATGGATTAAATTATGAATTTTTCAAAAACTTGCCTCAAAACTGGGTGCTTTTTATTAACCATTTCTTTAATAGTATTTTATCTACTGAAAAAATCCCCAAAGACTGGGGTAATCTTGATACAGTTATGCTTTTTAAAAAGGGTGATAATAGTGATCCTGACAACTATAGACCGATAACTTTGGTTAATTGCATAGTTAAGATATTTACCCAAATCATTTGCAACCGCCTCGTTAATTGGGCTACTAAGTATAATTTAATTCCCGAATCTCAATCGGGATTTAGAAAAAATAGAAGTTGCTTGGACAACCTATTCAATCTTTCGTCAATTATTCAAATCCATTTGAGCTCACCTTTGGACTGTGGTGTATGCGGCTTTTATGGACTTTAAGGGGGCTATTCCTTCTTTATCTCACCATATTCTTTGGAGGAAATTATACTCACTAAGTGTGAGTTCCAAGATTATTAATATTTTAAAAGATTTTTATGATGCATCATTCACTTGTATTAAAACGGAAGACGGTCTGACAGACAGGGTTAAAATCACTCAGAGCGTTTTGCAGGGCGAGACCTTGAGCCCTCTGCTATTTCTGTTATTTATAGCGGACATGGAAAATTTTTTCCTTAAAGAGGGCTGCAAAGGCCTCTCTATCAACAATTCGGTTGAAATTATTGTATCTGGATATGTGGACGATTATGTGATCCCTGCGGATTCTCCTATGGAGATGCGAAAGAAACTAGACGCGCTGCGAAAATATTGTGAAATAAACGATCTTGTTGTTAATACGAGCAAAACTAAAATCGTGGTATTTCCTAGATCCTCCAATTCGATAGCAAAAAGATATAAATCTTTCAAATTTAGGGAGGGCTGTATTGAGGTAGTCAAAGAATATAATTATCTCGGTATTCCTTTTCAGAACTGTTGTTCCTTCTTTTCGGCTGCGAGAAAATCCGTCAGCGCGGCGAATTCGGCCGTGGGTGCGGTATTGAGAATTATTCACTCTGTCGGAGTAAACTCATAAGATTCCTGCGTGAGGTTGTTTCAGAGCCTGGCCTCAAGTATACTATGTTACGGTTGTCAGGTTTGGAGTTTGCTTCACTTGGATTGCGTGGAGAGAGTTCAGCTTTCTTTCTACAAAAGACTCCTGAATTTACCAGTTTGTACTCCCAATTACGCAGTTAATCTGGAAACTGGCTCCTTGCATTTTTCTCATATGGCTTTGAAAAACATTTTGTCCTGGCTAAATAAAATTTTTAAAATGAACTTGTCTCGGTATCCCAGGCTTTGCTTGGAAAAGTTGATGCAATTGGCGAGGGACAATCCGGAGGACAGGCGTAATTGGTTCGTGCAGCTGAAGTATAAGTTTTTTGAACTTTGTGGTTTAATAGAACTGCCGTCCTCTCTCAAAAAGCTTGTTTATTTTTCCACATTTGACTCTAGAGTCAGTAACTCAGTAGTACTTACTCTCGAACTTGCCGCTTCTTATCAACAAAATTCTTGCACAAATTAGACTCCTCAACCAGCACGTCCCCAGGGTAATTGTAAAATCTGGTAAGTTCACTTTTGATCCCGCTGTGACATGCAGTTTCTGTAAGTTGGAAGTGGAAGACTTGTACCATATCTTGACCGCGTGTCCGGCCTGCGATTATTTATTATCCCCTTTTGTCAATAGCTATGCCGGCGACCTGCCATCTGTAGACAAATGGCTGTCTTTCTTTTCGTCTAATAATTGTTCTCAAATTAAACGTTTTGTCTATTTGTTTCGCAAAATTTTGCTCGAAAGGCTCGACGACTAAAATTGTATGGCTCCTCTTGTAAACATGTTCTTATATGTTCAGACAAGTGTATTAAAAAAATAAATAAATAAATATGATTTTTTAAAATGTTAAAAATGCGTGAATATAGTAACTTATGAAAAAAAATTATTTTATGTAAAACATCAAATCTTCGTTAAAAATCATCGTAGAACAATCTTTAAAGAACGTTTTAAAGGCCATAAATCAAGCTTTCTATTGGCTTTAGTCATGTATTAAAGTTAAATCTGGTTCAGATTCTAAAGAACAAAAAGTGTCATTTTATTAATTTTGAGGTTAGGTCCAAAATCAGATCCGCTGGATCAATTCTGATGGCGGATTAGGATTCAGCGCATCAAAATACATAGGAAAATATGGGTCCCATACCCAGGCCATGGAACTTTATTTCTTGTGTGGCTGTGTTATGAAGGGTTGTTTCTTATTATAATGCTTGGTAAGGTTCGATTATTTCTTTGAATGCGATTAAGTATTTTATTTAAATATTATCCTAGTTATTTAGACTATAAATTTTATTTTTTCGTTTATTTTCCGCATAATTGTTATACTTTCTGTGGTTTTTTTTGGACTTTATGCATGATAATTTTCAACCCTTAGATGGAAATTAAATACACCATACGACATCAAAAAGTTGACGTTTTGGCGAAAATTTTAAGCTATCATAAAGTCTTGTATCTTGGAAATTAAAATGCACAGAGGGTTGCCGAATTGAGAAAGAATGTCCCATATATGAAAAAATAAAGAATATATAACGGACTTCTAATTTAAATGAACGAGGAATTTGCAATAAACAGTCTGTGAACTTGATGTTCAAATGCCTTCAGTATTTTAAGTAATTTTTATAGTTATTCAAAGTCACATGATAATCGAGGGGGGTAAGGGGTCGCAGAGAACATCACGGTTGCTCACGTGGGCGGGTGGGGGGTCTAAAATTGGCATAAAACTTATCACGTGATTTATGGACGACCTCTTACTCATATCACCCGAAAATATTAGTGGGTATCTTCTTGAAACTACTGCTTCATTTGCAGACTGTTATAAAATTTTTTGTTGGTTTGATTAAATTTTTCCAAAATTTGTTAACTTAATTTTTTTACGTTACTTTTTGGGGTTGCAATTTGTTGATATCCCCCGAAAATGATAGAGAGTATCTTCCTAAAACTATTCCTTCATTTTCAGACTGTTTTAAATTTTCTTGTTAATATCCCCTTGAAAAATTAGAGGCTTTCTTCCTAAAGCTGTTCCTTCATTTTCAGTCTGTTATAAATGTTTTTGTTGGATTAACACTACAAACCGAACCCTGGCTAAAATATCGAAATTAGTTCTTAACAATAGCATCAGTTTCCAAAAAATAATTTTATTCAAGTTCCAAAACGATAAAACCTAGTGAAAATGATGTCTATTAATTTTTCAAAATCATAACAAAAGTAATCTATTCTATAATATTATACAATTTTTCTGGATTATTTTCGATTATTTTTCTTAAGTTTGGCTATTCGGGAGTAGTAGAGCTATACCGGTCCGGGAACAGTTACCGACCGTGAAAATTGCTAAATCTGTAATCCTGCAGAAATCTGTTTTACCGACCGAGCGTAGGAATCTGCATTACCCTAGTTACCGACTTTGGCCGGTAGGTGGCGCTGTTTTGGGGGATTCCCCTGAATTTGCATATCATTTGCATACCACCCACCTAATTTGCATACCACCCACCTAATTTGCATACCTCCCACCTAATTTGCATACGCTGTGTATTGTTCGAGGGCTAATTTGCATACCACCCACCACCCTCACCTAATTTGCATACGCTGTGAATTGTTTTTAACCCTTTCCTGCAGACTAATTTGTATACCACCCACCGCCACCCACCACCCACCACCCACCTAGTTTGCATACGCTGTGTATTGTTTTTAACCCTTTTTTTAGTCTGTTTTAAGTGAGAGTTCTACGTTACCGACAGTGATTTTAGTGAGTTAGCACACCGGTCACTACTGATAGACGGCGCTGCAATCGAATCCCGCCAAGTTTAACTTAAAATGCTAACTCTTTTAATTTGCATAAAGTGTTATGTAAGAACTAATTTGCATATAATTAGTATGCAGTACCACCCATGCGGCTAATTTGCATAAACTGCGTATTGTTGTTACCTTTTACCGAAGAACTAATTTGCATATCCTTAATACTACCAATCTAATTTGCATAAACTGGGTATTGTTGTTAACTTTTACCTAAGAACTAATTTGCATATCCTTAATACCACTAATCTAATTTGCATAAACTGTGTGTTGTTGTTAACTGTTACCTAAGAACTAATTTGCATATCCTTTATACCACCAATCTAATTTGCATAAACTGTGTATTATTGTTATCTTTTACCTAAAAACTAATTTGCATATCATTACTATGCAACCACCCAATTTGTCTAATTTGCATATCACCTACCCCCACCCACCTAATTTGCATACGCTATGTATTGTTTTTAACTCTTTTCTACAACTTACCTACCACCCACCACTATATGTTTCCATTGTATCTACCCTACCCCCCCCTTTACCCACCCACTCCACCTACCACCCACCGCCTGCCACCCATCTAGTAGATGCTTTAAATATCTCTATTCAATTCTCAACACCACCCACCACCCACAACTCAACTACGAAACTAATGTATTGGGACTTAAATTTTCAAAACACCACCCACTTTGCATATATGTTATCAAATTTCAAAAATCATAATAAAAATCGTGAGGAATCAAGGGAAGGTGATATTAACGCTCGGACCTAAGTGGGCGACTCAAGTGGGTGGTTGGGAGTGGGTGGCGCTAGGACCCAGCCCACGCAACTCAGCGCGGCATGCTGCTGCAGGCTGCGCGCACGCTTCCCAGAGCTATCGAGTGTGGGGGGGACTTGTGAGAGTGGGAGAGCCTCTAATGTATAGGCGCCCGCAAGAGGTGAAATCTTATTTCGCTTCAGAGTTTTGTAGCAGCAGGTTCTCTTCCAAGAGCACCTCCGTAAGTATTTCTAGCTTTACAGATTTTGTATATTTTACCAGTAAAATAACAATTCGTTGTTTATAATAATGTTTTTTAATGTTACAGATACACAGACATAGTTTCTGCCTACTTCTCTAGGAGGTTCACGGTTGTCAATAATAAACTCTGTAAGTAATTCAAAACTTTGTTTATTTACTAATAAAATAACAATTTTTTTTGTTTATTTACAAATAAAATAACAATTTTTTGTTTATTTACAAATAAAATAACAATTTTTTGTTTATTTACAAATAAAATAACAATTTTTTGTTTATTTACAAATAAAAAACAATTTTTTGTTAATAACACCCCCCTCCTTTTTTTTCTTCTGTTATAGGTACACTTGTTACACTGCCTACTTGGATAGGATATACAAATACACTAGGCATCAGCACTAAGTTCCGTAAGTATTACTATTTTTAATAATTTTGAAAAGTTAGTAGTAAATAACAATTCATTGTTTACAACATTTTTCTCTTCTTATGTTTTAGGTACACAGTTCTAGTCTGAGCCTAATTTCCTCTGATATGAAAATTTAGCAAAATTCAGCCCGACTTCAGTGAAAACAACGCAGCTCGTTCCACTTCTATTTTTTCAGCTTCTCTTTCAGCCTTCTTTTTCAGCATTTTTTCAGCATTTTTTCAGGCTTTTTTCAGTTTTCTTTTTCAGATTTTAGAAAAAATTTGTCAAAATGCCCCGGTGTAGAAACAGTGTACAAAAACGTTTTGCCTCTGCTGACAGTGTAGATGAAATTTGTGAATGTTCCGCCAATTTCATTGACACTGCTGAATTAAAGTTATGCTCTGTAAAGTCCAAGCCGGCTGACGCTCGTCTTATTAGTGCATTTGAATGGCAGCATAAATGTAAACAGCAATACGCTATTTTAAAAAAATTCTTTAATAGATATAGCTTTACGGTTCCTCAGAAACAAAAAATCTTAAATTTATTAAACAGAGTGCATTACTTGAAATGTCATTTTAATTTATTAGAGAAGAGCGGCGCCGGTCTCAATCACTCAAATGAAACAATTAAGTGGGTTGACACGGATACAGCCTTTAATAATCAATTACAGTCGGAATAGTAAATTTAACGCATATAGATGTTAATCAGTTCTTAGACGATGCCTTTGTCCTCTTCAAAAATCATGTCGAGACTTGTTTGAACACGCTTGGTCCAGTAAAAACGTATACGGTATTGTACGCCAAATTTAAGAAAACCCTACCTGACGGTTCAGAAGAATTCGATTTAAAAAACTTTGCAGTTAAAGCGAGTGACATTTTACCTTCAACTCAGTTAGATGAATTTTATAATGTTAATGTAAAACAGTTAACACTTAGAAAAATGGAAGAGTTTCAGGAAAAAGAATCTAATTGGATTCTTGACTCTATCCAAAGACTAGATGTTAATATAAGCAAATACAACCCTATGTGTGCTGGCTCTTATATCGATCTTCCATTAGTTATTAAACAAAGAGAGGCCTGCATTAATGTTCATAATTTAGATAATCAATGCTTCAAGTGGTCGATTCTATCAGCACTATACCCAGCTTCTTCTAATGCACATCGTTTATCGAAGTACGAAAACTTTAAAGATGTCTTAGATTTTACAGGAATTGAATTTCCTGTAGCTCTAAATAACATTGTGAAATTCGAAACATTAAATAAAATTTCAGTCAATGTATATGGTCTTCAAAAGTGTAAAAATGATTTTAGTGTAACACCGTTACACCTTACATCACACAAAAGAACTTCTCATGTGAATCTTTTACGCATTGAAGATTACTACATTGATGAAAGTTTGAGTGTTGAGGAAGATGCTTCTGCTGATAAAACAATTCTTTCATTCAACTATCATTACGTTTGGATTAAGAATTTATCGCGACTTGTAAGTTCTCAATTGTCTAAATATAATCATAAAATGCATATTTGCGATCGCTGTTTGCATTACTTTAATAGTGAAGAAAAACTTATTGAACACACCGAAGATTGTAACAAATTGAATAAAACTAAAGTAATTTTACCACAGCCTAATAACAACGTAATTCAATTCAAAAATTTCAATAATAAGGAGCGTGCTCCATTTATCATATATGCAGACTGCGAGAGCTTATTGCTTCCTGAAACGGAATCTTCAACCTTAGGTGATTGCACAGAAGTATTTCAAAACCATAAACTTCTGAGCATTGGATACTATTTAAAGTGTTATGATGATACTTTATCAGTATACAAAGCATCACCTAAGGATGAAGAAGATCCTGCAAAATGGTTTGCTAAAGAGTTAAAACAGTTGGCAGAGGATATTGAGACTGTATTTATGGTCACCATTCCGATGGAGAAACTAAATGCAAGTCAACAAGCTGCTTTTCGAAGCACTAACATTTGCCACATCTGTAAAAAGTCTATCGCGCATGGGGCTGTGAAAGTAAAAGATCATTGTCATATAACTGGAAAGTACAGGGGGGTAGCGCATCAGGATTGTAACATCAACTATCAGGATTCAAGAACTATTCCTGTAGTATTCCACAATTTAAGTGGATACGATGCGCATTTCATTATAAAATCCATTGCCACTGAGTTTGAGGGTAAAGTTCACCTCCTCCCCGTTAACAAAGAAAGATATATTAGCTTCACCAAACATGTTCAAGGGAGTATCATCAATTTTCGGTTCATAGATTCATTCAAATTTATGGCATCGTCTTTGGATAAATTGGCATCTTATCTTCCTCAGCATATTATAGTAAATTCTGAATTTTCCGCCTATCCCAAAGATAAAATTGAACTTTTAACGCGAAAAGGTATTTTTCTATATGAGTATTTCGACTGCAGAACAAAACTTGATGAGGTACAACTACCTCCTATAGACAAATTTTATAGTACATTAAACGATTCAAATGTAAGTAATGAAGATTATTCACATGCGCAAAAAGTCTGGAATTCATTTAATTGTAAAAATCTCTGTGATTATGTATATTTGTATATGAAAATAGATATTTTATTACTCGCAGATATTTTTGAAAATTTTAGAAACCAATGTCTTATTGCGTATTGAAGCATACTTCCTATCTCTGTTCCTTCCGGGGATTCACAATATTTAATATTATCTAAGAAAGTGATTCATATGCTTACTATTATCGCAAGAATTTAGAGAGAGATAGAAAGTAGTCCAAATTATGGGCATTTAAACCCATAAATCTCAAATTTAAAGGGAAAATATTTGTATGTATGCCACCTGTTGTCATTATCTATCTTTTGAAATATTATTCATACAGAATTTAAATTGACTTTTAATTATTATCTTTATAATTTCTATTCTATTTCTGATCGACTTTTAAATTAAATTTAAATCAAATATTATTTTGTTAATATTAATAATCTCAGTTGTAATACTTGTTAAATAATATAACAAGCATTAGGGAGATCATCATTGATTTTATAATATTAACAAAAATAAAAAAAATATAAAAATAAAATAAAATTAATATTAAAACAGTTAAACTTTTATCTAGCATTACAATTAAATCAAAATCAATATAAATTTATTTCTGATGAAACTTCCACTTTAAAATTTAAAAGTAAACAAAAATAAAGTTCTTTGACCTACTTGATTCGATCTATTTCTCTAATTTCCTTGAATATATCCTCTTTAAGCTTTCTTGTTCGATTTATGAAATTTGATTTATCAATTTAGTTGATGAAAATCAAGAGGACGAGTCCATGCAAATGAGCTCCTTATATACCCTTGATTTACCCCCAAAAACGTCCAGAAAGTTCGATAACCGCTACAACTGTCAAAATTTTCAATTTCCGCGGTTTTTCTATTTTAATTTTCACGCTTATAAAGATTGATAATTTAACTTTTCTTTCTTGTGAAATATTCTAAATTTTCTACTCTATATTTTATCATAAATTTATTTGTTATAAATTGATTATTTCTTATAAAAAACTCTATTTGAACTTTGAAAATTGATTTATTATTAATCATCTAATAATTAATCTAATCGTACTTTCTTTATTTTCCTTAACTTTACCTATATTTAATTATTTTTATTTCGTATTTTCAATTTTCCCATTATTATTATTAATTTTAACTAAATTATTCAATTTTGTAAGTTTTTAAACTATTATTTAAATATTAAACAATATTTTACCAATTCAACTATTCACTTTTGTGAACATTCTTATAAACTAATTTTAACAACTAATATTTATTTATAATTGTTTATAATTATTGCAAAATTTTCACTTTTTCCTGTTAATTCTAATATATCAATAATTATCAATGAATTTCGCTTATTTTCTACTTAAATTATTTTTTTATTCCTTATTTTACTATTTTACAATTAACTATTTCTCAGATTTTCAATATTCAGTTGTTTATTCTACAAAATTCAACTTTTAACTTTATATTTCGATTTTTATTTAGAAATACTAAATCTTCTATCAATATATGTTCTTAACTTTATTTCTTATTTAATTTCTTATAATTATTTATAATAATAATCTAATAAATTTTATTTTCAAAATTAATTATTTTAACTGAATTTTTGAAAATCTAAGTAGCAATTCTTCATTTCAATTTTCCTTTCGATTTTTATAGGCTGTGCAGCCACACGCCCAAGCCACCGGACCACCAACCCAAACGTCCAGAGCTCGATCCCAATCGATCCCAATATTTTTTTATATTTAAATTTTCTATTTAATTTATAATTTTATTTTTATTACTATTAAATGTTTTAATTTTCGACAAATATATTGAAATGGTTTTTTTAACCATGAAATACCATTTCAATGCCCCCCTAAATACATCAATTTCTTATTTTATAAAAATTTATGTATTTATTTTATAATAATTTATTGTTCTTAATTATAAATCTTAATTGTTGAGAAAAAAAAATATTTCAAATATGGATTTTTGTTGTTGTTTTTGAAATCACTATTTCAAGCCCCCCCCGAATGAACGTGGAATTTGACACAAGTGGCAAACTACTCGTCCATTCAAAACGGCAAAGGACAGTAAAAAAAAATATAACAGTACTTGCGATTATAAATAAGTTTGTTTATTAATTTCTATGAATTTAGTCTTCCTGACAAGAATCCTCCTCCTCAAGATCTTCAAATTCTCTTTGATAATATTCTTCCCCTGCATTCGCTATGTACATTTTTCTTGTAATCGCAACTTTAGCAAGATTTTTTTGTAATAAATAACCCCTTATCGATATATTATCGTTTAATAACCCCCACCCTATATATGTGTTTCTGTCTCTACATATAAAATTGAATTTTAATACTCTTTTTAAAACTTTTCTTTTAAAATTTTTACATTCATTTCTTGACCATTCTCTGTTTCTACACGGTTTTATACCATCTATTGATAAATCAATTACGTATTTTGGCACTTCGCAGAATTCCTTAAGTAACCTGTATGTTTGATTCATCCTTACAGTGTAATATTGGTCTTCATCTACGTCATAAATCATCAATCTCCCATCCTCTAAGACATACTCCAAAAATCCTCTACCACATCCCTCTTCATCATTAAAAAATGCTAATGGTAAAGACCTTCCAATGATCATTGATTGATTCATTATGCTTAATTCCTTCGGATCATTCTTATATACCTCTTCCATTCGTTCAATTAGATTATAGTAATTGATTCTATCATCAATTACTTTTCCTCTCAATTCTGAAGGACTAACAGCTGATGTGATTTTAATCTTATAAGTTCTATTAAAATCTAAAGCTCTGGTCGCGAACTTGTCTCCATTCTTCGCTAATTTATTTTCAAAATCCATTCTAAAAAATAATTATAAAAAGTAAATAAAAAAAAAATTTTATTGAGTTTTTATTCCCTTTATTTATCCATTTATTTTTTTTTTAAATAAAATATAACCAGAATTATAAGTATTTATTGAAAAGGAAGAAAAAAAAAAAATTTTGTATCCTCTAGAATTCGAACCCTCGATCCCTAGATCATTAGTCTGTTACTCTATCTACTAAGCCATGCGTGCTTAAATATTATCAAATTGAAAATTCAAATTGCTATTAATGCTAAAAACATCTTATTAAAATAGTTTTTGTTTAATAATTTTTTTAAATATAATTATCTTTATTGTTTTTTTTTTTTTTTTATATATATATATATATATATTTTTTTTTTTTTTTATTTATTTTTTTATTTTATTTTATTTTTTTATTTTTACAATTATATTTAACATTTTATAAATTTCTATATTTTGTAGGGGTTTTTATAATATCCTTCTTTCCTAACTTTATGCCTTTTGCATTAGTTTGTGTTGTTATGTTGTGATAATTTTGTCTTATGAATATTTCATTCTCCTCATCATAATCATATTTTTCACTCTCTTTAATTATCTCCTCATAATTCTGTTTCTCCACAAATCCATTTTGTGGAATCTCTACATTACAATCCCTTAATATCGGGTCATTAATTAAGTTGTCCCACGCCAGTACTCCTTTTTCCGATTTAATAATTTTCTTCTTATCAGAATTCATCTAAAAAAAAAATATAATAAGCATAACGAAAAGAAAAACGATTTATAATTAATTTTGATTAATTTTTATTTTTAAATTTTTCTAATAATTACCTCTACAGTTTACTGATCAAATTTGACTTGTTATTAAATCTGAGGCACGTGCAAGAGTGTTTCTTGACCTTAACAAGAACTTTTATAGATAGACTTTTCGCCCTCAACTTATTAATTCTAAATTAGATTCTTTTTCCTAAATATTATTGGCCTTCACAAATTTATCCTTGACTGTTATAGGATATTTATAAAATTTTGAAAACCAATAATTTCTATTTCTTAGAGACATTTTAAAATTTACACGAAATTCAAATCTAAGATTTTATAAATTGGATTCTCAATTAACTATTTTTTATGAGTATTAATAATAAAATTGATTCATCCAAATTAAACTTATACTTCTACAATTTTTTTTTTTTTTTTTTATACTAAAATACTTTTAAACCTATTTATATCTATATTACTTAATTCTACAAAAAATTTTACTATTACTAATTCTTATTTATTTATTTTCATTATTTATAATTCACTGTTATTGTTTTTCACAGTTTATATTTTCCTAATTGTTTGTTTTCCTTTTATTTTCACTACACTTGTTTTTAAATTGTCTAATTTAACAGTTTTTCACTTGATTTTTATTCATTTATTTTCACTAATATTTTATTGTCTCTGAATATAAATTTTTAAATCTTGTGAATGAAATTGTCCTTTTTCTTCATTTTTCCCTGGGTCCCAAATGATAAATGTACCTTTATTTATTACTTTTTTAATCACGTACGGTCCTTCATATATTTGCAAAAATTTCGCGATTATTTTATTTTCTTTGTCCGATCGATTTAGTAATTTTATTAACACTTTATCACCTTCTTGAAATTCAGTTAATTTATGAGTTTGATTGAATTTTTCAGCTCTATTTTTACCTTTCTTACATATATTTTCAAACGCGAGTTCAATTTTTGTTTCATAAGTTTGATTTTCAACTTTTGGAGGAAGTTTAAGCCATTTTTCCCACATTCTTTTAGGTTTTTTATTTAATTGTAATTCAATAGGGGTAAATTCAGTTGTTTCATGGTGAGTTTCATTCATACAATTTTCTATTATTTCTACCCAGTTCCACCACGAATTATGTTTTTTTACGATTAATGATCTAAAAAATCTTGACAATTCCCTATGAATTCTTTCAACAATATTGCCTTGAGGATGTCGTATAGACGAAAAAACTGGTTGAATATTCTCTTCAATTAATTTATTTTTCCAAATTTCTGACGTAAATTGTGTTCCATGATCAGTTATTATTTTTTTAGGTTTTCCATATGTAGGGATATATTGGTTAAAAATTTTATTTATTACAGCCCTAGTAGTCATTTTCCTAATTGGATATAACCGAACAAATTTACTAAAAGCATCTATTGTTGATAAAATATATTTAAAACCACCCTTTGAAGCAGGAAGCGGCCCATAAAAATCAATAGATAATATTTCTCTCGGTTTTTCAGGACTATAATTACGCATTTCTGAATAATTAGTTTGATTAGATATTTTACTTTTTTGACAAGAATCACAACTTGCTATTCTATGTCTAATCATTCTAGCAAAATGTGGATGATAAAAATATTCATTGAGCATTCTAAAAACTCTTTGAGCACCTATATGAGCGTAGAGCTCGTGAGTCTCATCAATAACTAAATTTAGTGTATCTTTAGTTAAATATAATTTATTATTATTACCTGATACAAAATATAATAAATCGTTATAAATTATATATCTTTTAGTTTTTTCGTTTTTTACTTGTTCTATAATAGATCTAGCAGTTTCATCTTTAAATTGTTCTTCTTCATAATTTTTAAATAATTTTCTTAATTCAGAAGATGGTCTTTTTGCTAAATTATATAGAAAAACTTTGCCTTCATTACTTTCTTGAATATTTCCTGATTCATCTACATGCGGAATTCTACTTAACGTATCTGCAACCGTATTTAATTTTCCCTCGCAATATTGCATAGAAAAATCATAGTCCTGAAAAGACAAAACCCATCTTGTTAATCTACCGCTTAACAATCGACACGTTTTTAAAAATGATAAAGCTCTATGGTCTGTAATTATTATTAATTTAGATCCCAAAATATACGATCTAAATTTATCAAGACTCCATATTATTGCTAATAATTCTTTTTCTGTCGTATAAAAAGTTAATTCTGCTCCCTTTAATGTACGACTAATAAAAGAAATAGGAAGTTGTTCTCCATTCTCGTCTAACTGATATAAAACTGAACCTATCGCAATATCACTCGCATCTGTTTGTAAATAAAAGGTTTTGGAAACATCTGGGTACGTAAGAATTACGTAATTACAAAATAAATCTTTTACTCTATTAAAAGCTTTTTCTTTGTATTTATTCCAATCCCATTTACTCCCACCTTTTAATAACTGTAAAAGAGGTACTATTTCTTGAGCATGATTTTTAGTAAATTTTGTATAAAAATTAATTAATCCCAAAAATCCTCTTAATTCTTTTAAATTTCGCGGTCTTGGAAATTCCTTGATGACTTTTATTTTCTCTGGATCCGGTTTAATTCCTTCTGCTGTTAAAATATGTCCCAAAAATTTTATTTCCGGTCTAAAAAAATGAGATTTTGCAAAATTTATTGTCATATTATTTTCTTCTAATCTTTGAAATAACATTTCTAAGTGAATTAAATGTTGTGGAATATCTCCCGAAGTGCAAAGCATATCATCAATAAAAGTTATAATGAAATCACCTAGATCGCATAACACGTGGTCTAAAGCTCTGACTAAAGCACTCGTGCTTGTTTTCAAACCAAAAGGAACTACTTTAAAAACATAACATTTTCCTTCCACTAAAAAACCCGTGTATTTCATTGAATTTTCAGTTAATGGAATTTGCCAAAAACTACTAACTAAATCCAGTGAAGACATTACTTTTACACCTGCACATCTTTGAAATAATACTTCCGTTGTTTCTGCCCTTTCATAATCATTAATTAATATTTCATTTAATTTTCTGGCATCTAAACAAAGTCGTATTGATCCATCTTTTTTAATTACTGTAACTAAAGGACTAATATATTGAGTTGTCGCTCTTTTTATAATTCCTAAATCAATTAATTTTTTAATCTCATTATTTACTTTATCTCTCACATTAATTGGTAACGGATAAGATTTTTTTATAAATGGCCTACTGTCATTTATTTCTAACTCGTGTTCATATATTGAAATTCTTCCCGGTTTTTTAGAAAACACCCTTTTATAACGCGTTACTAAATTATAAAATTCATCTTTTTGTGTGTTATTTAATAGGGTACATTCAGCAACTTTTGACATTATTTCATCATTTGTTATATCATATTCTGAATGAATATTTTCATAATCTTCAACAATTCCTATTTCATTAATGACAAATGGATTATTCTTTTCTATTTCAAAGTATCTTTCTTGATTTTGCAATAATTTATTTTCATCATCTTTTATAGTAATTTTCGTTTTATTATTTTCATCATCAATCATTTTTATTTTTAAACTATTATTCCCATCATATACTTTTAATATATTATTCTTTAAATCAATTTTACTTTGAATTTTTTTTAAAAGATCAATCCCTAATATACAATTTTTATTTAATTTAGGAACTATTAAAAATACATACATTCCTTTCCAATTACCCATTTTGAATGTTATATATATTTGTTGTTTAACTTTTACTGATTTAGCTCTAGTTGCTCCTACAATATTTACTCCTACAACCGGTAAAATTTCACATTTTAAAAAATTTTTTTTATTTTCTTCATAAAATATTTCTGAAATACAAGTTATTTCGCTACCCGTATCAATTAATGCATTTGTATCAATATTTTCTAATCCGATTTTAATTTGTGGACATCTATCTAACCTCTTTTCATTTTCACTTTCATTTTGTTCTTTTTCTAATAAATCTTCTCTTGTATTTAATGGAATAGAATCTACTTTATATATTTTCGTTTCTTGATTTAACCTCGGGCTTGTTTCCTTTTTATTATTATTATTATTAACCTCAAACCCGAGGTTTACATGTTTCCCGAATTTTCGCGAAAATCTTTAGAACATCCCGGTTGTGAAAAAAAATCATCATCCTTTCGTTTATTTTCCGTTTGTTCTTTACCTCCAGTTTTATTTAAATAATTAGCTTCTTGTTTAGTTTCTTTTTGATTATCTGAATATTTATTTGGATTAGTTCTACTGACATATCTCCCATTTTCCACAAATCCATTATTATAATCTTGCCTATTATAATTATTACTATTTTGTCTATTTGGGTTATAATTATTTTGCCCACTTTGATTGTTACTATTTTGACTATACCGATTTTCACGTGAATAATTATTTCTATTATTTGAAAAATTTGGTACGTTAATTTTATTATCAAAATTATTTGGATAATTATTAAATTGTCTATAATTTGGGTTATAATTATTACCTTTATAGTTATTATTGGGATAGTTTTGTTGATTATATTGTTGTTGATTCGGAAAATTATAATTATTAAAATTTCTCGGACTATTAGCATAATTATTTTGTTGATTTCCAAATTCTTTTTTCTGAAAATTTTCATTATTTGATTTATTTCTAAAATTACTGAAATTTGGATTAGATTGCCTATATAAAAAGTTTCTCGATGAATTAGAAGGTCCGGCTAAATCAAAAGTTTCTAATAAATCTATTAATTCTTCTACCGTTTGAATTTTCCTAATAATAATAGCCGTTCGAATTTCATCTTCAAAATGTCTTGAAATTTTTAAAACTATTTCACTTTCTGGAATTACAGGAATTAAATCTTTCGCATTGTTTATTATTTTTATGGCATATGCGGTCCTAGCTAATCTCCCATTTGGATCAAAACTCCCAAATTGTAATGTAGAGCTTACTTTAAACCTTATTTCTTCATTCCAGTATCTTTTAATAAATTTTTCTTTGAATGTTTTGTAGTTTTCTTGCGCTGACGAAACTAAATTCCACCATTCTTTCGCAAATCCATCTAAACACGTTAAAATAATAAACTTAAAATCATCTTCCCACGCGTCGTTAATTTCCAAATAGTTTTCTAAATCCTTTAAAAAAATCATAGGACGCTCTCTTCCTGTAAATTTTGGAGCTGGTAAATTTTTAATCCACGTTGATTTATCAACACTTCCCGAATTTATTTTAATTTTATTAATTTTAGTTTCAATTTGATTTTGTTTTTCTTCTATTTTATTTATTTTTGTTTCATTTTGCAATATAGATATCGCATTTTCTTGACCAATTAAATAATTATTTGAAATATCCGTTTTAAATGAATCAACTTTATCCTCAACTACTACTAATTTATTTTCTAATTCTTTACTTTTATTTTCACATTCCCTTTTTCTATTCGCTAATTTAGAATCCATTTCATTTTTATATTTTAATTTTATATCTTTTACTAATTTAGTCATATTAATCATTCTTTCCCTCATCCTTTGTTGTTCTTCTTCAGTTTTTTTACTACTTATTCTAAAATTTATTTTAACCCTCTGAATTTTAGTTTTTAAATTTTCTACATCATTTGTTATTCCTGACAACATATTGTTAAACTCTCTTTCACACTCCTCAGATTCATCATGATCATTTCCCGAATTTATGTTTTCGTTTTTCTTTTCCTTATCCTCCTCACTATCACTAATTATACTATCCCTATCCTCTTCATTTGTTTCTTTTTTATCATCTTTATTTTTAAAAAACGGATCTCCAAAAATAAATTCATTATTTTTATCCCCATTAGGATTATTAGTATTTTGATCTGCCATTTTTTTATTTTTAATTTATTAATAATTTGATTATTTATTTATAAATTATTTTATTTATTTCTATTAATTTTATATTTAAAATATTCCATTTATTTATTATTTCTTAATCTATTCAAAATTAATACAATTCAAAAATAAAATCATCTATTTCCTTTCTTCCTTTTCTATTTTGTTTTGATTCTATAAAGCTAAAGTCTCATCAGAAAGTAAATACACTCACCGAAATAGAATAGAAACGAACTTGTTTTCTTCTTGGATTTTACGTTAAATTTTATTCTACGTTTAATATCTAATTATTATTCTTAAAAAATTTTAATGATTATCTTTTTAAAATTGTATTCATTCTAATCACCAGGGGTACCAGTTGAAGCATACTTCCTATCTCTGTTCCTTCCGGGGATTCACAATATTTAATATTATCTAAGAAAGTGATTCATATGCTTACTATTATCGCAAGAATTTAGAGAGAGATAGAAAGTAGTCCAAATTATGGGCATTTAAACCCATAAATCTCAAATTTAAAGGGAAAATATTTGTATGTATGCCACCTGTTGTCATTATCTATCTTTTGAAATATTATTCATACAGAATTTAAATTGACTTTTAATTATTATCTTTATAATTTCTATTCTATTTCTGATCGACTTTTAAATTAAATTTAAATCAAATATTATTTTGTTAATATTAATAATCTCAGTTGTAATACTTGTTAAATAATATAACAAGCATTAGGGAGATCATCATTGATTTTATAATATTAACAAAAATAAAAAAAATATAAAAATAAAATAAAATTAATATTAAAACAGTTAAACTTTTATCTAGCATTACAATTAAATCAAAATCAATATAAATTTATTTCTGATGAAACTTCCACTTTAAAATTTAAAAGTAAACAAAAATAAAGTTCTTTGACCTACTTGATTCGATCTATTTCTCTAATTTCCTTGAATATATCCTCTTTAAGCTTTCTTGTTCGATTTATGAAATTTGATTTATCAATTTAGTTGATGAAAATCAAGAGGACGAGTCCATGCAAATGAGCTCCTTATATACCCTTGATTTACCCCCAAAAACGTCCAGAAAGTTCGATAACCGCTACAACTGTCAAAATTTTCAATTTCCGCGGTTTTTCTATTTTAATTTTCACGCTTATAAAGATTGATAATTTAACTTTTCTTTCTTGTGAAATATTCTAAATTTTCTACTCTATATTTTATCATAAATTTATTTGTTATAAATTGATTATTTCTTATAAAAAACTCTATTTGAACTTTGAAAATTGATTTATTATTAATCATCTAATAATTAATCTAATCGTACTTTCTTTATTTTCCTTAACTTTACCTATATTTAATTATTTTTATTTCGTATTTTCAATTTTCCCATTATTATTATTAATTTTAACTAAATTATTCAATTTTGTAAGTTTTTAAACTATTATTTAAATATTAAACAATATTTTACCAATTCAACTATTCACTTTTGTGAACATTCTTATAAACTAATTTTAACAACTAATATTTATTTATAATTGTTTATAATTATTGCAAAATTTTCACTTTTTCCTGTTAATTCTAATATATCAATAATTATCAATGAATTTCGCTTATTTTCTACTTAAATTATTTTTTTATTCCTTATTTTACTATTTTACAATTAACTATTTCTCAGATTTTCAATATTCAGTTGTTTATTCTACAAAATTCAACTTTTAACTTTATATTTCGATTTTTATTTAGAAATACTAAATCTTCTATCAATATATGTTCTTAACTTTATTTCTTATTTAATTTCTTATAATTATTTATAATAATAATCTAATAAATTTTATTTTCAAAATTAATTATTTTAACTGAATTTTTGAAAATCTAAGTAGCAATTCTTCATTTCAATTTTCCTTTCGATTTTTATAGGCTGTGCAGCCACACGCCCAAGCCACCGGACCACCAACCCAAACGTCCAGAGCTCGATCCCAATCGATCCCAATATTTTTTTATATTTAAATTTTCTATTTAATTTATAATTTTATTTTTATTACTATTAAATGTTTTAATTTTCGACAAATATATTGAAATGGTTTTTTTAACCATGAAATACCATTTCAATGCCCCCCTAAATACATCAATTTCTTATTTTATAAAAATTTATGTATTTATTTTATAATAATTTATTGTTCTTAATTATAAATCTTAATTGTTGAGAAAAAAAAATATTTCAAATATGGATTTTTGTTGTTGTTTTTGAAATCACTATTTCAAGCCCCCCCCGAATGAACGTGGAATTTGACACAAGTGGCAAACTACTCGTCCATTCAAAACGGCAAAGGACAGTAAAAAAAAATATAACAGTACTTGCGATTATAAATAAGTTTGTTTATTAATTTCTATGAATTTAGTCTTCCTGACAAGAATCCTCCTCCTCAAGATCTTCAAATTCTCTTTGATAATATTCTTCCCCTGCATTCGCTATGTACATTTTTCTTGTAATCGCAACTTTAGCGATAGATAGATATGGTTATGTTTATTGAACGTGGTATTAGAGGTGGAGTGAGCTAGTGTTCAAATAGATATGCCAGAGCTAACAATCAGTATATAGAGAAATATAAAGAAGAAGAAGAGTCAACTTACATTATGTACTTGGACGCTAATAACCTGTATGGTTGGGCTATAGTTCAAGCACTTCCCTGTGGTGGTTTTAAGTGGGTGCCGAACGTAAATAATAATTTTAAGTTTAACGTTGAAGATGATGCACCTATTGGTTATATTTTAGAAGTCGATTTAGACTATCCTGATGAATTACATGATAAACATAGTGATTTACCATTCTGTCCTGAACACTTAAAACCACCAGGATCAAAAGAGACAAAGTTACTAACTACTCTTCTACCGAAACAAAAATACGTTATCCATTACCGTGCACTGAAGCAAGCTTTGGCACATGGTATTAAACTTACACATATTCACAGAATTTTACAATTCAAACAATCTGCTTGGTTGAAAAATTATGTGGATTTTAATACCATGATGCGAACGAATGCTACAAATGATTTTGAAAAAAATCTATTTAAGCTAATGAATAATGCAGTGTACGGTAAGACAATGGAAAACGTACGGAAACGAGTTGACGTTAAACTTGTAACAAAGTGGGGGGGTAGATATGGAGCTGAAGCTCTTATATCAAAACCTAACTTCCACTCGCGAGCTATCTTTAGCGAAAATTTAGTTGCGGTGGAACTTAGAAAAACGGAAGTGCTTATGAATAAACCAATCTATATTGGTCTTAGCGTTTTAGACATTTCCAAAACACTCATGTATGATTTTCATTACGATTACATGCGAAAAAAGTATAATGATAACTGTAAATTGCTCTATACTGACACCGATAGTCTTGTTTATCACGTTAAATGTGAAAATATCTATTCTGATATGAAAGCAGATATTTCTAAATTTGATACTTCTGATTATCCTGTTGATAATATACATGGAATCCCGCAAGTCAATAAAAAAGTTTTAGGTCTCATGAAAGATGAGTGTAGTGGGAGAGTTATTACAGAATTTGTTGGCTTGCGGAGTAAAATGTATAGCATTCGAGTAGAAGATCAGGAATTTATAAAAAAGGCTAAAGGTGTTAAGGAGGTAGTTGTGAAGAAGACAATTACCTTTGATGACTATGTCTACTGCTTAAAAAATGTTGAAATGCTACCTAGAACACAATATTGTATCCGGTCAAAACTCCATAATGTACACACATTAAAACAGACAAAAATAGCTTTAAGTCCGTTTGATGATAAAAGATATTTAATAAAAAATAGCACGGACACCCTCGCTTGGGGGCATTATAATATAAACAATTTAGATTCTAATGATGTAGAAATGACACTAGTTTAAGCAAACTGTTTATAATATATTGTAAATAAGCAGAAGTGCAAATTTTAATTTCTATTTGAAATTTGTAAATATTGAAGAAAGTGTGTTTACGTATGTGTGTGTGTGTGTGTGAGAGAAAGAGGTATTAAGAGACAAAAACTATAATTTACTGTAAAAATTTAAAATATGGTTTAAATAAAAACAAAAGTTGGCTTATAAATTTGTTCTCTTTTTTTCTACCTTTGTTTTATATAATTTAATGTAATCACAAAAAGAAAAATTCAAGTCAATAATTTCATTAAAAAAATTAAATTTTTATTAAGTTACTTATTATTATTCTAAGATTATAGGTAAAGCAGTAAAGACACATTGATTTTTGAAAATATTGAATTCATTTATTTCTATAAAATCTTTAAAATTTATTACAGAAAAGATTCACATTGTTTGTAAAAGGATTTCAAAGTGGTAGAAGTACAATCAATTTCATCGACGTCTACTAAAACATTTTTCACTTCACTTGGTGCACTGAGAAACCAATTGCGAAGAGTTAATACATTACTGGCAGCACAATTTACAGTTGATGCCATATGATGTGTACATGTAGTTAACAAGCAGTCAGTTTTAATATTTTTAATTGATGGACAGTCTATTTCTTCTAAATTTTGCACATTTAACAAGTATTTTTCTAACCACACTTTTTTTTCACTACCTTTTGTGTAAATAGTCTTTGCACCTCGTAGTGTTTCTTGAAGAACGATACGTAGTTCATCATAAGATACATCTCCAGCTATCCATTGGATTCCATGATAATTATTGGTCAACCAACGGTTCTCACTTTTGTATCGTCCAGGTAAATAATTCCAACTATATAGTGGTTCAAAGAGATAAACTCGAGGTTGAGCATCTGCTTCAAGTGGAAGAATAGCCAACTCCTTAAAGACAAATTCGTTACAGCTCTGTTTAAAACCTTGGATGTCTACAATAAAATCCATCTTAGACAATAAATGAAATTTAAAGCCAAGGCAACATCTTATATACCAAACTGTAACCCTCCACCCCTCCACCGCCCCCCTCCACATCCTAATTTCATCGCTGATTGGTTCATACTATACCACATGATTATATACGATGACGTGTTATGCACTAGCAATAGTATTGGTATGTCAGTATAAACCCAATGAACATTCAACACTTCTCAGCATGATGTAAAATCCCTCTCTGCGAGTTAGAACAAGTTAGGCTAGGTTCACTCAAGTTAAATTTGTAAGTTAACTAAAAAGCGTTAAAGTTAACTTTTAAAAAAGTAAAAAATAACTTTTAGAAAAGTTTAAAAAGGTTGAATTTAACAGTCATGGAAGGTGATTGTAAAAATATTTTGGAAAAGTTAAAGTTAACTTTGAGAAAACTAAAACCCAATTAACATGTAAATCCCATAAGAGATAAAGTTTACTTTCGAAAAAGTTAAAGTTAACTATAAAAAAAGTTAAAGGTAACTATCGAAAATTTTAAAGGTAACTTTTGAAAAAGTTAAAGTTAACTTTTGGAAAAGTTAAAGTTAACTTTTGGAAAAGTTAAAGTTAACTTTTGGAAAAGTTAAAGGTAACTTTTGGAAATGTTAAAGTTAACTTTCGGAAAAGTTAATGCTAACTTTTGGAAAAGTTAAAGTTAACTTTTAGAAAAGTTAAACCAAATTAACATGTGAATCCCATAAGATATGAAATTAACTTTCAGAAAAGTTAAAGTAAACTATCGAAAAAGTTAAAGGTAACTTTTGGAAATGTTAAAGTTAACTTTCGGAAAAGTTAATGATAACTTTTGGAAAAGTTAAAGTTAACTTTTAGAAAAGTTAAACCAAATTAACATGTGAATCCCATAAGATATGAAGTTAACTTTCAGAAAAGTTAAAGTAAACTATCGAAAAAGTTAAAGGTAACTTTTGAAAAAGTTAAAGTTAACTTTTGGAAAAGTTAAAGTTAACTTTTGGAAAAGTTAAAGTTAACTTTTGGAAAAGTTAAAGTTAACTATTGGAAAAGTTAAGGTTAACTATTGGAAAAGTTAAAGTTAACATTCGGAAAAGTTAAAGGTAACTTTTGGAAAAGTTAATGCTAACTTTTGGAAAAGTTAAAGTTAACTTTTAGAAAAGTTAAACCAAATTAACATGTGAATCCCATAAGATATGAAGTTAACTTTCAGAAAAGTTAAAGTAAACTATCGAAAAAGTTAAAGGTAACTTTTGGAAATGTTAAAGTTAACTTTCAGAAAAGTTAATGCTAACTTTTGGAAAAGTTAAAGTTAACTTTTAGAAAAGTTAAACCAAATTAACATGTGAATCCCATAAGATATAAAGTTAACTTTCAAAAAAGTTAAAGTAAACTATCGAAAAAGTTAAAGGTAACTTTTGGAAATGTTAAAGTTAACTTTCGGAAAAGTTAATGCTAACTTTTGGAAAAGTTAAAGTTAACTTTTAGAAAAGTTAAACCAAATTAACATGTGAATCCCATAAGATATGAAGTTAACTTGCAGAAAAGTTAAAGTAAACTATCGAAAAAGTTAAAGGTAACTTTTGAAAAAGTTAAAGTTAACTTTTGGAAAAGTTAAAGTTAACTTTTGGAAAAGTTAATGCTAACTATTGGAAAAGTTAAGGTTAACTATTAGAAAAGTTAAAGTTAACATTCGGAAAAGTTAAAGGTAATGTTGGTAGCTGTATAAAATATAATCATGTGAGATATCAAAATTTCGATACATTTATATGTGGACACTTGTGTCTTAAGTTTCTATGTGGACAACTTAATCTTAAGAATAATTTTAGACTATATAAGAATGCGTAATTAACTGTGAGCATCAGTATAAAAATAGATGTCAATCATGAATGACTCTTTCACTTTAACGTTAACGGGGAACTCTTCAGTTCTTGAAACTGCATACTTCCCACCAATTGAACTATCAGAAAACAAAAATTATGCGCTTGGACTTGTTGATTTATTTACATATAATTCAATCCCTAATATTGATATTGGTTGTAATAAGTTGTATATAGATGATTTCATAATTGAAATACCTACAGGTAGTTATGAAATTAAAGATATTGAATCTTATATTAAATCAAAGTTACCAAATAACATTGATTTACTTATCACACCTAACAACAATACATTAGGTTGTAAAATTAAATCTAATCGTAACATTGATTTTTATTATGAAGATTCAATTGGTAAGTTATTAGGATTTACTCCTCGTGAACTGAAAGCCGATGAAACTCATAATTCTGATTTACCTGTATCTATATTGAAAGTGAATACTCTACGAGTTGAGTGTAATATTACAACAGGAGCGTATATAAATAGTCAAAAAGTGCATACTATACATGAATTTTTTCCTGTTGTTCCACCTGGATATAAGATCACGGAAGTTCCAACTCGAATCATTTACCTTCCAATCACCGTGAAGAGAATACATAATATTCAGCTTCGTTTAATTGATCAGGACGGTAGCTTGGTTAATTTCAGAGGGGAAACAATAACAATACGTTTACATATAAAATCTATGTAATGGGTATCGTGTACAATCACAAAAAGAAGGTTGGTGGCAGTTATAAAAGTCAATCAACATGTGCAGAGAAGATCAGTGTGAATGTGACTCGGAGAGTGTTAACACCTCAGAATCAACTATTCCTGAAACAACTCGGTCTACAAGTCAAACCTCGAAAATAAGAAAAAGAAAGAGGAAAAGAAGAGATCAACTTTACCTATTTTTTATGTGCAGCTGTTCTAAGAAAAATGGAAGAAATTCTGAGCATTCCAACAGCAGTGAATTTTGATGAATCCATTGCTAATTATGAAATTCATAGTCATCAACCATATGCATCGTCATCTTTTAATAACAGTGATGAAATCCGAATTGTAGTACAAAATCAAGATTTAATAAGAACTTTTATTCGATTGAGGAAGATAAGAAATAAAAAACACACTAAGTTTTTTTATTCATGACTGCGACGTTTCGACAGCTTGGTACGCTGTCATCATCAGGCTGATTTTATTTTAAAAAACACCAAATTATAAACTTTTATAAAAATTAATCACAGAAGTAACACAAACAATATAAATCAAATAATTTACCTTAAATAAATATTCTGTTTACATATATACGACGTCAAATTAATAAAAAACAATTCGAATAAGCGTCAATAAAATATAATAAAAGATTTTATTTTTATTTTTTTTTATTATATTTAAATTAATAAGATTCAGTATTACTCGCAATGACATGATTGTAACGAGGTAATACAGTCAACTGAACATTTAATTGTCGTGATTTGTATTAAATACATTGATCAAGGATAGCAGGCTCTAATCAAAATAAGGAAAGTTTCAATTATATTTTATTTTTCTTAATAACGGAGAATATGAATTACTAAGAAACTGAATATCTTCTTTTTTATTAACCGTGTGATTGTTACACTTAATATGAATCATTTCAGAGATTAATCTTTTTTTATAATCAAATTCGTAATCTAAAATTGAAACATTTTCGAAATTAAAAGAGTGACTAAAATCTTCTTGGTGTTTATATATAACAGATTCTGGATTAGACGTGTTAATGTGTTCGTTAATTCTAGTCTGCAACGTTCGTTTTGTTTCTCCAATATATGTGGCTGGGCAATCATTGCAAACAAATTTGTAAACAAGATTCTTTTTCATCATTTTTTTTGTAGGATCTTTTCCCAGTTTTATAAAAGAGGTAAAATTCTTTTCAACAATCGGAATCGAAAATAAATTATAATTTCTTAAGATATTAGATAATTGATAATAACAATTATTAAATGGAAGACATATTTTTGGAACACGTCTGTAAATCTCATTTAGATAGTTATTTTTTGGTTTTTGAAATTTAATTTTATTTAAACGTAATTTAATATTTTTTTTAATGAAACTGATTGGGTAATCATTATTTTATAACATTTTTGTGATAATTATTAAATTTTCTTTATGTAAGGAAGAATCTGACAATAGAATAGCTCTGTCCACGAGATTGAAAATGATGTTCTTTTTTTGTTGCATTGGATGATTTGAATAATAATTCACCAATCTGCCCGAAGCCATAGTTTTTTGATACCAATTAGTATGAATTGAATTATTACTTTTTGATAAAGTCATATCTAAAAAATTGATTTTATTATTGATTTCAAGTTCGAAAGTAAATTTTAGATTTTGGTTATATGAATTAAAAATTTTCATAACTAGTTCAACATGGTCCTTGTGAATACAACAAATTATGTCATCTACATATCTAAAAAAGAAAACAAATTTACAATTATATTTATGCTTTAATAAGTTTTGGCAATTAGTCTCCAAATCGTCCATCACAATATCAGCAAACAGAGGTGAAATTGGTGAGCCCATTGGCGTTCCATAAATTTGTCTATATATGTTATTATTAAAAACAAAATAAGTATTGTTGAAAAGAAATTCAGTAACAGCAATAAGATCTTCAAACGGGATTTTGCATTTATTATGTATTTGTGAAAATCTTTTTTCCAAACTTTGGATGACTAAGTCACACGGAATATTGGTAAAAAGTGAACTGACGTCTAAAGATAATAACACAAAGTCATCTGGAATAAAAACATTTTTTAATTTTTCTTTTAATTCGAAGCTATTGTTAATATGTGAAACAGGAGGACTAATTGTATTTTTTAAATCATTATAAATCACTTTAGATAAAAAATAAGTAGGACTGTTTACAAGAGAAATGATAGGTCTGAATGGAACACCTTCCTTATGTATTTTTGGAAGTCCATAGCCTTTCGCTAAACTAGTATTAGTCATAGTTAATTGATTTTTGTGATATTTATATTTAAGAAAATCATTATAATTAAGCTCTTTTAAAATGTCATAAGTTTTTGATTGTAATTTTGTAAGAGGGTTTCTTTTAATTAATTCATAAGTTGATTTATCTGAAAATAAATTATCCATTTTTGTTAAATAATCAGATTTTTCCAAACAAACCGTAACATTGCCCTTGTCAGAATTTGTGAAAAAAAGGTTTGGATTATTTTTAAGAAATTGTTTGGTGGATTTTAGTTTATTTAAAAAACATTTTTCTTCAAAATCAGTATGCTTTTTTGTATTAAGATTACGAATGATTTGAGTACTGATTTTTTCCCTTATTTCTTTTTTGATATCCGTATTAAATTCTAAATGAGAAATTGAAGATTCCACATTCTTAATAACCTCAATGACATTTTGTTTAGTAACTTGTTTTGCAAAACTAAAACCCGGACCCAAGGACACAATATCAACAGTTTCTTGTGGAATTACTGTTTCAGTTAGATTCACAACCCAATTATTTTTATTTGAATTTTGTCGAACATTTTTATTGTTACACAATGAGTTAAATTTCTTAATAAATTAAGTAACGACTTAATTCCTCAACATTTAATTCACATCAGTAAGCGCTCTAATCATGTGTCATTTAATAGTAATTTTTGTAGAAATAAGTTTAATGATTTTAACAATAACTATTCTCGTTCTCTTTTGAATTTAGAAATTAAAGACATTCATTTTCATATTAACTATTTAAATAAGAATTTTCGGTATTTAAAAAAACAGATTCTGGATTCTTCACTTGATTTGACAGTTAAAAAACAGTTTTTCACATTTTCAGATAAAAAGTTTCTCTCTATTCGTTTTAACCAAAACAAAAAATTTATTAAGAAATTTAACTCATTGTGTAACAATAAAAATGTTCGACAAAATTCAAATAAAAATAATTGGGTTGTGAATCTAACTGAAACAGTAATTCCACAAGAAACTGTTGATATTGTGTCCTTGGGTCCGGGTTTTAGTTTTGCAAAACAAGTTACTAAACAAAATGTCATTGAGGTTATTAAGAATGTGGAATCTTCAATTTCTCATTTAGAATTTAATACGGATATCAAAAAAGAAATAAGGGAAAAAATCAGTACTCAAATCATTCGTAATCTTAATACAAAAAAGCATACTGATTTTGAAGAAAAATGTTTTTTAAATAAACTAAAATCCACCAAACAATTTCTTAAAAATAATCCAAACCTTTTTTTCACAAATTCTGACAAGGGCAATGTTACGGTTTGTTTGGAAAAATCTGATTATTTAACAAAAATGGATAATTTATTTTCAGATAAATCAACTTATGAATTAATTAAAAGAAACCCTCTTACAAAATTACAATCAAAAACTTATGACATTTTAAAAGAGCTTAATTATAATGATTTTCTTAAATATAAATATCACAAAAATCAATTAACTATGACTAATACTAGTTTAGCGAAAGGCTATGGACTTCCAAAAATACATAAGGAAGGTGTTCCATTCAGACCTATCATTTCTCTTGTAAACAGTCCTACTTATTTTTTATCTAAAGTGATTTATAATGATTTAAAAAATACAATTAGTCCTCCTGTTTCACATATTAACAATAGCTTCGAATTAAAAGAAAAATTAAAAAATGTTTTTATTCCAGATGACTTTGTGTTATTATCTTTAGACGTCAGTTCACTTTTTACCAATATTCCGTGTGACTTAGTCATCCAAAGTTTGGAAAAAAGATTTTCACAAATACATAATAAATGCAAAATCCCGTTTGAAGATCTTATTGCTGTTACTGAATTTCTTTTCAACAATACTTATTTTGTTTTTAATAATAACATATATAGACAAATTTATGGAACGCCAATGGGCTCACCAATTTCACCTCTGTTTGCTGATATTGTGATGGACGATTTGGAGACTAATTGCCAAAACTTATTAAAGAATAAATATAATTGTAAATTTGTTTTCTTTTTTAGATATGTAGATGACATAATTTGTTGTATTCACAAGGACCATGTTGAACTAGTTATGAAAATTTTTAATTCATATAACCAAAATCTAAAATTTACTTTCGAACTTGAAATCAATAATAAAATCAATTTTTTAGATATGACTTTATCAAAAAGTAATAATTCAATTCATACTAATTGGTATCAAAAAACTATGGCTTCGGGCAGATTGGTGAATTATTATTCAAATCATCCAATGCAACAAAAAAAGAACATCATTTTCAATCTCGTGGACAGAGCTATTCTATTGTCAGATTCTTCCTTACATAAAGAAAATTTAATAATTATCACAAAAATGTTATAAAATAATGATTACCCAATCAGTTTCATTAAAAAAAATATTAAATTACGTTTAAATAAAATTAAATTTCAAAAACCAAAAAATAACTATCTAAATGAGATTTACAGACGTGTTCCAAAAATATGTCTTCCATTTAATAATTGTTATTATCAATTATCTAATATCTTAAGAAATTATAATTTATTTTCGATTCCGATTGTTGAAAAGAATTTTACCTCTTTTATAAAACTGGGAAAAGATCCTACAAAAAAAATGATGAAAAAGAATCTTGTTTACAAATTTGTTTGCAATGATTGCCCAGCCACATATATTAGAGAAACAAAACGAACGTTGCAGACTAGAATTAACGAACACATTAACACGTCTAATCCAGAATCTGTTATATATAAACACCAAGAAGATTTTAGTCACTCTTTTAATTTCGAAAATGTTTCAATTTTAGATTACGAATTTGATTATAAAAAAAGATTAATCTCTGAAATGATTCATATTAAGTGTAACAATCACACGGTTAATAAAAAAGAAGATATTCAGTTTCTTAGTAATTCATATTCTCCGTTATTAAGAAAAATAAAATATAATTGAAACTTTCCTTATTTTGATTAGAGCCTGCTATCCTTGATCAATGTATTTAATACAAATCACGACAATTAAATGTTCAGTTGACTGTATTACCTCGTTACAATCATGTCATTGCGAGTAATACTGAATCTTATTAATTTAAATATAATAAAAAAAATAAAAATAAAATCTTTTATTATATTTTATTGACGCTTATTCGAATTGTTTTTTATTAATTTGACGTCGTATATATGTAAACAGAATATTTATTTAAGGTAAATTATTTGATTTATATTGTTTGTGTTACTTCTGTGATTAATTTTTATAAAAGTTTATAATTTGGTGTTTTTTAAAATAAAATCAGCCTGATGATGACAGCGTACCAAGCTGTCGAAACGTCGCAGTCATGAATAAAAAAACTTAGTGTGTTTTTTATTTCTTATCTTCCTCAATCGAATAAAAGTTCTTATTATATCAAACAAGGAAGGAATAAAACTTACTAATAAAATCAAGATTTGTCTATTTTACCAAGTAAAAGTGCATTACATATATTTGGAAGGTTAACTAAAGATGATGGAATCACTCTTACAGAAAATGTCCATCTTACAAATAATGCTATAGCTTATTTGTTTGATGAAATTCGTTATGAATTAAATGGTATTGAGATTGATCGATGCAAGTATGTTGGACACACTACAACTATAAAAAACTTAGTATCTTTAACACCTTCTCAAGTTAACCGTGCAGAAAATGCTGGATTTGTGAAGTTTGAATCAACTTCAAGAATGTCATTGACAAATGGATATTTTAATGTAACAATACCACTGAGTATGATTTTCGGTTTTGCTGAAGATTATAAGAAAATTGTTACGAATGCTAAACATGAACTTATTTTAATAAGATCACGTAATGATATAAATTCTATTATTTATGATGGACCAGTTGGTATCCCTGAGTTCAAATTTGTAATTAATAAACTTGAGTGGTTGGTACCATATGTATTACCATCTGATAATAATAAAATAAAATTATTGAAATTTATTAAAAAAGATCCATTAATTTCAATAAATTTTAGATCTTGGGAAATGTATGAGTATCCATTAGTTCCCAGGAGTACAAGAGTTATGTGGCAAATTAAATCTTCAACACAATTAATGAAACCAAGATATTTAATTGTTGGATTTCAAACTGAAAGAAAAGATAAATTTGGGGTTACTGCATGTTTTTTTGACCACTGTAACCTCACAAATGTGAAACTGTTTTTGAACTCACAATCTTATCCTTATGGAAATTTAAATCTACACTTTGATCAAAATCAGTATTCTATATTATATGATATGTATGCTAACTTTCAATCCTCTTACTATGGAAGAGATTCGGAACCTATATTAAATATGTCCAATTTTAAATCACTGGCTCCATTAATTGTTATTGACTGCTCAAAACAAAACGAGTTCCTGAAGCAGACTTCAGTCGATGTACGTTTGGAATTTGAGTCCACAGATAATATCCCAGATGCAACAACTGCATACTGTCTAGTCATTCATGATCGCATTGTGCAATATAAACCAATCAGCGGTATTGTCAAGAAGTTGTAAAAGTGGAGGGGGAGGGACTGAACTGGTATATAAGTTGTGTTTCTGGGATAGAATTTTATTTCTATTCCAGGATGGAGTTCATAGTAGACGTTCAAGGCTTTAAACAGTCCAGCAACGATTTCATTGTCAAGGAGTTGGCTATTCTTCCACTGGAAGCAGATGCTACACCTCAAGTTTATTACTTTCAACCACCCTATCATTATGATTCACTATCGAAACGTTGCAAAAGTATGAACACTTGGTTGACATTCGATTACCATGGACTCCATTGGGGTACAGGAGAAATACCTTATGATGAATTGCGAGCTATTTTTCAAGAAACATTACAAGGAGCGAAAACTATCTATACAAAAGGTGTTGAAAAGAAAGAGTGGTTAGAAAAATATTTGTTAAATGTACGAAATTTAGAAGATATAGATTGTCCACCGCTTAGAAATGTAAGAAAAGACTTATTGTTAACTACATGTACATACCATTGTATAAGAACTGAAAATTGTGCTGTAAACAATGTAATAGCTCTTCGAAATTGGTTTCTAAATTTAATGTGTGAACCTATAGAATCTATAGTAGGTGCTGATGAATTACATCCTCTGTCTAATAGTTTAAAATCTTATTATGAACAATGGGAATATGTATTGAAATGAATTTGAACTTTTAATATGAATAAATGAATTTGAATATTTTTGAAAATCAATGTGTTTTGACTGTTTTACCTTAACCCTTAGTATTATAATAAAAAGACTTTATGAACCAATTCTTAAACGATGTCTTTATTCTGTTAAAAATCAAGTCGAGACTTGTTTAACACGCTTGTTCCGGTAATAGTCTTTACCTGAACCTTTAGTATTATAATAGAAAGAATTTATGAGTCAATTCTTAGACGATGTCTTTGTTCTGTTTAAAAATCAAGTTGAGACTTGTTGAACACGCTTTATCCGGTAAAAACGTACACTGAAAATCAAAATGTCTTTACTGCTTTACCTTATTTTTTACATATTGTTCATTGTTTTTCTGTTTTATTCTTTTTTTCTTTATTTTTTTATTTTTTTATTTGTTCTTTTTTTGTTCATTTTTTATTCTTTTCTCTTTTTTTCTTTTTTTATTTCTTTTTTTTTATTTTTTCTTTTATTGTTTTCTTTTTTCTTTTTTTATTTCTTTTTTTTATTTTTATTTTTTTTCTTACATTTCTAAAATATAAAGGTAGAATAAAAAGATACAATTTATAAGTAAATTTTTGCATTTATTTAAACACATATCTTGAATATTTACAGTATATTACAATTCTCTTTATTATAATATTTATTAGATAAATTCAAATTCTAGATTATTATATTTTCCACCAATATATTTTAATTTTAATTTGTTGGATTCCACGGCTTCGTCGAGCACCTTGAAGTTGTCTGGCTCCTTCTCAAACAGGTTCGTAAACCTTGCTGGCAGGAACGTCCGGAATTCACCATCCAAATCAACTGCAAATTTGAATCCATACTTGGTTGACATCCTCTTTATACTAGTTACGGTATAGAGGGCATTGACATCCAACTCAGCAAGCGGCTTCGTGGGTAGTAGATGCTGCAAACGTCCAAGAGAGTTGATTTTGCTTAAGGTGGCGTCCATTCTTTTGAATATCTGTAAGCAAATCAAAATAGAGCTGTTAGATCAAAATATAATATTAAGCTAAAATCAAAAATAGACTTTAAGGTTGAAGAGGGCTTACCTAGTAGAGGATTCGGAGCTGCTCCTGATGCTGCTTCAGCTGCTGATGTAGTCTGTAACAGATATGTCTCCACTTGGCTTCAAATCCTTCTTATATCTCTTGAACCCCACTCCTTCTCCAATTTCCCACTCTTCTTATCCCCACTTTGATGTTGCGCGCGCAACTCCTCTTTCACAAGTCTATCCACTCACACTGGACCCCGTTAACCGCACGCGCATCTTTGCTGCGCACCTTTCACTTTTGAGACTGCTAATGATATGCAAATTAGTTCTTACATAACACTTTATGCAAATTAAAAGGGTTAGCATTTTAAGTTAAACTTGGCGCGATTTGCTGTAAAAAAGTGGGGGTAAAATTTGAAATCCCCTCCAACAAGATGGCTGAAAATGAAAGAAAAATTTAAAAAAGCGCATGCGTAAAACATCAACTGATGCTACAATTTCAAAAAGCAGGGGATTCCCCACCAACAGCGCCATCTGTTGGAAAATGTCGGTAAAATGTTGGTAACCATGGTAAAACAGATTCCTCGCTAACCCCGCGTACAACAACCTAAAAAGTGTGGGTAAAATTTGAAAACGTGCATGCGCAAATCGCAAAATGAGGCCAAAATTCAATGTGTATGCAAGTAAGGTGGGTGGCGGTGGGTGGTATGCAAATTAGTCTGCAGGAAAGGGTTAAAAACAATACACAGCGTATGCAAACTAGGTGGGTGGTGGGTGGTGGGTGGTGGGTGGCGGTGGGTGGTATGCAAATTAGTCTGCAGGAAAGGGTTAAAAACAATTCACAGCGTATGCAAATTAGGTGAGTGGGTGGTGGGTGGTATGCAAATTAGCCCTCGAACAATACACAGCGTATGCAAATTAGGTGGGTGGTATGCAAATGATATGCAAATTCAGGGGAATCCCCCAAAACAGCGCCACCTACCGGCCAAAGTCGGTAACTAGGGTAATGCAGATTCCTACACTCGGTCGGTAAAACAGATTTTTACAGGATTACAGATTTAGCAATTTTTACGGTCGGTAACTGTTCCCGGACCGGTATAGCTCTACTACTTTCGGGGTAGTCAACTCTTTTTATCACCATGGCTTACCAGGGCATATCCCCCCACGTGTGTTCTAGGGTTTTAGAATTAATTAATAATTTTTTTGTTGAAAAAAAAATTTTGTTTAAGTTCCTAAACGATCAAATCATCTTCAAATAATGTCCTTTAATTTTTGAAAATCATAACAAAAGTAATCTACCCTATAATCACCCCAATATCCCCTAGATATTCAAGACGATAAAGAACGTTAACTATCCTCTGAACAAACCCCTAAGTAAAAAAAAATAATTCTACAAAATATTATCATTTCCAAAAAATAAAATTGTTTTCAAGTACACTGAAAGAAAAACAATTTAAAATTTACTTGAGTTTTAAGTATTATTTACTTTTTTACTCAAGCAATGGAAACAAATTAAAAATTGCTGTGAAACCAGGTAATTTTTACTTTGTTTCCTAAGGATAAAAAAATGTCACTTTTCGAATCAAATTTGACGTTCTGTATTTGAAACGAAAATTTGGAGTAATTAAAGAAAAATAAATAATAAATTAATACATAAATTACTTTTCTACTTACTTTTATTTATACTTCCATTACTAAATCTTCCCGAATATTATTAAAATTTAACTTCTAAGAGGTTTGACACAAAACGTCAAATTTGTTTCAAAAGTGTCATTTGTTTTTTTTCATAATAGAAAACAAAGTAAAAATTACCTGGTTTTACAGCAATTTTTAATTTGTTTCCATTGCTTAAGTAAAAAAAGTAAATATTACCTAATACTCAAGTAAATTTTAAATTGTTTTTTTTTCAGTGTACTAAAACCTTGAAAACTGGATAATAATTTCTTTGTAAAAAATGACAATATTTTTTGCAATTAGTTTCAATTATTTTTCTTTGGGTTTATTTTTTAGGGTAGTTATCCCTTTCTATCATCTTGAATATTCATGTATGTTCCAAAACGTCAAAACAACTACAAGAACATGTCCCATAATTATCTTACTTGAAAAATCCGACGTCAAATAATACGTCAATTTTGACGTCAGAATGACGTAAATTTTTACGTACAAAAAGACGTAAAAAAGTATGTAATTTGTAGTAAAATATGACGTCAAAAATTACGTCCGGAATTGGGATATAAAAGGACGTCAATTTTTACGTCTTTTTGAACGTCTTTTTGTACGTCTTTTTTAACGTCTTTTTGTACGTCTTTTTTAACGTCTTTTTTAACGTAATTTTTAACGTAATTTTTATGCCATCCCAGATAGCACCGATATTTCCGGGAATTTTCCTGGAAGTTAACCATGGAAACTTTCTGGAAACTTCTCGTGGTAATTTCCACGGGCCTGAAGTTTCCAAAAATTATTTAATTATTTTGCCAATAAAATTATAGTTTAAAAAGGTTCAAAAAATAAAGGGAACTTTATATTTTGCTTTGTCGTGAAATAAAAAATTAAATATAAAAAAGAAAAAATATCGGTTCCTTGAAGGTCAGCGGACTCGAACCCCTGTCCGCCCAGCAGTAGGGTAAACTTGAGGTCTTGAGCAGCTGCTGGGATGTGCGCCTTAACGCGTTCGACCAAATCGCCACTGACAACGTTTTACATGATATCAATTGACATCAAGAATCAAGAAAACCAATTTTCTGAGCGGCATATTACAAAAGATAAATATACGAGGTTTGATGATTCGTATAATATGTAATTCCTTATACGGAGTAAATACACAATCACATGAATCGTTGCAGATGAACTGGATAATAATCTCTCGTACACGTATGAGTTTTGTAGGGATTTTAACAAACTAATACTACTCTAATTAACAAAGAAACGAATAATAATTCATTTCTCAAGTAGAACAAATAATTTTTCAAAAAAAAAATTCATATTTACAGGAAAAAAACAATGATTTTTACCTAAAGTTTGGAAGTAGTGAAAAGTATTTTGCCCTACTTTACCTATATTGCATATTGATTGAATCCGGTAAATTTGAATATCGTTTTTCAATAAACTAAATTAATTAAAATATAGTTTACCCCAAAATATTGGACTGGACTTTTCATACACTAAAAGTTTTAGTAAAATTTAATTTAATTCTATCAATATAAATTAACTTGTAATGTTCTTGTGATTAAGGGGTAATGCCACTGTAAACGCGAAAAAAAACACGTTTTTTCAAGATTTTTTTTTCAGTGGAAGGAAAGAGAATACAATTATAATGATTTGGAAAGTTATTATCTACATATTGAAGTAAAAAATGACAAATTTTCAATAAAAAATATTTCAAAATGGCGGTACTGGAGCCATTTTTGTAATACATGTTTTTTTGGAGGAGCTCCGCGGCAAGCAGCACACAGAGTGCAAAATTTAATCCAGAACAAAATAAATTTGTTTTTCTAAATCTACATGAAAATATTTGTTTATAACAATTGTTTAAATTAAGTTATCGAAAATCTCGTACGTCATTCTCTTTGAAATGTTATTATAAAGATGTAGGAAAAAACCCGATTAAAAATATTGAAAATTGTTTGAGTTGTGCTGCTTGCCAATTTCAAAAGCCGTGTTTTGAGAAAAACGCGTTGGTGTTACACCACCAAAGACGGATAAAATTGTTAGTACATTTTTCGATTTTTTTTTGTGTAAAGAAAAGTAAGAGAATAATAATATTATAGAATATTATTAGGTACATCTTAAAGTGAACAAAATCAATAATTTAGATTGAAAAATATTTCAAGATGGCGGCGATGGAGACATTCTCTCAAAGCATGTTTTGCACGAGGCGCTTCGTGCACCAAAGTAGTTGTCGAAAAGTTTAATCCTGAAACAAAAACAGGTTCCAAACTTTTTCCGTTTTCTAGAAGGTTCAAAGAATTCTTTTAGCCAATAAAAAAAAAATTAATTTTTTGAAGCATCGACAGTGGCCTTACCCCTTAAATTAATTGGTATTTAGATCATTGGAAATTGAGATCATTAAAACTAAACATTTAAACTTTTGATAATTAAAATTTTTTGTGTAAATATAAATTTCACTTAATTTCAAATTCTATTAGGCCCAATTTTTATTGATTCAAATTGTAGTCTAAATTATTATTTTCAAAATTTGGACTGATTAAAACTTTAATATACAATTCAATTTTTTTTTATAATTAGAAGTTTTTATATAATGGATAATGTTTAAAATAATTCAAATATGTATTATTGGATTTTGAAAATATGTAAAGCTTATAATAGTTCAAATTTGTATTAATTAAAAGTTTAAAATAACTTTGTAATACCTATACTAATTAAAGTTTAAATCAATTTAAAACCGTATATAAATAATATTAAGTTTATATATGTTAGTTTGTAAATGTAGGAGATTAAAATAATTAGGTATTTAAAAAAAATTAAATATAAATCTTAAGACTTTAATAAATAAAAATTTGAAATAATCGAAGTTAAAATAAATTTGATTCAACATTTCGTTGCAACTGTTTTAAGTTAGGAACTATTTTAAATTTGAAAAAAATTAAAACTTGAGTTGTTAGAACTTTTGAAGAATAGAAATAATCTTCCATAGAAGTTTGGAACTATTGAAGTTCGTATAAATTACTCTCTAAAGAGTATATAAGCTGGTGAATTAGTGAATTTCGCTGTTAATCAGTGAAAAAATCGCTTTTTGATGAGCGTATATACGCTGTTTTGAAACAGCTGTATACTTTGGGCTGGTTAAACAGCGAATTTTCGCTGTTTCAAATTTAGAGAGTATAGAAGTTTGAATACATTTTGTTCAGAAACTATTCTCTCAACAAAAATATTTCAACTTTTTTTAATGTATCTACCTACGCTATTTTCTCCTTTTATTTATTTTGTTTTTATTATTTATTCTTTTTTAAATATAAAATTGAAAATTTTCGTGCTCTTTTAAAACATTTTTTTATATACTTTTACTTATTTGTCTATTACTTAAAGTCAGCAGCGATTTTAATTTGTATAGAATGAAAGTCATATTTATCTAAAATATTAAGTTTATTTAAAGAACCAATTTTATTAAATTAGTAAGAAAATTGTTGAAAAAAAATAATAAATAAATTTTTTGAAAAAAAAAAAATAAATAAAATAAATGTTTTGAAAAATTAATAATTAATTTTTTTTAAATACCTAATTATTTAATCTCCTACATTTACAAACTAACATATATAAACTTAATATTATTTATACGGTTTTAAATTGATTTAAACTTTAACCCTCACAGCATGGGATATCTCGTGAATATCCCATTATGATCCCGGGACATTCCAGGGATATCCCGGCAGGATATAGCATTTGCAATATCCCATCGAGATATCCCAGGGTCATTCCAGGGATATCCCGTCGAGATATCCCAGGAACATCCCAGGGATATCCTACGTGGGATATAGTATTTTCAATATTCCATCGAGAGGACCTCGGGATATTACTTATTGTTTATTATAACCATAATATTCATTACTTGTAACCAAAATGTATCATAAAATAATTAGCAGTACCAAATATTTGTATTCGTTTAAGATAATTACTAGATATGTTTAGGTTTTTTTAAATAAAAATTTTTCAAGTTCAACCAATATTCTTTGCATTAAGTACTAATGTTTTTCTCCACTGTCTATAACAACCTTCAGTGGCTCAGTTGGTTAAGGCCGCGCTTGCTGTGCGCAAGAGCGCGAGTTCGAATCCTCATACCTTCAAATTTTTTTCTAAATCATTAGAGTATATCTCATGAGGCGGAAATTTGGATAGACTGGGGATGTCCCTAGGATATCTTTTGTGTCCCAGGGATGTTCCTAGGATATCTCAAATTTTAGCGGGATATCCCAGGGATATCCTTTTGTTATGAGGGAATTAGTATAGGAATTACAAAGTTATTTTAAACTTTTAATTAATACAAATTTGAACTATTATAAGCTTTACATATTTTCAAAATCCAATAATACATATTTAAATTATTTTAAACATTACCCATTATATAAAAACTTCTAATTATAAAAAAAATTGCATTGTATATTAAAGTTTTAATCAGTCCAAATTTTGAAAATAATAATTTATACTACAATTTGAATCAATAAAAATTGGGCCTAATAGAATTTGAAATTAAGTGAAATTTATATTTACACAAAAAATTTTAATTGTCAAAAGTTTAAATGTTTAGTTTTAATGATCTCAATTTCTAATGATCTAAATACCAATTAATTAAATCACAAGAACATTACAAGTTAGTTTATATTGATAGAATTAAATTAAATTTTACTAAAAACTTTAGTGTAGGAAAAGTCCAGTCCAATATTTTGGGGTAAACTATATTTTAATTAATTTAGTTTCTGTCAATTAAATTAACTCTTATGAAAGTATACTCCAATTTTAATTTAAAGATACATTTTTTCGAACGTAACTGATTTAAAACAAAAAAATATCTAAGTGACAAACTTCAGGTGCGGACAGACAAGAATTAATGAAAGAATGAATGAATCTTGCGGATTATTATTATATATTTTGAATTTTACTTTTGTTTTAATTCATAAATTAAAATATTTGTAAATTCACCTTAAATTAAAGATTTCTTATTTATTTCTTTTTTTTTTGTATTTAATTATTTTACTTTGAAATTTGATTTATTTCATTTTAACATTTTAACATTCTGCAATTCTATATTTAGATTTGTTTGTGTTTAAATATTATACAGTGTTAACTAATTTTGTTTATCCTTTTATTTTTTAACTCTAAATGTAGTTAAATTTAACTATAAATTTTTGAATTTTAAATTTATTTATTTTGATTTAATAATTAAAATTTAAAATAAATTTAATTCCATTTAATTGATTGTTAAACTTTTTTTTAAATTAAATATACAATTTTTCTGCTGTTTTTAAGCTATTCGCATTTATTTTATATCAATCAATATGCAATATAGGTAATTAAACCTCGTATATTTATCTTTTGTAATATGCCGCTCAGAAAATTGGTTTTCTTGATTCTCGATGTCAATTGATATCATGTAAAACGTTGTCAGTGGCGATTTGGTCGAACGCGTTAAGGCGCACATCCCAGCAGCTGCTCAAGACCTCGAGTTTACCCTACCGCTGGGTGGACAGGGGTTCGAGTCCGCTGACCTTCAAGGAACCGATATTTTTTCATTTTTATATTTAATTTTTTTTTATTTTGAACCTTTTTAAACTATAATTTTATTCGCAAAATAATTAAATAATTTTTGGAAACTTCAGCCCCGTGGAAATTACCACGAGAAGTTTCCAGAAAGTTTCCATGGTTAACTTCCAGGAAAATTCCCGGAAATATCGGTGCTATCTGGGATGGCATAAAAATTACGTTAAAAATTACTTTAAAAAAGACGTTAAAAAAGACGTACAAAAAGACGTTAAAAAAGACGTACAAAAAGACGTTAAAAAAGACGTAAAAAATGACGTCCTTTTATATCCCAATTCCGGACGTAATTTTTGACGTCATATTTTACTACAAATTACATACTTTTTTACGCCTTTTTGTACGTAAAAATTTACGTCATTCTGACGTCAAAATTGACGTATTATTTGACGTCGGATTTTTCAAGTGGGATACCAAGTGATATCAAACACTTTTATCCCATAAAAGCCAAACCTAACTACATTAAGGTAATAAAACTCTAAAATAAATTACTAGTTTCCTAAAAAAAAATTATATATGTTCCAAAATGGCTGAATAGCTTCAGGATTATGGGACATGATCCTGAAGCTGACCAGTCATTTTAAAACGTGTATGGTTTTTTTTAGGAAACCACTAATTCATTTCAGAATTTTATCACCTTAATTTAGTCAGGGTTGGTCTATAGGGGTTAAAAGTTCTTGAAATCACCTGGAATAATTACGGGACTTGTTCCTAAAGCTGTCCAGTCATTTTAAAATATGTATGATTTTTTTCGAGGAAATCTCCAGTTTATTTCAGAATTTCATCACCTTAATTTTAGCAGGGGTGGCTTTTAGGGGTTGAAAGTTCTCAGAATCACCTGGAATACTTATGGCAGATGTTCTTGAAGTTTTTCAGTCATTTTGGAAAGTGTATACTTATTTTTTAGAAAACATCTAGCTTCTTTCAGAATTTTAACACCTTAATATTGTCAGGGGTCGGTTTTAGGGGATGAAGGGTCTTGATGTCACTAGGAATAGTTATGAAACAGGGTCCTGATGCTGTCTAGTCATTTTGGAACGTGTATGTTCTTTTTTAATAACCCAGTAATTGATTTCGACATTTTATCAGTTTAATATAGTCAGGGGCGGTTTTAGGGAATGAAGTGTCTTGACGTCACTTAGAATAGTTATAGGACATGTTCCTAAAGCTGTCTAGGCATTTTGGAACGTGTACGTTCTTTTTGTGGAACCCAGTAATTAATTTTGATATTTTATCAGTTTAATTTAGTCAGGGGTCGGATTTAGGGGGATGCAGGGTTTGATGTCACTAGAAATACTTATGAAACAGAGTCCTGATGGTGTCTAGTCATTTTGGAACGTGTAGGGGAGAGTGGCCATCAATGTACCAGTTTTTTCAATGAACCATTTCAATTTTCTCAGAAACAATTAAATAAAAATTCTCCTAATTTTAAATATAAATGAAGTTTGCGTAAACACACTACGTCCATAAATTTGAGACGTGTGGATTTATTCTTCACACAGAAAACTGGAAAAAACTGTTTTTGATGTACTGAAGAAAAAATTTACCTAAAATACGAACACGTTTTTTAATTGAAATAAGGCCATTTAAAAATAAATGTACTTACGATTTATTTTGTTTTGGGCCTTAACTACAATATTCTAATGAGATAAAGATTTTGAAATATTGGATTAAGTTATAAAAAACCATTTTTGTTGCAAATGTCATGTTGATTCAATGTACCGGGGAACAATGAACCACCTGGAATTTCAGTGTATTTTCGATTTCCAGAGTGGTATGCTTGATTATAAAACTAGGCATGCATACAGCATGTTACAGCGATTGTTATCAGTACTTTTCTCAACATAGCAAAACTAAAATGCCATTTTAGCTAGTTAACTTAAATTTGAGGTATATTTATGTTATACATTATCAATTAAAAAGTGTTAAGTAACAATTTTTTATAGTATTTGATAGAAAACAAGTTTTTTTACAAAGTGAAAAGTGGAATATTATTATTGTTGAACATTTTTAGTATTTTTATAGAGGTGGTTCATTGTGTACCCAGTTTGTTGAAAATGAAAATAGCTTGTTACTTTAGAAAAATCCTAAATTTTATTATTTAATCAAAATAAATCGTGTAAAATATGTGTGCATTACCTAGATAAGTGTTGTAGTTTTATATTGATGCAAAGAAGTGCTTGAAATTGGTGAAATTCAATAAGTACTATGACCTTGAAGAAAACCCGGTACATTGATAGCCACTCTCCCCTATGTTCTTTTTTAATAACCCAGTAATTGATTTTGACATTTTATCAGTTTAATATAGTCAGGGGCCGTATTATGGAATGCATGTTCTTGATATCACTTGGAGTAGTTATAAAACAGGGTTCTGATGATCTCCAGTCATTTAAGAATGTGTATGATTTTTTTTTTTTTTTTTTTTGAGGAACCCAGTAATTAATGTAAATATTATATCAGCCTAATTTAGTCAGGGTTTGTTTTAGAGGAAGAAGGGTCTTGTTGTAACTTGGAATAGTTATGGGACATGTTCCTAAAGCTTTTTTGTCATTTTAGAACGTTCTTGTTTTTTTTGTGGAACCCAGTAATTAATTTTAATATTTTATCAGTTTTATTTAGTCAGGGGTTGGTGTCAGGGGAAAAAGGGCCTTGATGTCACTTGGAATAGTTATGAAACGTGTAACTAAAGCTCTTTCTTCATTTTAAAACCAGTATGTCTATTTTATGGTACACAGTAATTAAGTTCGATAATTTATAAGTTCAATTTAGCCAGGGGTCGGTTTTAGGGGATGAAGGTTCTTAATGTCACTAAGAATAGTTATGGGACATGTTCCTAAAGAACGTGTATGTTTTTTTAAGAACCCAGTAATTAATGTTAATATTTTATCAGCCTAATTTAGTCAGTGGTCGTTTGTAGGGAATGAAAGTTCTTGATCTCATTTAAAATAGTTAGGGGACATGTTTCTAAAGCTTCTTCGTTATTTTAGAACATGTATATTTTTTTCTGGAACCCAGTAATTAGGTTCAATATTTTATCAGTTTAATTTAGTCAGGGGTGTGTTTTAGAGGAAGAAGGGTCTTGATGTCACTTGGAATAGTTATGGGACATGTTCCTAAAGCTAGTCTAGTCATTTTGGAACGTGTATGTTTTCTTTGTGAAACCCAGTAATTAATTTCGATATTTTATCAGCCTTATTTATTCAGGAATCGGTTTCAGAGAATAAATGGTCTTGATGTCACTTGGAATAGTTATGGGACATGTTCCTAAAGCTGTCTAGTTATTTTTAAAAGTGTATGATTTTTTCTTTGGAACGCACTAATTTATATATATGGGGCAAATTTTCTCAAGTGTTCAGCGTCAAAATTAAAAGTTGTTGAATCGGACTAATATTTGCACAAACTTGAGTGCTATGTGTAAGTACTTTAACCACCAAATATTATGCAATTAAATTTAAAATTGTAGTGGGTAAGGGGGTAAAGATTTGGGTAAAGTAAAAACATTGAGTTTTTCAAAAAATCGTAGCCGCTAAATAACAAAATGAAAAAAAGTTTCACCTATATGTTTTCAAAAGGTTTTTTCCTGCTCTTTCACATGGTGAATTTTTTTTTTTTAAATCAAAATTTAACTCTTTTTTTTAAATTAAAATTTTTTTTTTTCAAAATGGATCCTTTTTTTTCTTTTTTTTTGCCTTAAAAGATAGCTCAAGTTGTGTACTTTAAACATACCAAAAGAACAAAATGACGTTTTTTGTTGTTTTCGAATTATTAATTAATTAATTAATAAAAATTTATAAAATTAAAATAATTTACAAAAAAAATTTAAGTTACGGCAATTCTAAATACATTAGTTTGAAGCTTATCAAAATGCGCATATAACAAGCCCCATATGAAGTATTTTGGATAATTTTATGATTTATAAATAAATATTTATAAAAAATTAATTAACAAATAAATATCATCTATAAAAATAAAGGTAGAGTATTAAATTTCTTTTTATTAGGAGGGTTTTACAATTCTACATTAAATAATATCTAGCTAAAGTATTTCCAACCAATGAAAATTTAAATAAGACATTTTTTCATCCACATCTTTATGCATGCGCCGCGTCGCGCTCCACAATTTCGTTAAAGCTACTTGTTTAACCACCAAGCCTAATATTTTTATGTCATTTTCTATAGAACAGTTATTATTCATTTTTTTAAAATTTAATAATTATTATATTTTTCATAATAATTTGTATAATTTAATTTTATATATATCGTTTTTAAAATTACAAAACTTTAAATTTTTTATAATAATAATTAAAATTTTTTGATCCTCATATTTAATATTATGTGCATCATTTTTAAAACTCGATTTAATTATTTTCTGCTTCTTTTTGGAAAAAATATTTAACATTTTTTAATCCAAACTTAATTTATAGATGTTTGAATTTTAGTGCGCGTTTAATGTAGTGTTATGAATTTTGATGTAAAAATGTCTTACTTAAATTTTCATTGGTTGGAAATACTTTAGCTAGATATTATTTAATGTAGGATTGTAAAAGCCTCCTAATAAAAAGAAATTTAACACTCTACCTTTATTTTTATGGATGATATTTATTTGTTAATTAATTTTTTATAAATATTTATTTATAAATCATAAAATTATCTAAAATACTTTATATGGGGCTCGTTAGATGCGCATTTTGATAAGCTTTAAATGTTTAAAGTACACAACTTGAGCTTTCTTTTAAGACAAAAAAAAAGAAAAAAAAGGATCCATTTTGAAAAAAAAATTTTTTTAATTTAAAAAAAAGGGTTAAATTTTGATTTAAAATAAAACTTTTTCACCATGTGAAAGAGCAGGAAAAAACCTTTCGAAAACATATAGGTGAAAATTTTTTTCATTTTGTTGTTTAGCGGCTACGATTTTTTGAAAAACTCAATGTTCTTACTTTACCTAAATCTTCACCTCCTCACCCTCTACAATTTTAAATTAAATTGCATAATAGTTGGTGGTTAAAGTACTTACACATAGCACTCAAGTTTGTGCAAATATTAGTCCGATTCAACAACTTTTAATTTTGACGCTGGACACTTGAGAAACTTTGCCCCATATATATAAATTAGTGCGTTCCATAGAAAAAATCATACACTTTTAAAAATAACTAGACAGCTTTAGGAACATGTCCCATAACTATTCCAAGTGACATCAAGACCCTTGATCACCTAAAACCGACAACTGACTAAATATGCTGATAAAATATTAGAATTAATTACTAAGTTCCTAAAAAAAAATCATACACCTTCGAAAATGACTACACAGATTCAGGAACATGTCCCATAACTATTCCAAGTGACATCAAGACCCTTTATTCTCTGAAACCGATTCCTGACTAAATAAGGCTGATAAAATATCGAAATTAATTACTGGGTTCCACAAAGAAAACATACACGTTCCAAAATGACTAGACTAGCTTTAGGAACATGTCCCATAACTATTCCAAGTGACATCAAGACCCTTCATCCTCTGAAAAAGATTCCTGACTAAATAAGGCTGATAAAATATTAAAAAAAAAATTAATGATCCTTTAAAAAAATCAAACACCTTCCAAAATGACTAGACATCTTCAGGAACATGTCCTTAATTATTCCAGTTGACATTAAAAACTTCCAACCCTTAGAAACCACCCCTGACTAAATTAAGGTGTCAAAATATCAAAATTAATAACTGGATTCCCAAAAAAAATCAAAAACAATTAAAAATAACTGGACGGCTTCAGGGACATGATCCATAATTTTTTGAAAAACTCAATGTCCTTACTTTACCCAAATCTTCAAACCCCTACCCCTTTAACAGTTTTAAGTTAAGTTGCATAATATTTGGTGGTTCAAGTACTTACCCATAGGACTAAAGTTCGTGCAAATATTAGTCCGATTCAACAACTTTTAATTTTGACGCTGGATAGTTGAGAAAATTTGCCCCATATGCTTTTTTGATAAGTTGAACCTGAGGTGCAGTAGCTCCATTTTTGTTCAATTTTTTTCGTTAATAGATGGAAAGTTTGAAATTAGATCTAGAAATTTTAAAAATAATTGATATTTGTCGCAAAAAATTTTAAGTGTATTTTGCCTTACATTTCTGGAGACACACTAATTGATCTAAATCTGCTTTTTTTACAAGTTGAACCTGACGCGCATTAGCTAAATTTTGTTTAATTTTGTTCGTTGATAGATGAAGAAGTTTGAAATTAGATCGAGAAATTGGAAAAATACTTGATATTTGTCTGAAAATTTTTTTAATGTTTTTGCCAAAAATTTCTGGCGAGCTATAAATTGTTTTACATCTGTTTTTTTTACAAGATGAACCTGACGTGCAGTACCTTTCATTTAAAATAATTTTGTTCGTTAATAGATGAAAAGTTTGAAATTAGATCTAGAAGTTTTAAAAATAATTGATATTTGTCTCAAAAATTTTTTAGTGTATTTTGCCTTACATTTCTGGAGACACACTAATTGATCTAAATTTGCTTTTTTCACAAGTTGAACTTGACGCGCATTAGCTAAATTTTGTTTAATTTTGTTCGTTGATAGATGAAGAAGTTTGAAATTAGATCGAGAAATTGGAAAAATACTTGATATTTGTCTGAAAATTTTTTTAATGTTTTTTGCCAAAAATTTCTGGCGAGCCATAAATTGTTCTACATCTGTTTTTTTTACAAGATGAACCTGACGTGCAGTACCTTTAATTTAAAATAATTTTGTTCGTGAATAGATGGGAAAGTTTGGAATTAGATCTAGAAATTTAAAAAATAATTAATATTTGTCTGAAAAATTTTTAGGTGTATTTTGCCAAATATTTCTAGCGACACACTAATTGATCTAAATCTGCTTTTTTCAGAAGTCCAACCTGACGCGCAGCGGCTCAAGTTTTGTTCAATTTTGTTGGCTAATAGATGAAAATGTTTAAAATTAGATCTAGAAATTGGAAAAATTATTGATATTTGTCCAAAGAAATTTTTAGCGTATTTTGCTAAAAATTTCTTGCGATTCAAAATTTGATAAAAATATGCTTTTTTGACAAGTTGAACCTGACGCGCAGTAGCTTAATTTTTGTTCAATTTTTTTCGTGAATAGATGAAAAGATTTAAAATTAGATCCAGAAATTTGTAAAATATTTCATATTTGTCTAAAAATTTTTTTACTTTTTTTTGACAAAAGTTTTTAGTGAGGCAAAAATCTTTAAAAATCTGCTTATTCCACAAGTTAAACCTGACGCGCAGTAGCTCAACTCTTATTCAATTTTCTTCGTAAATAGATGAAAAAGTTCAAATTAGATCGAGAAATTGGAAAAATAATTTATATTTGCCTGAAAAATTGTTTAGTGTATTTTGCCAAAACTTTTTGGCGAGGCATAGATTTATAAAAATCTGCTTTTTTGACGAGTTGAACTTGACGCGCAGTAGCTCAATTTTTGCTCAATTTTGTTCGTTAATAGATGATAAGTTTGAAATTAGATCTAGAAATTGAAAAAACGATATTGGTCTGAAAAATTTTTTAGTGTATTTTGCCAAAAATTTCTGGCAAGGCAAAAATTGGTAAAAATCTGCTTTTTTGACAAGTTAAACCTGACGCGCAGTAGCTCAATTTTTGTTCAATTTTGTTATGCTTAAGAATAATGTTTAGAAAAAATTATAAATGAAAGTACCCGTATGTAAAATAAACGGACAAAATTATTTCAGAGTATGTTTTACCATTTTAGATCTTGTTTAGAATTTGTATGTGCAAATAAGTACTTTCCTATATAATTTTATCCGAATATTATCATTAAGGGTGGTTTTTGGGGGTTGATAAATTTTGTTATTCGTTCCAAAATTTGGGTGTATATTTCTGAGTATGTTTAACTATTTTAGAACTTCATTAGAATTTTTTGTGCAAATTGATTGTTGTGTCCCTGTCTGATACCACCTGTCGTACATTTTAATTGTCAATTAATACTTTTGTAATCTTCATATCTCAATTTTATTTTTGTGTAATTGAATTTTTAATTTTTTAATTGTTATTTTTGTGGTAGATAAATATTTTAATTAGATTTTTGTTTGGGTTTAATTAGTTTACTTTTAAATTTACACTGTTTTTTGCGTTGGATTGAAGTGAAATCGAACGGGGAACGAACGGGGAGATAATTCGATTTTTCTTTAATTTTAGCCTAATTGCCAGGGTTATGCGTAATAGTTTTGTTTCCTTTTGGGGCTGTTCAAAAAATACGTAACGCTTTTTTGGATCTAATTTGACCCCACCCCCCTCCCCCTTCGTAATGGGATGTTACATGTAAAAGTTAATTTTTTCAGACCCCCCGACCCCCTGTAAGCGTTACGTTTTTTGAACGGCCCCTTTCCTTTTATATTTATTTTTTTTATTTAATTTATTTAAAATTTTTATTTTCTCTTATTTTTAATATTTCTTTTTATTTTACTGTGTTTACCGTATTTGTGTTAGTTTTATCATTTTCTCTTAATATTCACAATATTTAATTGTCTCTTTCATGAATTACTATTTTTCATTAATTTTACCCTGTTTCCAATTATTTCATTAATTTAAAATTATTTTCTAACATTTTGTAATTCCTTAAAATTAAAGTAATTTTTCTGTTTCTTTTTTATTAAATTTGTTAGCTTTCGAAATTTTTTTTGAAATTTCTTATAGTTATTAATAACCTATTACAGACAAGAATAATCAAGAATAAAAACTATTTTACTTTTTTCTATTTTTCATTATACATAATATTTTAGGCAAATTATTCACATGAAGTTATTTAGTTATAATAAATGATGTTTTAAAAGTAATACTTTAAACTTCTTGGTCAATTATTGATCGCTCCGAATGCCTCCTGCCAAAACCTTCGAGCTATCCGGAGCGACAATTACACGTAAGAAATTGCACTGAACGTAGCCTTTTTTTAAAAAGTTGCACCAGTCGCTATGTGCCGAATACACTCTTCTAAAGATCTTTCACACGCGTCGCCTCTTGCATTTCGTTTCCACCAATCCAAAGTAGTGTTCACTAACGACCTGTCAAAAAGTAGTTGAGCACCTTTTCACATTCTCGGATGCATCGAAGCTATCACCTCGTAAACACCCTTGGATTAAAGGGTGAAAATAAATTTTTCAAATATTGCAATAAATATTAATCTAATAAAAATTTTTGTTAAATAGTTTTCTGTAGTTTATAATATTACCTACAATTGTTGATGGAAACATTTTTTTCTAACTCTAATAATTGAAAACTTATAAAAAAAACAATGGTAAAATTTAGGGGATGAAAATCTTTGGAATTAATTTAATCTTTTATTTTTAACTTTATGATAAAAACAGTTCTTATATAATTTGAAGAGCAATTCATAAGGAGTAATTTGTGAGTTTGTGTTTCAAATTAACTTAATTATTATGAATGTTAAAGAACTTCAAAAATTGAAAAATTGTGACTGCGAAAGACCGCACTTAGTACAATAGATTGAATCAAAGTACACAAAAAGTAAGTTTAACATGATTTTTTGCTTTAATCTTAGAAATCAAACTTTCACATACAAAAATACCCCTGTTCGTTGTCAATTTTCTGGTTCCTTTGGCAGCCATCTTCGATTTAAGAGTAAAAATTAATGTTTAATATTGTGCAATAAATATTGGTTTCACAACATTTTTGTACAATATTTTTTTGTTGATAATATTATTATCTACAACTTCTATTTAAAAGTAAATTATGCATCGAGGGTTAGAAGGCCGTGTTTTTTTGCCAATCACAAATGTTCGAAGAACGAGTGTAGCACGAGCGTACACATATGTACGAAAAACACATGTTTCCCTACCGGAATCTGTGGTATTAGTGGGGTATTAAAGTTAATGCCCTCTTCATACCCTCTTAATACCATATTAAAGTTGTGTTCAAATGACTTAAAATCAGTTTTAAGGATTTTTGAAAAAAACATTTGGAGTCACTTTTTTCAAAATTTTTCGATTTGGACTCCAAATGACTCCAAATGTTTTTTTCAAAAGTCCTTAAAACTGATTTTAAGTCATTTAAACACAACTTTAAAATTGTATTAAGAGGGTATTAAGAGGGTATTAAGAGGGTATTATTCACTAACCTGAAAACTACGAGTTCTGCCCCGCTTAACGAGAACAAAAACATGGGTTTTTTTGTGCATGTGTGGTAGAAAACATTTTTATTTAGCTCTAATAATTTAGAAGTTATAAACAAAAGAATGGAAAATCTGAAGGGATGAAAATTCTTAATATCAAATTATTCTTTTGTTATCAAAATAACAACAAAAATAGTATAACAAAAAAATACTGCCGATGGTGAGCGAAGGCGGAGAGAAGAAAGACGCCTAGAGAAAAATGACGAACACTGAGAACTACCGCAAGGCATGCACGTGTTAAACACTATTTGGCAATTTTCCTTCACTATGAGTCCGTTCCTTAGGTGGGGAGAATTCACTGGCCACAAAACCTTTCACTTGATTTATTTTCAATAAACGTGCACTGTTTTCGACCTTCTTTCCGGTTTGAAGGACCAATGTTCTGAGCAATACCTGGAGAGAGGAAAATGTCGAAATTTTGGCTCACTGAATTAAATAGAAAATAAAATGATAAGGAACCTTGATTATGAGAAAATCCTATTTATTGGAGAAAATGCGTAGTCAGTAGATAAAATGATATAAACGTTAAAAAATCACACACACGCGTGCACACAGTTCTTGTCCGTCAGTCTCTTTTTTTTTTATTTTACACCTCACAGAACACACATTTGAGAGTGAAACCTTCACATAAGTCAGAAATACCGTAACATTAAATGAGCATAACCTTATTGATTAATAAGCCCTCGAGAACAACCGTGAGAAATGCCGAAAACGCTAAAAGCGTGATACAAGAGATAAAAATGGTAGGATTAGTACCGGTTAGAATTTTACACTGATTACATGTCGAGAGACGCATGGCGAGCAGCTGAGAAACTGGCGACCGAGAGGTGCTGCCACCAAGCACTCGCTAAACACAACACTTCACTTTTCTCGTGATATTTGAATTGGCAACTGTTCTCGAGTGGTAAATTCGAGCCAGGCCCAATTCTGTGAAATCAGACACTGAAGTCTGAACAGATAATAAAATTTTTAAGTCTTTGGCACTTACATTTTGTTTGCATCTGAGAAAACTGAATTTTAAACGTTTTAATGATACAGAGGCAGTGGACCAAGGGTCAAAATTAAAATTAATTTTTTTTACATACAGTACACTTATTTTGACGTAATATAAAAGGTTTTGTGGGTGTGAGACCAAAGAAAAAAAATATTTTTATTTTTTGAGACACCCTAATGTTCATTTTTAGTGTTTTTATAGAGGTGGTTTATTGTGTATTCAGGGTTCTAAAAATAAAAATAGCGTGTTAGGTGAGAAAAGTCTAAAATATTGTTATTTGATAAAAATAAATCGTGTATAAAATTTGTGCATTAGTTAGAGAAGTGTTTTAGTTTTATAATAATGCCAGAAAGTGCTTAAAATTTATAAAATTGTATGAATACTATGCCTTTGAAATAAACCCGGTACACTGTTGGCCACTCTCCCCTACTCAAAAGTTATATCTTGTGTTTAAATTCTTTTATTTTTAGTGAATTTTTCTCTTTCTTTACAGTTATTTTGTTTATATTTAATAAAATAATTATGTAGAAATTTAAATATGAGGTTTGCGAATAAAACGGTTTTTAGTGTATGACTTATTATATTAAAATAGTTTTTTTTTAGAACAATCCGGAAAAGTTCAAGAAAATAGAATGCCAAAAATAACAAGAGTACAGAATATGGTGGCCGAACAATAGAACAAGGACCTTACAAGTAAAGGACATATAGAAGTTAAGGATAATAGCCCATTTGAAGCGTAAAACGATAATAAAAATACCGAATGGGAAGATCAAGAAGACTATGTAGAACATGTTTAAAATATGAAAATAAATATTTATAACTTTAAAAGACTGCGTAATTTTAAAGACTGAATAATATAAAAAGCAAATATTAATTCCTGAAATAATGAAACCAATGACACATTCGGATAATTTATCATTTCTTTATTAAGATTCCGCCGTTTGGGAAATTCAAAGAATTTTCATTGTCAGAGACTAAAACATTTATACATAGTTTTACAAAATACGAAAATTGAATATAAGTTATACATATAATCATATCGTCTATAATACAAAAATCTAACCTAATTTTTAAAAAAGTCCAAATTTACAAAAACTATGCTGTATTAGGTTAACCATTAACCCTCTTGCGCACTAGTTTTCATAAAACGCATGTAGTTTAAACGAGTATACTAGTCTAATTAATAGTCCAATTTATAATTAAAATAAATAATATAATGCAACAGATTGTCAGTACACCTAAAACCAATGGTAGTCCACAAGGAACTAAATAATAATGGACAGCAAATTGAAATAAAAAAACGGAAATCTTAATAAGATAATTAAGGGAAAGAATTAAAATTGGATGCAATGGTCCAAACCGTGGCATGAGGCTTAGGCGTACTACCCCGAGGTGCTACAGCTTCTGCGCATTCCCACCACCGATATCAGTGATTTCCACCTTATGCATATTTTCATGCGACCAGAATTCATGTAATTAAGCATCTAGAGGGGATGCGCAAAAGACTACCGCGCCTAGGGGTAGCACACCTAAGCGTAGTACCACAATACAAACCATCATTATAGTTCCATGTTTGCTCTCCTGTTTCTAGTCTTCTTGATTTAGGACGTTGGAACCCGAAAGCTGAGAAACACTTTTTCCTCCTTTGCTCGAAAATTTCCCTTTTATGAATTTTTTGTAAAAACACTGGACACTTTTTCAAAAAAGGGCTATGGTAGACAAAAGTATTTGAGATAAGGAATTTTTTAAACATTTGTTTTATGCAAACAAATGTGCCTACGAGCGTCAAAATTAACTCCCGTTTTGACATTGCAAGACTTCAGTAAAAGATGACCGCCGCACGTCAGCTGGGCATGAGTTTACGTGATATGCGCCTCAAGTGAGATGGCAAAGGCCATCTTTTACGAATAATCTTGCAATGTCAAAACCGGAGTTAATTTTGACGTTCGTAGGCACATCTGTTCGCATAAAACAAATGTTTAAAAAAATTCCTTATCTCAAATACTTTTGTCTACCATAGCCCTTTCTTTAAAAAAGTGTCCAGTCTTTTTAAAAAAAATTCATAAAAGGGAAATTTTCGAGAAAAAGAGGGGAAAAAAAAGAAGATGCTTTTTCGTTGAACAAGATTTACTTTCCATTGACCAGTAGATTACATTCCTAGACCCTTGTGTATTTGTTTTGCTTTGAGTTCATTGACTTAGAAATGTCGTCGACTTTATTTTGATTTAATATATATATTTTGTCACATTCTCCGCTTCGAACTTTAGTTATCGTTCGACCGTTGCTTGACATGAAACGAAGAGTTTATAATTTAATAACGCTCTTAATTTTTGACAACCTTTAAATTTTAATCTTTGACATGTTATAACAAAGTGTTTAATGTTTTAACAAATAGGTATTATAACCTTCGTTTTTTAATGTTTTTATTTTTGTATAACTGTTTGTTTGAAGTGTGCAATAAATATTACAGCCTGATGAGGTCGACAAGAGAGAAAAAGAGGGAAAAGTGTTTCTACGCCACTGTCAACTTTCGGGTTTCAACGTCCTTAAGAGGTTACTCGCAGTCACAGAGCGACAAAATCGATGCTCTTAAAAGGTGACTCTATATGACACTTTTACGCGCGTAAACGCGAACGCGGACACATGAGATGGAAACAGACGGACATAAGTCCACCCTTTTCTCTCTCATGGGTCCGCGTTTGCGTTTACGCGTCATATAGATACTTAACCCCCTATCTACATGGAAGTCGTTTTTGCGTTTATGTGTCAAAACGCGACAAAAAACATATCTCTGTCCTTGTCTCTCCTACAATTCTGCGTTGAAACGTTGCGCGTCTTTACGCATAACCGCAGAATCAGCTTCCATGTAGATAGGGGGTAAGTGACGCACGTACCAGACGCGCACATAAGCTGTGTACATTTGCCGTTACTGAATTTTATTCATCAGAACCAACTTGTACGAACAATCCCTGCTTAAAATTTTAGACAAATTTCGGACTAATTGATCCGGTTTTGTCAGTGACAAGTCCGAAATTTGTCTGAAATTAGTTTAGTAAAGTCCGAAAGTAGTAAAGAAAAAAATAAAAGTCCGAAATCAATCCGATTTAATTCGAAATTTGCTCAAAAAAATCCGAAATCAGTTCGAAATAAAAATTTCAGATCAAAAGCAAAATGGAAATCTGCCAGGAAAAATCCGAAAACAGTCCGGCGAATTTTTAAAATCCGAAATTTGTACGAAGAAATCCAAAATCAGTCTGAAATAATAACCGGACTCTTTTCGGATTCCACCGGACAGATTTCCGTTTTATCTTTAATTTGAAATTATTATTTTGGACTGATTCCGAATTTCTTCGGACAAATTTCGGATTTCAAAATACGCAGGACTCATTTCGGATTCCACCGGACAAATTTTCGTTTTGTCGATGATCTGAAATTTTTATTTCGGACAGATTTCGGATTACTTGGGCCAAACTTTAGATTTCAAAATTCACCGGACTCTTTTCGGATTCCACCGGACAGATTTACGTTTTATCTTTGATCTGAAATTATTATTTTGAACTTAGAGGTCCTATAAAGAGAGTTGAGACACAAGTGTGATGGTTCGTGATTGGTTGCGATTAAACCGGAACCAGAAGTGATTTTGTAATGTTGCAACATAACCTGAAATCTTAGACGGTCACGTCAATTCAAAATTTTCAATGTAAATATTTTGCGCCTTTTAACTGGAACTTTTAGTTCCGGTTTAATCGCGATGCGCAGAAAACAACTGTGTCTTAACTCTCTTTATAGGATCTCTATTTTGGACTGATTCCGAATTTCTTTGGACAATTTTCGGATTTCAAAATACGACAGACTCTTTTCGGATTCCACCGGACAAATTTCCGTTTTGTCTTTGATCTGAAATTGTTATTTCAGACTGATTTCGGATTATTTCAGATAAATTCCAGATTCTTATTGACGGCTCGACTATTTTCGGATTCCACCAAACAAATTTCATAATTCACTTGGATGTGATTTTTATTTCGGATTGATTTCAGATTATTTTGGACAAATTCTTATTTACTGCGAAACTGTTTTCGGATTCCACCGGACGGATTTTCTTTCTGCTTAAGTATTGGAGTTTGTAGATTAATTACCAAGCGTATCGTGTATGGGGGTTTAGAAGAGAAACCCGTCTGAAGGGACCCGGGATCCAATCCCAAGGTCTTGCCATTTTTAATTCGTTAGATAGATCTAATTGTTTAGGTATAGCGAATCTTAGGTCAATATAAATATATAAGTCAATAATAAAATAATAAAAATTGTTGTAAACAATTTCCGTTGCTAACGGATTAATGTCGGAACAAAGTTCGGACAAAACCAGATTAATTTCGGATTACAAATACAGGATAGGATTCTAAAATTTTGCACAATTTTCGGATAAAATTTGGACTTTATACGGATAAAACTGGATAAATTTTGGATTTCATAAACGTTCCTTAAACCGGACAAATTTCCGTTTCTGCCTGATTAATTTCGTACAAAATTCGGATTGTTTTCGGACAAAACCGGACTAATTTCGGATAAAAAATACCAGACAGTGTTCTTGACATTTTCGGACGATTTTAGAAATCCGAAATTTTAAGCAGGAATATTTTTGTTATGAGAGAAAGGACAAAATATACATGGGTATACAGTAGGGTGGTCTAAAAATTCCCTATTTTGGAATAAAATTGGACTGATGCAATATCATAATCTAAAAAATCTATGGGACTTAACCATTTTTTAAAAAAATTTTAAACTCATAATTAAATTTTTGATGGGCATGTTTTGTCTCTTATGAGAATTAGCACGTTATTTCCATAAGAGACAAAAAACGCCTATGTCATTCCATTGTAACTCACAACGATTATAAACCCATAATATTAGTCATAAAATTAATGTAGGAAAAGTACAAGAATCTTTTAACGGCCATTTAGAATTCCATTTTCAGTTTACATTTTTTTTAAAAAATGGTTAAGCATCGTACATTTTTTGAGATTATGAAGTGCATCAGTCCAATATTTTTTCCAATATCGAGGATTTTTGTACCACCCTAGCATACACGCTTATACATATATATATATATATATATGTATATGTTACGGTTAATGTGCGAAGTCTGGTGAATGTGCACATTGACTGGTGAATGTGCACATTGACCGGTGAATGTGCACTTTCGCCGGGCTTTTTGGGAAAAGTGAGTAATTTGTCATTTAATGAGGAAATTATATACATTCACCAAGTTTATTAGGGATTGTACACATTGACCAGTGTTGGTTGGCGAATGTAGAAATTTGCAATGATTTTGTTAATTGATTTTTTTAAGAATATAAAATGTGATAATGTAATAAATTATTATTAATAAATTAATAAGTAAATATATAAATACAAATTTTAATGAAAAAATAGAATTATAATTAATGCAAATGAAAATGAAAATTATAAACAGAAACAGAAAGACAAATATAAATAGAAGTACAAATGTAAATAAAAATATAAATTCATATTTCAATTGTATGTTAATCCAACTTTTGCAAATAGGATAGATTTGTAAACGTCTATTACTTATCTAGTTTCATTTTGACAGTCACACTGTTCAAACCGTGTTAAATTTATTAAAGTAAAAATGACTGAAAATCTTGAAATAAAAGACAAATTTAATGACTATGCCGCCAATATTATTGCGAGAAATTGTTAAAATCCAATCATTGACTGATAGTCAAGGATTCAAACGATGCTTTTGCAAAGGCAAAAAGGTACAGTTGCAAAGCAAAAAAATCTATTATGTAATTGAAAATGTTATTGCAGTGGTCCTTGTAAAAATTAACAAATAGGGAGACCGGCGTAAATCCGGTCACTTTTGTTCAGATAGGTAAAAATCTAGAAAATTATTCTCTAAATCCAAGTTGATTTACATCATTCAAAAGCTTATCATTTCTACTTTCAAAATAAAAAAAAAAGGGTAAATACGGTCACTTTATTTTTTCAAGAATTCAGGGTAACCCCGAACGTTTTATTTTTTAAATATTAAAATTCGCCTTGTAACAGTATATCTAATATGAAGTTAGAATTTAAACCCTTAGCATAAAAGTAGGGATTAATTAAGAGTGGGGAGACAAGGTTCATTTCAACGACGATGTAATTAGGCAGTTTATATTTGACCCACTCAACTAACAACACAATTAAGTTAATGATCAACAAAATCAAAAGTCTAAAAGTAAACTTTAAAGTTGTGTAAATTTGTTAATTTGTTAATTAAGATGGAGAAAACCACGTTTGTGAGGTAAGCTCGACTTATAATCGAATTTAATGAAAAAAGGAAGTGCTGTGGCGATTAATAATGACTTAAAAATGTATTTGCTATAGCGTGGTTTTTATATATATCCAGGAATTAAAGTTCGTCTATTTCCCCAAAGTCGACTGTTAATTCGTTTGGATAAAAGCGCTACGACAAAATTGACGATGCTGCTTGATGGATGGTGATCTATCAAATTTTATTTCTATGGAGGAAAATGTTCACAGTTTGACTGAGAGAAAGAAGATCTTCTACAATTGTTGAACAGCACTGCGTAAGATTTTTAATTGGATATTAAAGATTGAACTGTTGCGTAAAAAATAGTTTAGCAAGTGTAAATAGTTAATGTAAAGATATATATTTTGTATTTGTGTGCGTCGGAAAAATTGGTATTTGAATATAGGGATTGTTCCGTACGGAAGTTAGACTTTTATTTTATTTAAAAATGGTTAATGAATATTGAAAATAGATTTGTATTGTAAATTTTAAAAACTACATGAACGGAGTATAAAGAAAAAAATAGTTTCATTTTTGTTCTTAAAAATATACCTCATTGATTTTTCCGGATTTTAAAAGATTTTAACTTAATATTAATAAAATTGAAAATTAATTGATTACCAGGGGAGAGTCGCTAGTTGTGAGACGGGTTTTATTTTTGATCTATAAATTGGAAATAGGTAAACGAAATCGTAAATAAAATACATTGTTCAAAAAGTAACTTAAATACGCAACTTTTATTCATAGAAAGTGTAGTGTTCAGATGAACTCGAAAAATTTTATGATCAATTTTCCGATCACATCTTTTTAGTCAAAAAAAAAGGTGTCCAGTTGTGAGACACTTATAAAAAAAATGCTAAAATTTAAAAAATTTGGCATGAAACATTATGTTTAATATAAATAACTAAATATATTGATAATACATATTATTATATACTAAATAAAAATATTTATTCTTTAAAATATGACCATCAGTTTTCTTCATCAAAATCGCTGTCGCAATGTAGGCAAATGAAATAACTTGTGCGCATGTTCCCACACTTTGAATATTTGTTGTGTTATCAAATGTACGTAACGAACTAAACTGAACAGAGCGCTTTATGCTGCATAACGAAAAATATAGGCTATTCCAGATGGGCGGCGCCACCGTCTCACAACTAGTGACTTGCTGTGTCTCACAACCGGAAATTGGCGCTATTTTGAAAAAGTAAAAAAAAAAATATTTCCAACTGTAGATTGAAACAATGCAATATTGTATTACAAAATAGAAGGAAAATACTAAATAAAAATGCATAACATTTAGCTTTTCCAATAAATTAACTTAAAAAAAAGTACTTTGCACATATTGAAAAAAAGTTTTTTAGTCGATTTTCACACACAGTGTTGGCATCTAACACAAACAATACATATATCCGCTTCGGTGTACACGCAAAAGTTGGCTCGTATTAAAAGAAATGTTTTTATGTATACCATTCAGCCTTTTTATATTTCGTGTTAAAAAAAATGGACTGTCTCACAACTGGAGCCGTCTCACAACTGGCGACTCTCCCCTACTTTATGATTCATTGCATTTGGCGCTACTACAATGGGGCTCGACTAACATGGAAAATATATATAATAGTTGGATTTTAACGAAGTTTGATATTTTTTCACTGCCCTAGCAAAAGTATTGGATTGAATCTCAATCAGTTTGAATAAGTTTTAATCAGTATTTTTCCGGGGCATTCCGAAATTTGTTTCCGAGCCAATCAGTTTTTATTTGAATCTAAAAATGGATGTATCTTCACGAAAAATTCTTTCCGAATCATTCCGAATTAATCCGTTTCATTCCGAAGCTAAATTTGAATCCGTCTGAATCGCGTTATTTCAATCTGAATCAATCCGTTTCAAACCCGAATAACCCAATCAGAATTAAAACGGATTGATTCGGAATGAAATAACAAGATTTATACGAATTAAAATTTAGCTACGGAATAAAACGAATTAATTCAGAATGATTCGGAAAGGATTTTTCGTTAAAATGTATCCATTTTTAGATTCGGATAACTGATAAAAACTGATAAAACTGATTGGCTCGGAAACAAATTTCGGAATGCCCCGAGAGAATACTGTTTAAAACTTATTCAAACTGATTAGAATTCAATCCGATACCTTTGTCAGGGCTTAACATTATATTTTATTGGAGTTGTTTTTTTTACCTTCAAATTGTAACATCTAACTATCGTTAATTTGTTTTTAAATATCATTTTTAAAAAATGGTTGTGATTTACTTTCTCTTAAACTCTTGCTTAAATAAGACATTTTTAGGTTTATATATATTTTTATTATATATTATAATTATTGTATATTATATAAATACATAGTGATAAGTCAATTAAATCAATAACTTAAAAACGTTTTATAGAATCAGTGATTTTCTAAAAGCTTCATTTGTTTTTCTTAGCCTGAATGGAGTTGTGTCGTTATATCATTTTGAAATTATGATTCTTCAAAAAGCATATCTAAATGTACACGGAGAAAATCTTTAAGCACTGAAGTACTGTTTTTCATAAAAAAAATTTCAGAGCTCTGAATACTCTCAATACAGCACTCAGCATTCTGTAAAAAGTTATCATTACTTTTCTGGATAGTAGTCAGAGCTTAAGCGCACATTAATGAACAATCGAGTATTCTGACCTGTGAATACAGCAATGAATATTTTGCTCGAAATGGTGCTTGCTTTTTTCACAGGTCTGAGTGCTTTGTAAAATTATTTTCTACGATTTCAAAACAAAGGAAATTTAACCTTAAATAAAAAATATAATAATAATAATAATTTTAAACAAGTGTTTGACACTAGTTGAATCAGTTTTAACACATGTTTCCTTTTATTTTTATGAAAATTAAATTATTTTGGTAATAATTTATTCAATCAAATAACATATTTTCAGAAATTCTTAATTTAATATATAAGTTTTTTGGCAACATTTTAATAATCTAAACCTAATTAACTTTTCTTATCGGTAAATATTAAGAATTTATTTAAATTGATTATAAGATTTTTAAATAATAAGAAAATTGAAAGATATACCTGAATGAAATGAAAATAATAATTTTATATGAAATATAATTTTTAAAATTCGAAAATAATTTAAACTTTTTAATAAAATTTATAAGTTTGTTATAACTTAACAAAATATTTAATAAAAATAATTAATAGTTTAAAAGTTCCAAAGCAAACCAAAAATTGTTTCTTTAACAAATAAGTAAAAAATGATATTTGGTAATTTTTTTAGTGATTTTGAAATTAAAAGCAATTTTATGAGTTTTAATCTTTTTATTTATTTTTTATATATAAGGGAAGTTTCTAAAGAAAAATTCCAACAATAAGTAAAGAATATTTTGTTATTTCCAGGGTGTTTCCGGCATTCTCAAAATTTTCGGTGCTAATTGAGAAAAAATAGTATATTCAAATTTTCTACGAGAGTTACAAAGTATAACCATAAACTTTTGAAACTGATAAACAATTTGTTATTATTTTTTATGTAGGTTAAACGTTATTTTATTTTTAAATAAAAAAAATAATTTTTCGTAGCACTCAGAGCTATGAAAAAAGCAATCACTACTCTGAAAAAAATATTCAATGCTGTATTCACAGCTCTGAAGATTCTATTGTTCATTAATGTGCGCAAAAGCTCTGATAACTTTTAGAAAAGTAGCGGCTACTTCCTACAGAGTACTAAGTGCTGTGTGGCGAGTATTCAGAGCTCTGAGATTGTATTTTTTAATATACACAATAACCAGTGCTATGAAAAAGAGTACTCAGTGCTTCAAGATTTTCTCCGTGTATAGAAATCTAATGTTATCTTAAAATTGAAAAAATTGGAGTTGTGCTGTTTTACCTTTCAGCCACAGAACTATAGATTCAAATAATGTTATGTTTTATTAAGACAATGTAAAAAGAGAAATGTGGTTACTATTTTGGATCTAACAAATTATAAATTTTATTATTGGTAAAATGTAATAAGTGAAATGTGATTGGCTTTACCCCGACGTCACGTGACCGACTTTACCCGGAATGTATTTTTCACATTTTAGAATAATTTAAATTAAATCTTAATGAAACTTAATCTTAATATAACTATATATGCACTTCGAAAACGGACATCCAAAAGCATCGAAAAAACTTATCTAAATACATTAAGACTCAAAAATAATGATCGAAAAAACTAAAACTCCGAAGAATGTTTTCTTTTGCTGGCACCTCTAAAAACACATAATCGCCTCTGGTTCTAAATTGAATACATGAAATTAAATAAAAGTTCGTTAACCTTAGTTGAATGTTAAGTACTATTCACAGTACGAATATCTCCTTCTTAAGTTGAGTTCATAGCGTCAAATCGCTAGTGACCGGATTTACTTCGGTCTACCCTAAATATTTCATGTGTAGCAAAACCATAATACTGAGTTTTACTTTGACCGAAATGATTTAGTAAATTTGTACATTTACCGGTTAAAGTGCGTAGAAACACAAATTCGTATGTTATTCTCACATACACCATCCGACTAACGCCCATTTCGGGCGATGTGTACTAGGGTGGTTCAAAACACCTCTATTTTACCATTAAAAATTTATGGGAAAAACTGATTTTTTAACAAAATTTAAAAGAAAATAATGAAAATATTAGTTAGAAGGGCTCAGACGTTTATAGGCCCTTGCAGAATGTTTAAACTTGAAGATACCGTCGATTATTATTATATTTTTACAAATACACCTCTTTGAGGGGACACTAAATAAACAATCCCCAAACGTAAATTTAGCATTTAAGCTTAAATGAGTCTAAAATATTACTTTTTTACGCCGTTTTTTACAGGCTTTATTATTTATAAAATGACAGCACTCAATTGATTGTTAATTAATTTTTAACTGTTTATACAAATGAATTTGTTTAAAATCTTTATTTATTCTGTTTCAATAAAATATATTAATCGCCTGTTATGATAGTACCTATCATATTCACTGAACTATAATACCACTGGAACGCTCACTGCAAAGAAAACTCGGACAAGGAGGGGCATATTCTCTCTTTCTATACCTTCATTTTCTTGAGAAGTTTGCTCGTGTCAATCGCTAACTATGTGACAGAGAAAGCATGCCCCTCCATCAATCTATCTCACATCCACTGTTCACTTACAGCTCTGTTATGTCCTAAAAAATTTTAGGTTTACTTTTTTATTATTCTTTCTTTAAAAGGAGATTTGGAAGGATAATGTAACCGTAATAAGCGCCTGAAAGTAGGCAAATCACGTAAATGTTTCATGAATTTAATTAAAATACATATCAAATTTTAAGGATATTAAAGGAATTGCTATTCGGGTTTGAATACGGGAGGTTTGACACACCGTTCGTTTATTCACACATTCACCCTGGTATTTGGAAATTTCGTCAATACCATTTGATTATATTGAAGTTGATGTTTGTTTTGGAAATTTGTTTAAATAATTACAATATAACAAAAGATCATGTGATTTCTGTAGAAGAGTAATACAAATGATTATAATAATGGAATAATAAAATTGACGTAGGTTTTGATATTATAGATAGATGAGATGAATGCAAAATCAATATAGAATCAATTTTAAGAGCGTCCGAACGTAGGCAACCATACTTGATGGCAATTAGTTCTAAAGCTCGAGAGACAGTAGGATTAGAAATCAAAGTAAGATAAAACAGTGTAGTTCGCCGCCTTGTGGTAATATACAGCTTACCTCATGGTGGTAGTGACTACTCTTATCATGATTAATTAATTACCGTATAATCAATGAAGGACTAATTACTATAAGGACTAAATAAATTATCATAAGTAGACTAAAAAGTATTATCATATGCGAATTAGGTAAAGAAATTGTTGACACAGGAACTCTTACCATAAGTGCAGAAAACATTATCATAAAAGATACAAATTTAATTAATCATATATTAAATAAAAATAAAAGAAGGTATTCAGTTTAATTAATAAACTATCCGAAATTGTCATATGAGATGTCAATACAAATTAAGTAAAAATAAAAAAATTGCAAAAGTCCAAGTATTTAGAAGGTCATTAAAAGTATTTAATGACATGTAAAGTTTTCCAATACTGTCCCAGTATGCGTGCCTGCGCTTAAAGCCAAAACTTGGTCAATCACATAAATTCGAAACAGAGTTTAAATAGTATAATCACTCTTCGACTGATAAATTAAAACAATGTTAACAATCTTGGTTTGCAACAGTAGTTAATAATAATTAAAACTGTAACAATTAAAACATCATTCTAAGAGTGATATCAGATTTCGCCAGGCGCGAATGGGTGTTGTTTTTCAATAATATTGTGCAAATGCACATCTTTACATGCTACGGTACACTTTTGCATGGAAACGTGATCAAACAATTCAACAATAATCCCCGCAAATGTCAGAAATCGTCTTTAAGTACATGCGACGCCAAATGGAAGGGGTCGAATGCGCTAGAACCTCCGTCGAGCGAATATCGTAGTTACGGCCCGTCGGATTGCCAAAATTGTAAAACTTTACATCTGAGTTGAGTCAAACGCGTGTTTTTGTGTCAAATATAAGAGTATCGTCTTGAACTGTCAGTGTCCGTCGCTAAAATTTCTTAACTATTGTTAAACAAATTGTGAATTCAGTGAACTGACAAAATCTAGAACTTTATAATTTAATTGAATCGAACATGTGCTTAAAAATCGATTTCTAGAGTATCGTCTAAAATTATTGGTGTCCGTCGTAAAATATAAAACAATTGTTAATCGAATTGTGGAGTGTTGTTCGTCAAATTGTAAGCAGCAACGTCGCAGTATTCAAAATCGTTGTGTTATCGATTGCTGCGCCAATCTAGCGATCTAACGCCCTGTTCAGCATTCAAAAGGAACATTAAGAACTAAATGTAAGTTATTATTTCACTAATAATATTGACTATTAAAAACCAAAAGTAAAAGCGTATACCAAAAGGCAATCATTTAATGGATAATGAATAACGGAAGAATACTATTGTATAATAACCAATAACGAATAACGAATAACGAGTATCAATTGTAATTTACCTTAATCTTGTAATTTTTATAAACTTTAATTTGTTGCTGAATAAATGAGTTTAAATTTAGATTATATTGAGAGTTTCCTTGCTTACGGAGTTTACCCAGTATTGGCTAGCCGCCGTCTTGTAAAGAATTACTTATTTTATTTCTAAAATTTGATATTGAGTACATTGACTTCGAGAATTGATATTGCAAGAACAAAAGTAAGTATACAAAGAATTATTTTAACGAAAACCTCGTAGGTTTTATAAAGTGAACGACCCCTAAAAATAAATATAAAAACTAGGTTATAATTAGTTGATTAAGCTGTTACAACTCCTGATATATTCGGTCCTTTGTCCGAACGTAACAGCTTGATTTGGTGTCAGAAGTGGGATTGACACTTTAGTTAAATAAACAATTGATATTCGTTAAAATAGTTTTCATTATTTGTTAATTCAATTAATAATAGGTGTAGTCAAAACAGTATCCTTTAAGAACAAATTGATGCAGTATTGAAGCTTTTATTTCAGCTTTCATGTATTTTGTTGCATTGGTTTTAAATTGGATCTAATTTTGTTTCAGTTTCTAAAAGTGTTTTATTTGCTATAAATCATAATACTTGTTTTAGATTCATGATTTTGGTATGATTTTGGTAGTACTAAACGTTTTGCTGAGATTAATTAATTGTAATACTTGAAAATTAAGTAAAGTGATATTTGTTGGGACTTTTAATTTGTTTGAATTAACAATTCAAGTTTTCCATTTTAATTACAGATTGGAAAATTAAATCAGTCTTTTAACTTAACTCCTTAATTCATTTAAAGTTTAATAAACACAACTTGTTTAGTAATTAATCTAATTTCATTAAAGTAATTTTCATATTGCACTAATTTTGTTATAATATTAGACGTCATTTGACTCTATATCCTAAAGTTAAGATTTGATACTTGTAAGTTGTGTTTTCCATTTAGTTTGGAGGTTTTACTCAGCCAGTTATCTGGAAGATTCTAGTACAATTAAACTAAGGGTTAATGTAATTTTTAGTAACCATAGAATTCATTTCAAACAAATTCTTATAATTTATTAATATGTGCATTGTCTTCGGATGATTTTCTTTTTAAATCTAAGTTACTTCATTATACTCAAAATTCGTGATAATTTTGAATTTCATTGGCCCTGTTCTAGAGAATTAAAATGTGATATTCGAAATGTGTACTTTCCATTAATTTGAAAACATTGAGATAATTTAGGATTTTTCCAATCCGTAAGAATTTTGAGTTTCAGTAGCCCCTGTTTCTAGAGAATTAAAATATGATATTGAAATTCTGTATTTTCCATTAGTTCAAAAACTTGTGGGACCAAAGGTTTAATGGAATTATATTATAATAATTTAGTTTCAAGTCACACCATTTGGAGGTTTGAGTGAATTAAAAGAATTTTAAATTCCTAAGTATTACATATATATTGAATCTTGATCTTCTAAAGTTAAAATATTACACAAAACCCGAAGGGTTGTGATTCCAACAATTAAAACCTTTCTATTCCCCACTTAATCGAATAGAAAGTAAATTGTTTAATTGTGGAAATCTTTGTTTAAATTTTAACTGAACTAACTTCCTCAATATATTAATTAATAAAAATAATATCACTTTTAATAATTAAATAAAAAATTGACAATTATACGTAAAATACAACCCAGTAATAAAATTTAAAAGTTGTTGTACTAATGTCATCTAATTTGTCTATCAAACATCAAAAGAAAACTATAGTCACTATATACTCAGATTGTTTGAAGAATAAATTGGGTGATTTTGTTTATGACCCTACTTTAACCATAAATTTAGTAGAAAAGGACTGTGTAGAAAGTTTTATGAAAATAAATTACTCAAAATTGTGCATAATACAGCAAAAACAGCTGATAACAAGTGGTATTGTTCTAATTCCAATATTAGACAAAACCGTGCCTTTTAACGTTGTTAGTACAGGACAAGAATTAAGGGTAGCTGGAGTCGTAGGGCGCCCTTTTATGAGCGAGTTTAACCTATAAGAATCTAGCCTGATAAATCCAAGCAACGACAATAAGGTGTTTTGTTAACAATTTATGTTTGTTCATTGTAATGAACTCGTTTATTAATTTGCTGGAAAACGAGTACTTTTGTGCTGCACTTTGGTGTATCACATTTTGGTCCTATGTAATATTTGGAACTATTGTGCTAATGCGGTTGTTTAACACACTAGAAAACTAAAATTTAGTAATACAGCTTGTTCAAGGAATGTATGTTTTTGCGAACCTGCCATTTAAAAAGGACCTACATCCCAAAGTACGCTTGAGTTCACACGATTTTAAAGAATCAAGAAATTTATTCATAGCGAGCCCAGTTGCCACCATAAATCTAATCGACGAGAAGAAATTAGCGAAACACGTGAAAATCAATAAATCCGAGTCTCTCTTTTTAGATCAAGATACCTTTTCCACATCAGGAACAGTGCTGATTTTGATTGCTAATCATTACGTAATCTTTCATACAGTTAAATCAGAACCGTCTGAAATAACTGGAGTATTGGGAATACCGTTTATGGGAACAAATCCAAACAATTTTACATTGTAAACTTAAAATAAAATTCATTGAAATCCATTTAGAAATTATCTAAATAATAAAAATTTTTACATGATTCATCCTACTCAATTATTGCGTGATCAATATTTATTAATTTGGTTCCTAATAGTTTGGATTTACATAATTCTAGGAGCATTTTCCTTATTGTATTTACATAGAGCCCTGCTTAATTTAAGTTTAAGGCCTGGATGAATTTCATTTTCATTATTTTATTTTGCGACGAATAGACAGCCATTGTTTTTCAAGTAACATTAGTTTATTTTTCGTTGGACACACAATAATTATTTAAAAGTCTAATTATTGATTCATCAGGAAATTATAACAAATAAATAATTTTGATTATAAAAATTTCAAAAAATTGATAAATTGGAAAAATTTTAAATAAAAAAAAATTATTGTTATTAACCAACAATCAGGTATATAAAAGAAAAAAAATATCCAAACCCCTTAGGATTCGATCCCAGGACGGTAGGATTGCGAGTCCAGCGGGTTGACCACTGTGACATTGAGGCTTCTTATCAGTTGCTCGAACTGCATATATAAGCTACAGTGCGAGCGAGCGAGTCATCTTCTTAAGGAGAACGGCCACAGCGACCGCGGAAGAGCCACGGGACTTCCCCGGTGAACGAGAAGGTCACGCGCCAGAGACTTCAATGCGTGGTTAAGAGAGTGCAAAGTAGTAGGGATAATAGCTGCGTCTCTTTCTAAACCTACTGCAAATAAGGAAGCAAATACATCTTCTGAACGGAGTGGAATAATTCAATTAAAATAATATCTCACAATTATAATTTTAATTACGCTTGAATAAATAATTAAAAAGGTTAACTTTTTAAGTTAAGTGAAATACTATACCATAAAATTTCGCAAGTCTTATTGTAGTTAAATTAAAATTCAAATAAGACTTTAATAAATTACAAACAAAATGCCTGGAGATGGGACTAACCAGCACAGACCGAACAAGGATGGTTCCTTTTCAGGAACAATAGACAGAACATTAAATGATGCAATGGTCACGTCTATGGCCGAATGTTTCGCCTTACAACAAGGCGTTATGAATATCCCTTTTTACGACGGGAAAACCATACCCGTGAGAGATTTTATTCAGGACATCATAAACGGAGAGTCCAGTGTACCCGCAAATTGTGAAGCTCAATTCACCAAAGCAGTGTTATCCAAATTTAAAGGTGCTGCCAGAGATAGTACCCATGGCAAAGTTTTCAACAATACTGAACAAATTATTCAACATTTAAAACAACGATTTGCACCACGCAAATCCTATTCTTGGTATTTGCACGAGATGTCTACAATTCGAATAGGTCGTAATGAGAGTGCCAGCGAGTTTTATGATAAACTAACTTTATTGATGTCAGGAGCACAAGCGGCTTTAGAAGATAAATATGGGATGGAAAAGGCGAAAGGGATGATGGAACCTTTAACGGATTGTGCATTGGAGGCATTCATTAGAGGTCTTCCAGATGGAGTTTCCAGTGTAGTAGAAGCAAGAGGAGCTAAAACGCTTGAAGGAGCGCTGAAACACGCGCTAGAGTTTGAATACAGACATCATTACCAACCAGTAAACTACAATAATGCTTAGCATTTTTCGCGTTATCAACAAACTAATGAAAATGGATCTCGAGATAGAAGCCCTAGTCCTCATGTGAGATTTTCACCCCCTGTTCCAGCTCCTAGAGATTATTCTCAATCATCAACCCCTTCGGGTATTTTAAAACATCCTTATGGACCACCCCCTTCCACTTCAGGGTATTACCAACCTCATAAATATTACCCATATCATCCACCATATAATCCATATCCTTACCACCAACCACCTCAACCTCAACAACCTTATCAAGGATATTCCTATCCAGGAAATAGGACACCTCCCCGTTCTCAATCACCAACTCCAAATAAAGATAAGAATTTAAACTTAAATTCTGCTCCTCGTGCCGACGCGACGACGAGTTCAGACAAAACTTCATAAATTCTAAAGCAAATTTTCTTATTGACACTGGAGCCGACGTAAATGTTATCAAATTATGTATGCTTGATCCTGAATTACTAGTATCAGAAGACGAAGCCATTCAAATCGCTGGATTATCCCCGTTCACCATTTCAACCTTAGGGACTGTACAAATAACCCTAGGAAATTCATTGATTACATTTCAAGTAGATTCATCGAATTTTCCGATTAATTCGGATGGAATATTAGGTAGGGATTATCTCAGAAAAGAAAGAGTTGAGATTTCATTCTGGCACAATTCAATAGTCACTTATTCCGACCCTATTAAACCGATATTTTTCGCAGATAATGAGTCAGTAAGGGCAAGGGATGTCTTGGTTGAAAATAAGGCTAATCACAAGAACAAATTACTTATCAAGGCCAGGACAAGACAGGTCGTTCCGATAGAAGTTCTCAACAAAGAAATCAAGGAAGGATATCTACCATTAATAAGAACAGTAAAAGGAGTTTTTGTTGGAGAAGGAGCTGTCACTAACCAAAATGGTGTTTGCCATGTTTTAGCCATAAATACGACTTCAGATGACGTCAGTTTGGATGTACCACCCCAAGAATTAATACCTTTTGAGTATTACAACCTGCCAGGTGAAGATTCAGATGAAGAATATTCCGAAGATCCTGCAACTCCTCCTGTTGATAGAACATTAGCTATTATTGAAAAATTACAACTAGAGCATTTATTACCGGAAGAAAAAGATCATGTCATACAACTAGTAAAGGATTTTCCGGAAAATTTTTATCTTCCTAGAGAAGCTCTCACTTCTACCCCTTTAGTGAAGCACACAATACCAACAATAAATGAGGTACCTATACATACGAAACAATATAGATTTTCACCCTCTCAGAAAGAAGAAATCAATAAAGTGATAGAAAGAATGAGATCGGAAGGAGCAATAGCACCTTCATCTTCACCTTACAACTCTCCTTTATTAATTATTCCCAAAAAGATTGACGCGAGTGGAAAAAGAAAATGGCGTATCGTGATCGACTTTAGAGCTCTTAATGAGAAAACAATAGGGGATGCTTATCCCATCTCTTGCATTGCCAGCATATTAGATTGCCTCGGAAAAGCACAGTATTTTTCGATATTCGATTTAGCGAGTGGATTTCACCAAATAGAACTAGATCCGTCAGATAGAATAAAAACAGCGTTTTCCACGATTAATGGGCATTATGAATATATCAGAATGCCTATGGGATTAAAAAATTCACCTGCGACTTTTCAAAGACTGATGGATTTGGTCTTATTAGGATTACAAGGAATAGAGTTATTTGTGTATCTAGATGACATAGTTGTCTATGCAAATGACCTTGAAGAGCATGATAAAAAGGTAAGAAGACTATTTGAAAGGTTAAAAGAAGCTAATCTCACTTTACAGTTGGAAAAATGCGAATTTTTGCGTAGAGAAGTGATGTACCTTGGTCACATCATTAATAATGAAGGTAGTAAGCCTGATCCGAAGAAAATAGAGGAGGTAGAAAATTTTCCCACCCCTAAAACACCCAGAAATGTGAAACAATTCCTAGGATTGGCTGGATATTACAGGAGATTCATCAAGGATTTTTCTGCCAGGGCTAAGCCTTTAACTAACTTGTTGAAAAAGGAAGTTAAATTTTCATGGGGTTCTAAAGAAGAAGACAGCTTCAAGGATCTTCGATCGGCCTTGTGCAAAAGTCCGATTCTTCAACGTCCTGATTATGATAAACCGTTCACGCTAACAACGTATGCTTCAAATTACGCATTAGGCGCAGTATTGAGCCAAGAAAAGAATGGAATAGATTTACCTATTGCTTATCTATCCAGAGTGCTCAATCCTGCAGAAACGAACTATTCAACTACTGAAAAGGAGTGTTTAGCTGTATTACAAGCAGTACAACATTTTCGACCATATATATATGGAAAGAAATTCACTCTAGTGAGTGATCATGAGCCTCTTCGATGGATTGCAACTATTAAGGATCCAGGACAGAGACTAATAAGATGGCGTTTAAAATTAAGAGACTATGAATACGAATTCAAGTATAAACCGGGCAAATTGAATTCGAATGCGGATGCATCATCCAGGAATCCTATTGAAGCAACAAAAGATTGCGAACCTGCATCTCTAGACCTTGCAAATCAGGATTCAGAAGAAAAAATAGTCAACATCCTGATGCATAGTAGACAATCTACAAAATCTAAATTGCCCGTGAATAAACCTACAGCCAGTCGTCTAACAAGGAGCAAATCACTGTCTGGACCTTCTGGCAAAGACCTTCCATCGACCAGCAAATCTGCGCAATCTGCAACATCGAAACCAACAACATCAAAACCTGTCGTAAAGGCTTCAACCTCGAAAGAAAAACTAGAAGAAAGTTCAATAGGAGGAAATAGGCTTCAAAGAAGAAAATTAGAAAACAAGCCTAAACCAGCAATAGTAGAAGAGGATGATGAAGAATATGGTTCAGATCACGAGACAGATGCAGATTTTAATCCCCCACTATTGAGGAAACGCAAAAGCGTACTGCCCAGTCTAAATCTGCCTCTACTATCTTCATCACACTTTAGGGGACCCAAAAGCGCGCCTCCTGGTGTATCAACAACTCAAGGAGAAGTATTTGAGCCCCAAGAAGAGGGGCCCAATTTAGGAACAAATCAACAAGAAGTAATGATAAGTCCACCCATGAGTGAGAGTGATGAAAGCTCAGAAGAAGAAGAAGAAGAAGAAGAAGAAGAAGAAGAAGAAGAAGAAGAAGAAAATGTTTCACACCACCTGAAGAGTCCAGAACCGAAGCCAAGGAAAGAACTTGCCGCCGAACTGGAAGAGGCATTTGCCAAGTTAAATCAATCCATATCTCAGCATCAAGATTGGATGCAAGATCCAGAATTAGAGCCCAGGGATTGGGCGGTACATTCTGATGGAGATGATGATCCCGAAGTTCATGAAGCAGCAAATTCCATCGTTACAGGAACCAATAAAGAGTTTGCAAAGAAACTTGATGATTTATTGGATTGGGCCAGTATTGGTTTAACGGAGTTGGAAGAAGAAGCTCGATTACCAGTATATGAAGAAGAAGGAAAAGGCGAGTTAGGATCTGAAGAGGAAGAAGAAGCTCCATCTTCAATACTTTTGCCTCCTTTGACCCCATCGCTCACAGCAAAAGGAAGAAAAAGTGTGACTTTCGACCTTTCAACAAAGCAATTGGAAACACCTTCTAGCTTCCATCGGCCCACTGCAGTATCCACTCCATACGTAGCTCCAAGGACAATTGAATCATCAATGATGGAGAAAGATAACGCTTCAGAAGACGAAAATGAAGTACAAACAGTGGAAGTAGCTACAGAAGAGAGTATGAATAGAGAAGAGTCCTGTGACGACATTAATCAGGACTGGCAAGCTGGAGTACACACTTCAATAAGTAGTATTCAACCAGGTTTAACTTACGATCGCGATACAGAGGACACAAACTCGAAATTCACTTCTAACGTGCTAGGAAATAGAGAAAATTTAACTTATCTCAGAAATAATTATGTCCACTTCTTATCAGCTGATTGTGAGTTTACATCTCCCATAAGCAGGTTACTAGTTGACATAGGAGCAGTAGAACCCCAAGAAATGAAGATTAAAAATCCAAAAAAGGGGCAGTTACTAATCACTCCAAGAGGGAAATACAACATTTATACATTGGTGGTGAAGCACAATCATTTTGATGAGTTAAAGAAAGAAGATTTGAGAATTGGACTTCTAAATCTTAAGGCAACATTCCAACGTGAAAATGTTTAAGAAGCACGAATATCACGCTGGGGCGATTTCACAGATTCATTGGGAAAAAGAGAATTATTAGCATTAATACATTCCGTTTTCCAAAATAGCAGCATTAATATTTGTGTATGTTATGGGCAAGTTTCAGTCCCTGAAGAAAACCTTAAGGCCAACATAATTAAAGAATTTCACTGTAGTAAGTTTGGAGGACATAAAGGAGTCGTAAAAACCTATAGACGTATCTGCGAAAAATTCTATTGGCCAGGAATAAAGGATCAAGTGACCGAATTTGTCAGGAAATGTCCTGTATGTCAAGAACAAAAATTGGTTCGAGTGAAAACTCGAGAACCAATGTTAATAACAGACACACCCCTTGACGTTTTTGATAAAGTATCGTTATATACTGTTGGAAAATTACCTACCACTTCGGACGGAAATTGTCACATATTCACAATGCAGGATCATTTATCTAAATATTGTATAGCCGTAGCTGTACCGGATGTCTCAACAACAACTTTTGCTCATGCCGTAGCAACAGAACTGTATTCCAGATATGGAGCCCCTAGAGCGATTTTAACCGACAAAGGTGGGTGTTTTGTAAGCAAACTGATGAGAAAATTGTCAAAAATTTTCGGCGTTCAACAAGTAACAACGTCCGGATACCGGCCCCAAACTAACGGCGCGCTCGAACGAAGTCATGCCGTATTAGTAGAATATATCAAGAGTTACGCAGAAAATTACTACGAGAGAAAACATTATGCAAATAACTCGATCACACCAAACTAACAACTAACCCAAGGAACAAAATAGCATTTTGTTTCTAAATTTCATCGAAAATATACTAAAATAACACAATGTTTACAGATTGGCAGTTAAAGAAAACAATGAACATACCAATAATCGGTTGGATTCTCGACGCAGTTGACTATGCATGGACATTCATCGAACTTGCTATGATTTTATTAGTACTCGTTTTGGCCAAATATATGTATAGCTTCCTCACGCTATTAAAAGGAAGACGTAAACGAACCAGCAATAACCCCACAACACAAAACAAAAATTTATTCAATCTACCAATAACCAAACTTTTAGAAGAAGGAACATCAGGAGAAAATCAAAAATAGCATGGATTTTCTTATCTAAGGACTGATTAGTATTGCTTTTTCAACTAATCAAAAACGACGACGACGAAGCAATAACGTACAATTGGTTTCAATATTCCATTCCGTTCCAGTTTTCATTGAGGACAACGAAAGTTTAAGGAGGGAGGAGAGACACCAAAATCTAAAATTTTTTCAAATATCAAATTTCGAATTTATGGATGTCTACAACAATCCAAAATACTAAAACAGGGCAAAAACTACATGTAAGAAGACACAACATGGGAAAATCACTAATAGGATGGGTTTTCTCGGCTAAGGACTATATAGTATTGCTTTATCAACTAATCTACGAACGACTACCAATAAAGGAAAGACCAAATGTTAACAACAACATCCAGAAACTAACAAAAACACCCAAAACTCCGAGAAACTGGCTCCATCGACTACCATCACGTAAGAAAGTTGAAATCACCACCTATCAAACACTGTTAAATAGAATTAATAACTATTTATAAGTAAATAAATTTATTTAAATAAATAGTTTAAAACTGTTAAAAATTTAAATAAGTTTATTTAACGAATCCTATAAATGTTGATAATCGGCCTAAATAAAAAATGAGTTCTATTCGTTTTATTGTCCAGGAAAGAATCTAATCGCATTATTAATGATCAAGTGCAGAAAACTTGATAATAAAGGTTCTTAATATAATAAATAAATATTTAAATCTGATATAGTTAAGCAATCACTAAACAAATTAATCAATTTACATGCAATTGATCGTAATATGCGGTTGGATTTCACCTTGAACGTAACTAAGCGTAAGCATATGGGTGCATTGTGGCCGACCGATGCCTGGTCAGACCATGAAGAGAGAGAGACGCACTTATGGGTACGACTATGTGCGTCTTACTCGCTTTCGCGCTGTCCTTTGAGATTGCCTTTAGGCTGATTGTGTTAACTAAACGGATAAAGAATTCTGAATGGAAATAACCATTGCTAAATAGAGTTTGCCATGAATTATGTTGGAAATAATAATAATGACAAAAGATTATTATTATTATTATGAGAATAAATTTTGATGTTGTGAGGAGTAATATACGTGAAATACTTTGCGTATTGCAAAAATATATACATCATTTACATGAGAAATTTAGAATTACGCACGATTTCGCATTTCTGGTCGGACCGCGAGAACGAGAGAGACGCACTTATGGCTACAGCTATATGCGTCTCACTCGCTTTCGCGCTGCCCTATGCGATTGCCTTTAGGCTGATTGTGTGGATAACCATTGTTAAATAGAATTTGCAATTAATAATGTCATGAATGATGATGGTAACAAAGGATTGTTACTATTGTTATTGTTATTATTTAGGAGCTTAAAACATGAGTATTTAACTAATTAGTTTGTTCTAAACAAGTTGTCTGGATTTATTATATTTACCACACATGTGGTTTACATTCGAAAGTTTCTATGCAGTGTATTTTACGTATAATACTTATTTTAATTATGGTAAAAACTAACGTAATTCACGTGAGGAAATTTGAGTTGTGAATGCCTTTGCATCCCTGGTCTAGCGTGAGACGAGAGAGACGCACTTATGTGTACAGCTATATGTGTCTCACTCGCCTTCGCGCGGTCCCTTGCGACTGCCTTTAGGATTGATTGTGTCAATTGAACAGTCAGAAAATTTGAATGTAAATTACCATTGTTCAATAGAATTTACTATGAACATTGTTAGAAATAATAGTAATAACAGAGGATTATTATTATTGTTATATTATTTGTGAGCTTAATTTTTTATTGATTATTTAATTAATCACTTTGTTCTAAACAAGTTGTTTGGAGTTACTATAATTATCGCATAGGTAATTTTAATTCAAAATTCTTACATAATGCATTGTAGGAGAAAGGAGTAACATACGAAAAATACTCCATTTATTGTGAAATCCAAATATAAATTACGTAGGAGATTGCGAATTTCGCACGACTTTGCATCCCTGGGCGGACCGCGAGAATGAGAAAGACGCACTTATGGGTACGACTATACGCGTCTCGCTCGTTTTCGCGCGGTCCCTTGAGATTGCCTTTAGGTTGATTGTGTTGCTTGAAAAATCATAACACATAATGTAAATTACTATTGTTAAGTAGAACGCGAGATAAATACTGTTACACAATATTGGAAAAATAATAATAACGAAATATTATTACTACTTTTTATTAACGATGGTTAGGGGTAAAATTCAAGAATTCTCGCGCATATCGATCAATCGAGTGAGCCTGTTATATTCATACTTGTATATGATACAGCCAGCCCGTGAGGCGAGAGAGAAGCACTTATGTCTATGCCTATGTGCGTCTCGCTCGTTTCCGCGTTAGTCCCATAAATTAGGGATGAAACATCGATAACGGTCGATATCGATATTTGACTGGCTGATGTTTCTTCAACAATGTATCGATAGTAAAACTAAATCAAAATATTGCTCATACGTTGGCGTATCGTTGAGCAATGAATCGAACATGTATCTTATGTTTAAAAACGGGCAAAATGATAATTTCAGTATACATGAGATTAGGTTTTTGTTTGTGTTGACAAATTCTACTTTTGACTTTATTGATTAATAATAATAAAGTAGAAGTAAAAGATTAATTAAATTTTGTTGTTTAAAAACTTTTTAGTTAATTGAAAGAAATCATGATCACAATTGTATTATTGTTTCAATTAATCATTTGATTATTAGTTCACATAAAAGAAATGTGACCATAAAATTAATACTTACCGTAGTATGAACAAAGGCATTGTTTCCAGGGTCAAGTAGCAATTCGTTTTCTAAGAAATTTTAACAATTTGTGAGATCCTTTCAAGTTTTCCTCTAGTTGGAAGAATGAAAGATAGACAATAGATAAAAATAACTAGCATGATAGAAGAATAAATAATTATTATGATTATGATGATTAAAACTATCATATTATATGGTAGTTATATAATTAAAATTGAATTATTAAAATAAAAACATGGTTGTTAATGTTGTTTTGAGAATTCCTAATACTAATTTAAAGGAATGAAACATAAAGTTACAAAATTGGGTTTTATTTTCTAAGAGGTGTAGTTAAAATTATACATTTGTGTTTGCGTGAGACACGCACATGTGCATATATGCAAGTGTATGTGAAGTGTGAAGCTAAGTGATAAAGTAAATAAAAAGAAAATAATATATAAAAGAATGAAATAAAATTACAATAAATGTATATATATATGCAAAAAAAAGGGGGACACAAAAGGAGATTTTTCCTTTAATGCCACCCAATCAACATTAATCGCTCAAAACGATGACCTCAGGAGGTGTTCTATGGGATGACGAGCGCCTCGTTCCACAGCTGCAGCGAGTCTCATGTCCCCTTAAGAATCTGCCGCATAGACAAAATTGACTGGATGGAATTCCACTGGAAAAGAAATAAGATAAATTAGTAAATGTCCCGGTATTTTCAATTGAGTAAAATCAGAAAAGTAGAAAAGGAAGAAATGCAAATATACTTACTCCGAATTGTTCTCTGGTACAGTAGCAGCGGAGTCTATCAGAAAGCTGCGTACCATCGCATAAAGTTCATCCCGAATGGCTGAGGCCCTAGGACGATGCACGTCTAAGTGTTGCAGCAGGATCGACTCTGAGACAACCTCCCGCGGTATCCAGGTGGATGTATTGGGGACCCGGCAAATGCGCAAAGGTTGTATAGCCAAGAATTCTACCGAAGGTAATTGTCTGCGCAACCGCTTGGGGAGGAGACATTTTAGGACCTGAGTAGTCCTGTCCATACTCGCAGCATCTGAAAACAAAGAAAAAGTATAAATAACCATTAAATTATAAACAGAATGAAATACGATACTTATGCCGTTCACACACCGATTACGTCACGCGAGGCCCACTTGATACCCTCGATGAGAAAAAAATGATTTATTGTTCAAAACTAGACGTTTCAGTTGCAAGGTGGGAAGGTTCGAGGTGACCCACTGACATTCACTACCCCTTGAGAAGAAGTGCCAGGTTGAGAAAACACAGTTAAATCAAACCCACTGACGCTATCACATAAGTTAGAAGAATCATCGGTCAAAAGGGCGGAAATTTCGGCATCATCCATAACAAAAGAATAACAAACAAAAAAAAAAATTTTTTAGGACAAAGTAAAGAAACACTTAAAAGACGCAAATTAAAATTACAACCGACACGGAGGATGCATTTACAGATACTAATCGTTAAATATCACTCAAATCTGCACGTTTAGAAAAAATAGTCAAATCAGCACTTACTTTGGGAAGAGACATTCTTGTGTAGAAGCGGAAGGGGGTGCATTTCGTTTAAATCCTCTTCTATCATCATTGTGGTGGTGTCACTTAACACAGACTCGTCACTGGCCAGTAGCCACTCAAAATGATGACCACAGCAAAAAGGGATGCTGGGAGTGATAAGGAACTCGCGAGATACAAATGAATCATCAATCTTTACCATTTACAAGGAAATTGCATACCTTGCACACCTTGCACACCCTCCTTCTAAGGAGGGAGGACTGTTATGTCCTAAAAAATTTTAGGTTTACAGTTTTATTAATCTTTCTTTAAAAGGAGATTTGGAAGGATAATGTAACCGTAATAAGCGCCTGAAAGTAGGCAAATCACGTAAATGTTTCATGAATTTAATTAAAATACATATCAAATTTTAAGGATATTAAAGGAATTGCTATTCGGGTTTGAATACGGGAGGTTTGACACACCGTTCGTTTATTCACACATTCACCCTGGTATTTGGAAATTTCGTCAATACCATTTGATTATATTGAAGTTGATGTTTGTTTTGGAAATTTGTTTAAATAATTACAATATAACAAAAGATCATGTGATTTCTGTAGAAGAGTAATACAAATGATTATAATAATGGAATAATAAAATTGACGTAGGTTTTGATATTATAGATAGATGAGATGAATGCAAAATCAATATAGAATCAATTTTAAGAGCGCCCGAACGTAGGCAACCATACTTGATGGCAATTAGTTCTAAAGCTCGCGAGACAGTAGGATTAGAAATCAAAGTAAGATAAAACAGTGTAGTTCGCCGCCTTGTGGTAATATACAGCTTACCTCATGGTGGTAGTGACTACTCTTATCATGATTAATTAATTACCGTATAATCAATGAAGGACTAATTACCATAAGGACTAAATAAATTATCATAAGTAGACTAAAAAGTATTATCATATGCGAATTAGGTAAAGAAATTGTTGACACAGGAACTCTTACCATAAGTGCAGAAAACATTATCATAAAAGATACAAATTTAATTAATCATATATTAAATAAAAATAAAAGAAGGTATTCAGTTTGATTAATAAACTATCCGAAATTGTCATATGAGATGTCAATACAAATTAAGTAAAAATAAAAAAATGCAAAAGTCCAAGTATTTAGAAGGTCATTAAAAGTATTTAATGACATGTAAAGTTTTCCAATACTGTCCCAGTATGCGTGCCTGCGTTTAAAGCCAAAACTTGGTCAATCACCCAAATTCGAAACAGAGTTTAAATAATATAATCACTCTTCGACTGATAAATTAAAACAATGTTAACAATCATGGTTTGCAACAGTAGTTAATAATAATTAAAACTGTAACAATTAAAACATCATTCTAAGAGTGATATCGGATTTCGCCAGGCGCGAATGAATTTGTTTTTCAATAATATTGTGCAGATGCACATCTTTACGTGCAAATGCACATCTTTACATGCTACGGTACACTTTTGCATGGAAACGTGATCAAACAATTCAACAATAATCCCCGAAAATGTCAGAAATCGTCTTTAAGTACATGCGACGCCAAATGGAAGGGGTCGAATGCGCTAGAACCTCCGTCGAGCGAATATCGTAGTTACGGCCCGTCGGATTGCCAAAATTGTAAAACTTTACATCTGAGTTGAGTCAAACGCGTGTTTTTGTGTCAAATATAAGAGTATCGTCTTGAACTGTCAGTGTCCGTCGCTAAAATTTCTTAACTATTGTTAAACAAATTGTGAATTCAGTGAACTGACAAAATCTAGAACTTTATAATTTAATTGAATCGAACATGTGCTTAAAAATCGATTTCTAGAGTATCGTCTAAAATTATTGGTGTCCGTCGTAAAATATAAAACAATTGTTAATCGAATTGTGGAGTGTTGTTCTTCAAATTGTAAGCAGCAACGTCGCAGTATTCAAAATCGTTGTGTTATCGATTGCTGCGCCAATCTAGCGATCTAACGCCCTGTTCAGCATTTAAAAGGAACATTAAGAACTAAATGTAAGTTATTATTTCACTAATAATATTGACTATTGAAAACCAAAAGTAAAAGCGTATACCGAAAGGCAGTCATTTAATGGATAATGAATAACGGAAGAATACTATTGTATAATAACCAATAACGAATAACGAATAACGAGTATCAATTGTAATTTACCTTAATCTTGTAATTTTTATAAACTTTAATTTGTTGCTGAATAAATGAGTTTAAATTTAGATTATATTGAGAGTTTCCTTGCTTACGGAGTTTACCCAGTATTGGCTAGCCGCCGTCTTGTAAAGAATTACTTATTTTATTTCTAAAATTTGATATTGAGTACATTGACTTCGAGAATTAATATTGCAAGAACAAAAGTAAGTATACAAAGAATTATTTTAACGAAAACCTCGTAGGTTTTACAAAGTGAACGACCCCTAAAAATAAATATAAAAACTAGGTTATAATTAGTTGATTAAGCTGTTACAACTCCTGATATATTCGGTCCTTTGTCCGAACGTAACAAGCTCTGCATACGTGGTACGCGTTTTAGTAGTATTTATAGTTCATTGATCATATTCAAAATTAAATCTTATTATGTTAAATAAAAAAAGAAAGATAAAAAAAATTTTAAATAAATAAAAAGAGAAATAATTTGAGTTTAGTCAAATTATTTCCTTTTTATAAACATCAGAAATCATACACCGACTCGTCAGCATTTTGAAATGCAAGTGAAATGAACTCGATTTAAATGAAAACATTCCTTAACATGCTAAAATTGACAAACATCAATTTAGCATTAAAATTGTTTCGTGATTTTTGGGGCGATAAATGTTTTCTCATTAATTAAGACAATAAAATATTCTACGAGTACAACGTCTATATGATAGTTAAAATTCAATACTATTTAAATTAATTATCGTTGATCGTGCTTTAGCGCCCGTTTTCATTGGACTTGCGGATAGCAGGTGCAAACGCACATTTGAGACTTCTCACGTTCAAGTAAAAATTACGGCACTACCTAAAGATAAATGTTTAAAGTGCATCAAGGGTTTTACTGCCGTCATGTCATCTTTTCCTAAAGATTTCCCTCCCTGCCTTTTTGCCGTTATTACCTTTCAAGTTAACAATAAGCCGCATATGTGAAAGTAACAATAAAATTGCAAGTTTCAACTCTTGTGAAAATGACTCGATAGTTTAGTGCTTAGAAGTAATTAATTCTTAGTACTAGAAAGGCATATTACTTGTTGCACAATTCTGCTTGCTAGTAAAGTTTAAGGCAGCAGGTTAAAGTTTTTGTTTATTCTATTTCGTTACTTCTATGAAATCAAGGTATTGGTAAGCATTAAAAAAAATTTTTGTAAAAAATAAAAAAAGAAAGCGAAAAAGTTGACAATTTTTCTGCTGTTTGCATTAACATTAAAAAACAAATAAAACAAAAAACAATAATCTACTCTCACAGATCTCTTAAGGTAGTTCTCTCGAAAAAACTTTTTCTTTGAATATTTTTTTAATTGAAATATCATAAAATAGAACATTCAACGAATACTATTATATTTTTTTAAAAGTAGGAAGCGGTGCTACTTTTTAAGTTATTTGAGAATGAAGTTGAACTTTTAACATGAAAGAAAGTAGAAGCCATGGTTAAAAATATAATTTTGCTAACCACGCAATGAATTTTCTTTAGGTTTAAAAATAAAAACTACTAAATTATTCTTTAAAGTATAAGGAATAAGATCCCGTTTTGAAAAATATGGCTTGCGGTACTCCATGTTGAAAAATAGTATTTTGAAATACACGTTTTGACGTTTTATTCATTTTTTTTTAATAAATACAAAAGAAAGAGACTATACACCTTGAAGTTGGCGCTATTCATTAAACATCACAAAATAAGTAAAAATCAGGCAAGTTCGAGTTACACTCGCACTAAAATCGAGGGTTCCGTACACAAAACAAAATAATTTTTAATATATTTGATACTATTAAATATATAAATATATTATACATATTATATATAATATAATATATAAAATATAATATATAATGAATTTTTTTTACAAAATAGACCACCTCCCCCCCTATCTTCCAAAATATTTTACTTAGAGAGTTCAAATTTTATACAGGAATGTATTGTCAGGTGTAAATTACATAAAAATTATAGAGAACGTGATGGTGATTGCGCTGTCAACGAAAAATCCAGATTATTTTAGCAAATATCCATAAAAAATACTCAAAAATCATTTTATTTCCTTAACAACGCTATGATCAACTTCTACAATCATGTTCTCTACAATTTTTCTGTAATCTACACTTAAAAATACATTTGTGTACTAAATTTAAACTCTCTAAGTCAAATTGTTTGGAAGTTATGGGAGGGGGGATACGGTAATTTTTTAGCATTTTTATTATATCGTTGGTTTTTGCTTAAAAACACTATGATAACGATCTGCAACAAAGTTCTCTACAGTTTTTCTGTAATCTATATGGCAAACTACATATGTATACCAAATTTCAGCACTCTAAGTACAATAGTTTGGCAGATATGGAGGTGGCATTGCACACTTTTAGTGCATTTTTGCTAAAAAAATTACCGTAACCCCCCCCCCCTTATCTTCCAAACTATTTGACTTAGGATGCTGAAATTTGGTTTACGTATGTAGATTTACGTGTAGATTACAGGAAAATTATAGAGAAAGTGATGATTATAGCGCTGTCAAAGTTATAACACTAAACTATGGCCCATATGTTAAAAAAATGCTCAAATATATTGTTATTTCCTTAACAACGCTATGTTTAACACATACAATCATGTTCTCTTTAATTTTTCTGTAATCTATACGTAAAAATACATTTGTGTACCAAATTTGAATTCTATAAGTCTAATAGTTTGGAAGTTCAGGGGGGTGAGGTACGACCATTTTTTAGCATTTTTTAAAAAAAATCGTTTTTTTTTTGCTGAAAAACGCTATGATAACAGCCTGCAACAAGGTTAAAACAAACAAATAAAATTAAAGTTTATATATTAAAACAATAAGTATTAAAAAAAAATTAATTTTACATTTTTAATTTAATTTAATTTGCCAGATAAAGGTCAGGAATGGTACAAATTAAACGCATTTTTTCGAAAAAATGACCGTATTCCACTCTTATCTGCCAAAATATTTGACTTAGAGAGTTCAAATTTGGTATAAAAATGTAGTATCATTTGTAGATTACAGAAAAATTATAGAAATTGTTGTGGTGATAGCGCTGTCAAAGAAATGGCAAAAGTTATCAGCCAAAAAATATCAAAATTTTTCAAAAATCTTGTTATTTTCTTGACAACGCTATGATCAACCCCTAGAATCATGTTCCCTATAATTTTCCTTTCATCTACACGTGAAAATACATATGTGGGCCAAATTTGAACTTTCTAGGTCAAATATTTTGGCAGCTAGGAGGGGGGGGGATACGATTTTCGACAAAGTCTTCCCAATAGGGTTCCGTGCGTACACTTGTGGTGTACGGAACCCTAAAAATGACAAAATTTGAGTTGAGAACCACTGACTTAAGAGAAATACCTTAAGAATTCTTTTATGAATTTTTTAAAAAGAGAAATTGAAAATTTATTTAGCCGTTTTCACTAAAAGTTGATTTAAACATTAATTTCTGATGTTAAACCACTGTGTGGCGTCTCAGAAACATCCTCACTAGACATCATGTGCATTACTTTCATAAAAACGTCATCCGGTCCTGATGGTTGGGGCACTATTGTCGCCTTTCGGTTTGCGACTGGTGGGGGGGATGGTCGGTCTGTTCCCGCCTTGGTCGTTGCTCATCATCTGTCGAATCTACTTACAATTCGGACAATATCTATAGGAATTGCCTTTAGTACCACAGACTTAGCAAAAACGGTAAGTGGTGGGGGTAGGCCCATTCAGTAGGGGGTAGGGACATTTAGCTGCAAAGTGTCCCCATGTACGACATCGGTTGCAAGTGCGTTGTGGGCACTCTGAAGCTCGATGTCCCATCACTTGACAACGAAAACACACTCCAAAAAATTGTCTCGGACTACTTGTCGCAGATGGTGAAGCTGGACGTTAAACTCTTATCGGTCTGACTGATGGGACAGCACCAAAAACTTGTAGAAGGTGCAGCTACTGGAGCATATGACGTCTGTGGGACAGCAGGAGGTGGCATTGTTTTCTTCGCAGACGTGGATTTTTTTGGTTGAGTTCCACCAGAGGAACCATTTGCATCTACATCAAAGCTTTCTTCCTGTTTCCCAATATTCGATTTTTGCCTTGGCTTGCTTTTCTTGTTCGCTGTTCGTTTCCCTTTCTTCTTTGGTGTTGCACTGTCAGATTCACTAGACATCGACATGGATTCCTCTATTATCGCATCCACCTTTGAACTTCGTCCTGTTCTTCTTGGCGCTGCCGATGGAATCCTTATCCTGTTCTTGGTGGGGGTGGGACATAACATTGGTCCAGGTCGTTCACGCGCTCGTAACGGCGAAGTATCGTCTCCAGATCCTCGATATCTTCAAAATTGGAATAAGTGAGCTGTCGTCTATATTCCGGAGTTAATCCTTTATAAACGATCTTCAAAAATTCTTCCGACATCAGAGGGCGCTTTAAATGTCCCATGATGAGTTTTAAATTCAGAAGATAATAAGAAATCTTCTCTCCTTTTGACAGAGTTCGGCTTCTCAACTCATCCAATACATCGTCTTCCTTAACTGATGTCGCGAATTCTCATTTAAAAATCTTCTTGAATAAATATTCAATAAATATTTTCATAATATTCTCCAAGAAAAAATCTCTTTCATCACGACTCGAAACCAACGACTTGCGGATAATTTCAAAACACTTGGAATTGCTTCCAACATGTCTTAGTCGCAGATGGCGTTGCATTTCCTACACTCTTCCGCTCTTTTAAAAAAGTCATCTGGATTTTATTTTTCACCACCCGAAAATTTAATATCCCACTCCTTTAACAGTTTAACTACCCAATTACTAATAAAACGATCGCGTCCCTGCCATCGCCCATTTTCAGCCCCAAATCTCTCAAACTCGTCCTCCGATTCAGAGTCACTCGATAAAAATGGTAAAGTGTGACTCAAACCTCCAATTGACCGCCTATCTTTACGATGGCGATTTCCTCGGTCTTCACCACCTCTATTTCCTTTAAAAGTCGGTTCTTCATTAATAAAAATTTCCCTACTTTTCTCGAAACTTGGTTGGCTCCGCGTGAACTTCGGTCCTTGTGTCTCGAAGGTTGGTCCGTCTTTTATTCCTCCTGTTGTATTTCTCCTGAAACTAAGTCCTGGTCTTGCGAAGTTTGGTCTTGGCCTACCGAAATTTGGAACTTCTTCCGCGTCCGATCGACTCCTTTGGTCATTGGGCCGATTATTATCGAAATTCCTATCATCTCAGTTGTCCTGCTCTCGTAATGGGCTCGGTATTCCAGCACTTCATCTAGTCCACTCTACCCCTTTCACGTGACTTATTACTCTTCTTGTAGTCTCCTGAGGTAGAGGTAGGTTGGTCCTTGTTTACTAAATTCCCATTGGAGGAATAAAAGATCCTTCTAAATTGGTCTCCGTCCTCCCGAAGTAGTTGTAGTTACTAAAGTTGTAGTAGCACTCGTCGTCGTCAATAATGGGGCTGACTTTGCAGCAGTAGTAGCTGGTACACCACAGATTGGAACTTCTACACGATGCATTTGCTCGCTTCCTCCAACTACATTCCCCACGTCATCGTCAGAGTTGCGTGGTTGCTCCTCGTCTGCCTCCACCACTGCTTCCGCAAAAAAAAAACCGATTGCGAATCTCCGTTATCATATTTTTCATACCACGGCACTAAATGCGAATCCGGATAAAATAATTTAATCTCGAGTCGTAATAGGCTTTCTCGAAGCACCTGCAGCAACCCCAAAGTACTACAACCTTAAAGTTCCAATTCCTCGAACACCTTCTCGCGATCCATTTTCGTAATGGTTTCGTAATGGTTTTCGAGAATCAACAAACCTTCGCGCTTGTTGATTCTACAAATATCTCAATAATTTTGACCGGTACATATCCATTTAAAAAAAAAAGAATAAAAATTTCTAAGTCAATTACTAAAAAGTAACAGAATCACAAATAATCACTTTCCCAAAATAATAAATAATCCCACTCTCTTAACTTTTAAAATTCCCAAAAATAACTCAAAAACACGCGAACCAATCTTTCCCCAATTCTGTGGTTACTCAGGTGTCCAGGTTAGTTGCTGAGGTTAATCCACGCTGAAGACCGATCGCGTTAACACTTTAATTACTCCTTTAATTTGCGTTACCGGGATCCAAAACTTGTTTTGTCGGATAACAGGCGAAGATGCAGGTATATAAAAATGAAAATTGTTAACAAATAAATTGTTCACTTAGGCACAGATGAGCACAATTCAAAATAAATTACCATATAAATCATAAATTAAAACTTAAAATCAGTAAAAGTCAATACGTAAACTCATTAATTCCTTAACAATTAGTAATAAATAAGGTTAACAGTTTGTTAAAAACATTAAAAAAAACACTAAAGTTCATAAAAACCACCACCAACAATAATTAAATAATCAACAATAATAAATAATAATTCAATCAATAAATTAAAAGAAAAATAAATTGTCACGTTAACACTTTGTTAACACAGGCGCAAATGATAATTCGTGATCAATAAAATTAATTTAAAATAAAATCGGGATAAAACAAAATAATTACATTACGAAAGAAAAAAAACTAATTTCAACTAACTATTACTTAATAATCGAAAACAATTTAGTTAATCAGATGGTGTTTTTTAATCCTAGTCTAACAGACACCCGGTATACAGAAATAAGATTTTTAAAATGAAATTCACAAATTGAATTTTTTAGCGCAAATGATTCACTTAACCCACATTTGAAATTTGACAGTTTTCAATTAATTTTCCTGCAATAAAAATAAATTCAAAATTTTACCTCGAAATCACTTGACTACAATTAATTTAATTACAAACTGTCATTTAATAACTTCCCACAATTTTGAAATTATTCATTTAAAATAATTTTTAATTTGAACTAGAAATACAATTTTCAAAAATTCTTTAAGATTCACAAAAACTAGAAATAATCACAATAATAAGAAATCAGAATCGGAAAAGATGTCACTCGGATTACACCATATGGGAACACAAGGTGTTTAACGATAATTCCACGGAAAATTATTTAAAAGAAGGTATGCGAATTCTACTCGTTAAAACTCTAAATTTAAAATTTCAATTCAAATTTTTAACACTATCCGATTTCGCGAAAAATTCAAGAAGCTAATTTTGCACGTTCAAAATTTTCTCAACTTTCTGTGAAATTGAGGATTAAATTAATTTTTTAAAAATCACTTACAATTATCAGAATTATTTGATCCACCTGATTAAACAATGAATTCAAAAATTCACCAAACTCACGTTAAATATTTTGAACAATTATTTTTGTTCAAAATCTGGGAAACTATTTTCAAATTAATTAAATTTATCTTAACACGTGCCCGGCGTTTTCGGTTACCTGTCACCGACCACGTTCTCGCGAAAACGAACAAAATCAAAATTTTACGCGTTAGAAATTGACACATCAATTTCCTGATGCAGATGATTGTTTTAAAATTTCTCTCAACATTAAATAAAACTTTGTTTAAAATTTAAAACTACCGACTTTTTTCTCAAATCTAACACACACAAAAAAAATGAACAGACTCAAACTGACTTTTATATCCTTAACACTTACTAAAATTTTGATCCGACCGAATTTACACACTTGAAAAACGTTATTAAAGCTATTTTCATAAATACACGACACTTCAAAAATTGCCGAACACAAACACTTATGAGCAGACTTTTAATCGAGCGACTTTCTCAATATTTTAACTCGAAAAATATATCATTAATTTTTCTCAAAAAATTTCGCGTTTGTCAAATTTTGTTCCCGAGGAACAGGCCGAAGTTTTGGGCGCAATTTGTAATGAAGTATTATTAGTTAATGAAATATTAAACTATTTTAAAGTTATTAATATTCAAAAACTTGTAACAATTTTCTTATTTTAATTATTACAAAATATTTATTCAAATAGTATAAGCAAAACTGGTATTCTTATTTTTAAAAAAAAAATTAGTTTATCAATATCATAATTTTTCATAACACAATTATTTTAAAGACTTACTAAGTTAATCTCAAAATACTTTAAATATTGATATTTCAAATAAAAATTTAAGAATCAAAATTAAGGAATAGAATTAAAATCAAATATACAAGAAAAACAAAATATTTCAAAATCGTCAGTCAATTTATTAAGAAAGAGCAATTAAACGCTTAAGTATAAATCGATAATTATCATCGCCTTTAGTATTAGTATAATAGGTGACGTCACCACGAAAATCTAATGTCGGTTAAATATGAACGAAAACTTCAATTAATAAATTATCGACATTAATATGAGCATTTTAAATGCTCATAACAGAAATACAATAAATTCAATCTTGTTGGTGACTAAATTCAAAGAATCAAGATTACACAATATACACATTCACACACTTGAAATAAATTGCTAATAAACCAATATGGTCTTACAATAACTTTTCTCAAAATATAAAAATTATAATACATTAGTTATAAAAAATAAAATGACCATTAATTACAATTTACAAACTGTCAGAAAATATTTTTAATTGAATTGCAAAAACAAATAATACGACGAACAATCAGTTCGTTTAATACTGAATTAGTCAATATAAACTTTGTATTAAACAAAATTGTCAAAATAATACAAATCAAGAAAAGTGGATTATCACACCACAATCAATCCAATCAATCAATAAAAGACCATAAATACTTATCGGCCTATGGGGAAACTGGCTGAGAGAGACAATGGAAATCCTTCACAGAGAAAACGAACACTTTTCCTTTTTAACGACCACTCTCTTTTTTGGGGTTTGAATTCGTGTAGATCCACTCGAATTTCTCAATCCTTCGCTATGAATTACCGATCCATTTAGAATAGGTGCCAATATGAATTCCACATTTTGTCTCTCTGTCCCGCACACAATTTAAACGCCCCACTTTAACAAATAAAACAAGGAAAAACATATGTTTTAAAACAAAACAAAACAATTTTAAATCTCACTTTTTCTTCGAAGCCACTTTACTTTTGATATTTATAAAAATTTAATAACTTTTAAAATTTACCTTTAAGTTTCCTCGGCGAATACTTCAAGTGCGGCGCAGATCCACAGCTAGCTCCCAGGTGTGATAATCAATTAATGATCGATTCTCACACCCCGAGAACCAGGCAGCGGGCCCCATTACCACACTCCCGACACCAGGAGGACGCTTATTGGCCTAAACTTTAATGTAACCCTTCCCAGACTCATCACACTTTAACTAGACAATTTATTCAGCTTAAATTTGGATATTGAAAGAATCGAGAAATTAATTTCAGGTGAAAACTCTGCTATGGAAAGCCATTGCCTCAAACTGGACAAACTACTCTATTATTTAAATTCAAACGACATACAAGAACGACAAATCTCGAGAACCTCAGGGGAGATTCCATGGGAATGACACCCTCGATGGTCACGAAGATGCTAACCGACGCCTTACGCAAACACTCGACACCGACACAGACTCAAGACTCACCAACGATGAGCAGACTACTCGATGAACCTAGACGAAATCCTCTGCGACGTCCTCTTGGCAGCACTCTGGAAATTTTGAGAAGTCGAGCTCAACTGCTCTCCGTTGAGGAAATAAAGGAATTTTCCTCAACACAACCCACTAAACAATACTCAATTTCTCACACAAAAAACAAAGTCCTTTAATTAACCAATATATTTTCCTCTATACACAATGTTCCTCACACACGGTAATTCACGATTTCTCCAAATACAAAAATAGCTTGCGACAAACTTAACAGCACGTGTAGTGTGCAAGACAGCCCGATTACAAGTTTTCAAACCCACGACTATATTCGACAATAGCACAATTCTGAGTGATTAGCACGTGGCGTTGCTCCTAAGGTCCCATCTGTCCGTTGCCCGCCAAAAAGTTCTTCCTCTCCTTCTACTTTCTATTCATCCTCCGCCTTCTTATCAGTACTTTGTCTAGAATGGGCTGTCACGCTGACCGCGAATTTAAACTGTAACGCGAAAACTGACGACTGGCGCAGATAGAAAAGGGGAAAGGTAACTGCGGAACTCAGAAAATCAACGACTATGAAATCATACCAAAATTTACGAGAGAAATTAACTTATTAGCGAAAAAACGTCAGTCAGGCTCTGCTCATGAAAATTCAAACCGTGGCGCAGATGTTTAAATAATTAGTAAAAAATGGGAGAAAAATAATTTAATAAATAGTTCTTTAGCTTTTGTACTAACAAATTCAGGTTCAACTGTTGCAAAATGTTATGCGCTTCCAAAGATTCATAAACCAGAGTTAAAATGGAGATTAATTGTTTCATTAATTGGTTCTCCTACTCACAATTTAGCTTCTTTCTTATCAAAAATTTTAAAACCAATTTCAGGTAAAACTCAATCTTTTGTTAAAGACTCTTGGTGTTTTAAAAAGGATGCTCATGATTTTAGTAGTTCCAGATAATTATATAATATCTTTGGATGTTGTCAACATGTTTCACAATATTCCTCTTATTTTAGCTGAAAAAGTTATTGATAAAAAAATGTCTGAAAATCAAAATCTGTTTAAATTACCTAAAATTGAAATTATTGCAGCTTTAAGATTAGTTTTTAATATTATAGTTTTTTTATTCAATAATAAATTTTATAAACAAGTTTCTAGTTGTCCTATGGGTTCTCCCTTATCTCCTACTGTTTCAAATATTGTCATAGAACATATTGATAACATCTTTACTGTTATCCCTATAGATAAGGTTTCAAAATTTGTTGAAGTTTTTAATAGCATTGACCCTGCTTTACAATTTAGATGTGAACTGGAGAAAAATAATAAAATAAGTCTTTTGGATTTTATTGTACTTGAATATAATATAATGCATCAGTAAAAACTAATTGGTTTAGAAAAGACACGTGGTCTGGTCAGTATTTAAATTACGATTCTCATCATGAATATGCACAAAAAATAGGGTTAATTAAATGTTTGGTTGACAGAGCAATAAAGTTATCTGATGTTGAATTTAGACAAGACAATTTGGATTTAATTAAAAACACTTTATTACAAAATAACGACCCTCTTTCTTTGATAAATCAAGTTATTAAAGAAAGAGTTCACCAAATTTACAATAGTTCATCAAAAAATTCTAAAAATATTTATTTAGATAGATTTGTTCAGAAAATTACACTTCCTTACGTCGAAGATCTTAGTAAAAAATTAAAATTAATATTAAAAAAGTATAATAATGTTAAAAAAGTATAATATCAATGTATATTTAAAAAAATAATAGTAATAAACTTGAAAATTATCTTTTAGCTAATAAAAACGATAGAGAACAAAAAGAGAACCTCTCTTATGTTGTCTATTTGATAAATTGTTTAGGTTGCGATAAAGTTGTATTGGTGAAACTGGTAGAAGATTAAAATCTAGATTATCTGAACACAGACGTAATTGTGAGGTGGGTGATTTGAATACTGGTTTGTCCAAACAAAGTTGGGATTTCGACCACCGTTTTAAGCTCAAATTTGAAAGCATCAAAATTTTAGCTAGAAAAGATTGTATGTTAAAAAAAAGAGTTTTGGAGTCAATATTTATTAAAAAATTTAAAGATAAAGTCGTGAATTTACAAAGAGAGAGAAAAGCTGTAAGCAATGTCTATAATAACATTTTAAAAATCTGATATTGTGTACGCACACTAATGGTTGCTGCATAGTTTCCTCTGTAGTGTGATTTGATAGTTTTATGCCTTGTTTACTTTTATTGATCGTTGATCATGAAAGTTTTAAAAATTTTAATTTTAATAATTATATTTAAATAGTGCTTACACTTCTTCCTTTTTTTGGGAAGTTGTGTTTGTTAATATGTTTGGTTTTTGGTTGTGTTTGTTTCTCAAATGAGAAATAATGTATTTTGATGATAAAAAAAATTTTTTAGACTGTTAAAGGTTATGAGTCATTTTTGCTTACTCATAGAGGAAGCTTTGGGATCGTTAAGATTTTCGACTTTCCAAAAATAGTCTAAATTGACTTATTTTCATCTAAAAAGCGTAAATTTTTATTCCTAAGCAAATGTCCAGATGTATGTGCGTGTGTGTATGTATGTATGTGTGTGTATAGCGTTTTTTGTGTACAAGATATTTCGAGAACGCTTTAGCGGATTACAATAAAATTTGGATGACTTATTAAGCTCATGAATATCTAAATTTGGACACAGAGATTTTTGAAAATACCCAACCAAATTTTTTTAGCACCTTTTTTCATCGAAAAAAATCGTTTTTGCCAAAATATTTTTTCATGCTAAAAATACAACCTAAAGAATACAAAAATCATATTCCTTATCTCAAAACGAATCGATTGACCTATATAACTTTTATAATTGATCAAGAACTCGTAAAATAATTCATATTTTTACATTTTTTTGCATTAAAAAATTTTTTTTAACAACTTCCGCAATTAACATACCTATATATTATTATTTTCTTGCTTCCTCTATGAGGAAGTAAATTATTTTGCTTACTTGTTTACATTATAGTTTGTGAGTATTTAATTATAAAAGAAAAATTGTTAAAATCTCTACGTCTTTTATAAAAATTGTTAAAAAAACTAAGTTTAATTTCTAGATTTATAACTTTGATGAAGGCACGCAACTTGTTGCCGAAACGTCAATTTAGTAATTTGTAATAAACTGATATTGAGGCCATTTTTTATTAATTGTAAGTAATCGTATGACCGAAGAAATGTTTTTGACTAACTATAATAAGAGTAGTCTAAATGCCGAATCTTCATCAGTCAGTTAGCTTACTACCGAGCAGTAAGCCTACTGTCTAGGCAAATAGACGAATCTGAACTATTTGGTCTTGAATTCGTCTTATTGCCGGCAGTGAGCTTACTGCCTACGAAGTAGGCACCCTATACCGATTACCTTACCGATTACCCTATATGAACGTAGATTTATTTCATTATTATTATATAGAGTAGATGTAAACGTAAAATCTAGGGCTGCACTGAGAGAAAAAAAAGGTTACTACAACGGAGGACACAAGTAGGAATTGCCTGAGTGACTCGGGTAGTAGAACTCAAGTTAACGCAACTTGGGACTCCGGTAAATACTGCTTGGGTCTCCAATTACGTCGACTTGAGACCCAAGCAGTATTTACCGGAGTCCCAAGTTGCGTTAACTTGAGTTCTACTACCCGAGTCACTCAGGCAATTCCTACTTGTGTCCTCCGTTGTAGTAACCTTTTTTTTCTCTCAGTGTGTGCAAAAAGCTCGAAATGTCAGGCGGGGCCGAGTTCGAGCCGACTTCAAGCCGGGCCCATACTTATCGGCCCAAATTTATCAGGTACTCGAAAAATGTATCGGGGACTCAAAAAATTTTAAGCACCTGATCTGAAAAATACTAAAAAATTAAATTAAGTAAGTCTGTGCAAAAATCTCAAAACCGTAAGCCCGACCGGACTTCGAGTTTCGAGCTTTTTGCACCGCCTTAGTAAAATCATTAAATTTAGTATGCTTTATTGAAGAGACTATCAAATATGTGGAGCTATAAACGTAGGTTATTTTAGTTTGTTTTTCTTTAAATTTTGTCCCAATTGAAAAATATTTTCTAATCTTAGCCGATGTCATGTTTGCGCGAGTTAAATGAAAAACTTCTTAATAAAATATCAACATAACACTGTTTTCTTAACTGAAATGAATATAATATTGGCAAAGACAAAACAAAAGTAGCTATGGCTTAAACATAGCAATTGTTTGTATACAAAAGTAGGATTTGTCGTTATATCCGGACCTCGGACCAAATTAATCTAAAAAAGACGTCGCTATTTACGGATCGTCGTTATAAACGAAGTCGTTATAAGTAGACGCATCTCCATAGTAATTTCAATTTTCCCCTAAATTGAAAATAAAATTACCCAAATGATTGTTTTTTAAAATCAAGAAATATTTGAATATTTTTCATATCAATTAGTGAAAACCGATTAATACTCTCTAAATCTAAATAAGTAAAACCGCTGCCAAATTCTACCGGTTTCTACCTCAAGTATTTATTTGGTGTGAGTAATTTTTGGTATACATTTTTTGAAAACATTGCTTCCTTATAAAGATTACTACAAACATCAATAAGTTTTAAGTAATAGCTCTCAAAAAAATATTAAATAGGCCAATTGATGCATTTTTTAATTGTCTACAAAACGAGCAAAAATTATTCTACATTAAATTTCTATAAAAAGCAAAAAACATAAAAAAGTAAGTTTTTATAAAAATTTTCAATGTTTGAAACCTTGATGACACGGAACAGAATTTTAGTAGAATGTTATCAAAAAGCTCATTAGATGTTTTTTTTAATCATCTACATAATAATGAAAATATATTGCAGCTTTTAATAAAGCATAAAAATCAAATTATTAAAAAGCAAGATTATTAAAATTTTCGATTTATAAAATGCTATTAACTTTGGATTAAATTGCACTAGAGTGTTCGATAATAGCTTAGTCCATGCGTTTTAAAAAAATGAAACTAATAAAATACTCACATTTTACCTTTTTTTTTTTTAAAAAAATATACAATTCTGCAAAAAAACGATTTTTTTAATAAATTCGAAAAAAAATAGTTAGAATTGATTGATAGGGTTCAAACACATATCTAAATTTGTCCCCCTAAGGGATCTATAATTTCGTAAAAAAGATAGTTCTGAGTAAGAATTCTTCAAAAATATGAGGATTTGCAAGTGGTCCTCCGATTTCTTTGAAACCGTGGGAAATAATAGTCTTATATAAGTTACATTTAATCCTAAAAGGATTTTGAAAAATTTTCAAAATGGCGGCAGCTACACTATGTTGAAAATCTTAGTTGCGTTTTTTTAAAAAATTAATATCTCCGAAACTTTTATATGGATTTTAATAAAATTTACAGACAATATAGTTAAAAAAGTGCAGTTTAATTTTATGTTATGACCAAAAAAAAGTCAAAAAAATTTTTTGATTTGATTTTTAGTCATTTTGGACCAAGAGTTGAGATTTTTGTTTGCAATGAAAATATTCCCTGTATTTTTACCTTTATTTAAAAAAGAAGCAAATCTTGAAGACTTCAATAGTTCTCGAGATATTGCATTTTTTGTGGACCACTGCAAAGCTTTAGCAGTAGCGCTGCGCTTCGTAGCACTCTGGGGGAAAAAAGGCCTTCGTGGACAAATTAACATAGAGCCCACAAATCTTAATCGATTTAGAAGTTTTTTTTTTATTTAAAGATAACAAAATTCTGCATAACACCTCTGATTTTTTTCCAACAATAGTTGTTTTCATTTGTTTATTTATTGTTAAAAATGAAAAGAAAAAAAATTTCCAATTTAAACCAGTTGAATTTTTCATGAAACGCAATATTTAAATTACACGGAAAGACTTTCGATTTTAATACTTAATATTATAGTATTTATTTTTACAAAATTTCGATAGGAAACCAGGATATATCGTTATATTTTCAGAATTTACTATTTCTATTTAATATTTACTATTTTCGATAGGAAATGTTAAAAGAAACTTGAATCGCCATTTTGTTGGGAAAATTGCTATTGAGTTTTGGAATTCGTAAAATCGAGATTAATAAGTTATTCCTATAAAAAGGCAAATAAACCGATCTTCATGATTATTATATTATTATAGGTTACCTGTGGTAATTGACATTCCATATATTTTTAACACTTTTATATACATATAAACACAATCACCGTCACAAACGAAATACTAACATAACCTGAACACTAACGATAATACGCACGCACATATATATGCTTAACGAATCGCACAATACATATAATGTTTGAAGGGAAAAGTTTTCTTATATACTAATCGACATAATACATTACCACTTTTGAGAAAAATCCACAAAAATCACAAGTTTCCATCTGTGAACAATAGTTGAAGTTTGACATCCGCCAAATTCAAAATTCACTTAAAAGTTTTTACATGATATAACCGGTTTATATTGAATAAAACTATCACGTAGAAAGTATTTATTGTGTTATTTTTCACCCACTTTACGATAACGTTAATGATTTAATCGTTTCTTTTAAGAGAGAAATTATATAATCCGAATAAGCAAATCAACAGTGACAAGACGCGCACAACGGTTAAACTGTCATGGCCGCCAATTTTCCAATAGTTAATGGAATTTCAACAAAGCATTATTTTGAAATATAATCTTTTTAATAGTAAGATGTTCAAGATGAACTTATTTTATTGTTGCTTCCTATTGAATATAGTAATATTTTTAACCTATTTTTGTAAATATTTTTATAAAAATTATTATTTAATAAAAATTAAATAATTTTAATTATTTTTTTTAGATTATACTTTTTCCTAGTTTCATTTTCCTTTTAAAAAAAGCAGTCTTTCCAGTTTTAAATAGTAAATTTTAATTTCAAAATATATAAATATTAACTGTTAAAAAAGTATATTCTTCTAGTCCTATAGTATAAAATACCATTTTACAGTTATATCCTGATTTACAATCGAAATTTTGTAAAAATACATATTATAATATTAACTATTAAAACCAAAAGTTCTTCCGTGTAGGAATGACAAAAATGTTGAAGTAATCTTTAAAGAACAAATTCTAATAGTGAGTTAATTGTTTAAAAAATATTTGTATTTGTTATAAACAAATTAGTGTAAGAAAAATATTTTTATGATTTACTTGATATTTATCAATCTATCTATTATATAATATTTATAACTAATTATTGATTAAAATTACAAAAATTATTATAAACAAATTTTATAAACAATTTTACTTGTCCAATTCCTTATCATGAAATTACTAAAATTTTATACAAAATGTACAATATTATTGTTGCAGACTGTTGAAAAAAGCAGAATTTAATTTTTTTAACATTTAAATTGTTTAAACAATCACTAATTAACAAATCCATAGCATCATTATTTTTAGTCGTACAGGCTTCGTTCTTTTTGCTCACTCCTTAAATTTGATTTATTTTTCAAATTTTAAAGAAAATTTAATAACTATAAATTATTAGTATTGTTATTAATAATTTTATAAACAATTTCACTTCTCCAGTTCTTAACTTCGAAATTAATGAAATTTTAAAAGCAATGTACAATATTATTACTGAAAATAGTTAAAGAAAGTATAATTTAGTATTTTTCTTAATAATTTTATAAACAATTTTACTGGACCAGTTCTTTAGAGATGAACAGTTAATTAGTGATTATTTAAACAAATGTAACTTATATAAGACTATTATTTCCCACGGTTTCAAAGAAATCGGAGGACCATTTGCAAAATCCTGATATTTTTGAAGAATTCTTACTCTTCTACGTATTATAGTTTTCGAGATGTTGGGCCAAACGAAATGTGGACATACACACACACACACATACGGACAGTTTTTAAAAACTTCATTTGTGACATCCTAAGGTCGAAATATGTCAAGATATGTCAAAAAATCGCAATCGATAATTTCGAGTAGTATTAGTCTACCTCACTAACTCTTAAATAGTGAAACACGACTATTTTGTAATCATATTTTACTAATTGAAAAAGAAACAACTTTTTTAACAGTAAAATAGTAAAAATCTACTAATTGAATTAGTAACTCAATCGTAAAATTTGTCAACGCATCATGCACACTAACAAACACTAACAAACATCTCGTCGAAAAACCATACACACAACTAACACAAGAAAATGTGAAACGTGTAATTGTTTAGTGTGTGAGTTTGTCTGTGAGTTGTCCCCAAAGTTATCGTCGCACTAATACTAGGCAAATCCAAAAACTTTTTATCTCTAGATTTTTTTAACGTATCATAATTCTTTTCGAAAAGTATACGTTCTCATAAGTGTGTGCATATAAAGTTTATTCCAAAAAAGTTACTTTTGATAGTTACTTGCTTAAGATATTTTTCAATATTAGACATTGATAATAATTTACACAAATTATTTCAGTTCATTATTAGTTCCTGTATTGAATATGCTGGATTACTTAGGGGCGGGGGGAGGGGTGGCAGGACTAAATAAGTATTAATGTTTTTAGTACATAATTTTTAAGTTTAAATTTGGGCAATTCTTCAAAAACAGGGCACTTTTGAAAAAACCAACTTTTTTTAAAAAATATTTAAAAATACATTTTTTTGCATTCTTTTTATTAATTATGACTAGAAAAAGTGACTCCAATGAGTATTTAAGCTTTAAAACGTTTTTAAAAAGTAACTTCAATCATTAAAGTTTTTTAGTTTATTTAACGTCACAAGTTACTTTAACCCTTTCGTGCTTCCGGGAAACCCAGCGATTAGATTCTGTTGAAAATTTATATTCAGGGTTTTTTGTGGAATACGAGTCCAATGTCAATTTAAAAAGTTCAAAATGGCGGATAGTAGTTTAGTTAGGCCGGTTCTAAATATTAGTTATGATTGACGTCAGGGATCTACTTTACCAACAGTTTAGCCCAGATACAAATCACATGGTAAAAGAGAGTGGTTTAGCCCAGACTCAAACCACATGTAAAATTGTCAACCTTGGGACGTTATCGAGGGTAATACGACAGATATTGCAGCGTATCGCGCAATGCAAGTGGTAAGGCTATTTTGCATTGGTGGGAGCATATGACGTCATCAAGGGGTGGGAGTAATAAGACAGATATTGCAGCATATTGCACAATCCTAGTGGTGGGGAAAATTTATTGCTGAATGGTATTTCTTAGTGATAAGCCTAAATGACGTTGCAGTGGTAGGGGGTAATAAGATTGATATTACAGAATATTGCACAATCCTAGTGGTGCCACAGTGGTCTGAAACCCTGATCTAGCTGGACAAAACTGGTTCCTCCAAATTGCTTCTATGCCTTTTATGAAACTTGTTACTCGAAGGTTTTTTGGGTCGCTGATTATGAATCTGAGGTCGGTTTCAAAAAATTCAAAAAAAAACTGATTAATGGATTTTAATGAAATATGGTATTCGAAGGTTTTTTGGGTCTTAGATTACGAATTAAGGTCAGTTTTCAAAAATTCAAAATGGCGGATCCAATATAGTGGACTAAAAGTTTAAAAAGCAAGAAATTAATAATATATAAGTAAATTCGGGAAGTTGTTAAAAAAAATTTTTTAATGCAAAGAAATGTAAGAATATGAATTATTTTACGAATTCTTGATCAATTATAAAAGTTATATAGGTCAATCGATTCGTTTTGAGATAAAGAATATGATTTTTGTATTCTTTAAGTTGTATTTTTAGCTTGTAAAAATTTTTTGTCAAAAAACGATTTTTTTCGTTGAAAAAAGGTGCTCAAAAAAATTTGGTTGGGTATTTTAAAAAATCTCTGTTTCCAAATTTAGATATTCATGAGCTTAATAAGTCATCCAAATTTTATTGGAATCCGTTAAAGCGTTCTCGAGATATCTTGTACACAAAAAACGCTATACATACACACATACATACATACACACACACACACACATACATCTGGACATTTGCTTAGGAATGAAAATTTACGCTATTTAGATGAAAATAAGTCGATTTAGACTATTTTTGAAAAATCAAAAATCTTAAAGATCACAAAGCTTCTTCTATGAGAAAGCAAAAATTAATGGATTTTAATCAAACATGATATTCGACGGTTTTTTGGGTCGCTGATTACGAATTTGAGGTCAGTTTTCAAAAATTCAAAATGGCGGATCCAATATAGCGGACAGTAATATATAAAAATTATTGGATTTTAATAAAACATGGTATTCAAAGGTTGTTTGGCTTGCTGAGTGCAAATATTAAGTTAGCTTTTTTAAATTCAAAATAGCAAATCTGAAATTTCGAATAAACTTTTAAATAAGTATTTTTAACATATCCTCTTGAAAAAGATTTTAATTGAAAGGTTAATATAATTTTAAAATAAATATATAAATTTTTATTTATGTAACAGATTTTTCAATTAATTTATCACATTCCACATTTATGCTAATGACACCTATGAATTAGGTTAAAGCCGTGTAAATTAAAAAAAACAAATAAATGACTACTTATATGTCACAAATTTCTTTTCAGACTATTTTATTCAAAAAACAACTTTTAATTTAGAGAAATTTGTAATTTTGAAAAATGTACAAAAAATCAATAGTTGAAAAATAAAATAAAATAATTTTCATAATAGTTAACAATAATTAATTAATAAATGTTATCTTTTAAAAATTATGAAGAATTAAAATAAATACCAACCTATCATTCAAACCTGCAAAAGTTAGGATTTTTGAAGTCAGCTGATCAAAATTTCATGTAATTTTCAAAAACTTAAAATAGCGAACAATTTTTGATTAATTTTTATAAAACTTTAATTTTAAAAATGTTTAGGGTCAATAATTATTATTCTGAAATACAATTTTAATAATTTACAAAGTTTGATTTAATATGGCATATTTGTTTTGAACAATTATGTTACATGTGAACATATATTTTTTTTAACTTACTGTCTACCATATTGGATCCGACATTTAAAATTTTGGAAAACTGTCTTTAGATTCGTAATCAGCGACCAAAAAACCCTTTGAATACCATGTTTTATTAAAATCCATTAAGTTTTAAAACTTTTTGTCCGCCATATTGGATTTTCCATTTTGAATTTTCAAAACCTGACTTTAGATTCGTAATCAGCGAGCCAAAAAAAAACTCAGAATACCATGTTTAATTAAAATCCATTCATTTGTTAAACTTAATGATCCGCCATATTGGATCCGTCATTTTGAATTTTCGAAAATTGACTTGAGATTCGTAATTATTTGCTCCAATGACTTTTACATAGAAATCAATATGAGTCTTTAAATGTATTATGGAATGTTTGTACACACTTGTGCATTTTTGAAGCGTTTTTCTTATCACTCAACTGAAGTTTCAGAACTAAGTTGCAAATAGTAGCAGCTAAATTTGCTTTTATCTAAATTTGTAACTATTTACCTTCATTTTTATCATCTGTAGAAAGCGGAGAACCATGGAGCAAAAAACTTATTGATATATTACCATAAAATAATTTATCGCTTAAAGTATATACTTAAAGTATATAAAAAGTATATAAAAAGTATATCTTAAAGTATATACTTTTAAGAACATCTCGTTATTATACAAATACATAAAAAAAATTCAGACGAAAGTAATGGGCCTTTGAGCAGAAGTCAATTTTTTTTCCTTTATACATTTTGGCCTGCTGTGCTGGCATGTCGACTTTGACGTTCTGTTTCAACAAACGTATGCAGTTTAGTGACATGTCCTTTTATTACAGAATGCAGTAAGTATCCAACTTACTAATCTTTAAGTAAAACTTTCAATTTTTAAACTTTTTTTTGAGGTTTTGTCGAACTAGATCAGGGTTTCAGACCGCTGTGTGGTGGAGATAAATGTAACGATGAGTAGTATTTCTTGGTAGTGGCGGTTGCAGTGGAGGGGGTATTTGATGCGTAATTCATTAGGAACGTGTTATTGTAATGCGGTAGTGGGGCAATTTCACATAGAAGAAGGTTTTTTGAAAAAAGTAGTCAAGGTAGGGTAAAAGATATTGCATCATATTACGCAATTAGGAAGATAAAAATATTCTAAGCAGTGGAGTGGGGGTATTTTTCTTAGAAGTGTAAGGTGGTGGTGGGCGAAATGAAAGATGTAAGCGACAAAGGGTGTGCAGGTATTTTTTAAAGTGGTGAGGGTATCTGATTCAATTTAAAATGAAAGTAGTTTTTAAAGTGTTTTACCATTACTTCTTTATGTCGTTGACAGATGAACATCATAGAAAACATTAAACAAAGTTAGTTAACAAATTCCCAAAACGGTCAATTTGTACTAAAATTTGATGTTTTTTCACGAAAATATGAAGAATAGCATAAAATAATAGTTGGCAACAATGTTATAAAAAAATTCTAAATTGTTTAAATAATGTTAGTTAACAAATTCCCAATACGGAGAATTTGCACAAAAAATTGATTATTCATTTTACGAATTTTTAAGATTTACATAAACTAAAATTTGACAACATTGTTAAAACAAATTCGAAATTGTTTAAACAAAGTTAGTTAACAAATTCCCAAAACTGTCAATTTCAACTAAAATTTGATGTTTTTACACGAAAATATGAAGAATAACATAAAATAATAGTTGGCAACATTGTTATAAAAAAATTCTAAATTGTTTAAATAATGTTAGTTAACAAATTCCCAAAACGGAGAATTTGCACCAAAAATTGATTATTCTTTCTACGAATTTACAAGATTTACATAAACTAAAATTTGATAACATTGTTAACAACAAATTCGAAATTGTTTAAATAATATTAGTTAACAAATTCCCAAAACGAACAATTTGCACCAAAAATTGATTTTTCTTTCCCCGAATTTTCAAGATTTACATAAACTAAAATTTGTTAACATTGTTAACAACAAATTTGAAATTGTTTAAACAAAGTTAGTTAACAAATTCCCAAAACGGTCAATTTCTCCTAATATTTGATGTTTTTTCACGAAAATATGAAGAATAGCATAAAATAATAGTTGGCAACATTGTTATAAAAAAATGTGAAATTGTTTAAATAATGTTAGTTAACAAATTCCCAAACGGACAATTTGCCCCAAAAATTGATTTTTCTTTTGCCGATTTTTCAAGATTTACATAAACTAAAAATTGACAACATTGTTAACAACAAATTCGAAATTGTTTAAACAACGTTAGTTAACAAATTTCCAAAACGGTCAATTTCTACTAAAATTTGAATTTTCTTTTACGTAAATATGAAGAATAACATAAAATAATAGTTGACAACATTGTTAACAACAAATTCGAAATTGTTTAAACAATGTTTCTTAACAATTTCCCAAAATGGACAATTTGCACCAAAATATTGATTTTTCTTTCTTCGAATTTTCAAGATTTACATAAACTAGAATTTGAAAACATTGTTAACGACAAATAAGAAATTGTTTAAACAATGTTAGTTAAGAAATTCTCAGAAAGTCAATTTTCACTAAAAATTAATTTTGCTTGCTCCGAAATATTAAGAGTAACACAATCTAAAAATTGACAACATTGTTAAAAACAAATTTGTAATAGTTTAAACAATGTAAGTTAACAAATTCCCAGAACGGTTAATTTTCACCAAAAATTGATTTTTTTTCTTTGAAATATTAAGTGTCTACACTGAGAAAAAAGGTTTAGTTTTACCAACAATATTTTTAGTTGACCATTGTTGGTTGTAACGACAATATTTTGTTGGTATAACAAAACGATCTGGTTGGCGTAACACATCAATTTGTTTGAGACAACAATATTATTTTGTTGCCCTTATTTGGTTGAACCAAACATAATTTAGTTGTGTCAAGCAAACAGAAATTGGTTGTGACATCCAAACATAATTTGGTTGTGAAAACCAAACAATTATTAAAAAAATTGGTCATTAGTTTGTAAGTAAGCTGCCGATAATAATATAAATAAAATCTAAATAAAAACCAATACCAGACAGTCGGCCGAACATGGGTCTGATAGTTGAGCCAACGGTGTGTGTTACTGAACTGTCTAGCTATAAGGTTTATTCCTTATTGGTTATTCATATCTCTCATGGACTCAAAGCTCATCCCTTGTTTACTCTGATCCTCTGCCACGCAACGAAAACGAAGCGCAATTTGAGTTAACAGCTACAATTCAAGCAGCATTTGAATCAATCACCCCTGAAATGTCCAGAAAAGCAACTCAGGACACTCTGAATAGTAACAGAAGATGCTTTGCTGCTGGTGGCGGGCATTTTAAAAACAAAAAAATATAAATTTAACCTAACACCAAATCAAAGAAAAGTATTAATAAAATAATTAGAAATCAATCCGTAAAAAAATAAACTAGTGGCCTTGCCACTAAACGAGCTTTGCTCGCATGCAAAGTGAGTATTACTCACTTTAGAGGAGGATAAGGATAAAAAAAAGGCGTTAACCTTATTAAAATCTTCATATATCGCCAGCCCCTACGATAAGGATCTCAAGACCCACGATCGTAACTTAACGGGGCCAGCTTCGTTGTTGAATTCTAAAAATGACCTCAAGGAATCAAGCTCCATGGTTCAGCTCTGTAAATAAGCTCCGCGGTTGAGCTCTATGGAATGAGCTCCGTAGAATGGCTTATGGGCTCTTTGCGCTTTGCCGAAGTAACTTTGCCGCAATTGGCTCTTGCGTAAATTCGGGGAAAAAGGATTTGCCACGTTTATAGAAACTACTTGGTTTCTCGGGACTTAGTCGCGTTCGTGCATCGCTCTACTCGAAACCGTCGGTCTATTGAATTTTTGATTTTTCTAGTTTTCGACAAGCTAGCTCGGTCGCGTACGCGTACGTTTCGAGCATCGATTGTCGCTTCGTGTCTCTACGCCGGGTTCTCTCACATTCTCCGAGGCAGTAAGTGGAATGGGCACCGTCAGGCGACCACAGGACCAGAGGGTGACCCTAAAAATCCGTGACCTTAACGGCTTAACCGCAAAGGAGGAAGTGGTATCTGCTCTCGAATTAGTTCTTAATACTCCTCGAGAGAAAAAACAAGTAACGGTCCTCGCACCAAACAGGAGAAGCGACAAAATCGCCATCTTGGTCACAGACCGCGAGGAAGCGGAACGCTTAGAAAGACACGGCAGAAAAAAATTGGGCTTCTTAAGTTGCCTCATTAGGAGAAGACTTATGGTCAGAAGGTGCCACAGGTGGCTCGATTACGGCCACAAGAAAGCAGACTGCAAGGGAGTAGACAGATCCTCCGCTTGCTTTAAGTGTGGGTCTACAGGACACTCTCTTGCAGCATGTGGTAAGGAAGCGTTCTGCTTCCTCTGTGCGGCCGAGGCTGAAAATGAGGCGGAAACGGCTCATGTTGCAGGCTCAGGAAAGAGCCCCAGTTTTAGAAGAGTCCTGGAGCAGGCGAAAAGAGAGGAGGCTCTTAAGCGAAGTCGCCAAAGGGCCACATAGGTTGCAGAAAAACGCAGATAGAGGAAGTTCTCTTTCTCTTGAAGCGTTTTTTGAGCTGATTGACGGTCGATCGGGTCCCTTGGCTCAACTTGCGTGCGTCAAGGGCCCCAAAAACCGTTAATGATATTAGGTCCCGTTTGGAGGGATGAAATCGCTTTGGCGACAAAGAAGGGGATATAAGACCACTCCTGATGGCGATAAGCGCGGAAAGAGCTAGCCGGGGGTGGTCTTAAGGTCCTCAAATAAGGGTGTGTTTTTAGCGGGTCAGCAGAACATCGCCACCCCCGCATAACCCTGTAGTACGGGCTACAGGGTACATAGTAGCAGGTTTTCACATCCTACGCAAAAAACATTGTTATGGGCATGTGATGGAGAATGACGTCACTAGTACAAGCAAAATTTATAAATAAATATTTCTTCGAACAAGTGAAAATATGTAAAAAATTTTCTTACCTTCCATGAAAAGAACGTAAATTGAAACTCGCAATCTTATGACTCTTTCGATGGATGTTGCTTCAAAAATATAAAATAGTTGAAACAATTTTGAATTTGTCGTTAAGGGCATGTGATGGAGAAAGACGTCACTGGTATAGGCCAAATTTGTCCGTAAACTTCCTCTTAAAGTAATAAATATTTTGACTTTAAACTTTATTGAATTAGTAAAAATACCATTGAGAAGGTCTCTCTGACCCAAGTTTGTTTAAATTTTTCCTTAAAGTTAACTTTCTACAACATTAGCTGATTTTCGAAAAATTAAACCTTCTTAACGATATTCTAAGTAATTCTACAAAGTTTGACGTCAAAATATTTATTACTATTAGAGAAAGTTTACTGACAAATTTTGCTTGTACTGGTGACGTCATTCTCCATTACATGCCCTTAACAATGTTTTTTTTTTCGTAGGATATATTTGGGGACCTTAAGACCACTCCCGACTAGCACTTTCCACGCGTATCGCCTTCAGGAGTGGTCTTATATCCCCTTCTCTGTCGCCAAAGCGATTTCATCCCTCCAAACGGGACCTAATATCATTGACGGCTATTGGGGCCCTTGACGCACGCAAGTGGAGCCAAGGGACCCGATCGACCGTCAATCAGCTCAAAAAACGCTTCAAGAGGAAGGCGCACTTTCCTGAGCCTGCAACATAAGTCGTTTCCGCCTCATTTTCAGCCTCGGCCGCACAGAGGAAGCAGAATGCTTCCTTACTGCATGCTGCAAGAGAGTGTCCAGTAGACCCACACTTAAAGCAAGCGGAGGATCTGTCTACCCCCTTGCAGTCTGCTTTCTTATGGCCGTAATCAAGGCACCTGTGGCACCTTCTGACCATAAGCCTTCTCCTAATGAGGCAACTTAAGAAGCCCAATTTTATTCTGCCGAGTCTTTCTAAGCGTTCCGCTTCCTCGCGATCTGTGATCAAGATGGCGATTTTGTCGCCTCTCCTGTTTGGTGCGAGGACCGTTACTTGTCTTTTCTCTCGAGAAGTATTAAGAACTACTTCGAGAGCAGATGCCACTTCCTCCTTTTCGGTTAAGCCGTTAAAGTCACGGATTTCCAGGGTCACCCTCCAGTCCTCTGTTCGCCTGACGGTGCCCATTCCACCTATTGACTCGGAGACTGTGAGAGAACCCGGCGTAGAGATACGAAGCGACAATCGATGCACGAAACGTACGCGTACGCGACTGAGCTAGCTTGTCGAAAACTAGAAAAATTAAAAATTCAATAGACCGACGGTTTCGAGTAGAGCGATGCACGAACGCGACTAAGTCACAAGAAACGAAGTAGTTTCTATAATCGTGGCAAACCTTTTCTTCCGAATTCACCCAAGAGCCAATCGCGACAAAGTTACCCCGGCAAAGCGTAAAGAGCCAATAAGCGCGCGCGAGCGGCTAATCACGGCGAGGAGCATGCTGCGCATGTGCCGCGCTTAACACGTTAAAGTACGTAAATACGCGTTCGCCGGTCTGAAACCTCAGATCGACTAGAGCAGTGATACTGCTAACAGCTCCAGCTTTGAGAGTGGTAATACCACTAGGAGTATTGGACCGCCAACGAAACTCGCTTATTTTACGGAGCTCATTCCACAAAACTCAACCACGGAGCTTCTATACAGAGCTCAACCACGGAGCTCGATTCCTTGAGGTCATTTTTAGAATTCAACAACGAAGCTAGCCCCGTCAAGCTACGATCGTGGGTCTGGAGATCCTTATCGTAGGGGCTGGCAATATACGAAGATTTTAATAATGTTTAGGCCTTTTTTTATCCTTATCCTCCTCTCAAGTGAGTATTACTCACTTTGCATGCGAGCAAAGCTCGTAAAGTGGCAGGGCCACTAGTTTATTTTTTTACGGATTGATTTCTAATTATTTTATTAATACTTCTCTTTGATTTGGTTTTAGGTTAGGAACGAGCAACGCTCGAAAAGTGGCAAGGCCATTTAAAAGTAGCGAAGCTACTGCACTATTGCGATAAAATTTAAACATTCGACAATTTTGAAAACGTCTTTCGTGCATCGCCGTCGCGAGTTTAAGTTTATTTTTCCATGAAACTTTAGAAATCGTTTCTTTGCTTGCGCTTAAAAGTCAATTTTATTTTTCATACGATCATCGCAATACGATCTCTCATTTTAAAATTAACGCTTTATAATTTATGTTTTTTATAATTTACGCTTTTATGATTAATTAATTACGATTATATTTATGTAAACTTAATGTAAACCTTTTCTATTTCACATTTATGACAATAAATATCTTAATTTTGTTAACTTAAAAATTCGTGTGGTTATTTGTAGCGAACTAACTTCCCATTTAAACAGAATCCTGGTTCGGCGATTTCAATCCGGCAAAATATTAAGGAAGGGAATTGACAGATTTCAAAAATTAATTCCAATTCGTTACAAGACCTTGGCAGTAAACTTCTTTTGGTCTGAACCTCCTCCTAGTTTTAAGAGGAGATTCCTTTCCTTGGTGGGCTTAGCGCTCACTACAGTGGTCTGGCATGAGCCAGGGTCCACTTTCCTTTTGAGTCTGCCAAAGACAGACTAGACGCAAAAGTCTGTTCCTGACAAACGCGAACAAGGACTGACGACCCTTTGGGCCTCTGCGGCTCCACAGCAATTTTGGGGATAGGGTCCTTCGGTCCCTCCCTTCCATTTTTGTTCTTTGAGGCCTTCACCTTTGCTGCCTCACCATGCTTCCTTTTTTTGTAGTCGGCTTAGGAGGAGAACGGTCCTCAACTTTTCTTTTCTTTCTTTCGCATTCCTGAACCAGGTTTCTCATAGACCTAGCTTGGAAGCGTTCTCTAAACTTTCTCCTCTCTACTGCGAAGTGCTGCGTGCCGACAACGTTTTCATTTAACCTTTCATCGGCCAATTTTGCCTCTTCGTGCTTCTTTTTCATTGCTGGGATCCACTGGCTGAATTTCTTAAAGTCAGTTTGGATCGTCTCAGCCACATTTTGTTGAACCTTCAGCTTCTCCATCATCTTGGAAAGTTCAGTCTCCATCTCCTGCAGGATGCTCTCTTCTTCCTCGCGAAGTTTTAAGCACTTGCTGCGCAAACCTTCGCAAAATGCGAAGCCCTCTGCCGTAGCGTAGCTGAAAACACTACCACAGCTGCTGACACTCGCGGCACTATTTCTCCTCGACCTTGACAGGTCCTCCACCCTTAAAGTCAATGGGCCTGCGCCATCATCGCTTCCGCCAGATTTACTCGGATGCCTTAGAGTTATCACTAACTTCATCTGGGCGCCTTTCTTCGTCGTTTAATTTAAATGTGAAACCTTCCATGTGATTTCCACGAGCCTGGGGAAAAAAACGGTCCACCCACACAGAGCTCCGATGTGTAGGTAAGGCATTTGTACACTAGGAGGGCGCCCGGTATCCTAGCACTGCTCGCGACACCTCCGAAAGTGTCACTGGCGACGACAGCGCGCCCGCCGCCCAGGCCCCCGGCATCAACAGCCGACGCCTGCCCTTTACAGACGCGAAATTGAAGAGCACGTAGGTTGGGCGACGTTCGCACCATCCCGACAGCTTTACGTCGAATTTTGTAACCCTGGTGCAATCCATCTCTCGGCACAGTGTGGAACTTTAGATTGGGTTAGTAGTCGTTGGTCAGATCGAACAGACAACCGGTCCATCAGGCGCCAACCGTGGATCGAGGCTATTCCACACCAACTTAGAAAAACCAAGAAGGCAGGAGTGTCCTATTCCTCCCAGAACCTATGTCGCCCACAGCTGATGAGGATGGTTAACCCCCATTTGGAATCCGAATTAACATCATCTGCACAGGATAGCTAGTGCACAGGTTCGAAAAACGGCGGCTACCCGAATTAACGGAGTCCCGTTCATTTCCCTGTGCCCAAACTCGTCAGACATCGAGAGTCGATGAGTTTTGGGAAGAGCCGAACAGATCGTCCAGTGAAAACGTCTAAAGGACAAGCGCCTGGCCGGTCCTAAGCCCCCTCACCACCACAAGGTGACACCACGACATTACCTGGGGTTGGTCTTAAGGTCCCAAATAAGGGTGTGTTTTTAGCGGGTCGGCAGAACATCGCCACCCCCGCATAACCCTGTAGTACGGGCTACAGGGTACCTGAATGCAGGTTTTCACATCCTACGAAAAAAAAAAAAAATGTTTCTCATAATATTTCTGAGAAAGAAAAATTAATTTTTGGTGAAAATTGACAGTTCTGGTAATTTGTTAACTAACATGTTTTAAACAAATTCGAATTTATTGTTAACAATGTCTTTAACTTTTAGTTTGTATTACTCTTTATATTTTGGAAAAAAATCAATTTTCGGTGGAAATTGTCCGTTTTGGGAATTTGTTAACTAACATTATTTAAACAATTTCGCATTTTTTGATAACATTCTTGTCAAATATTATTTTATGTTATTCTTTATATTTTCGTGAAAGAAAAATCAAATTTTAGTAGAAACTGGCCGTTTTGGGAATTTGTTAACCAACATTGTTTAAACAAATTCGAACTTGTTATTAACAAGGTCTTCAATTTTTAGTTTGTATTACTATAATATTTCGGAAAAAAAAATCAATTTTCGATGGAAATTGTCCGTTTTGGGAATTTGTTAACTAACTTTGTTTAAACAATTTCGAATTTGTTGTTAACAATGTTGTCTGTTACGTACCGACCCATATTTTAATCCTAAGAAATATAAACACTAACGTAATATCACTAATTATTTTAACAGTCATGATAATAATTGTTTTAATAATCAATTGAATTATTGATTAAATAAATTGTTAACAATCAAGTATAAAAGAATAGTTTAAAAATTTGAAGAAACACCTTGTTTATATAATTGTTCTACATGAAAGTACATAAGTCTGTATGTGTAGATAGTTTAGGTTGAATATCGACACCTTATATTTGCACATGTTGGTGCAACAGACATTGCATAGAACTAAGGAAATCTTTTAACAATGATCTAATTTCTTAACTTTGTTATGTTTCTAAAACTGTGTCATTTTGATTATACGAACCATTTCCTAATTGATACATACATTGTAACTAGAACATCGCCACTCCTGTAAATTTTATGCAATATGTATCCTTTGCACGTCAATTGTGCTCAATAATTTAGTATATAACATTTGATCAAATTCTATTAATCGTCATTATATTCCGGTGAGTTTCTGCCCGAACGGTATCGTAGAGTCGACCCTTCAGTTCGTGAACATTTAAAATTTTGAATCTTTGTAAGATTTTGCCAACGATAATAAAATTGTGATTAATTAGAAAGCGTTCTAATTAAACGTAACAATATACATATTTTATATTTTAACAACACGATACTGTCGAATAAGAAGTTTAATTTGTGCATAAGTGCATCAAATTGAGAACTATAATATTTCATTGCAACGAGTTTTCGTGCTACAGCTTTGCTGGATGAATTGTCGTATTGCATCAACTATACTCGTACATCAATTGTAAGTAATATTATATTTATTAAATGTCATTAATAAATTAAACTCATAAAAAGGAATATTACTCGTAATTTATTTAACTCAGAACCCATAGTTCTGACGAGTGCCACGATCTTACAGTAAAATAAAACTCAGAACTTACCAATCTGACTAATCAGCGACTTGCCTCTTAATAATAAAAACAAATAATTAATGAAATTATATCTTTGCTCGGGACGTGACAGCTGATTTGGTGGCAGCGGTGGGATTTGTGCACTTTTGTTAATAAAAAAATAAAAATAAATAATTTATAAATATTCCTTAATAAGTTCATTAAAAACCTTTTAATTATAATTTTCTTATTTTTTGATCGTGAATGTTGTTAATTGCGTAAATTGAAAAATTAATTTTTCTTTAATCGGCAATTGCAGTTCGAATTGTACTCGATTATCGTGCAGGTGTTAAAAAAATTTGACACTTAAGAATTGTTAGTTTCTACTCGCGTTCAGGAGTTATACGAAACACTATTCTTTCCATTAAATGGTGCAAGTTAAATAATTACAACAATTAGAATAATAAAATATTAAACTCAACGCATTACAACAAAATAAATTACAACAAATTTCATTATAAATATATACAGATATTCAATATCTTTCTTTTACACTATAAAAATAAATTCTAAGCTCACTCTCACAATGATTAACGAAATTGTAATGTGGAAAATTAATGGAAGATCTTGATTTTGGCATTTTACGCCGATCGGCGAACTTGTTGAGATAAAAAAATTTTCAAAAATTGATTGAGTTAAAGACCATTGAGGTTAATTTTACGCCGATCGGCGAACTTTAATCCAAACAATACATTGACAGTTTACGCCGTTCGGCGAGACTGTGTATTGCTTTATTGAATAATCAATTTTACTACAATTGATTATATATTTCTACCTTTCAACAACTTTAATATTAAAGACAAAATGTCTTTGTTTGCAGCTTAAGATTATGCAAAATAACAACTTGAAACCAAGAAACAGAGGAGGAAAACGAATACGAATACGATTTCAAGAAAAACAAATAGAGATCATTAATAAATTTTTAAACGTACATATCATAAATACTCACCAAGAGTTTGACCAATTTTTTGAAAAATTGTTATTCAATACTGAACAGTTAGTCAATAAGAATTAAGATCAAAAATGTCAAAATTATAAAAAATTAATAAAACAACTTAAAAAATATTGTTATATAGGCACAGTTAAAATTTTTAAAATACAATGAATTTTTCAAAAAAAAAAAAAAATTGTCCAAATAAATCATTTTCTATTTTAACGTTTTAAAGACTAAAAACACAAGAAGAATTCAGAATCATTTTTTTAATAACAAATTGAAACAAAAATTCAATTATACACAAAATCAATATAATAAAATATCTGGATTTTCATAAATGTGGTTCCTTTATTTATGTGTGTTCATAATATACGTAACATTTTCTTTTGTAATTCGGTGGACAAGTCATAAATCAAGCTAACTATTTAAGTAATTCAATCAATAAATAAATCAAAAGTAAATGAATAACTATTTCGCTAATGTCGATTATAACAGACGTAGATATCCGTGTATTGAATTAATTTCTGGTTGCTTTCAATTTCATAAAGGTAATTTTTTTATTGATCATACCTTATCAATAAATTTAATTAAAGAATCATAAATCTCTTCGTTTGTTTATATTAATAGAAATATACTAACATATGGTCGACTGGGTGCAATTCGAACTAGAGGAGATGTTAGTATTGAATTTTATGATTTTTCGTTAAAATTTGGAGTAATAGATTATCAGAGTGATTCTGAAATTCTAGGAATTTTGGGGGCACCTTTTCTTGATCATCTATTTGAAACAGATTATTTTAGCAGATGGTCCTCGGATTACGAAAGAGCACTTGTAACACGTGAACATACCATTAGAGAGCAAATTAGACAAGCAGTCTCAAATTTTTTGCGACGCTGTTCTTTCTTAAAATTTCCTTAATACATTGATTAATTTTAGATTAACCAACGCAATAATATAATATCGTATAAGAAAAGTTACCTTATCATTTACAATAATAATAATAATAAAAATAATAATATTCTTTAAATTAAATTAATCCTTCTGAGTTCATATTTTTATTTTATAGAAAAACATAATAAATTATATCCATCTATTTTATTAAAATCAAGATTCTTTAAACAATTTCAAGGAAAATTTATTATCGATCCTTCCTTACCTATTAACTTAATAAAACAAAAAGACCTGAATTCTTTCTTTGGCATTGATTATTCAAAGACTCATTCAATTAGAGATAATACAATTATCACATCGGGCTCAACTAATCTTTGTATTAATTACACGGTTGTAGAATTTCATACTATAAATTATATAGGGTTCACAGACATAATCGGTATATTAGGAACAGCTTTTAATTTCGATATTGTTAATGAAACTATAGACCTTTCTGTTTATGAAAATATTTAAATATTACGCCAAAATGCCTGACGATAACGAACACGGTAGTATTAATCGTACTTTAAACGATGCTATGGTTACATCTATGGCAGAATGTTTCGCGTTACAACAAGGAGTTGAAGATGTACTTAATGGGGAATCTAGTATTCCCATAAATTGTGAAAAACAATACATAAAAGCAGTATTGTCCAGATTAAAAGGTGCTGCTCGTAATAGCATCCATGGTAAAAAATTTGAAACCCTTGACGAGTTAATTAAACACTTGAAACAAAGACTTGCCCCAAAAAAAAATCATATTCGTGGTATTTACACGAAATATCCACCATCCGCATGGGTCGAAATGAAGGAGTAAGTGAATTTTATGATAGGTTAACTCTTTTGTTATCTGGAGCAAGAGCCGCTTTAGAAGAAAAATACGACAAAAACAAAATAGAAAATATGACTGAGCCTTTAAACGATTGCGCCCTAGAAGCTTTTATTAGAGGACTCCCTGATGAAATTTCTAGTATGATTGAAGCCCGAGACCTTACAAAATTAGATGATGCTTTCAAAGTCAATTGCAATACGAAGCTAGGCACCAACTTCAATTACCTAGTAAACCTACAATTACCTACTTATCATGTTTCAAGGTATCAGCAGCCGAACGAATATCAAAGACGAATTACCAAATACGAACCCAGGGAAAGAAGTCCCAGTCCACGCGTACGTTTTTCCCCCACAGAAGAACAATCAAAACTTCGTCCTCAATCTCCAACCCCTCAAGGAATATTAAAACCACCTTACAACCCTCAACCTTCATCCTCAAAATACTACCCCCAATTTTTTCAATTTCCTCATCAATATAATCCACACCCTTACATGCAATTTAATCCTTATCCTTATTATCCACCTCTTCCAAGAATAAACGGATACAATAATTCATATGGAGGAACCAGAACACCCCCACGTGCTCAGTCTCCATCGCCAACCAACGAGAAAAATTTAAACTCAAATCAAGCTCGACGAACCGACGCGACAACGAGATCAATAAGCCCAGAGCGTCAAGTGAACGTACTGATACTGCGCAAACATGAACATTCTTGCATACCAAGGCAAACAAAGAATCACCAGTAATTACATTAAAATCTCCCAGTTTCATAGAAACAAAAGCCCTATTATTAATAGACACTGGAGCGGATGTTAGTCTAATAAAATTATGCGCATTGCATCCTGAACTAATTGTTCAGCAACATGAAGCGATCCATATTACAAGAATTCGTCTTACAAAAATCTCAACACTAGGAACAACAGAAATGTTACTAGATAAAAATTTAGTTACATTCCAGGTTGTACCATCCGATTTTCCTATCCAATCCGATGGAACATTAGGACGAGATTATCTTCGGAAAGAAAAGGCCGCAATATCCTTTTGGCACAATACTATGGTAACTCATTCAAATCCAATAAAACCAATTTTATTCGTAGACAATGAATCAATACAAGCTAGAGAAATTTTAGTTAATAATAAAGAGAACAAGAATAAGGATCTTACTATTAAAGGAAGATCAAGGCAAGTAATCCCAATAGAAATAACAAATAAAGATATAAACGAAGGATATTTACCCTTAATAAAAACCATAGAAGGGTTAATAATAGGTGAAGCAGTTGCCACTAATAATAATGGAGTTTGTCACATATTGGCAATTAACACTAATATAGAAGACGTAAATGTGAAAATTCCGCCTCAAGAGCTAATTCCTTTTAATTTCTATAAACTACCCGGAGAAGAATCGGATGAGGATTCATCAGAAGAAGATTGTACTCCATCCAAAAACCGAGTTCCAGTCATTATTGACAATTTAAGGTTAGAACACTTGAATTTAGAAGAACAAGAACACGTCAAGCAAATAGTTCAGGAATTTCCAGAAAGTTTCCACCTTTCTGGAGAACACTTAACACCAACAAATCGCGTTAAGCATAAAATTATAACTATAGACGAAATGCCTATCCATACTAGACCATATAGATTCTCCCCAGCTCAAAAAGAGGAAATAGACAAGGTTATAGAAAGAATGACTTCTGAAGGTGCTATAGGACCCTCCTCGTCGCCATACAACTCACCATTACTCATAATACCAAAAAAATAGATGGCACTGGAAAAAAGAAATGGAGGATTGTTATAGACTTTAGAGCCCTCAGTGAGAAAACGGTGGGAGACTCCTACCCTCTCCCCCATATAACTTCAATAATCGATTCGATTGGCCGTGCCCAATACTTTTCTATTTTTGACTTAGCCAGTGGTTTCCACCAAATAGAGTTAGATCCAAGCGACAGACAAAAGACAGCCTTTTCAACAATACATGGACATTATGAATACATACGAATGCCCATAGGACTAAAAAATTCTCCAGCCACATTCCAAAGACTAATGGATCAAGTACTAATAGGTTTACAAGGAGTGGAATTATTCCTCTATCTAGACGATATAGTCATTTTTGCAGAAAACCTAGAAGAACATGGCAAAAAGGTAAGAAGGTTACTGCAAAGGTTAAAGGAAGCAAAGTTAAGTCTACAACCGGAAAAATGTGAATTCTTATTTAAAGAAGTGGCTTATTTAGGGCATATAATTAGTGGAGAAGGAGTAAAACCTAACCCCAAAACGATTGAAGCCGTAGGAAAATTTCCAACCCCAAAGACACCAAGAAATGTAAAACAATTTCTTGGACTAGCAGGGTATTATCGTAGATTCATCAAGGATTTCTCAGCAAAAGCTAAGCCTCTGACTAATTTACTCAAAAAGAATATAAAATTTAAATGGGAAGAAAAAGAAGACAAGAGTTTTAAAGAACTACGATCAGCCTTATGTAAAAGCCCAATATTACAATATCCCGATTTTAACAAATCTTTCACAATAACAACTGACGCATCAGATTACGCAATAGGTGCAGTACTTAGTCAAGAAAAAGACGATATTGATTTGCCCATTGCATATCATTCTAGAGTTTTAAATGCCGCTGAACAAAATTACTCTACAACTGAAAAAGAATGTCTAGCAGTACTTTATGCTGTACATAAATTTAGACCCTACATTTATGGAAAAAGATTCATCCTAGTTAGCGATCATGAACCTTTAAAATGGATAAACTCAATAAAAGATCCCGGGCAGCGTTTAGTAAGATGGCGACTTAAATTTAGAGACTATAAATACGAATTTAAATATAAACCAGGAAAATTAAATTATAATGCAGACGCATTATTTATCAAGAAACTCTATTGAATCAACTATTGATCCAACTAATGATAATGAAGCTAGAATCCTTATAGAAACCAGACAAACAACAAAATCAAAACTACCCCCACCACCTTCTACAAGCACGGGAAGAGCAAGTGCCCCATCAGCAAGCGCACAAAAACAAGGAAGTAGTAAACAAGTAAAAAGAACTCTTCCAAAGCAAAGATCCATAATAAACACAGCCAAAACAAAGACACTTAATGAACCTTCCACTTCAAAACAAGACTTAGGACAAAGTACCATAGGGCAGCGCGTATTACGTAGAAGAAAAGAAGGCAAAAAACCTCCTGCACCAAAAATAAATGAAGACTCTTCATCAACTTCTGAATCGGAAAAAGAAGAATCAAACCCTCCAATACGAAAGAAAAGTTTAAGTGTTTTACCAAGTTTAAATATTCCAGCATATCCCTTATATGACCCACATGCACCCAAAAGTGCACCACCTGAGGCGCCTTTTGAGTCTACTGAAATAATCCCTGAAATCCCTATTAATAAAGAAAATATAATTTCAACTGTAAGCCCCCCTTTTAGTGGAAGCGAAGATAGCTCTTCAAACGAAGAACCTCCAATGGAAATTGAACATCAGAATCCAGAACAATTAGATAAAAACCCAGGAAGCCTTACAGAGTAAAACAAGAAAAGAAATCGCAGCAGAATTAGAAAAATCAATATCCCAATTTAACCAATCACTAAATAAACATGAAGAATAGTTACAAGAAGAAGAATTACCTCTGCGAGATTGGCTCAATAGTTCCCTCGGAGCCGACGACCCAGATATTTATGAAGCCGCTAACGCTCACATACCAGGAAATAACAAGGAATTTTCAGAAAAAGTAGGTGAAATTCTAGAAAATGTCTATAAGAAATTAGAAGAAAACAGCAAAAAACTAAAAGATTCAATTGATCAAACTCAACCAACTCAAATTCTTACAAAAAACGAAAATGTTACCTTCAAACCTCAACCAAGCAGAGCTGTCACGCCCCTAAATTTTGATAGACCTCTAGCAATATAAACACCCTATCCAGTAATAGAAGAAGAATTAACTTCAAATACCAAACAAGAATCAGATTCTGACGTTAAGAAAGTGAAAACAATATTTTTAATAACAAATCAAAAGAAAATACACAAACGTCAATTTCAAGTATTCCCCCCCCACCCCCACCTTCCTATAACACCAAATATCAATAGGTATTTAAATATCGTCGGATGTAGAGAAAATGTGACATATTACAGAAGCAATTATGTCCATTTCTTATCATCGGACTGAGAATTCGTGACTCCTATTAGTCGATTACTCATTGATATTAGAGCAATCGACCCACAAGAAATAAAATTAAAGAACCCTCAAAAAGGTAAAATCTTAATTACACCACGAGGACGCCACAACATTTATACTCTAATCGTAAAACACAATCATGTTGACAAACTTAACAAAGAAGACATTAACACTGCTTTACAAAATTTAAAAACTACACTCCAACGCAATAAAATTAAAGAAATATGAATATCAAGAGAAGGCGATTTAACCGAAGAATTATTAAGAAATGAATTATTGCAATTATTAAACTCTATTTTTCAAAATAGCAACATAAAAGTTACTATTTGTTACGGTCAAGTTACAGTTCCACGAGAAAAAATTCGCGAAAACATAATAACAGAATATCATAACAGTAAAATAGGAGGACACAAAGGTGTAACAAAAACTTTTCGAAGAATACGTGAAAAGTTTATTTGGCCCGGAATAAAAGAACAAGTAACAGAATTTATAAGAAAATGCCCCACTTGTCAAGAATTAAAACTAGTGAGAGCAAGAACCAAGGAACTAATGTTAATTACCGATACCCCCCTGGACGTTTTTGATAAGGTTTCATTGGATACAGTAGGTTAACTACCCACAACTCCAGATGGCAACTGCCATATACTTACTATGCAAGATAATCTATCAAAATATTGCATAGCAGTAGCTATCCCAGACATTTCAACTACTACAATTGCTCATGCAATAGCTACAGAGTTATTTTCGAAATATGGAGCACCAAAAACAATCTTAACCGATAAAGGAGCAAGTTTTATCAGTCAATTGATGAAAAAATTATCAAAAATTTTTGGAGTACAACAGGTAACAACATCAGGATATAGACCACAAACTAATGGCAGTTTAGAAAGGAGCCACATAGTCCTTATAGAATTTTTAAAACAATATTAAAAAAACTATGATGATTGGGACAAACTTCTACCCTTCTCAATGTTTGCTTATAACACATCTGTTCATGAATCAACAAATCTCACTTCGTTCGAGTAAGTTTTCGGAAAAACAGCTCGAACTCCCACTTCCTTCCCGTCAGCAGAAAAATTAGAAAGATATGGTTCATATTTAATAGAACTAATAAACAGATTAACCGAAATTAGAAACTTGGCAGCAGAAAACCTCATAAACTCTAAAATAAAATCCAAACAACACTACGATAAAAATTTAAAACCTTTTTTAGGAAAAATAGGCGATAAAGCCTATGTTTTAAGAGAAACTAAGAAAAGCAAATTCGATCCTTACTATCATGGACCTTACGAGATTGTGGATATTTTAAATAAACATACCGCCATTTTAATTACCAAAGACGGTCAACGGTTTCAGAAACATATAGATAAACTAAAACTGGCTTACGAATAACAATAATAATATTATTTTATGTATTTTAGATGGCTGATTTGGTACTCCACACTCCTCCCCTACATGGAGAATTCATCGTAATTAATATATTTCCAAAAGAAAATATTGACTTAATGGAATTTCCAAAAGGAATTTTAGAAGAATTAACGGCTGAATACAATTTAACTAAACCCCGTTATTCTATAGAAAAAGTTACAGGCCCTCCAAACAACAGACGATACGATATAAAATGTATTGTCAGAGACTTAAAACATGATAACACGTTTGTAACAAGAACACAAAACGAAAGAAAAATAAAAAACGGGGAACACACAACAGCAAGACAATTGTTAAAACTCTTAGATCAAACCTACTACTTTAGTGAGCAAGAAAAGGAAACACAACAACATAACATCACATACATTATGTCGCAAGAAAATCCCACAAAACTAAAAATTAAATTATTTAAGTGGGAGGACTGTTGCGAAATATGTTACATACGCGGACACACCAAATATGCTTGTTACAGACCTTTAAAAAATAAACAACTAATACCACAAAGTCAAAGACAGCAAGAATTTAACGATGACGCCTGGGAGATACCAAGAAAACCAATTAATAACGAACAAAATCAATACGGAACAGATAACTGGGATCTTATTATCTTCATATTTATAATCATGATAAATCTTATACTAACACAAAATGTAGTATTATTATATAATACGTGCAATCAGTATAGTCACCTAAAAACATATATATTACAAAATAAAAAATAACTAAATAAATAAAATGAAATAAAAAGACGAAAGAAAAGAAGGAAGGGGATTTGGCGGTCGCCTTCTACTTTCCTCTTTTTACAAAAAAAAGGGGCAAGTACATATTCCAACATCTTAAAAATTTTAATGCTTTTTCTCATAATTTAATTTCATGATACGTAATTTTTATTATTATTTTTGTTGTACTCTATATTTTATTAATTTTCCTTTTTTATATAAATTGAAACCTTCTTTTACTGTTTTAAATAAAAATACCTGAGAAATTAAAATTGGTCAGAAAAATTGTATTTTACCACAAACTGTTTAATTTCCTTATTCTGTACCTAAGTAAATTATTAAATTTATTTAAATTACTTTAATTATTTGATTGATATACAAATTCCGTAAAAACTTATGCATAGTAAAATAAATTTCAAAGTCTAAAGTGACTTCGAATTTATTATTGAATTTTATTGAAACAAAATTTTAATTGTTCATAAACATTTTTATAGTTGACATTAACACCAAAAAATAACCCTAATCTTACTGAAATAAATAAGACAACATTAAAAATTTAATATTAATAACATAAATGTTTCCAGATGGAAATCCCATTCCTTGGACATCTTGCCAGCGCTGCGAACTATGTAACAATAGCATTCAAAATTCTATTGTTATTAGTAGCCATTATAGTACTCAAAAACATCATTATTTGCTATAAAGTTATCACCATCAGAAGGCAACGAAATGTTCTTTCAAACAACAATTAAAAAATAATATGAGAATAGGAAAATGATCAATCCCTCCAAATCAATTTGTTTACAAGTTTTTATTTAGACGTTTCGACAAAAATGTTGTCCTCTTCAGAAAAAGAAAAACTAAAACATATTTATATTTTGTTACCTACACTTCTTTAACACATTTAACAATTATTTTTGACAAGTAATTTTGTAATAATTACCTTGGGTGTGATGTTATAAGTATTTAATAATTATCATCATAATTTTTTATATATAAATTATGATTCGTTAATAATTTAAAAAAATTTTTTTGTTATAAAATATAAAATTCAACAAATTTTTTGACTTTTGTCAACGTCTTTTCGTAAGGTGTACACAATATAAAGTCTAACAACTTACTGACTAATAACAAACATTGATTATTGATCAGTTTGAAGTGATTGGAAAAAGCAATTAGTTAATTTCAACTCAAACCATTTACATTCACAAAAAATTGCCATGGTATATAATTTAGTAGATAAAGCAATAAGATTGACACACCCAAAATTCCATAACAGTAATATCCAAGAAGTACACAAAATCTTAACTAACAATCAGTATCCAAAGTCATTTATTGAAAAATACACTAAAAGAGATTATGTATTTTAAAAACTAATTAAAAAATTACCCGACTACTCCAACATTTTTATAAATTATGTCCCAAGGTGAACTTACCTTTTGTTGATGGACTTTACAATAGAGTTTCACATGATTTAAAAACATATAACATTTGCACAACTCCAAAAATCATCAACAATTTAAATAATATTGTAAAAAAAGCTAAAGACAAAACTGAAAAAAGTGACACTTTAAATTCTGTATACAAGATTGAATGTAAAGACTGTGACGCAAAATATATAGGTGAGACAAAGAGAAGAGCAATAACACGTATAAATGAACATAAAGATGGAAAAACCGCGGTAATCTCACTCCATAAAAATATTAATAATCACGATTTTGATTAGAACAATTACAAAATCGTAGACACAGAAACAAACTATAAAAACGTCGCATTTCTGAAATGATACACATAAAAATGGAAAAACGTCCAATAAATATAAAAGAAGATATGAATAAATTAAATAAACAGTATAATCATTTAATATCCAGAATGTCAAATAAATAAAGTTCAAAATATAAATTCTAATTTCTGTTAAAGTTTTAAATCATAATACTAATTGCTTTTTCCAATCACTTCAAACTGATTAATAATCAATGTTTGTTATTAGTCAGTAAGTTGTTAGACTTTATATTGTGTACACCTTACGAAATGACGTTGACAAAAGTCAAAAAATTTGTTGAATTTTATATTTTATAACAAAAAATTTTTTTTACAATTATTAACGAATCATAATTTATATATAAAAAATTATGATGATAATTATTAAATACTTGTAACATCACACCCAAGGTAATTATTACAAAATTACTTGTCAAAAATAATTGTTAAATGTGTTAAAGAAGTGTAGGTAACAAAATATAAATATGTTTTAGTTTTTCTTTTTCTGAAGAGGACAACATTTTTGTCGAAACGTCTAAATAAAAACTTGTAAACAAATTGATTTGGAGGGATTGATCATTTTCCTATTCTCATATTAACGATTACCGAGTGATAAATTCTGAAATATTAGATAATTAAAAAATAAATTCTCCACCTCTACTTCAACTACTCCCCTTCACCATTGAGGACAATGCAAAATCTAAGGAGGGAGGACTAGCCTTAAAATAAATTAATAATTTTTTTTATAAGTTACAAACAACTGCGAAGAGCTTATAATCATGAAAGCTATAGTACCCTGTTTAAAAATGTCAGACAAGATAAACGATATATATATTTCCGTATAAAATTTTAGACAATCAATAAATAAAATTTTTTTATTAAATAAATTAACTACTATGAATTAGCAAACAAAAACAAAAAAGTAAATAAAAAAGGATAATAAATTAAATATTTATTAATCGTTTAAAAATCATAATAAAAAAGATTGGAAATTTTAAACTAACAAAATAATAAAAATAATAAATATGATAATGCTTCAAGAATTAAAGATAAAAATAAGTCAAATAAAAATCATTGACAAGAATTAAGCTTTAGAATTTTCAACTACTCAACATGACATTAATGTAATTTAGCCTTATAAAAAGAAAAAATAATGTCGATTTGACATTATACCCCACATATTATATTTAATCGCAAAAATATACAAATTAATAAAACAGATTAATTTTCTATTGAATTAATAGTGACGATGCTAAAAAGTACTTTTAATACAATAGCATTTTTTAGGATTCAAGCAAATATATTTAAGTTTAATAATATCTTTTATAAATACAAGCGACGACATCTTTTGAATACCTTTTTTTAATTCTCTTTTCTTTTATCATAATATAGTGTATGGAATCATGAAACAATGTTTTTGTATAAATTGTTTATTCCCTTGTCTTTATTAAAACATTAAAGAATTATTAAATTATAATGACATTGGGAATGTTACTGATGTAACAAACATGTATAAAGAATAAATAAAAAGAAATATAATTGATTCAAGAGTAAAAATTTTAGCACAGATAAATAACTAAGGAAACTAGCAATTCAGAATAAAATCTAGTAACAAGCTAATCCTCGGAAACGGAATTAAAATATCGTAGAATTAAAAAATGAAGCATTCTGTCAAATAGATTTTCGTACTATGTTTAGTACACATACTTCAATTGACTTTATGTAACTGGGCATTGAATTGCAAACTTGTTGTATTTATGAACAAAAAAAAATGCTAAATACGTATTATCAAAAGAAAATTATTTTTTCTAGAATTAAAAAATTAAAGTAAATAATTTTTAACCACTGATCAACCATGCGTGCAAAAAGTTTTATAAGTATAAACAAAAAAAAAAATTTATAAAAATAAAAACAGTTGAAATTCTTTCGGTAATATTTATTTGTGCGCAATACTGAAGATAATATATATATGTCGTAGGCAAATAGAAGAATCCGTCATTTAGCTAACTGCCTAGGCAGTTAGCTATTCGACAAATGCAGTTTAGGCCAATAGAAGAAAATGATATGTTTAATGAAATCGTCATATACTGAAATATTGGAACGTTTTATTCTCAGTTAATTCTGTTACCATAAAATAAAATTACAATTCATATTAAATAAGAATAATTATTTATTGTAATTATAATTATATATAATAATAGAAAATAATATTAATATTTTAAAAATAATAGTATTATAAATAATTAAAATTATTTACCTATATTATTATTTTTTTTATTATAATTATTTTTCTATTTTTATTCTTTACCATAAAATAAAATTACAATTCCTATTGAGATTGAAAGAAAATAAGTTTAATAACTTAATGAATGTTATAGTAATACTTATCGTGATAGATTGTAAACAAGAATCGAAACAAAATAAATTTAATAGCTTATAATTGAATATTAGAGAGGAACATGTAACAACGAAATTTTATTTAGTATAATAGTATTTCTCTTACTCTCTGCATCAAAATTCAAGTTAACATGAGTGTAAATAAAATTGAATTTGAGGAAAAGTTCAAGTCGCTTTATAGTAAGCAAAAAGGTAACAGGACTGTTTGGGACAAAAAACGCTTACAAGAAGTAATAAAAGTGCTGTCGGATTTTGAATGTGTAAAATCAAATAAAACGTGTTCCTATTATCATTGTTTTAAATTATACGAGCTCGTGAAACTTGGAAGTGAATACCACGTAATTTTAAAGAGAACTGACGAAAACGGACCGTTGAGATATGTGATTCCGCGTGAAGAATATTATGAAAAATTATTGGAGGCGCATATTCAAACCGGACACGGAGGAAGGGACAAGATACTGTATTACATTAAAAATAAATGGAAACTGTCCAGGCAAGCTTGCAAAATATTTATTCAATGCTGTGAAAGTTGTAATAGAAAAAAAACACTTCCTAAAAAAGGTGTCGTCGTAAAACCTTTAACATGAAAGGGGTTCAACATGCGTGGTCAGGTGGATTTGATAGACTTCCAGTCATGTAGTGACGGTGATTACAAATTTGTAATGAATTACCAAGACCACGCTACAAAATTTCTCCACCTGCGACCATTAAAATCAAAACACGCAGCTAATGTGGCGGAGGAATTGTAGAAATTATTTTTTACATGGGGTGCGCCACAAATACTACAAAGCGACAACGGAAGAGAATTTGTGGCTTCAGTTATTAATGAATGGACAACAATTTGGCCTTTCTGCAAAATTGTACATGGTCGCCCTCGACACCCTCAGAGTCAAGGAAGTGTCGAACGATCAAACGCAGACGTTGAAAATATGATTCGAACATGGATGCTGGACAATAGTTCTGCAAATTGGAGTCGCGGAATTTATGAAGTACAGGTGAATAATTATATAATAATAATAATAATAATAATAGTAATAATAATTATTATATTAAATTATATTATAATTATATTAAAGATAATAATAATACAAATAATTATAATAGAGTCAGAATTCGTGAAAATATTTCGATAAAAAATAAAATCCATTTTATTTTTGTGCTTTTTTCACGTATTCTGACTCAATAATGATTATTATATTTATAATAGTAACAATAATAATAATAATTTGTGTTCGTTTCAGTGGCAAAAGAACACATCAAAACACAGAATTATAAACCGGACACCTTACGAAGCTGTGCTAGGACCGATTCGAGTAGGCCTGAAAAGTACAGATTTACCAGACGAAGTTTTAAATAAACTTACTTCAGAAGAAGATTTAGAACAAGCTTTGGAATCAAGTGCAAAGAAAACTATTTTTAACAACAGGTATTTCTCAATTTGGTAGTTAAATATTAAGAGTTGTGGTTTTATTATTAATAATGATTTTTTAACTTTTATAGTTTACCTAAAACTGACGAAGAACATGAAGAAGAACACGACGAAGATTTAATACAAGCTTTGGAATCGAGTGAAAACTGTATGAAAGTTACTGTCCCTGCTGTAGAAGAAAATTCTGCGATTGCATTGAAGGTTTGCGGTATTTGTAGTAGTGCATTAAAACTAGAAGAAACAATTGACTGTGCGCAGTGTACTTTACAAGTTCACATACATTGCACTGAACTCGACTTGTCCACTGCAGACAAACTGCTCTGTTTACTGTGTATTAGGGGACAAGACTTAATAAATGCTCAGGAAGATTGTTTCTTAAGACAAACGAGTGCAGCAAAAAAAATGATAACATTTTCCAAATCAAATTTTACAGTTTTAAATGTAGGGGACTATATAATATTGTCCGTTCCGGAAGTCGATCGAGGTCCTCTTGATTTCGCTAACATTTTTGGAGTCATAACTAATTTTGAAAACAGAGTGTATCAAGTAGGAACTAAAGATGGATTAATTAAGGGTTGGTTTCCTCGAGCAGAGATAGCATTATCAGGTAGCAATATAATGACACTTTCTGACGTATCAAAGGACGCGTTACTTAGTTTAAGGGAAGCAGCAGCAAAACAGTCTACAAGTGAAGGGCAGGGTTTTCAGAAATGAAACTGCAAATCATCGAAATCTCAATGCAAATCAAAACGATGCGTTTGTTTCAAGTCGGAAACACTATGCAACTCTCGCTGTCATCAGAGCCAACCTTGCACTAATTAATAATGTGTTTAATTCTAAATCAATAGGAATTGTAATTTTATTTTATAGTAAAGAATAAAAATAGAAAAATAATTATAATAAAAAAAATAATAATATAGGTAAATAATTTTAATTATTTATAATATTATTATTTTTAAAATATTAATATTATTTTCTATTATTATATATAATTATAATTACAATAAATAATTATTCTTATTTAATATGAATTGTAATTTTATTTTATGGTAACAGAATTAACTGAGAATAAAACGTTCCAATATTTCAGTATATGACGATTTCATTAAACATATAATTTTCTTCTATTGGGCTAAACTGCATTTGTCGAATAGCTAACTGCCTAGCCAGTTAGCTAATTGCCTGGTCCTTTCAGGCAAATAGACGAATGAGAGTAAAAATGGAGCTCGTTCGTCTATTCGGCGCCGGTTAGCTAACTGCCTAGGCAGTTAGCTAAATGACGGATTCTTCTATTTGCCTACGACATATATATATATATATATATATATATACTAGGGGGGCTTCGCCCCCCGGCGCGCTTCGCGCGCCAACCCCCCTATATTGTTGAATATTACCTGTATATTTTAATGTAGCTTCATAAAGTCATAGAATTTTCAATTCTAGAATTAAAAAATAATTTTTAGGTTAGTTATACAGTAAATTATTTATATTCCATTTAAAGATTGATTTTTAGCCAAATTCTTTAAAATAAATATTCACTTTTTTTAAATATTCAATCTTAGTTTCTTATTTTTAAAGAATTTGTTTCCAAGATGCACCGCGAGGAGGTGTAAGAAACTTTAACATTAAAGTTTATTACAAGCCAATCTGGCATCTCACTTAAACTAAAAATGTGTTATAAAATTTTATTTGAATTAAGGTAACAGTACCTATACTCGATCAGTACCTATAGTCGATCAGTGATGATTTAATTCGATAAAATTAATTAATAGTTTAATAATATTGATGCTAGATACTACTTCGAATATTACAAGATTTATTATTACCAATGTAATAAAACTATTAATTAATTTTTGCTAATTAAATCATTACTGATCGACTATAGGTACTGATCAAGTATTGGTACAGTTACCTTATTTTAAATTATTTTAAATTAATTAAAAATTTAAGTTCCTAATTTCCATATTTATAATATAAAAAATATAATTTGAATGTAAATAATTGTCTTGCTCATGGAAAAATAAATGGATCAGTTTAAGCTTTTCGTTTTACAATAAAAAAAAAAAAAAATCTTGACTTATGGCGACATGCTTGCTAGCTGATGTACACATTTATATAAATTTAATTTAATAAAAAAATTTTAAACATATATTAATTGTGCTGGCTCACCCCTGGCTTAAACCTGGCTCAAACCTGGCTCTAGCCTGGCTCAAGCCTAGTTCTAGCCTGGTTCTGGTCATAAGAAGGAAGACCATCAAACCTTGAAACAGCGGCAGTCACGGCGAAATCTTTTTATAATATTGGAAGATTTTATTACTTTTTTATATTTTAAATTTTCTAATTTATTTCGCATTTATTCAAACACTTCCGGCCACACAATATTTTTTATGTCCAAAAATTTTTTAGAATCGATTTTAATAAAAAGTTTATTTTGATTTTTACACCTAGAAAGTGCTACATATAATTAATTACATATAATTACATATAATTGTTCATGAGAAAATAAAGGTCTCCGGAAATATAGTCCTGCATTTTCAAAGCTTTGTCCTTATGATTTGTTTATGGTTATTGCGAACGCTAAAACTATATGGAACTGCCTTCGATATAAAATAAAACTGGTAATCCTGGGAATTTTAAAAAATTTAAATACTCTATTGGATAGTTCAACTGTACATTATCATATGTCTGGTCAACCCCTTTATTTTTAGCATAATCTATACTGTAATAAATTTTCTCATTATTTTTAATTTTTTGAAGAACTTTGTAATTTAATTTATAAATATCTTCATTGTGGCTCGACAAAATCACTCTATTTGATAAATCAATATTTTCGGAAATTACAGAACCGTATATTTTTGTACAAATATCATTCGTTTTCGAATTTGATGGTACACTTAGTAAATCAATTACACCTTCTCCAATTTTCTGCAAGAATTTTGAAAAATTTACATCTGAACATCTTACATTTATTTTTAAATTCATTTTTTGAAATTTATCTCATAAATATGAACATTAAATAGACTCTTGAACAATACTTGTTCTACTTCCACCTTTTAAAACCGGTAAAATTTGTCTAAAATCTCCACCTAAAATTATTATTTTTCCCGCAAACGGTAAATGTTCAATATTACAATAATCTTTTAATGTTTGATTAACAATTTTTAAAGCTTTTTTAGGTATCATTGACGCCTCATCCCAAATTATAACATCACATTTGCGTAATTTTTCTTTATCTGACTTTAATTTTAAAAATCTTGTTTCTACATTTGTTAAGTCAAGAGGTAATCTAAATGTTCTATGACTGGTCATTCCACCTAGAAGTAGAATCGATGCAATTCCAGTCCATGCCATTGATACTACTTTTTTTCCTTCGCCCAAAAAATAATGTATTAATGTTTTATAGAGAAACGTTTTTCCACTCCCTCCAGGACCATCAATAAAAAACATTAAATTAATATTTTGAATAATTGTATGAAAAATATAACTTTGATCATTATTTAATTGATTTATTAACTTAAGACCTAAATTTTTATTTTTAATTAAAAATAATTTTTCTTCTTCTTCGTCTTTTTTTAATTCAATATATTTAGGATCTGGTAATCCAAAATCTGAACATTTTAAATTTTCTAAATTAAAAATTAAATCGATTTCTTGTAATGCTCTTTGTTCATTATTATCAATAAATCCCTCACAAAAATATTGTTTAAAATTATTCCAAATCTTATTAGATGAATTAGCATTGTCTGCAATGAGAAACCACGCTAAGAATTTTCTTAATTCTCTAGGCATCATAATACTACATGCTTCCTCAAAAATTTTAAAAACTTGAATATCATTTTCTACTAATCCCACTGCTATAGCTGCATCTTTAAATGATTTATAAACAATATTTTCAAATGTTTTTAAATCTTTAAAAGATTTTGCTACCGCAACTCTATTCAAAATCAATTTTAAATGGAATCTTTCAATATCTTTTGGGCTGACACTATTCATTCTACCTAAAGCTTTAGAAAATCCTTGACGTTTTATCCAAACTTTATTTGTTAAATCAAAAAAATAAAATTTTGGTATATTAAAATATTTAATTTTATTGGCTTCTTTATTTTTTTGATTTAATTTAAACCAAGCAGTTAGTGTAGTGTCTGTGTACTTTTTTAAAGCTTCTATTTCTTTATTTTCTTCAAAAATAACATTTTGTTCAATTTCTGTGTGTACTGCTAAGCGAATAATAGAATGCGATCTTCCAGATAAAGGCAATTCTTCTATTCGCCACGCAGCTTCCATGGGGCTTAAGTAACGACAATCAACGTATTCTGTAATTTCGTCATAAATTTCTTTGTTAATATTACAACTTTTGTTACATTTGTTTAATGATAAATATGCTCTGTCATGACCTTTATGAATATATTTATATAAATATTTAATGCTCATCATTGAACAACAACAATATTTAACGTTTATATGGAATTTATATTTTTTTAATAAAATAGAGTTATATGGAACAATCATAGAATTATCTAGTTTTACTAATTTTGCATCTACCCTTTTGTTATAAAAATAATTTTTTTGTCTGTTGTCCCTACGTCTATGTTTTGGAAACCCATTTTTTTCAAATTCTGTATTATTTACAAAACATTTAGGAAATTTTTTAGAACACAAATCTTTATTTTTGTCCAAACATGGCGAAGTATTATCATGTGGTCCGTGTGTCATGTGTTTTATTACTAATTCTCTTAACTCATGATCATCGTCAGGAATTTCAGCTGAAATATATTTATCAATTTTATCCGGATTTATTAATTTATTTTTATAGTTTAGAACAAATAACAAATGAGCATGAGGCAGTCCCCTTTTTTTGAATTCTATTGTATAAACATATGCTAAAATTTTTCCAAATATATTTCCACTTAAAATGTCTGATATAATACAACGCAGTTTAGCATTAAACAACCGAACAGTAATATTTATAATATTATTACATGTTGTTCCTGGTGGAAAATTTTTGAGAACTCTTTTTAATTCAACCCAATTAGGATTGCATCTAACTGTAATAAATAAATCAGGTCTACCAATTACGCGATTTATGGTAATTGCATCTTGGTATATTTGATGCATATGTCTAGGGCTACCAATATGAGTTGAAGGTAAAACAAACATGTTTCCTAAACGTTCTTTATCTTTAAAATTGTCAGAGTTATTAAAAACACTACGTGAAACATGATCAACTAATCCTTGATAACATTCTATTCTTAATTTTTTTTTATTATAACGTATATAATTTAGTTGATTATTTTCAATTATTATGTAAGCCTGAATTACATATTGTTGTGTTAATCTTCCGCAAAATAAAATAGGATTAAATCCTTTATTTAGACGAAATGCTAGTCTATAAGAATAATATTGTAAGGCTGTTAATCTCTTATTACTTTCAAAATTTTGTTTAAATTCTGGATTCCAACCTAAATCCCCAGATGGAAACATAATAGGAAATGTCATTGGATCCAAATGAAATGATAATTTGCTCAAAAAAAAGTTTTTATCTTTTTCAGCTGAAATATTTTTTGGATAAACTTGAAAATCTATTTCTGTAGGAATCGCTCCATCCTTTGAAACAATTAATGCTGCACATTCACCAGTTTTTGGTTTGTTATATGTGTTTTTATTTAAATGAATTTTACGTACAAAACATAAAGAATACTCTAAAATCAAATTATTTTTAGATAACTCATATAATGATTTATATTTAACAGCATATGGATTTTTATTCAAAATTTTTGTTAATAATTTCATATGTTTTTCAACTAATTTTTTATTATTTTTTAATCTTTCTACAGTCGCTGCATGATCATCATAAATATAAATTTGACCTAAATATGGTTTTTCACCTTTTTTAAGAAAAATACTATCAGGTGTTCAATGATAAACTTGACCCTGAATTTTTAAATTGTAAACTCCTTTTTTAAAATGATTTATTGTGTTTGCATTAAAAGTTACAAAAGAAAAAGCATTATTATAATATCTAATTAATTCTCGAAACTGTCTATCATATAAAAGAATTTTTAAATTTTTATCATAACCTTTCAAAGAAGAAATTTTTACTTTTCCACCATGACAACAACTTTTCTTTGAAAATTCAATAGACCAAAAAAGCGCTCCACATTTACATTCATAATCCATTTCTCCGAAATCTGAAAATTTTTTTTTTGATTTGTTTCTTTTTGAAATTAACTGATTTCTTCTTCTTTTATCTAATCTTTCGTTATCTACATTGACTACTATATCCCCTTTCCTTTTCTTATCTAATCTGTCGCTATCCATATTTAATACTAAATCCCCTTTCCTTTTCTTATCTAGTCTATCGCTATCCATATTCAAATCTAAATCTCCTTTCCTTTTCTTATCTAATCTTTCACTATCCATATTCACTACTATATTCCCTTTCCTTTTCTTATCTAATCTTTCACTATTCATATTCATTACTAAATCTGTTTTCTTTTTCTTTTCTAATCTTTTGGTATCTATGTTCTCCACTAAATTCCCTTTCCTTTTTTTTATCTAATCTATCCTTATCCATATTACGTACTAAATCAGCTTGCTTTTTTCTATTTAATCGTTCTTCATTCATATTTTCTACCAAATCTCCCTTCCTTTTCTTACATAATCGTTCATTTTTCATATTACTTACTACGTTAGATTTCTTTATCCTTTCTTTGAATAATTCATTCGAATTGTTTGTTTGTCTTTTTAATAAAATTAAATCTTTATTTTTTCCATAATACTGTTTATTATAATTTTTTTTCTTTACTCTTCAAATAAAAGCCATTTAAACAATTTAAAATATCATAATGACCACTGTCTATATTTCCTGATAATAACAGTGTAAGTTTATGATTATTATTACAATCGCCGAACGTTCTTTTATTATTACAAAAACTGTGTTGCATTTCTACATAAACATTATATATGTTTACAAAAGCCAGAATTTCGACTTCTCCTCCATAATTACCATTTTTTGACATATATAATTTGTATGAATTTTCATTTACTAAAATTTCATTATAAGATTCGTCTCCTACTATAAATGGCTTATAAAAACTCCAATTTTTTAGTACATACGAACCAATTTGTAGTCGGACTAATCTAGGTTTTTTTTTTTTTTTGCGTAGGATGTGAAAACCTGCCTTTAGGTACCCTGTAGCCCGTACTACAGGGTTATGCGGGGGTGGCGATGTTCTGCCGACCCGCTAAAAACACACCCTTATTTAGGGGACCTTAAGACCACTCCCGGCTAGCACTTTTCGCGCGTATCGCCATCGGGAGTGGTCTTATACCCCATTGCTGCCGCCGAAGCGACTTTCTCCGGTCCGCGGGACCTACTATCACTGACGGTCATGGAGGCCCTTAACGCACACAAGTTGAGTCAAGGGTCTCGACGAACCGTCAATTCGCTCTAAAAACGTTTCAAGAGGGAGAAAGCTTCCTCTATCCGCGTTTTTTTTGCGGCCTAGGTGGTCCTAAAGCGACTTCGCTTTAGGGCTTGTTCTTTCTTCGCCTGTTCGAAGATTTTCCTGAAACAGGAGCACTTCCCTGAACCTGCTTCATGGGACACCTCTGTCGTGCTCGGATCTTCCGAGCACAAAAAACAAACTGCCTCCTTGGTACACTCTGCACGAGAGTGGCCAGACTCCCCGCACTTGTAGCATGCGGAGAATCTGTCCACCCCCTTGCACTCAGCCTTTCTGTGGCCATACGCCAGACACCTGTGGCACCTGGTCACCATCAGCCTCCTTCAGACCTGGCAACTTAAAAAGCCTACTTTTAAACGTCCGACTTCTACCAATTTCTTGGCTTCTTCCTGCTCGGTGACCACGATGGCCAACTTTGCTCCTCGCCTGTTAGGCCCCAGGAACATCACCTGTCTCTTTTTTCGAGGTGTCTGCAACAGCTCCTCGAGAGCACAAACCACTTCCTCCTTTTCTGTGAGACCGTCAGGGTCCCGGATTTCTAAAGTTACATTCTGATCCTCCGGGGTCCTGACGGTTCCAATGCCATTTACGGCTTCGGCGACCTTGGCCACAAACGCCTTACAGTCTGAACCTCCTCCTAAACGTAGGAGAAGTTTTCCTTCCTTTGTGGGTCCAACGCCCACTACAGTCGCCTGACAAGAGCCAGGATCGACGTCCTTTCTGAGTTTGCCAAGGACAGAGGCATACGTCTGTCCCTGGCAGACTCGCACTACTAGCGTCGCCTTTTTAGGCCGCACCGTTTCAACTGTGACCTGAGGGGGTGGCACAGGCACTACCGGCTTCTTCTTCTTTTGTGGAGCCTTAACCTTTGGAGGAAGAGACTCTTCTTTTCTTTGCTTCTTTGTCTGAGTCTCTTCTTTCGAGGGAGATCGCTCAGACGCGGCTCTTTTCTTTCTTTCGCATTCCAGGACAAGGCTTCTCATTGCCCTGGCCTGGAAGCGCTCCCTTACCTTTTTTTGGTCAAGCCGACCTTCCTCTACCTGCTCAAGGCCCGTTTCAAATGTCCAAGCGGCCTCGTCAGCCTCTTCGTGTTTCATCCTTAATGCAGGGATCCATTGCTCGAATTTTCTCAATCCCGCTTGAATCTCCGCAGCTACGTTCTTTTGAACAGTAAGCTTCGCCAACATGATTTGAAGCTCACTTTCCATCTCTCCTATAATGTCGGCTTCCTCCGCTCGCAACTTTTTAAGCTTAGTCTTGTCTGCCTCACAAGTACTAAGCCCATAAGCTGTGGCGTTACTAAACGCGCTGCCACAGCTGCTTATGCTTGCTGCACTTCCTCTTCTTGATCTTTGCAGGTCCTCCACAATTAAGTACGGTGGACCTGCGCTAGCGTCCTTCCTGCCAGCATTACTCGATGACCTCGAGTAACCTCCCGCGTTTTCTGAGCGCCTTTCTTCGTCGTTTAATTTAAAATTGAAACCTTCCATGTAATTCCCACGAGCCTTGGAGAAAAAACGGTCCACCCACACAGAGCTCCGATGTGTAGGTAAGGCATTGAATCACTAGGAGGGCGCCCGGTATCCTAGGACCACAGCTCGCAACACCTCCGAGCGTGACACTGACGACGACAGTGCGTCCGCCGCCCAGGCCCCTGGCATCAGCAACCGACGCCTGCACTTTACAGACGTCAAATTGGAGAGCACGTAGGTTGGGTGACGTTCGCACCATCCCCAGCAGCACCACGACCGGATTTTTTGACCCAGGTGCCATCCATCCATCGGCACGGTGTAAGAACCTTGGATTGGGGGTGTCGTTGGTCAGATCGGACAGACAACCGGTCCACCGGACGCCAACACTAGATCGAGACTACTCTACACCACCTTAGAAAAACAAAGAAGGCAGGAGTGTCCTATTTCTCCCAGAAACCATGTCGTCCACAGCTGATAAGGATGGTTAGCCCCCATTTGGAATCTGAATTAACATCATCCGCACAGGATAGCTAGTGCACAGGTTCGAAAAACGGCGGCTACCCGAATTAACGGGGTCCCGTTCATTCCCCTGTGCCCAAACTCGCCAGACATCGGGATCAATGAGTTCTGGGAGGAACCGAACAGCTCGTCCAGTGATGGCGTCCAAAGGACAAGCACCTGGCCGGTCCTAAGCCCCCTCACCACGACAAGGTGACACCACGAGGGGGACTAATCTATGTTTATCTTGATCATTGTACAAAAAAAATGAAAATGCTCTAAATAAGCAATTGCCATCTCCTACTATTTTAACTTCAATATTATTACAACTCATTTTTTTAAAAATATGTGATATAACTTAAATTTTTAATTAATTTATTCAAAAGTATAATAATTATAAAATAAACATACCCATTCAAAAATCAATTCAGTTGTTTAAATATAATCTTTGGTGTTTTAAAATGTTTGGTGTTAATGTGAAGTTAAAAACTTTTCATATGGTTTGATTCAATGTAGAAACTGGCTATGTAATTCTTCTTCTCAATTCACATTAAAATAATGATCTTGTGTCTTTCAATTTTAAAATCTAAAAATAAAATTAAAATTTTAAATTTTAAAAAACTTTTCTTCTTTTAATGATTTGTATTTATACATTTTTTTACATAATTTTAATATAACCTAACTTTATTTCACATAAAATAAACTTTATTTAAAAATTAAAAACTATTTACAGGAAATATCAAATATAAAAAAATATAAAATTTGTAATTTTTAAACCTTGAATTTAGAATCTATGAAAAGTTTTTAACTTCAATATTATTATAACTCATTTCTTTAAAAATATGTAATATAACTTAAAAATTTAATTAATTTATTCAAAAGTATAATAATTATAAAATAAACATACCTATTTAAAAATCAAATCAGTTGTTTAAATATAAACTTTGATGTTTTAAAATTTTTGGTGTTAATGTAAAGTTAAAAACTTTTCATATGGTTTGATTCCATGTAATAATTGGCTTTATAGTTCGCTTTCTCAATTCACATTAAAATAATGATCTTGTCTCTTTCAATTTTAAAATCTAAAAGTAAAATTAAAATATAAATTTTAAAAAAATTCTTCTCTGAATCACTTGTATTTATACATTTTTTACATAATTTTAATATAACCTAACTTTATTGCACATATAATAAAGTTTTTTAAAAAATTAAAATCTATTATACAAAAAATATCAAATATAAAAAAAAATAAAACATTTGTAATTTTTTTAACCTTGAATTTAGAATCTAAAATTATAAATAAAATCACATAAACTGAACTTCATTTAATAATTAAAAACTTAAAGGAAATATTAAATATAAAAATTTTTATTATTTTCTTTTCTTATATAAAAAACTAAAAAATTTCTAATTTTTTTAACCTTGAATTTAGAATCTAAAAGTATAATAAAAAAAAAAAATTCTTATTATTCTTATTCGCAAATTAATTTAAAAATTGTAATTTATTATTTACTATTTGACTCCTTGGAGTTAAAGTTCCACTTGAATAATTTCAAAAAGGTTATTTATTATTGCTAATAATAAATTTATGGTAAACCTGTCTCTTGTATCAAAAATTAAATAGTGTCAAATAGTGTGAAATCATCATTTTTAATCGAATCAAGAAATAAATGAATTTCGATTATATCAGAAAATGTCAATTGAAAAGTAAATATTTTTAAATTTCATATTTGTTCGAAATTCCAAGTAGGTATTTAATATTTCTAAAAAATGGAGAACGAAAATAAGAAACGTCCTTTTAATAATCAAGAGAGTAATAACAATAATAAAAAAATTAAAACAAATTATGATAATTTACCTTATACAACATGCGATTTTTTGAAAAATAAAATACATATTGGTGACAAATTCGCGTAAGTATTTTTATTTTTATTAATTAAAATAACAATCTTCTTTTAATTTCAAACATATAGTTTTAAATTTACAAGAACCTACAAATATTTTTTTTATATTTCATTTTATGTATTTTATGTTTAATTAAAGAATAGAAAAACTTTTTAATTTTATATATTTTCAAACATTAACATTATTATAATCATCTCTCAATTACATCTTTAAATTTGAAAAATTAATCTTTTAATTTTAATAAGACTAATACTTTTTGAAGATTTTTCTATATTTTTACAGGTCCGTCGTTTGCTATGTTGAGCAAGTACAAAAAATAAAAAAATTTCCTTTCAAAGATAATCCTAATAAAGAAGGCAGCTTATTTAAATTTCTGATAAATAATAATCATGGAAGCAAAATTTCTTATAACACATGGAACGATGATGCAATTTATTTTTCTTCACTAATACATCCACAAAGAGTATAATTTTTAAAATATAAAAACAAATAATTTTCTAACCTACAACAATAATTCAATAATTTTTCTACCACACATGCACTGCGAGTGCTGACCCGCTAACGCGTACAAAACACGAGATTTTCGTACATGTGTGATAGAAAATAGCATATGCACTTTGGGAGGCCGATTTTTTGTCTCGCACAATGTTCTCCGAACTCTTTTCGCACTCGCTACGCTCGTACTACACTCGTTCTTCGAACATTTGTGCTTGACAAAAAAAACTCGGACTTCCCTCCCTTGATGCATAATATACTACTTTTTTAGAAACTACTCCTACAAAATTTAACAGTAAAAGAAGCATCTCCATATAATGGAGGAACAATGCCATACGAATTTGATTTTAAACATTACTCTAAAATTAAAGATTCTGGACAATTTAATATTTCAAAAAATGATCGAGAAATTCAACAAATTAATTTTGAAAAATTCGAAATAATAATAACAACTGGATGGATTAATTTTTCAGGCTATTTAAGAGATGAATTCATTATTATAAATAAAAATAAAAATTCGCAATATTTTGGCAGTATTACTAATGGCTTATTAAAATTATTAGTATCAATTTTTAATCCTCTAGATAAACCAAACTTCAATCAAGGAGAAAAATTAACAATAATTGGCTTACTCAAAGAAAATCGTATGTCATATTTTACATTAACTATATATTTTCTTAAAATAAATAAATAATTAAATCTTGTTAATATTTGCATTGCAGCTGATTTAAGTATTTACATAGAAGTACAAAATTTAAAGGATATAATATTAATTCCAAACGAAAATTTAACATTAGATAACTTACTAAATGGCGGAGAACTAATTTACAAACAATAAACTTTGACTCAACAAAGAAACTTTGATAAAGAAATGCATTAGAAAAAGTCAATTAAAAAGTATATTTTTATATTTAAAATTTAAAAATTTTAAATAATATTTTCAAATGCTAAAAACAATACTTCTTCTACTTTTATAAAATCTAAAATTTTTTTGAAGATTATAACCTTATTAATTTTTAATGAATTTAAAACAATTTCAAATAGTTCATATAAAATTTTATAATATCTTTTAGTTTAGGTAAGATGCTAGATTGGTTTGTAATAAACTTTAATGTTTAAAGTTTCTTACTCCTCCTCGCGGTGCATCTTGGAAACAAATTCTTTGAAAATAAGAAACTAAAATTAAATATTTAAAAAAAAGCAATATTTATTTCAAACAATTTGGCTAAAAACCAATCTTTAAATGAAATATAAATATTTGCTATATAATTAACCAGCAAGTTATTTTTTATTTAATTCTAGAATTGTTGAAAATTATATCAGATCTAACTCAAACCTCACTCAAGTCTGACTCAAGCCTGCCTCTAGCCTGGCTCTGCTCTGACTCAAGCCTTGTTCAACCCTCGCTCTGCCCTGACTCATCATTGCTCAAACCATCCAAGCCTAGCTCAAAACTCGCTCAAACCTGGCTCAACACTCGCCCAGGCCTGGCTCAAGACTGGCTCAAGAAAAATTTTAATTTTTCAAGACCCGCTGATTTTTCAAAATTTCAACCCTATGACATATATATATATATACAATATTTATAATATATATTTGACTCCCGGCCAACGGTCCCCTTTTATTTATTTTTTGCTTTTAATTCATTATACAAGGACAAAATGGCGCTTTTTTTCCTAACGCCTAAAAATCCACTTTTAAAAATCCACTTCTTACTACTGGCATGAAAATCAAAACAGGTACATCAATACCACAAAGAGAAAATATTGTCTAAAAATAGTCATTAGCAAGAAAAAGTGAAAACTGTGAACAAACAAACATTTTTTTCCTCGACAATAATTCCTTACATTTCATGAATGAATTAATAATATCCGCAAAATTTAAAATTTATTCAGATTGTTTAAAATTATAAATAAAATAATAATTGTTATGGTTATTGATATTGCAGCAGCGATTGTTATTGTTGAGAATAGAATAATTATTGTTGTTGTTAAAATTATGGTAATCATTCTGTTACTGGAATTATTATTATTATTATTATTATTAAAGTAGTAATTTTAAATTGTTTTCATCTAAATTGTTATTGTTTTTTTTTCTTACAAGGTTTGGAAAATGCATTTACGCACCATAAGAAGCACCTTACAATGAATGATGCAGGCATCATTTAAAAAGGGCGCCTCACGTGTGTGGGACTCGAGTCCAGAGAATAGTTTACTTGGGAATATAAATATTTCCCCTTAATTTTGTCTCTGGGTAATACCCACTAAACCTTCCTCGCTTTACAGGAGTATTTAACCCTCAGCGGGACGATTGAGCTAAGCAACCAACATCGCTGAGGGCTAACTCCACCCATACCCATAGATCCCTCAGCCCAGCATCAGGTGTCGATCAGCCGACGGATCAAGGGGGGTAAGGACCCCCTCCGATCAACGGCTGATTTCAAAGTAATGTCAGGTGGAGGATTCTATACGGATTTCTTCCATGATCTTCTTACCTCCAATGTTTTCAGATCAACCCTGATTCCTTTTCCTGCGTCCATCGAAATCTTTGATTTTCATAACCTGGGTAATGAAGGATTCAATGTGCAGCCACGAGTCCACACTTCTCAACATAAGGTCAATTACGTTTTCGGGGGTGACTTCAGTGCCCACCACCCGAAGCATATCTTGCCTTTTCTCCTCCCAATGTTTACAAACAAAGAGGGTGTGCTCCGCGCTGTCCACGGGGGCGACGCAATAGGAGCACGATCCCTCTCTTCACAATTTAAAACGATTCAAATACTCGTTGAAACAACCATGACCAGTTAGCGCCTGTGTTAAGTAGTAGCTCACTTCTTCGTACCCTCTTTCTATCCATTTAGCGAGGTGGGGAATAAGGTGGTAAGTCCGTCTTCCGGTAGATTCCCCATTCCATCTCACCTGCCACTCTTTGACTAATCTACTCCTCGCAATTCTACGAATCTGGGACTTTAGACACTGTCTGTTCTTATTTGGGAGCGAGGTTGCCCGATCTTTGGCGAGGGAATAGACATATTGTCCTTTCTTAGCCAATAGATCGTCGGCGGAACGCTCGCTAGGAATTGCACAGCGCTATTAGGTATAGACCGGTAGGCTGAGACTATTCTCAGCAGTACTATTCTTTGAGCTGAAAGTAGTCTCATAGAGATGGCGTGTTTTTCTAGGGCTGATGCCCACACTGGAGCTGCATAAAGCAGTCTCGAGTTTACCACGCTTGCAACTAATCTTCTTTTCGCTTCCCTGGGACCATCAATGTTTGGCCACAAAGGATCTCCGGTCTGTGACGAGCAGTGCTTCGGTTTTTTCCAAGGCCATTTCCAGGCCATTGGCGTCCATCCAGCGTTTGACACGTCGCACAGTGGGAGAAAATGCACTTATTTTGGTATAAATTTGACCGTCAGCACAATTTTCATCCGATTTTGAAGTTTTTCATTTTTATATACTCGTGACGAATTGGGCTATAACGCCTGCCTGCGACTTTTTTGATTTAAGAAATTGTTTATTATTTATTTAAATAACAATTGTGAAAATAACTCGACTGTTTAAGTAATTTGCCAGAAGGCATTCAAAATAATGCCAAATTTAACTTGTTTTCTTTTGTCTGAGTAATTTTAAAGAAAATTGAAGCATTAGAAAATAAAATTAGCAGAATAAAAAATGGCGGATCCAATATGGCGGACAAATTTTTGAAAATTTCTTGAATTCGCTCAAAACTTGTTACTCGGGGGTTTTTGGGGTCGCTGATTACAAATCTGAAGTCCAATTTTCAAAATTAAAAATGGCGGATCCAATATGGCGGACAAATTTTTGAAAATTCATTGAATTCGCTCGAAACTTGTTACTCGGGGGTTTTTGGGGTCGCTGATTACGAATCTGAAGTCCAATTTTCAAAATTCAAAATAGCGGATCCAATATGGCAGACAAATGTTTGAAAATTCATTGAATTCGCTCGAAACTTGTTACTCGGTGGTTTTTGGGGTCGCTGATTACAATTCTAGAGAGTGATTTTTAAAATTCAAAATGGCGAAGCCAATATGTCCGACCACAAACATTGCAATTATTTCAAACTTATTGAAAATGAATTAAATTATATTTTTTTTGTTTCGCAAACAGAGAATAAGATGAAGAAATTCATGTACTTATTTTATTTTATTTTTTTACGTCGGATGTGAAAACCTGCTATCAGGTACCTTGCTGCCTGTACAGCAAGGTTATGTGGGGGTGGCCAACTCTGCCGACCCACTAAAAACACACCCTTCTTATAATTTAAAAATAAGAATAAGAAACAAAACATATGATACATATTTTGGAGAATCCAAAATGTTGGAATCACACGTTTAAAACACCTCATTATGCACAGTTGGAGGCATCTTATACCAACCATAAAGATCATTTGTCAGATAATGCTAAACAGCTATTAAAAACAGTTTAAAAATATACAGTGGTTTACAGTTTAAAAATTCTTATAAGTTCTTTTTTCATATTACTTTTATTATGTGAGTTTTCCATTTTCAATTTTCTAATTCCTGAATTGATTCAAATGTTTTTTAAAAATCTCATTGTTTGTTACCTGAAAAGCAAGCAAACACAAGCTAATATAAACCAACAAGTCTTATGTTAATGAGGTGATTTAAACGTGATATTCCAACATTTTGGATTCTCCAAAATATGTATCATATGTTTTGTTTCTTATTCTTATTTTTAAATTATAAGACGGGTGTGTTTTTAGTGGGTCGGCAGAGTTGGCCACCCCCACATAACCTTGCTGTACTGGCAGCAAGGTACCTGATAGCAGGTTTTCACATCCGACGTAAAAAAAAAAAATAATAAGTACATGAATTTCTTCATCTTATTCTCTGTTTGCGAAACAAAAAAAATACAATTTAATTCATTTTCAATAATTTTGAAATAATTGCAATGTTTGTGGTCGGCCATATTAGCACCGCCATTTTGAATTTTAAAAATCACACTCTAGAATTGTAATCAGCGACCCCAAAAACCACCGAGTAACAAGTTTCGAGCGAATTCAATGAATTTTCAAACATTTGTCCGCCATATTGAATCCGTTATTCTGAATTTTAAAAATTGGACTTCAGATTCGTAATCAGCGACCCTAAAAACCCCTGAGTAACAAGTTTCGAGCGAATTCAATGAATTTTCAAAAATTTGTCCGCCATATTGGATCCGCCATTTTGAATTTTGAAAATTGGACTTCAGATTCGTAATCAGCGACCCTAAAAACCTTCAAGTAACAAGTTTCGAGCAAATTCAAGGAATTTTCAAAAATTTGTCCGCTATATTGGATCCGCCATTTTTTATTCTGCTAATTTTATTTTCTAATGCTTCAATTTTCTTTAAAATTACTCAGACAAAAGAAAACAAGTTAAATTTGGCATTATTTTGAATGCCTTCTGGCAAATTACTTAAACAGTCGAGTTATTTTCACAATTGTTATTTAAATAAATAATAAACAATTTCTTAAATCAAAAAAGTCGCAGGCAGGCGTTATAGCCCAATTCTTCACGAGTATTTCCAGTCCATAAAGAACCTTCCAGCCCTGAGACAGTCGTTCAAAGGGTTAAGGAGAAGTTTGGGGTACACATCGATCACCAATTTTAGGATCTCGTTGGGTATTCCATCTCTTCCTGGCGCCTTGCTAGATTTTAACCCTTTTTCCGCAGTTCTTAGCTCCTCAAGCGTGAAAAGATCTTCGCTTCGTACTAAGCAAGAGGAATAGTCCTCTCGAGACCATGGTTTCACATATGGGAATAAGGCTCTTATGATCTGTCGGACCCAATCAGGTTTGTCTAGACCGGAGATCTGTTGTTTAATAACCAATTTCTTGGTCACAATTTTAAACGCCAGTCCCCATGGGTCGTTTTCAACGTCGCTGATTAAGTTTTTCCAGCATTTCCGTTGTCTACGCCTTATTCCCTGCTTAAAAGCCTTTTTTGCTTTATGCCATTCCTGCTCAAGCGAGATGTCCCCTATTGAACGGGTATATCTCCGTCTCGCTTAATTGCACTCATTTTTCAGAGTGGCCAATTCCTCGTTCCACCAGTATGTTGAGTTCTTCCTAGAGCAATCGCGTCTACGTCGGGGCATAGAGTGATTGCACGCTGCAGTCACCTCACGCCTCGCGGCACGCACCCTCTCCTCAACCGTTTCCGGTTCCCTTATCCAGCCAAGTTCGGAGATCAGCTTGGCTTCTTTCAGGTACTTTCTTGCCTTATCTCGATCGAGCTTACTGGTGTTCCATGAGGGGTTCTTACTAAGATTACCGGGTCTTTTGCCCCTCACAAGCTCTTCCTTCGAGATAACGAACTCAATATACTGGTGATCGCTCAAGGTTGTTTCATCGAGCACTTCCCAGTCCCTAATCTTCCGTGCCAAATCTGGCGAGGCTATTGTTAGATCCAAAATTGATCCCGATTCACCTCGCCGAAATGTAAACTCCTGGCCCCGGTTCACTACGACCAGGTCATTTCTGGCCACCATTTCGCTTATCAGAGTGCCCCTCTTGTCTGAACGGAATTCACCCCATTCGGGACACTTACCATTAAAGTCTCCCGTTATGAGGGTCCTCCCGCCCAAAGCTTTTATGCTTTCTTCATGAGATTGCACTTCGGCTTCGAAATCTTTAAAGCGATCGTTCGGAGAGAAGTAGCAGCTATACATACGTATACCTGACACCTCTATCCAAACGAACCCCTTATCGGTCTCCAGAAAATCGTTGACGCTCAGATCCGGGTTGCACACTTGAATCCCAGATCTACATGTTTTGTCCTGGTACCAGACAAAGTGGTCCGGTTTCTTACACTATTCACTGAAAAACAGTATATCAACCCCCCTATGAATGGCCGTTAAAAACATGAGATCTTTTGGGAGCTTTCCCTTGTTAAGGTTAATCTGAAGACACCTTAGCTCCTTCCTTTTAACTTCTTTAGTTCTGCACTGTAGACAGGGTCAGGTGTCCATTTCCGAGGCACTTATAGCACCTCTCAACTTCCAGCCTGGCCCGGACTCTGCAGTTTATCCATCCTACTTTCACCCTACCTACCTTTAGCAATGCTCTAGCAGATGCTTCATGAAGTTGAAGCACCGCTATTTTGCTTCAAGCACTAAGGGAGACAAGGCGGCAAGACACCTGCAGGTCGGTCCTGTCCAGTGTCTTTTTCACTGCCTCCACCACTTCGTCCACCTCTGTGGACTCATCCAGGTCCCTGATTTCCACGGACCTTTTTGTGACCACAGTAGCGACTTCTGCTTTTTCCTGAAAGGCAGCAGTCAGTGCCCTACTGATTTCTGAGCGATCCTCTCTTCCCTTGAGGACGAGAAGCATGTCGTTCTTCAACGTCTTCCGGATCGACAGGACCTCCGTTTGAGAGTCAGCAGGGTTGACTACCGACTTCATATGCTTCAGGGCGTTAGCGAAGGAAACGTTATCCTTTAGTGACACCCTGATAGCATCATTTCTCCTTTCCTTACCGTGCTGAGAGGCCTTCTTTTTCGCCTATACCTCTTTCTTCTCTTTTGCGGCTTTTGCCTTCTCTTTCTTCTTTTATTTTTTTTTCTTTTTCCTTTGAGTGGCTGAATCTTCCTGACACTCTTTTTCCACCATTGGCTGCATTAGTCCTCGGGTTGCCGCAGAAAAGGATCTATTGATCCCGGTCTGGGGTCCCTCGAATTTCTTCCCTTTTTTCGAGGATCTCTCTTCGGGGGTCCTCGAAGCATCTCGCTTTTCACCTCTTTTTTCTTCATTACCCTTAGATGTTGGGGTCTCCAACTCATTGGGTTTTGGGCGAAGGGGAACCTTTGCCTTTCCCTTTTGTTTGGGGACGCCTCTCAGCTTTCTCAGCATCTCCTCTTTCAAGTCTTTAGCCACTTGTTCGAGGCATTTGCTATATTCCACTGCCGTGTTAATCGATTTCTTAACCGGCTTTGCGTTGTTTTCCAGCCGATTTGACTGCACGTACAACAGTGCATTCGTGAGTTCCTGGGTGACGACCACTTGCTGTTCCAAAAGTCGAATGATGCCTTCCCATCTGTAAAGGAGCAGCGCTCTTCCCTTTACTCGGAGTCTCCGTTGTACGGGCAGCAAAAGTAGCTGTACCTGCCGATGTGAAAGGTTCCGGCGCATCTGAACTCTCGTTCGTCTCCATTTTCTCATTTAATTTTTCCATTAAGCTTTCCATTCGTTTGATTTACCAGCGCATCGTGTGGAGAGGGGGGGTCGCTAAGGTTGAGAACCCTTTCGCTTAGCCATTTCCGGTACAACACGGACGGAACGGACTCCACCGTAGCAGTACAGGCTCAGACACCTGTACCCACTGCACACTATTTGATCAAGTTCCCGAAGGGGCTGGCTCCTGACTTCGCATTACAGAAACACCTCGGCAGAGCAAGCTCACATCAGACGGGACCCCCATATGGCCTGGAAAAAACCATATAGGGACACGTCACTCCCAGTGCCCTGCAATACGTCGCCGATCGCAAGTATTTGTTCCGCGTGAGTATATGATGCTCCCACTGAGATCCTCATTCACTATTCATAAATACCCTTACACTCAAGTTCTATTTTCCGTCATTCACACTGGTCTCTCTGGATCAATCAATCCTTCCTTTCAAGGGGACGTGCCCCACATTCATACAGGAGAATAAACCTTCCTACAGGTTCCTCTCTCGTACCTCATTCATAGCGTTACACTTAGAAAGACTAAGCTATCCAATCAGGGAAGGAGACGTTTATAGTCGGCACTTCCACATTTATACTAGTCTCCCTTTCCCCAAGAAGGCTACACACTCGGGAAAACAAGTTTTCTGGCTCGCTTTTCCCGGTGCTTTCTCGGCACGTGCAATCGAGTTTTCGGCTCGCCTTCCACGGTGAGCTGCAGCAATCCTGTGAGAAGGAGTATAATACCTAAAGATTATGAATCTGAAGTCGGTTTTTAAAAATTCAAAATGGAGGATCCAATATAACGACTAAAATTTTAAAAAATGTTTTGATTTTCTTAAAACTTGTTACTTGGGGGTTTTTGGGGTCGCTGATTACGAATCTGTAATCAGTTTTTAAAAATTCAAAATGGCCGATCCAATATGACGACCAAAATTTAAAAAAATGTTTTGATTCGCTTTAAACTTGTTACTCAGGGGTTTTGGGGGTCACTGAATACGAATATGGAGTCAGTTTTTCAAAATTCAAAATGGCGGATCCAATATGGCGGACAAAATTTTTAAAAATTTTTATATTTGCTTGAAACTTGTTACTCGGGGGTTTTTGGGGTCGATGATTACGAATCTGAAGTCAGTTTTGCAAAATTCAAAATGGCAGATCCAATATGGCAACCAAAATTTTAAAAAATATTTTGATTCTCTTGAAACTTGTTTCTCGGGGGTTTTACGGGTTGCTGATTACACTGATTAAACGCTATTTTTCTTTTAAGAATTATTTTGGGCTCCTGTTTAGGAATAAAATATTAGAATAAAAAAATTTTCTTAGATTCAAAATATTTTCTTAAATTTGAAGTCAGCCTTTGCAAATTTAATATGCCGTATCCAATTTGGTGGACAAACTTTTTAAACATCTTTTTGATTTGCTTGAAAATAGTTATTCGGGGTCTGTGATGTCGCTGATTGCAAATTTAAAGATAATTTTGAAACTGCTATTATGAAGTCTAGGCTATAACCGAAAACACTGTCACAAATTTTAAAATTTTAAATAAAAGTAATGTGTCTACTGTTGTCCCATCGTCTTGTATGTGATTTTTCTTTCTTTAAGAATTAAAATTTTTATTGTTTTTACTGTTTATATTGAAAAAATTAACCAAAAATCAAAGTTACTATTCACGTTTACATGGTAAAAACAAGAATGAAAACAAGACCATACGCTCTGGTTTTACTGTAAAAATGTATTTCAAAAATTTGAAATTGGATCAAAATAAATCTGCTGCATACTGCTACATACTGTTTTAATCGAAACAATTTTCCATGTTACCGTTCGTATTCTAAGAAATGACTACAAATTAAAAAAAAACTTGCCAACTTATACTTAGTATTATTTTATTAACTACTTGATGTAATTAAAAAATGTACCCTTAAAAACTGATTGCAATTCTGCAATACATGTGTGTCAAATGTAATTGTATTTATTAAATATAATAAATTTGTATATTTAATTTAATATACACGTGTGTTATATTTGCTTCACATAACAGTATGTTACATTTTTGTTAAAGAAAGATATTACAGTTTTTTGATATTTATATACATGTATTGCATACATTTGCTTCCCAAACTTGTATATTACATTTCTCTGGATGAAATGTATTACAAAAGCATAGTTTTCTTGAAATTTTGTAAGGTGAAATTATGCTGTAATGTAATTCGTTCAGAAAAATATAAATGTTTGGGAAGCAAATATATGCAATACATAAATATGCATATCAAAATGCTGGAAAATCTTCACATCCAAAGAAATGTATTACACTTTTATGTAAAGCAAATATGCAGTGCATGTAAATCAAGTGAAATATACAAATCTACCATAAATTTATACATTTATACTAAATTACATTTTGCACAAATGTATTTTAAAATTACACTCTTTTTTAACAGTATATTTTTTAATTACATCAAATAATCAATAAAATACCAAGTATTGGTCGGTATGTTTTATTTTGATTTGTGTCGCTTTTTACAATATAACTGGTAGCATAGAAAATTGTTTTGATTAAAACGGTATACAGAAGTTTCATTTTAATCTCATTTTAGGTTATTTAAATACATTTTTACAATAAAACATAAACGAGTGGTCTTGTTTTCGGTCTTTTTTTCAATGTGAACGCAAATAGTTAATGAGGTGCAATTCATTACTTGTTATGTTTTACTTCAATTTTTGTTACTTTATTTCAATATAAACTGTATTACTGACGCGCATTATATTTTTGTTTGTTTTTAATTTGATTATTTGTCTCATCATAAACAATAATCAAAAATTCCCACGAAGACTAGTGGAGTCTAATAAAGTAAAAAAATCTAGATCAAAAAAGAGAAAGCAGTATTTTAATCCAAAAGTGGAAAAAAGTGACAATCAGATGTTTAGTGCATCAATTAAGAAAATTAGATTACAAGACGATGATTTGAAGCAAATCAAAAAGTTTTTATAATTTTGTCCGCCATATTAGATCCTGCATTTCGAATTCTGAAAAATTGACTTTAGATTTGTAATCAGTGACCCCAAAACCCCCGAGTAACAAGTTTCAATCGAATTAAATAGATTTTAAAAATTTTGTCCGCCATATTAGATCAGCCATTTTGAATTTTAGAAAATTGATTTCAGATCTGTAATCAGCGACCTCAAAAACCTCCGAGTAACAAGTTTCAAGCAAATCAAAAACTTTTTAAAAATTTTGTCCGCCATATTGGATCCGCCATTTTGAATTTTGAAAAACTAACTTCAGATTCGTAATCAGAGAACTCAAAAACCCCCGAGTAACATGTTTCAAGCAAATCAAAAACTTTTTTAAAATTTTGTCCGCCATATTGGATTCGCCATTTTGAATTTTGAAAAACTGACTTCAGATTCGTAATCAGAGAACTCAAAAACCCCCGAGTAACATGTTTCAAGCAAATCAAAAACTTTTTTAAAATTTTGTCCGCCATATTGGATTTGCCATTTTGAATTTTAAAAAACTGACTTCAGATTCGTAATCAGCGAACTCAAAAACCCCCGAGTAACAAGTTTCAAGCAAATCAAAAAAAATTTTTAAATTTTGTCCGCCATATTGGATCCGCCATTTTGAATTTTGAAAAACTAACTTCAGATTCGTAATCAGCGACCTCAAAAACCCCCGAGTAACAAGTTTCAAGCAAATCAAAAACTTTTTTAAAATTTTGTCCGCCATATTGGATTCGCCATTTTGAATTTTTCAAAACTGACTTCAGATTCGTAATCAGCGACCTCAAAAACCCCCGAGTAACAAGTTTCAAGCGAATCTGATTAATTTTGTATAAAAATTTTGGTCACTCCATTCTAAAATCTTTAAATGCATTTTTCTCGAAATTACATTTTTCAAGAAATACCCATGCTGTGGATTATAGGGATTGTTTGACACATAAGTAGCTAGTTCATAAACGAAGGATTTTTTATTTGAATAAAAACTTTCATTTTTACTAATGAAAATCCAAAATTTTTTGCTGAAAAAATCGTTTTTTTGACAAAAATGGCTGCCATTTTGTTAAAAATTAAAATTTTTTAAAACCCTTCGTTCACGAACTGCATATGGCATCGTAGTAACAGAAAATTTTTGGATTTTTGATTGCAGACTAGCTTTTTCCGAAAAAAGCTGTCCACCGCGAAACTATTTTTAAAAAATGCATTTTTTATGAACCTATTGCAAGTTAAATATTTTTAAATATTTTTTGGTTGTTAAATTTTTTTTAAGTGTTAAAATATATGCACTTTTAAATAAATTATTACTTTTTTTAAAAAAGTTTTATGAAAAAGGAAAAAAAATTGTCAAATATTACTGTTTTTTTGCCTATGACAACTAGGCGTAACCCCTTAACAATAGTCGATAAACAAACTCTATAAATGCAATAATTAATTTTTATCGATAATGATTGGCAACATAAGGTGCAATAACATTATTTAAACATTACATGCTATTAAAATTATCTTATAAATTTGACTTTAATAAATAGTCGAAATTTGTTAACAAAGACAAATGAGTTATTCAATTTAATTCCTAAGAAATATCAATATCTTTCAAATTTCATACTGTTGTTGAGCCTTAGTTGCCAATAATCAATCAATAATAAGTTTAACTATGGCAAATATAACATTATCGACTAACCATTTAGTCCAGCTAATAATAGTAGTAGAACATAAAATAGAAAAATGCCATATTGATTAATATGGCATATCAATATTGCAAAAAATCAAAATTGTAGTGTTAACAAAAGCCGAAACTACATTAATTATTGAAAACCAATACTAATCAATTAATATTTTAATTAAGTTATTATTTTATGAATTAATGTTCTACCATTATTATTATTACTGTCATTATCATTATTATTACTATTATTGTAGTAAAAGATCAATAATAACAGTTAAACTATCAAATTTTATTATCAATGTTCAAAACTGTTAATAATAACTGTCTAGAATTGCAGTGCAAAGAATAGCAGTTTAATCGAATTGATAAGAATTAACTAAAATTTTGTCATCTGATAAGAAAACTCAAAATTTCAATAGTAACACGGACTAAAGGTGGAAATTAGAACAGGAATTCTGATAAAACAAAAGGCATACATTCTACAAATTAACTGTGTTTATTTAGTATTCACAAAAACAATATAATGAAGAATACATGCACACAATATTATTAAGTACATCATTTCAATAAATTGATAATTTAATACATTTTTCGACATCAGAGAATTACGCTACATACTACATACAGACACACACTCACGCGGGTG